>CM060594.1:33825383-35025383 GCA_030578255.1 Tiaroga cobitis | reverse complement strand
TGGTGCTTTTTAACAGGATACAAACCCCTCAACAAGTTTTTATACCCAAACAGGTTACACTTCATTTCAATGGTCCACTTTAGACATTTTAATGTCTATAAGTTAAGTCAACTACATGTCAACTAACTCGCATTAGAGTATCAGTAGAGTAGTAGACTGTTTGGTTAGGGTTCGGGTGAGTAGAATAAGTTGGCATATAGTTGCAAAGTTACTTATAGTTAGTAGAATGTCTTAAGTGGAGCATCGAAAGTTTTACTTACAAACATATCTTAGTTTTGCCTTTCTTCTACCATCATTTGTGCTACTGTTCGGGAAAAGACAATCAAGGATGGTTGCATCAAGAATTTTCAACAGTTCAATTTTTCACCTGCATTAAACTGGATTGTAAATTGTGATGTCCATCATGTATATCAGTCATATTGTTGTTCACACATCCACACAAATGCAAAAAGAAAGGAAATGGCCATTTTTGCTTTCATTCTCCTATTTATTAACATTATTTATGCTCCACTTTCCATCTCAAAATAGACTTCTACTTTTGTAATGTAATATATTTTCGAGCGGAAAGCTTGGATTTTATCCATAAGGAAAGTTGTTTTAGAGGCGGAGCAAGCTATTATGTTTTCTTTAAATCATCAATAATACAGCGAATAAAACTGAAACTTGCCCATTTTAGGTCATGTTGACTTACAACTGCACACGTCAAGCCATTTCATGTTTACTGTGTAGACATATTTTCTGTTGGAACAGGAATTTTGGACGGGACATAATCAGCCCTGTTTTTTAAATAGCCACATCACTGCCATGATTTACTACTTGCTGGTCGCTGGCATGTGGTATTATTGGGGAGGGGCATTCTCCTTCAAGAGAGCATCTGATTGGACAAAATTCTGTGTAGTGCAGGATGAGTCATCACTGCTGCATTTTCCTGAAAGAGAAAAATAAATAAATAAATATGTAGCGAATTTAGTCAATGTTTAGGAGTAGATTAGCATATAGATGAAAGCTATGAAAAAACTCTAATTTTGTTGACTTTAAATTTGTCTTTTACAGAATGGCAAGTTTTATCCCATGTTGTTTTTAGTCAGGATAACAGAAGAGTATAAATGTATTCACATCAAAGAGAATTAAGTACGATTGCTTGGATGAAATTCATTTATTTTGCTGCTCCGTATAGCTGCCACTTGCGCAGACGGCATCAGCCGAGATAATGCGCTAAACTCTCGGTACCCCACCATACATGTTTTCTCTTCTTCTTTTTCCTCTCTCTCCTACTGTTTTATATTTAACTTAAACCTGTCAATTAAAGAGTGAGAGGGCAAAGAGGAAATGAGAGAGACAGGGAGAGAGAGACAGCAAGAAGCACAGAACTAATTAGGCAACTGTGTAATTTTAATTAGCTGTTTTGATAATTAAACTAATTAGTTCCCCTGTGTTTCCACTACGTGCTACCGACTGGAGTTTTTTTTTTTTTTTTTTTACAACGCAGCTTCAGAGCTCCACTTCGTTGGTTAATTAGTCACTTTTGCATCAGAAAGCTTTATTGATAGCCTTAATTTGCAGTTGAAATGAGAAATCTGCTGTCAATAATTCGGATAATTGCCTGCCGTTTGATTGCGGAGAACAAAAGTGGCAGGCCTTTGAGTTTGAAGCTGCTGGAAATCCCTCGGGTCGTTTCCTGGATGCTTAGCTCTCCCTCCGATCTACATATCAGCAAATAACACTGCCGTCCGCAACATCTCGACCCCGCTAACAAGACAGGAATCCTGCCAAATAAGGAACGCTTTGACCCGCCCCACCTACGTTTCCCATCATGCTCTCCTCTTCTCGTCTGCTTCAGCCGTCCTCCCCGCTCCTCACACCCAGTGTCTCCTACGTTCGCGGTAATTGAGGAAAGGGGGGGGGGGGGGGGGGGGGGGAAGAGAGACGGGGGGGGGGGAGAGACGGAAAGTTGCAGCTTTGCTTTGTAGCTAATTAGTGTCCTTGGAATTAAATGAGCAGCTCTTTGTGCACCTCCAGCTCCTGCGGCCCATGTTTGTGAATTGAATAATTGATTCCCCTCCACTAATCAGAGAGCGACATAATGAGCCAGTTTAATTAAATGGGGATCTAACCTGGCGAACACTGGGAAAATATTTGCTCGTTTACAGCTAATCAGAAATAACAGAGTGAGATGGTTCGGGGGGGTTGGGGACTGGAAAAGAAGAAGCCTGTGCGTGATTGTGCCCTTCAAGGAGGGGAATATTAAAATGATGCATTTTGCTGAAGGAACATATGAGGAAACGGTTTGAGGTTTCGTTGTTGGGGCCTGAAGAAAGGAAAACTTGATATTATAAGATGCATTGCGGCTCTTTGACTTCTGTTCTGGTATTTTCAGCGGGCCGTGGGCCATGTGATGATGGTAGCAGATTGACCTTTCCTTATCAGAGGCGCAACATGCTGACATGTCCCTCATGGGCAGCACCCCAGGACGAGGTCGAGATAGCCGAGGTACCCCTGAGCATTGACCTCTTCGCCTCCTCTCACCTCCTTGATGTGCCACTAGAGGCACCACTTACCCTCAAAGGCTTGTGGATCCTACAGACCTTTAAGTACGCTAAGATAAAATAATGGTGGCTCAAAGGTGTCTATCATGGCCAGCCACCAACCGGGTGATGGAGATGGATACATTTTGTAAAAAAAAAAAAAAAAAAAAAGAAAAATGTTGAGTTTAAGAGTGAGATTTCAGCCTGACACAAGCTGGAGGATTAAAAAGTGTGTTGGAGGATTTTTCAGCTACATTGTAAAAAGTATTTTTCGTAGTTGTTAAACTAAGATTATTGGAGAATGTTTTACTTCTAATGTTTTAATTTTCATGTTAATTCAATGTGTTACTTGCCATTTCTTGTAATCTTGTGAAAATCGTTGTGGTATCACTTTACTTAAAGCTTTGATATATAATGCATTATAAAAGCATAATTGTTCATGCATTAATTATACCTTGTAAATGCACCTTATAATGCACTGTATGGAACTCATGAATAATTGTAAAGTTATAGTATTATACTTATCTTGAACAGTGATTTAGAAAGTACAATGCATTAAAAAACATGACAAACAACCAATTTTAGATTTAACAAATATTCAGCAATGATGCATTTTAGGTTACAATTATTTCTTAAAAGATACAATGCATTATTATAACTTACATTATTAATGAATTATACATAAAGGCTTTTATTGAAGTGTTACCATTTTTTCTACACCAAATTAATTATCATTAAAGGGTTGAAAATGAGTTAATGTTTATACCATTCATTAGGTTAATGGTAAATTATAAATACTGTAATTTATTCATGTTTGCTTATTTTAATTTGTTTTTATTCAATTTTTAAATATGATTTTTAATTAATAAATGTTGTAAAATAATTGTTTATTGTTAGTACATGATACCTAATGCACTAATGTTAACAGTACAAACTTTAATGGTAAAATGAAATGTTTGTACAGGTTTTGATGAAGGGTTCAAAATTAACTTTTGCAAAATGATAAATGATTGTTAAAACAAATGCCTTTGGTGCCCATTAACTCAAATAAACTATGACACATCTTACATACTGTACAACTTCTATTGCCACTCATGCATCTTCTAACAACTTCAAATCTCAATGGAAAAGACTAGGACAACTAACGTTTTTTTTCTCTCTGTCAAATGAAAATGAACAAAAATCACGGTTTCTTTATGACATTTTTCAATGAGTGGCGGAAACTAGCTGCAGATTACAGCATGCTGGATTAGTGTTCATATAGTTTACTAAAACACATCAGCAATAAGAGGGACAGAAGTGGATCATTGAAAGAATACACACTCCTCCTGCCCCAACCTCCTCGCCCTCCCCAACCCCCCAATGAAAAATGAAATACTGCATTGAAATTCCACACCAGAGGAAGGATAGAGAGAAGCTAAAGCTTTGAAGCTCCAGCCTGTCAGTCTTTTTTGTGTTTTTGTGTGTGTGTGTGTGTGTGTGTGTATGAAAGAGAGAAAGAGGATGAGTGAGAGAGTTCCATGTTCTAGTGCTTTCTCTCTTTCTCTTTCTTTTTCTCCTTCTCAATCCTCAGTCTCTCTCAGTCTCTCTCTGTCCCTCTCTACCTCTCCCACCACTCGATTCAACAGGCCCCTTTCTTTTCCACCGCTGTCATTCCCAAGAGCTTGCACAAATCAGAAACACAGATTTGAAAAAGTTTGGTTTATGGACTTTGGAAAGGAAAAGGAAAACATCACTTTGCTTTTGAACTTGCCAAGCAGTAAAACCACACCTTGCCTGTATCTCAGTTGTGTCTGATGAAAAGGACAAGAAAGGGAGGAAGAAGAATTAGAAAGAAATAACAAAAAGTAAACAAACGAACAACATGCAACACTGGTCATTGTGGACAACCCGTTCTCTTTTCAAACTCTGCATGAAGCACCTGAAGTTTACAACATCACTCCCTAAGGGAAGGATTGTGTTTCCCGTGTTCCTACTTTATATTATTCTTTTTAAACTTGCTTCTCAAATCTAGGATTGCCATTTATGAATTCCAAAATAACTTAATGTAATTTATCCTTATTATCAACTATCAAATATCATCATTTACTCAGCCTCTAATTACAAACCAGTATGTCTTTCAAAATTTAATTCATAACACACAAAAATGTTTGTTTCATTGTACAGTTTGCTAATTTCCACATTAGGGCTTTTCAAACTTTTTGAAGAGGACCCTTCCTAAAATATGTAGGCGGGCATACTTTTGGTGTTTAAAGACACAATTTACACTGTATGAAAATAAATATTGAGGGTGATATCAAGAAATTATCTGGCTTCAGAATTAAAAAACAGGCTTTTAAAGATTGTATTATTTTTGCATCTTATATTTCAAATGGCCAGAGCGAATTAGAATGTTTTATTTGGAAAATAAGATGGATGGATTGATGGATGGATGGATGGAGGGATGGAGGGATGGATGGGACGGGGGACAAGACAGACAGACAGACAGACAGACAGACAGACAGAGATAGATAGATAGATAGATAGATAGATAGATAGATAGATAGATAGATAGATAGATAGATAGATAGATAGATAGATAGATGAAAATTATGTGTGAAAAGCCATCATCTCTGCAACAATTCAGTTATAGAATGCAAATTAAGATAACCAAACACTGCATAGAGAAAGTAATTAGGCACACAGAGAAGTGACAACCATATTTACATGCAACGTGAACGTGGCCGATAATGACCTTCAGCATCTTTGAGAAATATCATCTCTCAGTCTAACTGTATACCGCAGGGGATATCTCTCGAAGCGCCGGTCCACGTGAGAGCGAAATCCACCAACTTTCCTCCATCTTTACTAGAGAGAGGCGCGTGTGTGAGATGAGACACTGTGGCTGAATATCAGACAGACAGAG
The DNA here is from genome assembly GCA_030578255.1 of Tiaroga cobitis. NCBI lineage: Eukaryota > Metazoa > Chordata > Actinopteri > Cypriniformes > Leuciscidae > Tiaroga > Tiaroga cobitis. The sequence goes on along the minus strand of CM060594.1, from coordinate 35,019,953 downwards.
GAGGATAACGAGCCTCATCCTTGCCGTTCATTAGCGCAGAGAACTCCCTAGCCTCGAGGGATGGGATAATTCCCACGGTAACCATTGCACATTCTTAACAAGCATCTACGCTGAACTTGCCTTGAGTGAGTGCTGTAGCTAGTCCACCTGATTTGGCGGGTCCAGCCCACAAGTGTGTGCTTGGTTACATGAGAATGATTAGCAGGGTCTTAAGGGATGCTTTGAAGCCCCCGCTGACACCACTTGCTCATGTTTGCAAACAAACACACAGCCTCTTTACGGAAAACAAGGTATTTAGCAGCCAATGAGAGTTCTCACTTGTGTACCTTTGAGATGCGGTATGACTAGCATTAGCGGATTCATCCCAAAAGATTTCAGGTTTGGTTTTAGTGCAGTCCAGGTCGAGCTCTTTCACTCCAGGTTTAAATTTCTTAGGGATCTGAAATGTTTGTCTAAGCAGTTGAATGCATGATTTTATGCACCTTTTAGGAATTATGCAATTTTGTGCTTGTGAAAGAAAACACTATGATTACTTGGCCTGAGGAGTGTGTATTTTTTGGGCGAAGGCCTTGAAGAGATGCATTAACATTCGTTCGCCACTTTGAGGGGGCAGCCATTACTAATCGCTAAGAAATTTCCTTACCTGCGGGCCTGTCAGGTTGTAAATGAAAAGGAATTAAGAAGAAATCCATACGTTTCTACACCCAGCCCCCTCCCCTGAGTTCGCTCTCCCAGCTTGCGCACACAAGATGGGAGTCTATCATTAGCAGACCAAATTAAACATTAGCTCTTCGGCTGCCGGTAGTTTGGGCTAATTGCTAATCAGCAGTAAAAGTTGCCTGGCACGGAATATTGCTTACCATAAGCTAAAGGTAATTTGCTGCTTGAGACAAGCTAGGCCGACTTGTCTGTTGTTGTCCAGAGTCCGTTCCTAATTACCGCCGGAGGGCGATGACAGACATTCAATGGAGATTAAGACTGAGGCAAAAAAATGGAAATGCGACATAATGCAGGAATGAGCTAGAAATGCTTCTGTCTGCTTTTCTTTAATTTCCCCACTCTCGCTCTGTTTCCCTTCTGCACTCTGTTTATTACCAAGAGGGATGGATTCTCGCATGGTAAATCGACAGCAGGGAAGCTTGTTGATAGCCAAAGAGTCAGAACTGAGCTTAGCTCATCAAAAGATTGAGCTTTGGGTATTTTTGACAATACATTTACAGTTATACGTACAACATTTGATTTTTCCTGAATCTTTTCATTTGACAAAAATGTTTTACATATCATTGAGAAATTATTTCTCAATTTAGGGAGTGCAAAAGTAGCAATGCTACTAAATTAACTGACTTAACTTTTATTTAGCCTACTTTTATTAACTTTATAAGCTGCTTTTAGTTTGAACAGTTTAGCGATTGAGAAAACACAGTCACATCATGTATGAGCTTTTTAATAGTGGGAGGTTTGAATCATTTAAGTGTATCAGTATGTTCACATGATTCATGAAAACAAACGATTCACTGATCAAATAAAAGATTCTCTAACTGAACAAGCGATTATTCTAACCATTAAAGTCTTTTTTTTTTTAAAGCTGCAGTCTGTAGCTTTTTTTGGGTTAAAAATGATCCAAAATACATATTTGAGAAAATACATAACCAGCCAGTGTTCAAAGCTATCTGCTTGCCGTAGCTCGATTCAAAGCGGTAAGCTTGTAATAATGTTTTTAATTCCAGTGGTACTGGTGGATTTCCGCGGGAGATTCGAGCATGTCTTTGCGTCATTACGTCACATCTGTCCACATAAAGAAGAAGTCTCGGCTAGTAGGCTATATTGTGTGTGAGGATGCTGGAGGTGGAGATTTAGCCTTTTCTCACAGTACTTGATATTAAACTTATCAATTTGATGGCGGATCCAGAAAGTTTCAAACGACAATCACCAGTGACAACTAGAGATTCACCCGCTGTAAAATGCAAAAGACTTTGTTCGGACTTCGGAGTGGCTACAGAAAAAAAGAGACTGCAACCGGCATGCGAAAACAAGAATACATATCGGAAGGACATTACATGTAGTCACGCAATGCTGATGTTGTTAACATTAACAATTTGAGAACAAAGTATAATTTGCATGGTTTTGCGTGATATGATAACTTATAAGCAATTGTTACATTTAATCAGCGCGATTTACTGCAATGTCAGAACCAGAACAAAGGTGGATGTTTCTTACTAGTTCAAATGACATTTTCCGGTGAAAATTCTTATGTTGGTCATACTTCCAAAAAGAATAATCTGTGATTCTGAATGCCAGTATCCACACCGGCGCGGTGACTTACAGCCTCACACTCTCCTCAAACATTGCGTTCATCCGCGCGGTGCCGTGTCGAGAGGGTGTTGAAGTACAACTCACGTAAAGTTGATAATTCCGCGAATGACTGCAATTGCAAATTTCGAACAGAGATGGCGACAAAGAGGAAAAACGCCGGACTGCAGCTTTAAGTGAAATATTTATTTAAATGCTGCCGTTTATAATTTTCAACATTTTATAACTACATTTATTGGTGAATATTAATTTACCATTTAACTTATTAAAATATATTTAAATTTAGGTCATTTAAAAAAATGTTTGGTTAACGACACATTCAGTTACATGCATGGTGACTTAAACAAAAATGTTATATTATTTTATAATTACTTTATGAGGTTGTCCATTGAGGAGTAGCTAGATAATTAATTATAGATAGATTCTAGATAATATTTGCATAGCTAACTTGAGTTTTAAAGTGTAGCTCAGCCATAGTTTAACTTATTGATTAGCTTGTAGCTTAGCAAGCAGCAGCTTCAAATTATTTTTTTGCCAATAACTTGAGTTTCTGCTTTAAAATAAAAACACTTTTATGCTGTTACATACTGTATTAGAACTACAAATCATTCCCAATGTCGTAGATGAAAGTGGCACTTTTTTCCCCCACTGCGTTCCCATCAAGTGCCACGTCATCCTGTTCCTGATTGTCTCAGTGTCAGCCAACCCGGCTCAGCTGATGTCCCACAGGTCTCCGACTGCAGGATAAAATCGGAGTCTACAGCTATCATAATTAATAATCACCCACCCACAGGCTTCTCAGCCTAACCTTCAAAATCCAATCCAGCTCCTCTTCTGATCCCCGGATTGATAGATGTGCATGTTTCCACGCGCACACTGTAAATATGTATGTACTCATAAACTCAAACAACATTCGTCCCTTTCATCTGCAGGTTCGCCGTACGAGGAGGAAAAGACACACACGTACAGATACACACTCGCGCGCTTTTATCTAATGTCAGATATCGAAATGTCAAACCATCGGTTGGGGGGGAAGGAGGGCGGAGCGGGTAGTCGTGGATGTCTCACACCCCCTAGTCGAATCCCAGTGCAGTCCAATCAATACATCGTTATAGATCTTAATCACGTGAAGCGTATAATCGCCTAAAACCTATCAATTATAGAGAGTGAGATAGCTGGGCCGCCAAATCCTGGCCTGCAGCCTCCTTCCTCCTTGGATTAGGATCTGAGATTGGGTCAGGATCATAGGAGCTACGCCCTGCCCGGCCAGATAGCACATTAATGACCACTCCAGGGGCAGCTGTCTCTCAGGCTGCAGTCTGGCAAAATAAATAATAAATCATTTAGGCTGGAGCTGACATAATTACCAACTAAGAAGCTCGGCACAGGCCAGCGAGGCCAGTAACAATGGCAGAGGAGAGAGTGATAGGCCGAGCGCTCTGCGCTGATTAGCTCCTCTTTCTGCACACATAAAGCTCGGCTACTCTCTTTACAACATCCTTCTACCTTTGCTGCCTCTCTGAAGTTTATATAGAAGATCATGGAGCGCTGGTGCTGCACTTTTGAAATTATGCATCGTTAGTGGCACCGAGCGGAATTGCAAAAATGACTGTTTTTCATGGTTTCGGATTTCATGATCAAATCGAGACAAGTCACCATTTATTTAGCGCTTTATACAAACAGCAAAATAACGATAACTTCATGCCAGTGCAAAACTGCGACAAAAAAGCCCATTCAACTTAAGAATGCGCTTCAGGTGTCTTTCACTAACGTACCCATGTCTTAATGCCAAAGACCGCACTATATATTTATATGACATTCCTAATTTAAAGTAAAATGTTATTTCTTCTGTCATCTCCATCTCTGCTGTAGCCCAGTCTGGTACGGTTACAGAATTGGCCGCTGTGGCTTCCTCAACACAAACTCGTGGCAACGACAAATAGATGTCGTTCTCTCAAAATATGAAGTCGTGGCCACGAGAAAAATATATCGTTCCCTCAACATATGATCTCGAGGCTACGACTTTGCATCGCGTGGCCACGACATAATTATGTCGTTACCTCAACAAAATGATCTCGTGGCCACGACTTATAATCACGTTCCCACGACTTAATATGACGTTCCCACGAGATATTATCACGTTCCCACGAGTTTATATGTTGTGGCCACGACAAAAATAAGTGAACCAAACATGTCCCCTCCCGGTCACCGTACTCATCAGATATGTGTGCAGTCAATTCGATAATATTCCTGAACATTAAGTGACATGTAATGGCATGTCAGGAAACTGTGAGGGAACTGAAGTGGAAAGTCACATGAGAATGGCAATATGGCAGATGTATGACTGCATTCATACTACGTACGCATATTCATAAAACATACTTTATTAACGAAAGGTAAGGAAATGCAGTAAGTGATTTTGGATGCACCTACAGTAAGGAGGAAGAGACAGAGAGATTGGAATGAATGGCGGCAGAACAAAATCTTACGTTTCAGTTCAAAGAGCCATTTTGATCAAGCTAAAATGCTAAATTATGATACCTCAAATAGTTTTTGAGATGTCTTTTTTCCCTCACGTAAGTAGATATATTCTTTATTTGAATGCCTGTTGTCTAGGCTACATAGAAAACCGCGGCCTGGGGGAAAACTTCCAAGAAGGCCGCCAATTTAACAGACTTTCCTTGAAGGGATCTTGACAGTGTTTACACTCTTTATGGAAATTAACCAATTAAATTAACCCACTTTTCCCCTCCACATTATATAGGATAAAACTATACCTTTGAGTCAGAAGGAAATTAAAGAACGTAGCTTTTTCTGCGCAATGTTGCTATCATTAACTAAAACAGTTAAACATTTTTGTCAATTGAAATAAAGCTGAAATAAAACAAAATATAAATATTTGACAAAAAACATTAACATTAACAATTTTTTTTAAATGACTAAGTATAGAAACAAAACTATAACTGAAATAAAAATAAATTGAAACTGTTCATAAATATTTGTATAAAACAAAAACTGATAAAAAAGACAAATTACAAAAATTTAAACTGAAAATATAAAAATAAAAAATAAAATTCAAAGTATTTAAAATATAAAATAACTAGTGTCAAATTGATTAATTGCAATTAATCGCATCTAACATAAACGTTTTTAAACACACACACATATATATTCTATTTACAAACTTTTATGTCAGATCTGATTAATCGCGATTAATCGATGGAGCACTAAAAATAACCCAACACCGGGTCAGTTATTTTTTACATTTTATCAATGACCAGCACAAATGGACACTAAGTAGAAATAACAATACAAATATATTTTTTTTAAATAGCTATTTTGAATATGCCTATAATTATTTCAAAATGAATGCCAACTTACCTTGAGGTAAATAAAATACCTAGGCAATGTTGCACAGTAAATATGAAAGTGGTATTGACCAGCCCTCCTTTCTACTGGCAAGCAATTGTCATTCCCTCCCACCGAAACACCTTGTTGCCGATGGCGATGCAATTAAAGGGACGGAGAACTCATTTCAGATGCATGTCTCCTTTGCTCGAATTGCCAATCAGGAAGGGCGATTTTGAGGTAGCTGTGGAAATGCCACAGCCGCACTCACCCGCGTCACTTGTTCTGCATTCAAAGGAAGATTTAGAACGATACAGATAGAAATATATAGAGAGTAGGAAGGCCGGAAACAAATATGTTGTCTACATGTTCTAATTTATCTCACCTTACACACCTTTTCTGTCCCGCACCTCTCCGAGAAGCCTCCTCACTTCCCAGTCCAAATTTAAATTCAGAAAAATTCCTAAGCGGATTTTCTCAATTTAGCCATACTTTTAATCTTTGGCAAAAATGAGTGATGACTTCTTTCAATATAAAAAAAAAAGAAAAAGAAAAAGAAAAAAAAGAAGCCTGACAGGCTTACAGCGCACACCGGCGGATTAGTTTCCCGTGGAGATGAGGTTTTCCTTTGTGCTGCCGTGTGTCTGTTTGATGGGGGTTTAACAGGAAGCGTTCATGCTGAAATTGGATGCAGACAGGGATAGTGGTGCGATGGCCGGGTTTTGATATGGACCCCACGCAGTAACTCTGGTCTAACATATCCTCATCTTCGCCTCCCTGAGGCCTGCCTTAATGCCTATGAAGACTACTATACTCCCTGGATACACACAGCAACAAACTGTAGTGTTATTTAAACACATATATAGCTAGATCTGAAGAAAATGCACTTTTCTCCATGTTTACACCCATTGAAAGTGGTTTCCGGAGGAAATTTATGCCCTATCATTCTCGCTTGTGAGATTTTGGATTCCTCACATGTTGCGGATCTGCCAAGGATGCTGACGAAAGATGAAAATACTGCGTATGATGCCGGACTCTCGCAATGTAAGATGATTATGACATCTCGTTGCGTAGAAACGGGCCATATGCTGCCGCAAAGCAAGGTTAACAGGTTGTTTACAAGCTAAATCAGTTCAGGGTCCTGATTCGTGACAGTGCATTACACAAAATGAAGGACAACTCGAGCTTTCTTCCAATTTGGGTGAAGTAGGGCGGTCCTAGACAAGAAGCATGATTTGAAAAGTATTAGGATCAACACAAGGCGCTTCGTAGGCACGTGATTGGACGACTGGTGTCCTGGTGAGCACCCCCACCCCCCTCCCGTGCTGGCCAGGGTTCACGACAGATGGGCAAAGGCAGGCCTAAGCTCAGACTGTCTGAGACACTCACCAGGGCAGGATGGGTATCCTGTCCTATCAGTCTCATCCTCTCAATCCTGCAAACAGGCATTTGTTTGTTGATTTGGCTGCTTTGATGCCCCATTATACACCCTGTGCTGACAGACAGAGAACACTGGCTTTCCCCTGATTTGCAAGAGGTGGTGTAAACAAACCTGAAATCATGACGGTATTTCTTATTTAAAGTGATGTACATTGTTCATATAAACTTGCTCTTGACAGTTCTAGGTTTATAGGAATGAACATTCATATGGTCGTCACAGGAAAATAAACCCCTTTGAGTTATCAGCTGATTTAGAGATTCTATAATTTAACGGTATTGTATGATATTGGGTGTTTATAACTGTGCATGCTCAATGGTCAATTATAGTAACACAATTCTTTAGCAAATATTACATGAAAATCAATTTTTTGTACTGTACATTATAATATTGTGATTTTAGTATCGATATACTATTTGTTTTTTAAATATTTTAAATATAAATTTCTGTTTTTATTTTAATTTTAGTTAAAATTTTTGTAATGTTTATTGTTTTTGTCATTTTTAGTAGTCACTGTTTTTAAAACAAATGTCTATATAAGTTTTATTAATTTTACTTTTTAGTTTTAGTTATTTTAGTACATCAAGTTAAACTAAATAAAAATGATAAATGTTGCTTTGACAACTAGCTGAAATAAAATAAGTTTTACATTTGAATATTTTATTTTATTTTATTTCAGTTCACGTTTATTTCAAGTAACAAAAAGGTTTTTATGGTTTTAGTTTTAGTTAATTCACCTGATAGTATTTAACTTTTAATATATTTGAAAAAATTTTATATTTTATATCAGTGCATCCCTAAAACCTATTATGTAATATTTAATACAAAAAAAATATTAAAGGGTTAGTTTACCCAAAAATGAGAATTCTGTCATAATTTACTCACCATCATGTCATTCCAAACCCGTAAGACTTTCATTCATCTTTCATCTTCTGAACACAAATGAAGATCTTGAGGAAATCTGACAGCTTTCTGTCCCTCCATTGACAGCTACGCAACTACCACTTTGACTTCAAAAAGTTCATAAAGAGATCGTAAATCTAATCCATATGAATTGATTGGTTTCTGAAGACACACGATCACTTTATATGCTGAACAGATTTAATTTAGGCTTTTATTCACATATAAATATTAATCAACGCACACATCAGTTGTGGTAAGCGGAAGCTCAAGCATGTTCGTTTGATGTGCAAGAACCAATGAGGTTTGTTCTTGTGTTACGCAGCACGTTTGAGCTTCCGCAAGAACCAATGAGGTTTGTTCTCGTGTTACGCAGCACGTTTGAGCTTCCGCAAGAACCAATGAGGTTTGTTCTCGTGTTACGCAGCACGTTTGAGCTTCCGCAAGAACCAATGAGGTTTGTTCTCGCGTGTCAAGCAGGTTCGGTTGAGTTTCTGTTTCTGTTTGCTGATCAATGTTTACAGTACATGTGAATAAAGAGCCTAAATTCAATCTGTTCATCATATGACTTGATCGTGTCTCTTCAGCAAATTTGCACTAAACCGATCGATTCATATGGATTTGTTTTACGATCTCTTTACGAACTTTTTGAAGCATCAAAGTGGAAGTTGTGTATAGCTGCCAACCGAGGGACAGAAATTATTAAAACGATCTTCATTTCTGTTCTGAAGATGAACGAAAGTCTTACGGGTTTGGAACGACAAGAGAGTCGTGAGACATCTGACATGAAACTTCATCTAAATATTATTTTATTATATAAGAACACGGAGCATGGAGTGACATGCTATGTTGGGAATCTGACAAAACACATACAAAAAAAACTGACTGCAAAATTGCAGTCAACCAATCAAATTAAAGTATTCCAGAGAATTGTGAAGTAAGTGAATTCTAATTAGATCACATTTTTTTATAGATTCAAAGGGTCATAACACAAGCATTACCTAATGCCTTGTATTGCATGTGCTGCACTGCAACCAACAATACCACAACTTTACCCAAAATAACCCGATCAGGCAGACTGATCTCATAAAATTGCGTGTGTATGACACGCCAATTCGTATTTCCATTTTTGGCGTGCTATCAACACGCACAATCGCTTTTCAGCGTGTTTATGAACGCAGTTGACTTAACGTTATTACTGTATATATAAATATATGACCTACCTCCACCCCGTCCCTAAACCTACCCGTCACTGGGGTTAATAGCATTTATGAGTCTTCCCCTACCATCCTAGGGAAAAAAAATATCGCTCCCCAGATGTAGATCTACATTTTGCTTCGTTTCGCTCGGAAATTTAATGGCGTGTACATATACGCGGAATCACTTGGACATTAATGGCGTAGACATACACGCATACACGCGGATATCTCAAAATGCGTATAGATATCACGCAACTTGACTTGAAAGTGGCGTGTCTGTTTACGCAAAAGTCATGATGTCATGTTGGATCAGGATACATCCTTTGATGTGCACTTGTATTTAACTGGTGCAAGTGCTGACTTAGGACTGGGATAAACCACTGGGGTGGCTTGCTAGTCTGCAGGGTTTTTTTAAAGAGAGAAGTAAGGAGAGGAGAAGTATATTGGCTTGCCGTTTAAAGCCTCTGCTCTTGACCTACTTTTCTTTAATGGAGATTCTGAGTGCGAAAAAGAGCTGTTTATCAGACGATGAAAAGCATAATGACACAATTTATTTATTCAAAGCTGAGCAGCCAGGATTGAAAATGCTGACCCTTAAGGGGGGCTGGTGGTCAGCCTCAAGGAAGGGGTGTCAAATAAATTTTGAAAAGTGCTTTTCATGCATTAGCATTTCATAAGGCTTATTTTGCTCACTTTTTAATCATCCTATGTGATTTATAAGGAAAGGTGTTGAGAAAATGGTTAACGGTGGAGATGCTCTTTGAGATTGTTCTTTGGAGAGTTGGTCACTAGCGAATCAAAATTAGTTGAAACGTGTCAAAATTTACTGGTTTAAGTATGGTTCCTTCATATTGTTGGTCCCCAGTGGGTTGAGCAGGTGTGTGTGGGGGGGGGGGGGCTTCACAAATTCATGTGGGTGGGTACGTGCCGAGCGTTTGCAATTAGAGTCATGTTGTGCTCATGAGGTCCATAGAACTTCAAAAAGAATTATTCAGGCCTTCCCTTTATTTGATTACGGCCGGTCCCCTGACTTTCCCTTGCCAGCAACCACAATGCATTTCACCAATTAGCTGGTGCACCTGGCCACAATTGATATGTTGTCAGAGTAGTGCGCTCAGTGCAGAATGCTTAATAGTTGCATCTCAATCCCCAAATTATTCACTAAAGCATATAAATATTTGATTGCTGTACCCTGTAGCTGTGTATTGGATCTTTTTATTATTATTATTCCAAGCTCCATAAAAACACAGATGTTTTATATAAATATTTTAGGTCATCAACTCTTCTCTTCCCCACTTTCTCTCACTCTCTATATCCTTTCCTCATTTACTATTTGAAGCAACTATTAGTATTTTAACACCACAGGAAAGCGGCTTCATTGAAATGCAATGAAAACTGCACAGAAAAGGCAAAGTTAACTAATGGGCTCAAATTTTCAAACGAATGCAAGATTAAAGTCAATTGAATCTCCCATTGGGTTTTGACTGAAATCCTTTGAAAAGGAGCCCCGTAGTGGTTTTCAGAAATGAAAAATAGGACTTGTTCTAAAATATTAATAACATTTTATACCCTCATTATGGCAAAGCAATTACATTTATTCAGAAACTTACTTTTGATTCTACCTTGAGGTGATTCGCACGCAGGTAATGCCCTCCGAACAGTCTTCTACGCCATTCTCCAAATGTACTGCACTGACGCACCAGAGGAAGGGATATAATTTAATATAAGCCAAATTCATATTTGATCTGTGCATTGTAAGTGAGAGCTCTAATACTCCATGTACCGGCAGACCGTCATGAATCTCCAAGTGCGAACGTCAAATCTGGGTACGAGACAATTCCTTTTCTTCATGGTTGTCTAGAGGGGAATCAGAATTAGAGATCCGAGGTGCAATAAAACAGTAGAATAGTGCATAAACCTTTCGGGAGTGCATAACTAAGTTCCGTATGATTGTTTTATATCAGTCTTTGTGCACTAGACATCTCCCATCAACTAGTCTGGCCTAGTTTCCCATAACAGACACCATTAATTAAATATATTACACAATATGCGCCCTCATAGATATAAATGAAGAATGCAATACAAAAACAATTCAGAGAGGAGATTAGGCGGAAAAGTTGCATTTGTTCTCCATTGGCTCCTCTCCCCCCAAACCCCCAAAGTTCCTCCCCGGGTCTTCAGAGGGTTTTAGCATCTCTCGAATCACACACTGCAATTCTACAAAAAGCAGCACATTTGCTGGAGCTCGCACACTTTCAGACGAGGGTGACAGGGAGGAAGATTTGAGACTCCTCTCTCGTTCTCACTAGCGCACGCTCTGCCCGTAATGGGGTAGAAGTCATTAAAAACATCACTGCAGGCCTAATTAAGACGGGACATCTGGTCTCTCCTCACAGAACGGATCGCAGCCGAGTACAAATAACTCCTCCATGACAAGTTGAGAGGTGTCATACATCTCAGTGATCGTCAATCAACAGGGGACTTAGGCAACTCTTTCATCGTTAACGAGCGAATGCTTTGTTTTCCGTTATAAGAGAAAACATTTTGACAAATTTCAAAAGGGGGGTTGGAGGCAGGGTGTCTTCTGTCATTTTTCAATTCCCCTTTTATGTTGCTGCCAATTAGTTGGTGTAAACTTTAAGTTGCCTTTGACAATGATGATTTTTGCATAGAAAATGCCTGTACGATGGCGGATCTGCTACAGGTTGGTCCACGAGTGGCAACAAGAAGGAAAATGAAGATGGAAGATCTGCGCTAGTTTTTACGAAAGCCCAGTCAAAAGTCGTTTTGCATCATCAAGAGGACTTTTGAACGTGAATTTCTCTGTCCAGGTAACACGGGAGAACGAGTAAACATTGTTCATTTACATATACTACCAACATTGTAACAATACAAGAGGCTGCATCCTTTTTATTATATAACATTTCTTGGTATATATTAGACACAGCATACATATCAAATGTCAAATGCATCAAAAGGAGCTGACTATAGCGTTCACTGAATCATATCTATAGTGTGAAACTATGGTCTACTCATCTTGTTTAATACACTGATAGCTGCTGAGATGTTACTCAGCATCATGTGCATTTGGGATCCACAGTTGCGGCCCTTGGTGATTCAATATGTTCGGGTATTTGTCACTCTTTTATGAGATTAGACAGCTTATCAAACATTAATAAGTGGATAGGAATTCACAGCATGCTAGAAAAACGATTCCACTTGCAACAAGACAAAGGGTTAAAGTTGTACAATGCAAACCCTCCAAGAAAAATAACAAAAATACAAAAGATGGATAAAAAAATAATAAAGAACAAAGGCAAAACAACCAGACCTAGTCAGAAGCTAAGGGAGACAATGCATGAAAATAATGGGAGCCCAAGGGGTGATATTTGTTCTCCTGAAATAATAATTAGTCTTATGGACTGTGTGCAAACACTTTAACACTAAGGGAGCAAAAAAAAAAATCTTCTCAATAATCCTTTCTACAGCAATTTGGCCAAGCTTTCTTTATGCATCAGTATTTTTGCACTCGATGCACTTTCCTGCTCTGATTTTTTCACCAATATCACCTTGCATTTTAATTACATAAATCATAGATGCAGAATTCTTAATAATAGAACTGAACCCTATGACAACTTCAGTATGCTTCAGTCTAAAGGCGCTCTCCAGCCCTGATTGTGTATAATTCTAATCAGAACCTCGATAAAAGAGAGTAGCAGATAATGCACTAAAAAAAGCCTATCAAGTCTAAAATAAGGCAATTTCTATGTAAATCGGCAATAAAGCAGAACTTTCCTAACTGCTGAGGGCAGTCGCATTATTGACATGCGGGCTGTTCGGAAATTGTTTAACTGCTTGATAGCAGGTATCTCGCCAGATATTTGCTTACCTTTCCTCTTCCATTAATGTTCCCTCTAATATTAAGCCATCTTCCATGCACACGAACAGACGCCGCTCGCTCTTTAGCATCTGATTAGCGCCCAGTAATTCTATCTCCACCAACAACTGCGCTGTAAGATTGCCCGCAATATTATGTGCAGGATGAAGCATATTTGAAGCATATTGATTGACCAGCGAGATTGTGTCAGGAAAATAAGTGCCACTGGGTTATAGTTTGATATGGATGATAATGCTCAAGGGCCTTGGTGAACCATCAAAGCTAGGTCTGTTTTCATAGGTAGCAGTGCGCTTCTTTTATGAAGCTTGAATCTGACTCATGCTCGCTCTTTGTTTGACATAAAGTTAAGTTTCCACAACTTTGAAATGAGATGATAAAAGAATTCGGGTGTCAGCGGTTTTCTTATTGTAACTAGGGCTTATATTTCCCTGCAGGCCTCCTAGAGGGATTATGATTATACAGTAGATTAACACTTTTATCCCTATCTGTGAGCAGTAAATTATTGGTAGATGAGGAGGCACAAACCAACAAAATATATTGTATTCATAGGCAACCGCTCAGGTTAACCCTGTTGACTTTTAACCCCAGGACTGATCGAACTTGCCATCCGTCTTAGAGGATACTGAAGATGATGTTCCCACTACTAGAAACAAATCTGATTGGATGGGATTTCCGATGTAATTCTATACTGTATGTGCCTGCATGCATGTGTCTGTGAATGGGAGTGTAAGCTTAAAATATAAAGGTTAAACCGTTTGAGTGAGAACTAGATGTTATAATATTAAGCATGTATGTTCTGTGTAACCAGTGAATGCCGATTAATTCAGAGTCAAGGTGCATGGCCATGTCTTGTGCCCGGCTGAAATTTGTTCTCAGATTCCAATGGACACAAACGAGATCCCATTCATTTAAAAGTCAAACAAAGCAAATTAGAGAGGTGTAAATGTTACAGGGAGTGTTTAACCAAAAATAAAAATTCTGACATCATGTCACCCACATGTCGCTCCTACTCTGTATTTTCTTTCTTCTGATGTACACAAAAGGGAAAATTGTCCATAAAATTAAAGTAAATAGGGCTGGCTAACTCCAAAAATGACAAAAAGACACCATAAAACCAGTCAATAAGACTTAGTGTGTGTGTGTGTGTGTGGAATTTAAGTTGTTTTTCACTCATAATCTGCAGTCCATTCCTCAAAAAAACAACAACTATCATATCACTTATATGTTGTATGAACTCTATGGTGCTTTTGTGAGTTGGCCCTAAGCTAGTGTATCTGTGTTTTCATCAGGGGCGGTTTCTTCATTAGGGCGATTGGGCGACGCACCACCAAAGTGTGAATGAAAGGGACTTTTTCAATTACATTCACAATCTCATTCAACCACAGAGTTACGCTAGCCGTCACTGTCTGGATATAGTCCAATCAGCGTCATGTCACGTTCTGTGGAGCACCGCCTCTTTTTGGGCGATTTCACTCTGGCTGAGAATCGCCCATGGTGTTCCCATAGACTTACATTCAAAGATGTTTTTTTTTTTCGAACTGGAGGCACTGCAATGCATTCTCTATGGGTTCCGGGAGGGCTCGCACTAACGTGCTTACATCATACGTATCCTTAACTTGTGCAGCGATTGGTGGGAACAAACATACACTATTAAAAATCTTTAAGATTAAGTGACAAATAATATTTGAAAACAATTTCGAATTTGAACAACAAGAAAAAATTAAACACTACTTTGATATCTTTATCAAATATGATTAAAAAAATAAAAATAAAAAAGAGAACGAAATCGAGAGCGAGAGAGACTGTTGGCACATCTCGCGACTCGTGAGTGGAGGCCAGTTGAACTTGAACAACGTCATGGCGAACGCAGTGTATTAGGCGAGTGATGTAAGCAGTGTAATAATAGTGAGTATAGAAACAAACAATGAGATTTATTGTAAGAGTCTTAATTTTTCATTAATATTAAAGTAGTGAAGTTGCCGTTACATGCTTAAGCTGTTAATTTATTCTTTGCATGGGTGGACCTTATCATCCAAACATTTGCCCCCCCCTGAGAGATTTTGCAGGAGCCGCCACTGGTTTTCATCACTCAGCATATGCACAACTTTTTCATTTAAAAGATATAGTAAGAAATATAGAAAAAGCAAATGCAATAAATGCAATTACAATGTTTTAGCATCCAATGGCAGATTGCTCAAAATATGATGATCTCATTCTCATTTCAGTATTTAAAGTCTAGGACAGCGCTAAAGAGCATTCTTACATCACAGAACTTTGCTGTTGTCGAAGTTCTCAAGGCATTTACAGTAGCTGTGGGGCATTTATTTATTCATGTTTTTTCCTTTAAATATTCACACAGTGACAATCTGTTAAGACTCATTGGCTGTCTCCTGAGCACTGGCCGGAGCGATGCAGAGAAGAGAGAGAGAAAGGGACAGACGGCAGTTAATTATTAAAAATGTCAAAAATAATCACTAACTCCTTGCAAACCACCACTGTCATCAAACCTGTAGCGAATATCTGAATTCTATTCAGGAGGTCAAAGGCGCAATATGGGAGCCACTAATAGCAATGCAACAAAAACTCTCGCAGATGCAGTGAGGAATGGTTTTGTAAGCTGCTACAGAGATTCTCAATAAATGACGGTTAAAACATGACCTCCATCTTGTAACTGAAAACTACTTTCACCTCTATTTTCGCTGCTTTGTGCGTGAGATGTTTCAAGGTGGGCTCATTTGAATCAAGGCTGTCATAGTGCTTGAATTGGAAAGGATGTATGGAATCTTAATAAAACCCTCCACCATGGGCTGCTTTTTTATGAAAGCACTTCATATCTCCTTTAAATGCCATAGAAGCTTATTTAGTGACATGATTGTGTCTCTCATTTTAGGCTTTTGTCAGGGGTTTTTGTTAAGCTTTTTGTCCTGTGTTGCCTTTTGTACACATTTATTTGCTTTCTGTATACAATTTCCTGCACATTTTTTATTTTTTTGCTGATTGCTCAATGATTCACAGTTTGGATGGATGGATGATGGATGGATGGATGGAACGATAGACAGACACAGATGGATGGATGATGGATGGATGGATGGAACGATAGACAGACACACAGATGGATGGATGGATTTGGGCAGAAGGATAGACACGTACCAACGGATGGATGGATGGATGGATGGAACAGTGGAACGATAGATAGACGCACAAATGGATGGATGATGGAATGATAGACAAACACAAAGATGGATGGATCGATGGAATGATAGACAGACACAAAGATGGATGAATGGATGGATGGATAGAATGATAGACGGACGGACGGATGGATGGACACACTGATGGATGGATGGAACGATAGATAGATAGATAGATAGATAGATAGATAGATAGATAGATAGATAGATAGATAGATAGATAGATAGATAGATAGATAGATGGATGAACTGATGAAAAGATAGAGAAAGAATAAAAAGTAACAATTAAAAAAAATCTGGTTTATATGATGTTCACTATTCAATAAGTGAGAAAACCGAATCAGTCCATGTGTCGCTATATCCTATCTTGTTCAAGTGCATCCACTGAAAGCAAAACTAATGGAATTCTGTGTGGTGGGCTGTCTGCCGTTTTCTGATCACTAGAAGATTGCACTATTGACCAAATGTCAGGCGCAGAGAGATGCAATGATTGAATAAAAGAGTATACATAATCGAAGGCGAGAACTCTGCCAGGGCCGCCTTCTGTTGCCTCTCTAACTACACCCTGGGAAATTCTCAAAAATCATTACCCCTCCCATCACCACAAACACACATGCGTGCAGCCACACACGCTGCCGTCATCCCACCTCTGCTCTCTTGTGATGCTCTCTTGAAATGCTATTTGTTTTTCTCATTAAAAGCAAATTTTATATATGTCTCTCTCGTGCACGTCACATCTCTCATTCCAATGCATTTCTGCCCTGATGCCAACAAACTGCAGCTTGGTATCTGTCTGAGGACATGTTATGAAATATTTTGGGCCCAAATTAATGTTCTATTACTACAGGAGGACCGAGGTGAAGATGACAGAGAGCCTAAGGATATTCAGATCAGAACCAGATTGGTTACCGGAAGGGAAAAGTGGGTGTTGACCCCTGGAGACCAATACACCACCCCAAAAAAACATAACTCACAGAAGGAGGAGGAGGAGGCAGCTAACAGATTAAATTCTGATTAGGGAGAAGATGCCCAGAGGAATTTATTGGTCACTTGAGAGGCTGAGTGATGTTCTACCAGTCTGACATCTGCTTGAACATGCTAATGACACTGTTGCATTTATAAATGCAACACAAATGTGGCAAATGAAAAATGTATTCCCTCAAAAGAAAGATTTTTTTTCTCTCCTAGTTCTGTTCTAAAGTGATCCAAATCTGTCAGAGGTGTAATAAATTACGTCCTCTCAGGAAAGGAATGGATTTTTTAAGGTTTTACCTTATGTTCTGTATTTTATATCTATCCTGTAAAAATACATTTGCAAACAAAAACTTGTTAAAGGGGTAGGTAAAGGAATAGTTCACTTAAAAATTAAAATGCTGTCATCATTTACTCGCCCTCGAGTTGTTTCAAACCTGTATGAGTTTCTTTCTTCTGCTGAACACAAAAGAAGATATTTTGAAGAATGTCGGTAACCAAAAAGTTGATGGGCCCCATTGACTTCCATGGTATTTTTTTTTCCTACTATGGAAGTCAATGGGGACTATCAACTGTCTGGTTACTGACATTCTTCAAAATATCTTCTTTTGTGCTCAGCAGAAGAAAGAAATTTGGGAACTTGAGGGTGAGTAAATGATGACAGAATCTTCATTTTTTAAGTGAACTATTACTTTAATGAAAGTTTTGTCATTATTTACTCAGCCTCATGTCATTCCACACCCAAAAGACTTTCTTTCTAAAGCAAAAAAAAAAATGTAATTGTAAAAAATTGTACAGGTTGTTTATTTTCATGCATATTAACTTCAAAAAGGACACAAAAACCTAACAAAATATTTAACCATTTATTAATGCATTTTATTAATATGTAATATTATTCATATTACTATTATTAATTATTACATGTATTAATATGTAATAATTAAATGTAACCATTTCATTATTCACTGATAACTCCAGTGGCCTGTTAAATAGCCAGACCATTGAATTCAAGAATTGGATGAGTCTGATTTGTGAATAAATCATTCAGATCAAAGAACAATTTGTTCAAGAATCGTCATTGTTACATTAAATGACTTATATCATATAAATATAAATATTGCAATAATTTATGTAAATTAAATTATAAATGAAAAGTTAAATATGTAATTATATATTTTTTCCTTTATATATATTCAATGTCAATTAAATAACAAATAAAAAAAAAATTACAACCTATTTGATACATTTATGGTGCTTTGGTGTCCTTTTTAAAGATTGAAAGCTCCACACCAGTTCTTTGTAAGTGTATTGAAAAAATGTATTTGTGAACTTTTTTAAATTTAAGACAGAGCGACAAGTGAACGATGAAGAATCTCTTTGAATGTGATAGCAGAACTTTTTTGTTGCACCTACTCTCATAGACATAGTTCTAGTTCCCCCTCCCCTCCAACCACTTGTGCATGCAATTACACCTAAATGCACTAAAACGATTGACTGAACCATGTGAAGGGCATTTACTTTTTGTGAAGCGTGACATAATCGGAGAGGTTTAGATTTCTTTTTATCAGGAGGCCCAGGTAATGATGAAGCCTGGGATCCTTTCAGAATTCTCATTTACAGCTAGGAGAGGAAGGCCCCATCTGTTCTGTGGCAAGGCCCCTTCCAGCAATCTTTGATATCACTGAATGCTATTAGTTGAGGAAGAGGCTGGGCTAATGGACCTTTAAGAGCTCATTTATTTGAAGCAATAATTTTGAGGCGACCCCTTTTTGGAGTTGAGCATTGCCCTCACAAACAGGAAGATTATGCCGTGTTTGGAGGAGAATGCATTTGACTGAAGGACACAAGGAAGTGGAGGAGAAGGATGGAACTCATTTCATGGAAACAGACTGGAGACCCACAAACAAGCACTCGATGTACCCTGATGTCAACTCAGTTTTCAGTATTCAGAAGCACAGGTTTGAACCACTCAGTTTTTAACAGAACGTTGCAATAGCTAAAAAGAAAAACAATCTCGAAAAGGAAGGAACTGAGTCAGCAGCATTGCCTTTACAGTGGGCCCGGCCTTTACATCAAAATGGAGATTGAAGAACTCAAAGACGCCTATCATATGTCTTCTACAACACAAAGGCATTAATACGTTGGATGTCCCAAGTCTTTGGCCGGTTCTGACTCCAGTTATGTTTACACACCATAGGGGGAAATGTTGCAATGGATACATTTTAAATATCTTTCAGATTTTGGAGTATATTGTTTATAATATTTTATCAAGGAGCCAAAAATAAATAAAAAAAGCCCCTCTGCAGGGGGTAATTCTAGGACAAATGCTCCATTCATGAGAACATTTTTTTCTGAAGTATACAATACACACTATGCCACCCATTTTGTGTAAAATATATTAATATAAATTCTTAATATAAACTACTGCGATTGATAACCACCAAAAATAGCTGTGAACAATGCACAAGATAAAAATAGATTAAAAAAACATAATTGAGACTCTATGTTACATTTTACAGCTCTCTACTGTTCACCATTACACAAGATTTTGCTGTAATCACTATCCCACGTTTTGGAGTAGGAGTATTTTCCTGGAATGTTTTCAGGGTTGATTG
Source organism: Tiaroga cobitis (assembly GCA_030578255.1). NCBI lineage: Eukaryota > Metazoa > Chordata > Actinopteri > Cypriniformes > Leuciscidae > Tiaroga > Tiaroga cobitis. Next base: position 35,000,082 of record CM060594.1, on the reverse strand, counting down.
ATTATTTATTTGTTCATTTACTTAAAAATATTCAATTTTAGCTACACATTCAACAGCACTATCCTCTGAGGATGAATACAGAGATCTGTCAGAGATCGGTCACTACAATGTCTGCAGAAGTACTAAACCCATAAGGCCTAGCAGATAATAATAATAATAATAATAATATGAAAATAAATCAAATGTTAGATAATAGATTGAAAAAAAAACTATGGCGGCATTTTCCCCTATTTTTGTATTTAAATATCTAAATATATATAAAACAAATGTTTCCAATGTATTTTTTTTTTATATATATTTACAAATACATTTTTTACAAAAATGTGTGGGACTATGATTCGAGGAGTGAAACAAAAGCTAATTTGGCATGTTATGAGTTCCAGGAGCTTTTCTTTTTTGCAACACATTCAGAATCTCAACAGATCGACACTCGACTTTTAAAATATTGCCAGAAAGAACACTTAGTCCCTTGCTGATCATAAACGTCTCTTTCTCCCTCCCTCATGACCGAATTTGAGAATATCACTCACTCTGCTAGGATATGAAAGAACCAAAAGCTGAAAGAACTTTGCAGTGGCTTCAATACATGACATTCCCAAAGTAAGAAGATCAATCAGATCTTTTATGATTATGCCACTTTCATTGAATGTTTCAATCTACCAAATATAGACAACCTCTGCAATTTACTCAAACCTCACCCGCAAGAGCCGCGAGTTTGTGATATACTTTTGTACTCTTTTGAAATGGGTACATCCGTTTCTTGGCAGCCTTATTTTTTTTTTAACCTTAGCTGTATTCTGAGATCAGACAATGAGCAAGTGATGCAATATCGTGGCCTGGCGGACTCAGTAATGTAGTCAATGGTATAAGTCCTACTGCAATTTAAAACTGCTTATCCGAGCTGAATCCAGATGGGAAATCACTCCCAAACAGTTTTCTCTTATAAGCACTCGTCAGGGCTTAGCCAGGGTGGTGTTCATCTCCGCACAGAGGATGCGCAAATCGCTTTAGTAAAAAAAAAAAAATGTAAGGCCTCATGAGCCATTTGATGAGACGCTGGCTCATAGGCCTCTGTCTCCTGCCTTCAATTTGGTGGGCCCAATGCCTCAGCTCAGTTGCGCATCCACTTCCATTTTCAATATTGCTTCTCCTATCATGGCGAAAGAGTCTCCGCAAAGACAGACAGCCTCATATTGGAAAATAATGGGCCTTGAACTATCTGGGCTGTACAGTCTCACTTGACTAAACTACTGTTCTGTTTTTGGTGTTTATTTCTGTTCATCTGCCATTAAAGTCTTTGCATTTCTTGACAAAGCCAAAGATACATTCACTCCACTTGTTTTTACATGTGATAATTCAGCACATTTGAAGAAGGTGCACCTTAGATGGGGATACTGTGAAGATGGCGTCAGAGCAATCTGAACTACAATGGGGCGCGATGCGAGAGGAGGGAGTTTGAAACGCCTTCCTGCGCCCTCCTGAGAACGGGATCCGGTCTGATCGTCGCTGGAGGATTAGTAACTATTCCACCGGGTCCCCTGACATGCAAAGAGAGCAGCCAATTAAAACATGAAGGAGGGGATTCGCATGTTCCTACACAAAAACACGGAAATAAAATGAAAAAAGGGAAAGAGCGAGAGACGTAGAGACAGGAGTGAGATGTAAAGATTCTCAGTTTGCTTGTACATCAACCCCGTTTTTGTCGCTGTGTACCATATGAATCAGGGAAAAAAGCCTCAATCCTGGGTGGCTTTGAACCACCAAAAGAAGCTTGAACTACATGCCTAATTTGCAGCTTTATGCCAGAACACATTCCCATCAAGCTCACAGGGGTTGTGACATGAGAAACCAAATTCTAAAAAAGGGGGGGACGGGTGCATCATGCGAGTCTGCCGGATTTTTATAATATCTTTTGCCTTCCGTACTAAGGTCTGCACAGGATAATGATGATAAGAGTCACCTGGCTCCGCCATTTTTGATCACTTTGTATCTGATGGTTCCTCACCTCCCGTGGGATTATGGAATACTGTGTTAGCACTTCTGCATACTGCATTCCAGGGAAGTATACATTCACACACAACTTGACTCTGGACCTTCAGTGGATATTTGGCGCAGTTTAATGATGTCACTCGCTTGTGTAACAGCCATCGAGTGGATCGTAAAGAGTGACAGTTGCTCTAGCCACTGTGAAATGTGGCGATTAGCCATCTTAATTAGCTGTCGTCTCCAGCTCAAGCCCCCCTCTGCATGATGGAACGTTGTTCTCCAAGGATCGATCATAGCAAAGCGGAGACAATCGTCTTTAAATCCTTTTTTATACTCCTCCAACTTACATATTAGAAAATAGGTTGCAAAGTTAGTCAAGGCTGTATGAGAGAGATTCGCCATAGTGGTACAAAATATTAGTCTGACATATAAAAGGCACTTCAGCTGATTTTCCTTTCAATCTTACTCACATGGCCTTACCTTGACAACACTAAATAGCATGGAAATAAGTGTAATGCTTTGACTATCTCTCTCGTGTTTTAAGCCTATGAGTTTTGGAACTTACCAAATTCGTAGTTATTGCTGAGGGGAAGGTTAATACTTCTCATTCAAACAACAGAAGTGTAGGTGCTTAGAATGCCACCTATTGATGTGCAGAAAATTAATTTCCTGATAAGTATGTTTTGAAAAGCTCACCAAAGCTTCCGCACTATATTCCATCTCATTTTTGTAATGGGGCTATTGTAAGGCATCTGTGCACACTTTAGTTCATCCCGCAGACCTCACCTTGTATGTTTTTGAGTCAATTAGCATTGGGTAAGAGAATGAGCTAGAGGCTAATGGCACTGAACAGAGAGGTGATGTCCTTCAATGTTTCGAATAAAGGGAGAGACTGTACAACGTCAAAGCAGATGGAGGATGGGGCCGTCATGTCATTGACTCTCATGTGCTGATCAAGGTTTATCTCCCCCTCCCCCAATCGCAGGATTAATTATTTTAAGAAATGGCACAGCGCTGATCTCAGATCAATGTAAAAGGGCAACTTTTACGGTAGCAACACCATGTCATTACACTGACTGACGCGTGTGGGTGGGTAAATTGCAGCAAGAGCGCAGGAGAACATCAGTGACATCAATCATTGCTTCATCTTGCCAATTAGTGCTCCCAGATATACACGCAGATGAAAATCAGAGCCTCATCTAACTGGCTGACAGACTCTGCGATCAGACTCTGCGATCCCTCCAAAACAGCATCAGCAACACCAAAACTTCACAATGAGGTGTCTGGTTTTGTTCCTGGGCCTCTGGAGTCATTCTTCAGCAAGACAAAGTTGCTTGCATTTTTTATACTCATTTTATTTACAATCAAGACAAAGCAGACGTGATTAAGACACTTTGTCAAAAAAGTGACAAACTGCACCGTAGCCGCTGTTTTGCGCTATTGTGGGCTTTAATACAACAATTAATTTTATTTTGACAAGCCCATTGGCATGCATACATGAAGATTTTGACACTCATGGCATTAACTGCCGTGTCACAATCACAAGGAAACAGAAGGTGAGGTTAAGCGCACTCAATAGTTAAAGTAAGCTTTTAGTTGTAAGATTTCCCAGACAAAGTGGCTTAATAGTTAGTTGTTGTTCACAAATTTTTAACGGATTTGACTGAGTAGGAGATTAATTTTTTTTTTAGTTTTGTTCATTTTGCACTAGTGGTTGTGCTCGAAATGAAATATTTATTTGAGTATTCAAAGATAAACCTTGGACTGCATAAACTGACCCTAACACATACACCAAAAACTGCACTTTTTTTCTGAGTAGAATGAAAATACATTTATACTGCAACTCATGGCATCTCTTTGCTATAGTGTGAATATAACAAGTCTTGTTAAAGACTGTTTTGTGTAGTACATAAACTTAAGGTTCCATCACAAGCGAGCCTCCATTTTACTGTCAACTGATGCTCAGCACTGCAATCAGGGATTGTCGGCAAGAGATTAAAAGATATTTTCCTCTTCAGGCGGAGTAAATTGGTTTTGGATTAAGGCTGATTGATTGCCGCAGAGGTATACAGCAGTTTGTTTGAAATGCGTAGTTCCAAACACACAAGTCATTTCAACCAAGCTACTCAAGGAAATCATGCTGGATAGAATCAATAGATATTATGTAGCAGGTACCAGTATTGCTCAAGGTTATCATTAAAGGCTTGTAGAAATATTATTCAATGGCTCATCATCTTGTGCTTTTAAAAATGTGTGTCACTCAAAAGGCACTGACCGGTTTATTGACTGTAAAGGCTCCATTGTGACGGAAGATTTAATTGGAAAACATAAAAGTGACCTCCAAAACTCCAGAAGCGTCAAGTGACAGAAGTGTCAAATTGTGGGCTCTATGTTACTTGGATTCTTATGAAATAACTAAAGCTGATTCTGTGCAAGGGCAGGCAACTGTTCTTGAACACAAACAAAGTTTAACAAACCCTAACAAATAACTTGTCGCAACTTGTAGCATAACTTGTAAAAAATGTAGCATAGTTTGCTTAACTGAAACAGTACAATAATTTTTGTTTGATGCAAAAAAATCCAATTGCTTTACAACTTTATATATAAAAACAAAGCACTTTATTATTAGCTGCAAATGTTTTAATATGCATCTCAAAGCAATTATATATGGATTGCGGAGACACTAAATTAATTTAATGGGCTATTTTGTCTGAAAAGTTATGCAAGAAAAAACAGTAATTTACTCCAAACATATTGACTATAAAAGTACAAACATCACAAATCAGTAAGGCAAATATGAGCAATAGCACTTCAAAGTCTATAAAATCATCCTGAATGTGAAAGGTAGTTGCACCTTAAAATGATCTGATCTCACTGCAGACCTACCTACTTGCAACCAGCCTTGAGGCAGTCCAGGAACACCCTCCTTCTGCAATGGAGTCACGTTGCACTTGGATATTCTAGCTCTCAGACTGGCCTTAACAAATTAATTGCTGGTTGAATTAAGTCATCTCCATTGATTCCCACTGCGACAGTATCTCGTGGTTTGGGTATTCTTTAACTTCAAAGGTGTCCTCAGGCCCATTACTAAAGGTGATTCTTCAGATTTTGATAAGGAGTCTCTATTTTTCGCTTTAGTTGTCTCTCGGCCAAAAACTAAAATTGTACAGGGCAGAGAAAGCGAGGTTGGGGGTACGAAAGTTGTCATTAAAAACTAGGCATGCGTTGACCCTAGTTGAGGGTCACCTATCTGAAGCAATTATTGAGTATCTCTAAAAGGAGAGGCTCTTGTGGTCATTAGTGAAAAGTCACATGTGTCCCTTTGTGTCCACTGGGAGCAGAGAACTCTAGGAAAGCATGTGGAAATAGATTGAGGCTGAATCTGTACCAGAGTCAGGGGGTGCTTACTAGATTCTGGAAGTATAGTGTGGGTAACTTAGTTTGGAAAAGATGATGAGATGTGCTGGATGAATATAAAGGTGCACGCTTTACAATCTCAATAGGGCAACAGCTAAGCCACTAAAAGAAGGATATAAAACAACAAATGGCAAGGAGCCTGGACACTAACACATGCTATATTACGACTGCAGCCAATTATTGAACAGTCCTTGCTTTATTACACATGCATGTGCTTTGTACTCTTACAGAAACTGAATTTTTCGTTGAATCTTGTTTCAGTTTGAAATGGGGAAAATCAATATATCAACCAGTAACAGAAAACAGGTTAATTGTAGAGAAGAGACATATAGTAAGAAGTCTACAGGAAAAACTGGACACTACATTTGGGAGTAAATAAGCCAAAATGATACATAAAAGGTCATGTGCTGTGTTGGTCTAATCAATGATACTGACTGGAATTTTTTTATTTGGATTCGGGTTGGCTGAACTTTTAACAAGTGAATTCTTCGCATTACCAATATTAACATGCTTGGTTTGGAAGTGAACTCTGAGTAAGTGGTGCTTCATGCATATTAGTGCTTCACGCTAACCTATTGACAATGTACAATGGATCTACTTTGCCCTCAAAGTTTCACTAAAGTGACCACACTTTGAACGAATACTTCCTATAATCAAAGAATGTGCATAATCATTCCAGCAATAAAATGCACATTGCTTATTCACTATATCGGCTCTTGAAACAGTTCAAGTCATGGAGGTAAATTTACAGACTGGACCTCTTTGAACATTAATCAAACACCTGTAAGGCATCAAAAGAAAACAAAAATCACATATTATTGCAATGTTTGCGCTCTCGCAAAGCTCCGCTGCCTACACGGTCATGTCAAGTTCACATCACAAACTGTACATGATCTAGAAAAATGTACGCAGATGATTGGCACCAGGCGCACCCAGCCCTGCTTCCTCCTCTCTCTGTGTGACGAAACAGTTTCCTCTTTTAAGTGCGTAAGCGTGACATTCTCATTTCCCTAAAGTGCTCTGTGCTTTAGCACGGCGGATAATTAAGCGGGTGGAGGGAGTGGCTCTGATTGGCATTATAAACGCTGCACCATCTCTGCTCACCGTTCACACCACCTGCCTCTCTCCCTTCTACACTCACATTCACCATCAGTGGAATTATTAAAAGGCATTGTGCAAAAAAAGAGATCCTCCCCTGACAGATATTATCATTACAACCTTTTATCAAAAAGTGCAAACTTGTTTTTTATCCATCCGTCTCCCCCCTCCATATGTCTCAGGCTTCATCCTTCACTCTTTCCCTGGGTATTTGAGCAGGGAGAGAAAAGGAGAGTCAGAGAGAGAGAGAGAGAGAGAGAGAGAGAGCAAAAAACGAGAGGGGGAAAAAAGCTAGACTGAGCTCTGTCAATTGGAGTGAGTGCACTACTAAGTCTGGCTTCACTACAAAGGTTAGCAGATCTGACTGTCAATACTGTCAGAGGAATGGAGTCTTAGGGAAGGGAGGGAGCAAAGGAGGTGGAGACACGAAGGTTAGGTGGTGGGGGAGGCAGGAAGGTTTGCTTTGAGAGAAAGAGATACTTTGATATTTCGGAATGTTAGAAGGGTGAATGTGGAGAACTGGAGGTTGGGGATCTAATTACCGGGCCATAATTGGGGGCTAGGGAATAGGTTGCCGTCCTCTCAACTCGCTGCAGATCAATTATGTTAAGAGAACATCTGTAAGTAGAACTTAATGAGGTCCATTAGAGCAACATGCGCTGCCTTCCCTAACGGTGCTTGTCAGCTTCTTGGATGAGCTGGAGTGTGCTGCTAACTAGGGACCTGGTGAAGGTGCTTAAATAGGCGAGGAGACGTGCGGGCCGGCTCAGGTCTGTTTTGCTTTGCTGCCAGGGAGGGAACGAGACCACGAGCGAAGAAACAGCCGTCGTGGGGAGAAGGAGGGGAGTCTTTTTAGAGCGGGAGCGAGGAGGAGTTGCACTGAGGCGGGCTGGACGTTTTTAACCCGCTCGCCTGGAACTTGACAAGGGAACCGGCTATATTTGAACTACCATCTCGTCTTAATCTGCAACTTTTCCTCGGTACAGTATCTTTCAATCAGATTTTCTCCTCTTCAAACATAGTCTGATCTGCAGCCTCATTAAGCAGCTTGGAAGCTCTTTATTCGTGCAGTGTTTTAATTTGACCCTAAACCGGAACTAATTGGTGATGATGTTTTGTTCTAATTAAGGTTGTTAGGATAAAGGATCTTGGGATAATTTCCAACTACTTTGTTTTATCTCCTCAATAAGGAAGTGAAGAGTTAGAGTCGTTTGCGTCTATTAACGTTACATTGTGAGTGGCTGTGGTGGATGCGCGAGAGCATTAGATTCTCTGTAAGTTACTAGCAGCGGTTTAAAACTGGGATTAAGTTGAAGCTTCCGTGAAATGAATGGTCGCTGGAGATGCTCAAAGGAGGCTTAAACCAGGGTAAGAGTACCAGGAAATATATTTTTTTACTCCAATCCTCCCCGAGAAAGATTTCCCTCCCTTATGAAGCCCTGTAATTAAACTTCCGCTTTCATTTCTACCACAAAAACGAACCTGCATTCCTCGTGCTCGGATGAAGTGGGGTGGTCGTCTGATCGGATATCCCTCTCTTTGCTGACGTTATATTGCAAGTCTGTGTGTAAAAGAGAGGGGGAAAGAGGGAAGAGTGAGTGAGAGAGCTAGAGAGTGAGGTGAAATAAGCTGCTCTTCATTTTAACGACGTCCGTTCGCCAAGACTGCGCGCGCTTCCCTCCACGCGGGCTGGACTGTTCCGCGCGCTGTGCTCACCTCGCGCGGCACAGTCTGATGATGGCACTCTCTAGCTCATCACCCCCAATAATTCAGATATCTTCGGTGAATAATTGACGTGATAATGCGTGAGATGAAGTGGTGGCGGGAGGGTAGAGTAAGAAGGGATTACAGCGTCCCCTTTTCTCTCTCTCTCTCTCTCTCTCTCTCTCTCTCTCTCTCTCTCTCTCTCTCTCTCTCTCTCTCACACACACTCACTCGGCTCCCTTTTACTCAGTTTAAACCGTCTCCCCCGCAAATTGCATGATTACCAAGATAGCCCGCTTTGAAATAATTCAATCCATGACAAAACCTAATTACTGGCAGGTATACCCTGTCAGCTTTAATGCATCTCATCACTCATAATGGAAGCGAGGAGCATTTTATGACCCATCTCATTACTGCTGTATTTTAGGCAGAGAGTGATTGGCATGGGGCCACAATCTTACCACTCCTCAACTCTGTTACCATCAGTTCTCTGTCTCCACATTCTCAGTTTAGTCACTTCCAAACTGGGCTGACGATAAATGACTTCCTTTGGGCCATGACAGAAAATAAACTCTACAGTGAGTGTGTGATTATGTTTCCTTTTCTCTCTCTGCGTGTGTATGTGTGTGGGGAGGGAGGGTAGGTGGCACTGAAGGCCTGTGATTCATCCTACCTTGGTAACATGGGCATCAAGCAGTGCTAATTAGAGTGAACAGGTGTAACCAATGGGTGAGGAATAGCTTTAGAAACACAGGCTGAAAAAGCAACTGTGAAAAACAGCTCTCTCTCTCTCTCTCTCTCTCTCTCTCTCTCTCTCTCTCTCTCTCTCTCTCTCTCTCCCCCCTCCCTCCCTCCCTCTCTCTCCCTCCCTCTCTCTCCCTCCCTCTCTCTCCCCCTCTCTCTCTCTCTCTCTCTCTCTCTCTCTCTCTCTCTCTCTCTCTCTCTCTCTCTCTCTCTCTCTCTCTCTCTCTCTCTCTCTCTCTCTCTCTCTCACCTACACATACACATACACATACACAGTTAACATTTTTATCCGGGTATTCATGGACTTTGATCTTGCTGGTGCACAGTGATCACATAGCATGAAAGTTCAATAAGGGAAAATGTTCATTGTTTGGCCTGGAGTAAGCTTGATTTAGGCCTATAAGTGGAGGCAGACAAACCAGTGTAACACTTTCAGACAAGAGATCACACACAAAGTGCAAGATATCGTAGGCTTATTCAGAAGTCATCAGATTATTATTATTATTTTTAACTAAAAAGGGTATTTTTAAATGTGTGATTAGTGATTAAAGATGAAACTGTAGGAAAGCTGATATGCTTCCCCCTTTATTTTTCTGTGAATGTTCAGCATGTTGAAGACTACAATAATTTGCCTTTAAAGTTAGATCAGTGATTTCTAAAGGGTTACCTGGAAAGATTTTGGCTTAAGTACAGAAAACAAAATAATGTGCATAATGAGTACAAGTTTTATGAGGCACTACTTGGTGAGTCTGTTTTACACCAACAGTATTGGTGATTATGATGCTAAATGATATCCAACATGAACCAGAATAACACATTTCTGGTTTGGTGCAAGTAAAAGTGTACTTATACTGATGGGACTTTAAGGAGAAAAAGGAGAAAAAAGGGCACTGCTTTAGATTACGTCAATTGTTTTTCAAAATCAATCAAAACAGCTCTGAACCAACATAGCCTATAAACAATTATTAAATGAACCACTTAAATAGTGAATGAATTAGGTGCGTTGATTTCATAGAAGACCAAAATATTCCTGGATTTGAGAACCGATCTGCACCTGGCGTGCTCAAATCCCACGGCATACTGTCTACACTTTTCTTACACTCTTAAAATGAAATGTTCCTCAGTGGTTTACAGCTCCTTGTGATCAGCAAAGTACATGTTTATCATTATCAATAACCATTTTTGTTTTAAAGGATTCTTGATTTATTTATAGGATTTTCTTTTATTAAAAAGTTTTTTAAATTAAATTATAGGTTCTTCATGTCAGCAGCATACTGGCTTCTGGTTCCTTTAAAGCATCAGATGGTTTCCTAAAGAATCAGAATAAAAAGTTCTTTGTGAAACTTAAGGTTCTTACATAAAAGTGTATTTATTAGAGTGTATTTGCCTGATTTTATTAGGCTACTAGTAAAACAGTTGCGCGTGCACAAAAAGCTGTCGTTAAAATGGCAGACACGTCTAGTACCCATTCATTTATCTGTTTTACGAATTAGACCGGTTCTGCAATAAAACACTAGCACTGCGAATTTGTTGCCGAGCTTCTAAAACAGAGAGAGAGAGAGAGAGAGAGAGAGAGAGAGAGAGAGAGAGAGAGAGAGAGAGAGAGAGAGAGAGAGAGAGAGAGAGAGAGTCTAAACGTGTAGAACAGAGCTCATAGCATGTTTGCGCGCGCGTCTCAGAGGTGAGCATTAAGTTTGTATTAGCGAGCGCGCGCTCCGTTACTCCGGCTGTCGGTAATAACCGAATGACCTTTTCCTCCTCGTGTAATGTCTCACTGGTGAGGGATTGGGTTTGAAGATAATAAAGCTAGGCTTCACTATTGCTCGTTCCTCACTCACTGATGGGCAAGTTGTTGTGAGCCTTCTCAGAATACTCAATACATGACGGCTCGCGCGAGAACACCTGTAGCTTTTGATGCGAACAACTACTCGTAGATGATCCATGTGGACCTCATTATTTTTAACCTGAAGATCACTCTTTTCCGCGGTGCAATGTCAGATTCGTGAACTTTTGCTCCGAGGAATATTGAGTTGGAGTCGGTGCTGTATCTAAAGTTAACCTTCTGCATAACTTGGTCAAGAAGGTGAGTGTGTTGTGCATTAATTGTCTTTTTCGAACGGACTTGTTCTCATTCTTTTGCTCCTAAATACACTGCGAAACAAATTGCCTAATCAGCCGAGGTTGCTTTAAGTGGTCTTTGGTGTTTAATACAAAATGCAGTGTGTGCCTCACGTAGATGCATCGCATCATTTGTGCATGTGATTCAAATTATTTCAGATAAACTGATCCAGCAAAGGTGTGTTGTCATTTTTGCACAGTGTAGAGCAATGGACAAAAAAAAATGTTTCTTTTACTACATTGCAACGCTTAACATACATCCAAGCTATCTGCAATTTATAAATGACAAACAATAGATAGACATGAACTCAATAAGACAGCACTGGATATCATAATATATACGTAAAGGATGTGCATGAGCATTATAAGCATTTTAATGTACGTACTTTATTTCCATTAAAGTTTGTAATTTAAAAATAACGATTAAGTCGGGGGATTCAGTGCTCTTTTTAAAGCTTGAAAGAATTTGCAAAAGGTGTTAGTAATGTAGTCGAGGTTGAATTCGTGTTTACATTCTAAAAAATATGGCCTGGTTCTGAACAAATGTAAGTTAGTTCGTAAATGATGGACAAAATATGATTTCGTTTTAGTATAGGCTAGGCGAGTTCCTGTTTGTTGTCCCTTGTTTACATCCAACTTCGTGCCTTTTACTGTACGCGCACTGAAATAGGCGAATAGCGAGAGGCACTATAGGATTATAAGATTACGGCGCGCGCGAAGGGGTAAAGCATATGCCTTTGTCATCCGCTGTCATTTGTTCGTTCGCCGCCACTTGCCTCGCCACGGCTGCTGGTCGATCTAATTTCATAGTCGAGCACTGTTGTGACAAACGGAGTCTTAACAGCGTGTGGCGCTGAGCGATAGCGGCTCGCTCTTTCTTTTTTTCTCCCCTCCCGTGTTTTGTTGATTGGTGTTTTCGACGTTTTCACTCTTTTTCTGGCGAAGCGAGGTGGATTGTTACTTGTAACAAAAGCGAAGCACCCTCGCGCGCATACAGCTGCTCACTTCACGCGCATCTTTGGCTCGCGCCTCGTCTTGTTGCATGGTGTTTCTGGGAGCCGAAGCGGGTCAACCAATGCAGAAAAGGGAGAAAAGTTTCGGTAAGAGCTCTGTTTTGCATCATATCAACGTGAGTGTGATGTGTTTAAATGTGTGGCTGAGTAGTTGGGATGTTTCTATGCGTATAGCGCAGTTTTGTCTAACCCCATACAGCTGCATTTTACTGAAGCCAAGCATTTTCTTCATTTTTTCCCGTGTGTGAATTTTCGTGGTTTGCTTAAACAATTGTAAATAACGTTATGGTGTGCCGTTGATATCATTGTGTCTAACACGTTAACGGTTTCATTTCGTCATTTTGCAAGCTGCAAATCTTATTGGCCTTTTCCGTGCACTACGCTGCCATGGCAACAGTAATTAAACTGATAAGAGGGTGAAATGTCAGCATCTCCGGCTCGCGCAGCTGTGATGTGAAATCAAATTGGTACTTTGCTCTCGGTGTTTGCCAAGTCTAGCCTGAAATTTCCCCTTCAGTCTGCGAACAGTGAAGCGCACAAAGAGCATCGTATCACTATGCGAACGGGACATAATAAAATATCTGAGTGAGCGAGCAAAGACAAAAAAGAACACTCATGTCCTACACCTATAGGGATGAGCATTTACCGATTTTTGTTGCGAAGTCCATTGCGCGTAACGATTCCGAATCATTAACGGTTCCATTAATGATTCTTTGTGTAGCCTACTCTTGAGGAAGAAATATTTCGTAAGAAACTGCGATTCGTTTTGCATTTACTGCCCTCAGCAATCTATTGCCAAACCACGAGTTCCAGATTTCAGCAGAACCGATATAACAAATAAGAAAATACATTTATTTCAGTTCTTTCAAAAGATGGGTTTAGACTTCTCCACAGGCCATAGACTTCTCAGAGGCGGCATGTGGTGACATTTCATTAAGTAGGCCTATTGATTTATTTGTTATGAAATAGCCATAACCCTGGGTACAATAACTAATGCGTATTCTGATATACATCTCATGACATTCAGTCAGTAAAAACACTGTTTTAAGTCTCACGAGCCTTAACACAACAGCTTGGTTCATTTCGAGTCGAACATGACGAAAGTAATAATTGCGGTTTAATCAAGCGTCAGGATAAATTCAGTAACAGCTCGTACTGATTCAAAAGTGTGTTTGAATCGCTAAAAGAACCGGCTCATACGAGTCATTTAGGACTCGGACTACACTGGTTGAGCTGCATGTTTTTGATTCACTAAAAAGAACCGATTCATAAGAGTCATTGGTTCCGGGTTTGGGCTATGTTGGTCGCGCTGTAGCCTACGTTTTTGAGTCACTAAAAAGAACCGACTCATAATAGACATTCGACAAGGAATCGAACGATACTGGTCACGATGTATATTCCAATTCACTAAAAAGAACCGCTTCATAAGAGTCATGCGTTTAGGAATCGGTTACGTTGGAGATTCATAGAACATTAGTGCACTATCAAAGTAGTTACTACACTGTTCTGCATCAGTGGAAAAATCATTTGGTTACTGTATTTTTTTAAATGGCTACCTAGGCCCAATTCCAGTGTGTTAGATTAATCTTTTGTTCACTGTTTGATATAGGAAAATCAATGAGGCCCCGAACATTAGAGAAAATGAAATTGGACATCCAGGCTTTTGAATAGAAGGGCTAGTTAATTAGTCCCATAATCGATTCATTTGGGACCAACCATGATTGTGGACAGAGGGGAGTCGAAACTCTAACTTCTTTGGCTTGGTAATGAGAGGCGGTGACTTTGTTGTGTTAACCAGGCGAGCTGGGACGGTGCGGATGAGTGGGACAGAACAAGGATGCATAGCAGAGGAAATCAGCCGTGTGCTCCTCTTACAATCCAATCCAGCCAATTAAAAGCTCAACAGCCTAAACACAATGGGACAAACAGTGTGGCGGTGCTACCTGTCTGATGTGCCTCCTTGCAGTTTTCCCCTCATCAAGCCCTCTCCTTTGAATAAACTCAAAATAAAGCGACATAAAAACACCAGCGAGGTCGAAGGAATCATCATTATCCCTTGCCTCATTTTCATTGAATGTTCCTACATCTTAACGAGCATGGTCCTACAGCAGAAAGAAGTTGTTCACAGTCTAAGCCTATGGTACTGCATCAGATATTTGCTCTAGGCTATAATTATGACCCTAGAGGGATCGGCTACCTGCTGTTCCTTTCCCTGCATTGTAATGCTCAGTTGAATTGAAACAATTTCACACCTGTCCTCAGTCTTACTAATTGGTGCACTGTCTTGTTTATTTTCTGTGAGGGCCAACTGCCACGCTTTTGGCAAATCATTTTTGAAAGTAATTATCGTCAAGGCCACATGTTTAAAAAAAAAGGAGAGCGGCAAACTCTCTGTCTGTTAGGTAGGGCAGAGTCTTAATGGTCTCCAAATGTGTTGACATGCATCCAAAAATAAATTTCAACATTTACTCACCCTTGTGTCGTTCCAAACCCATATGACTTTCTTTCTTCTGTAGAACGCAAAAGATGATGTTAGGGATTGAAAGCCTTGATTCACGTTCATTGCGTATGTTTTATCCATACCATGAAGCTGTCTAACAAGTTTGTAATGACATGAGGGTGAGTAAAGTATGTCAGAAATGTCATTTTTGGGAAATCTACCAAATATACCCTAAATGTTACACCAAATGTTTCACAAACGTTTCTTGTCAAGAGAGATTCATGAATTCCAAACAAGGCTTTTTAATCTCATATTCCTCTATGAATGTATTTCAGCGAGATTGCCCGGACAACGCATCGCGGCGAAGAGCACATTATAACTATCCCGAGGGAGGTCCTCAATTCAGACAGAGACACTCAATTTACCCCAGCTGAGAAATCTCTCGGTGACCCTCTCACTCAAAGTTCGCAATTTCTCACTGCTCGCGCTCTCACCCCCCTCCAAGAGCAGCATATACATTAGGTGGAATCTATGGCTCTGACAGCTTCTCCTGCAAAAGGTGAGAAATGGGGACTGTCTCCATAGCAGGACAACGGTTCAGAATCAGACGTACTTGTAAAAATGTAGGACAGAAACTTTTTGGGCCAGGACAAAAAGAGGGGCCAGAGCGGTGGCGTGGGGGGAGTGGGGTACAGCTTACTTTCCTCTGTATGGAAGGAGAATACTAATTACAGGCCTTCGGCATGAGCCCACATTGTTCCCTCTCTACCCAACAAAGCCCTTTCACGCCCTGTAAAGGGCTACACAATGCCTGCTCTGGGGGCAAGCTTTGGCCCCTCCCCTAAAGAGGGGGAAGAGGAGGATGTTAGCTACATTGGCTTCTTGTTATCGTTATCTAAAAAGTGTGTTCATCTCTTGACTAAAATGCAGAGCACAATTTTACCTGCAAAAGTAACCAGGAACCATGTTCTCACCTTTGTGTCGCCCCTTGTTGTCTTTCTCCGCAGGTATACAAATGCTCTCCGTCCAGCCGGACACCAAGCCAAAGGGCTGTGCCGGCTGCAACCGGAAAATCAAGGACCGCTACCTGCTGAAGGCCCTGGACAAGTACTGGCACGAAGACTGCCTCAAGTGCGCCTGCTGCGACTGCCGTCTCGGAGAGGTGGGCTCCACGCTGTACACCAAAGCCAACCTCATCCTCTGTCGGAGGGACTACCTACGGTAAGAGGAAAAACTCACTATTTGTATAATAACACGCACTCTAGACACTACACACACAAAATGTCACTGAAAACAGCTGAATCTGTACCACATTCAAAACAGACCTCTCTGAGGGCCTTATGTCAAATTCAAAACAAAGCAAGTGTCACAAAAAGCCATATTGCTGTTAACACTGGCTTTAATGGCCGCCCTTAACGCCCAGAGTTCTCCCATGCTGTTAGATATCCTTTGCTCTTCATAATAGAAAAGGAGCTCAAAGGGGATCTTTATGAGCCTATAAACTGCTCCCATTTCTGTGAGTTTTCAATGGATTCACTTGTTGAATTCAATCAACACACTGAGGCTTGATAGAAGGACATTGTTTAGCAAAAGACCACCCTGGTTCTTGTTCAATCAGCTTACCTTTGTCCACTGATGGAAGGTTTCCCTTAGAAACCCAACCTCTCAATTCCATACGTTTCTCTACGTATGTCCCCAACATTAGTTTAAAAGCAACAAGTCTTCTAGTAGGGATGCACCGATACCATCTTTTTCAGAATCGATCCGATCCGATACCAAAAATTTTGAGTATCGACCGATACCGATACCAGCGCAGTTTTTTTTAAAAATCAAGTTGAATTTTTATAACTCTGTGAGTTGAACTGATAATCACTCTTTTGTGTGTTAAACACAATCTACTTAATACAGACAACTTCATTATAAAGAAAAACAACAAATCAAAAAAAAAATATGATCATAATCTATGACAAAAATGCTATTATAAACTAGATTAGTGGATAATACACATTGCTCTTTGTATTGTTGTAAAAATACATTCATGAAAAACAAGATAACAAAAATCAAAAAGATAAATTATTTTAGATATAGCCTAGGGCCTAGGCTACTACAAAATTGAGAAATGATTTAAATGTATAGCACAGCTGTTTAATGAGGCAGCAACATATGATAGATAGGACAGAACAAGAAAGGCTATTAATAATCGTTTATTGCGTCACTGCATTGATATGAAAGGCTCCAATACATCGCGGCACAAAGCGCTTATGCGCATCCCGAGCGCAGAATGATGCGCTTGAAGCCACAGGGAGTCACAGCGAGCAGCGCGTCGAGTCCGCATTGAAAAGTTCAAAGCACAAAGGAAATACACATTGATGCGTAGTGTATTATACAGTCTCTACCTATGTAATAGTTTATTGAGCCTTTTCTTTTAACAGTTTTAAATTTCAGTTACTGTATGCGTGAATAACAGTTATAATGCTCTGACTGTACTGTTGTGATCTAACCGACACCCGGTAGAAAGTAACATGATTAAGTTACAGCAATAAAGTCCAGCAAGATAAAGTTGTTTTATGCGAAACAATAGACCTTTATCTACAGATCAAGTATAATAATAGTAACATTGAATCATCTTAAAGAGAGTTTCATCGTTGACCGACCACGACGCGCTGTTTGATGCTGAATGGAGAATGACTGACAGCCGCAGCGGAGGGAAAAGTTTACGTGATCTTGAATTTAATGGCATAAATATGAATTTCTATCTCACATAATGGCTTCAGAACACTTATAATAGAGTGCACGAAAACTTTATGGTACTTTAGAATGTTTTGTGCCTTTTGTGGGGCTTAACAATAACACGCACAATATCGGATTTGGATCGGCCTTGTCTGATCGATACCCGATCCGGCAAAAATGGCAGTATCGGAGCCGATATCGATACTGAGTATCGGATCGGTGCATCCCTATCTTCTAGTATACATTTTTTGCTAACAGAAAAACATAGACTCTAACATATTTAGTGTCTGGTCATTCTCTCCCAATGAGTAAAAAGGAAAGAGTGCATAAGCTACTTTCTTGTAGGCGTGTAAGATCTGTAGGACAAATATGAAATGCAGTTAACTTTTGAAGCAATCAAATCAATTTAAATTATTTTCAAGTAGATTTAAAGACAGAAAATTATGACACTTTCTATGTGCAAAGAAAGCATCACGTGACCAGAAAAAGAGCAATATTCTACAAAAAGCATCCTCCAGAATTTATGACAATCAAATTGAAATCTAATAATCTGAGAGCTTGTTTTTCATGGACTTTACATGACTGAAGAGTAGGGATGGGTATCGTTAAGGTTTTAACGGTATTACTACTCTTACCGATACCGCTTATCGATCCGGTACTTTAACGGTATTCTTATCGGTTCTTTTTGTTATATAAAAAAAGGGAAAAATATTTAGAACATAATTAATATTGCTTTGTTTTGTTAAAGCATTGCTTGTTATTTTGCTATTAATATTTATTTTACATTTCCAAATATAAACAAAAAAAAAAACATGTTATGCAGAAGAGTGCAGGGTTTTGCGTTTTATCTACAGAAGACATAGGACACCAAAAACAAAGTACAAATGCATGGTCAAACAAAAAAAGTATACAATTAAACAAATACACAATTTATATACCCAGTGCTTTAATTTCAGTAATGTCGACATTACTGTGCAGGTGAGCTAAAAACACATCTAATAAAGTAATCAAATGTAAAATAACACTGCATAGTTTATCATAGAAGCCAAAATTGTTCATTCAAGAGTTGCAACTGATTTTCTCTTTGCATTTTGTTGTTTGATTCACATTAATGGGGCAATCGTCAGCACGTTTATTAGAGTGCTGCCTCTTTAAGACCAAATGCAGATCTAATCATTATTACACATCATATTTTCTCCCAACTATTTACGCCCATTTAAGACATACACTGTATTTAAGTGAATAAACTGTTTAAGTGAATCTCCAAGACTGTCATTTTTACACATTTTTGTGTATATTTGATTGTTTAGACGCGCACAGGCCCAAAGTGTAACGTTACGTTGCTTGTCTCGTTGCGGTGTGTTTCGGTGCGAGCGCCGCCTTTGGAACAGCGTCTATTGCGTCTATTTTGGTGCTTTTAATAGCTTTCTATTATCAAACGCGTCCCGCAGTTTAGCATCAGTAGAGACTGCCTTTTACAACAATCACAGATCGTGCTGATTCTGACGTTACGTTTGGGTTTTAAGGAGAAATGATAGCGCACCGCTGTGAAGGAAAGGAAGTTGCGCTAGACAGAATGCGGCTTTAGTTTTTATGGTTTTACCTCAAATATCTTATTTTTTATAATCATTGGAAGCCAAAATCAAAATCTAAAATAAAATTAGTTTAATATCAAAGAGCTAAAGTGACCTCATCGTCACTCATTAAGCGGCTGTTTTGTTGTGCGCGCCGTGGCTCCGCAGCTCTCTCTCTTTAGCAAAAATGCATCACAGCCAAATGGTTCAATATTATTATATAGAAGTGGCTGGTGAGATTAAATTAGCAAGATAATGCATGTATAGTAATAATAAAAAGCACGTGTACTTTCTTAATTTCTTCAGTACCGACAGCAGAACCGATAACGTCCGAGCTTATCGATCCAACGGTCTTTCAAAATTCAGCACCGGGGCCAGTTTAATACCGGGTTTCGGTACCCATCCCTACTGAAGAGGTTTGTGGTATTTTACCTTTGATTGGCCACACGCAACAAATAGTTTTTTTTTTTAAATTACTATCATTATTTTAAATGTATCATTAAATACATATTATTAAATAAAATATTAATACATAATATGTAATATAAAAATAATAAATAAATATGATATATTGTTTTCAAATTATATATATATTTTTTCATCTTACATTGGCATTGCTACTACTTGTTTACACTACATATATGATGTCACAAGTGCGTACACTTGGCAGGATATTCTCTGCATCTTTGTGAACTTTAGGAATGAATGCATTCAAATCATTTAGCTACCACAGCATTATTACGCTGTTCATTTCGCAACATTTTTTTTTTAAATATATAATTATATCATGCAGCTGTAATCTAGGTCTACAAAGCAGCATTGTGTTCTCTCTTAGTGTCTCTACCTAATAGTTACACACGCTCATGTTTTGTAAACTTGCGTACACGTGTGTGCTACTGTATGTATATAAAATGATGTAAATGCTCAACGGGATGCTCCAGGGAGTCACAGCTTTGTGAGCGTGCTAGAAGCTACAGTAGGCAGGAGGCGCTTTGAAATGGCACAGTTCATTTAATTTTGGCATGGGCGATGAGAGAGTCTCCATTAGGCGCGGTACACAAGCAGGCTTTGGGGAAACGCGACTGTAAAGCATCGCCAGAGGGCCAGAGGCAGGCTGAGATTACCATCTTGCAGTAAGCCTCATTGACTATGCCATGCTAAACTGCATCTTCATTCACGACAACGCTCACAAGTTTGTGCCTCAAACAACAACTGCGACGAGATAGATGGAGCATATTTGTCATTAGGAGACGTGTAGATCATTCTTCGTGGTGAGGTGACGGTTTGAAATAGATGCACCTAATACGGTTCTTGTGCATGTGTATGTTCTGTAATATCTCTCTAAATAATTTGACAACACACCTCACCGATAGCGAGGTAGGAGAGAGGCCAACTGTGCCCATGTGATTCGTTCATCTTCAAAGTTCAAGGTGACTGAATTGATTCGATTCTGGCCATCACATGAGTGGTCTTCCAGCGCCTCCAGCTCGCTGTCTCCTCGCCAGCAGCAAATTAGGGGCGAGTGTGGCACGGCCCCAGTTCCTCAAATCACATCTGCAACACAACAAAAGAAAAGCAGCCTTCATTGACGAGCCAATCAATCGGCAGTTCTACAGAGCGCTCCAACGTACTCCCCTCGATTGGATCGTTTCCTTATTTATTTTCCTAAGTTAGTGCCGACGAGATAAGAGATAGACTTAATCCCTTCCTCTTTGTTCTGTGTTCTATTTTACTCGTTCTTATTCCAAGTAAATTATGCTTGGATTTATTATACAAGATTCCCCACCCCCACGTCTGCACAGAATCAATCCAGTCCTGTTTAGCAGTGTGGCATGTTATTAAGGCTGACATAACCAGGGTTAATAGAATTCTTCAGGGGTCTACAACCATGAGCGATGTGATCCCACCAACTGAGAAATAATAATCCCTATCGCAACACACACAAAAACAAATTAAATAAGAAAAAAAAAAGATTTATGCCTTCCCGGACCTGTCTCCCTTAGTACGTATTATCAAATATGATGTGGGGTTTTTTGTAGTCGAAGGGAGAGGCAGAAATCGTTTTGGTCTGGGGATAGAATATCATTTGATTCATATTCAAAGCATCAAGAAGGTAATTATTGATGGAAAGCATTATCGGGTCCGACTCTATGCTCGTGTTGCTCTCAAAATATGGGTAAATGGTATTGGCCTGTCATATCAACAACAAATGATTCTTTTGATACCGTGCGGACATCTCCATTGATGATAAAAGTAATAACCGGCGTGCCAGTGTTAATGCCGATGCGGTTACATTTTTATAGCGGGGAGCGATAAAGTTAAAAGGCACAGACAAAAAAGCGACGGACACATTTAAGTTGAGAAACGGGCAGAAATGAACCCTGTCAGAAGGTAGTTACAGACAGGAAAGCCCATGATGCAAGCAGGGAGAGGGAAGCTGTTAGGCATCAGTTAATGGAAAACTGTAAATTTCAGGCATCCATTTTAAAGACAGCGCTGGGTGACCACTTATTTATTTATCTATCTATTCATTCATTTTTTTTAAATCCAACTTCAATTTTCCTCTACAGTGGTTTTACTAAGATTGTAAATGCAAGCAAACTCACAGAGCAGTCAACATGACTGGATTTATTACCGTTATGGAAAGCTGGCTATCGGTGAAAGATAACCAACATGTAAAGCATGGTTTGGTTGTAATAACTTGTATTTTTTCCCCCTCTCGCCCCTCATTCAGGAACCACTCTGTGGTCCGCATCTACCTTGTGCTGTGTAAACTTTTGGAAATGAACCATAAAAATGTATCTTTTACTTTTTCATACAGTATTTGCATCTGCAGTCACGCGTAGATTGTATGCATTTATGTATGTGCCATATGTTTATCTTTAGGTCAACAAAATGAGAGCAATCTTTAAAGTCAGGAACTTATGCTGAACAGAATGATTCATTTTGGTTGCACACTTACAGATAAAGATATAATTACTTTGTTGTTTGATCATGAAATGATGATTTCAGGATGTACATTTTAAACGACAGGACGGTGCCAAGATAAAGTAGTTGTATTAAAAACTGCAGGTGGCTTACATATTTTATAAAAGAAAAAATAGTGTACCTTGGATGCAGTCGCTGCTCTCCGCATCCATGCAAAGTGATGTTCGGCTACTATCACCCTTGAAAACATAAGAAGCATCATACTTGGGTTTGTGCCATTGAGCAGTCCAAAGAGTCACCACCTAAGGAGACAGAGACAAATTATTTTAAAAATCGCAGTATGTGGACCTCAACACAAACTGTGTCCAATCAGCTATTTTAGTTTAATCCATTTTTTGGGTGCTGTGCAGGTGTGCAATACTCATTTTTTTTCTTCGGCTAACCTGCTAACACTCTCCTTGTAATTTTGAAAAGGTCACAAATGCATAACTTCTTGGTTCAGAAGTTCTCTAGTTCTCCTGTGCTCTAGTTTACGCCCTCAGCTGATAAGAGCAATAATTCTCAAATATAAACGCATTTATTGTTAGCTGACATGACACTAAAGTAACAAAGTCGTTGCTATGTTGCCTGTCAAAGGTAAGCCTGGTCTCTCCGGCGGGACTAGCGCAGTGCAGCCCGGTGTAGTTTGTCTTGTGTTTTCTTCAGTTGTTTTGAAGCTAACTGAAAGATTGAGGCCATCTCTCGTTCTAATGACCAGTGCAGATGTTCACAAACAGAGCAGTGCTCTCGGTCTCTGAAGGGCTTTAAGCAGGACTTCGGTTATAGCAAACATAGAGTGCTAAAACAGAGCATTTCTAACATTTTACTTTGTGTTTTACTGCCAGAATCGATATTGAGGTGTAACTATAACGTGACAATGGTTTTGCTGTTGTCAAAATACTCAAGCTTTCAGTAGCCATGTACAGTACCATTATCAAATGGTACATTGCTGGTTTTTGTCATATACACACACACTAGAGAGAGACAAGCAGGCTGACCTCTATCTCATACGAACTTTGATATGAATTGCAATTGTTCATTTGGTTAAAAACTAATTCTGACTGGAGTTCGGATTAATTTTAATTAAAAAGCTTGTTTGGGTGGTAAGTGTAAATGAAACAAAAAAGTTGCAGAAGCATTTAGAATTTTTGTAAAGAAATATCTAGTTCAATTCTGCTGTTTGTCACTCTGTTTTTGACTCACTGTATATAGATTAGTGTATTTTAGGGGCATTTGTTGTCAATTTACTTATTCAAGTTTAATACCTAACCCTAAAAGACATTTTTTGACCAATAAATAGTACTCTGAAAAATAAATGATCGGAGAGTTTAAATGGCTTCAATGGAATTACTTACTTTAAATTTAAAGTTGGTAAATTAAAGATAATTAAAAACTAAGAGTATGCTTTGAACTGATAAACTCTGACATATTTGAGGTAATGTTAATGTTTATGTACCTACATAGTGAGATGGTGAGACACTTTAAAGTATATTTTTTCAGGTTAATATAATAAATGTTGTTTTGAAATACAATCCGTGCCCAGACCATTTCTAGTCTACAAACGACTGGCATAAAACTGAGGTGAAATATGCTCTTTGAATAAAGACTATTAAGATAAAATCCTCTAATGACACTTAAAACAAAACCGTTGATAGAAGAACAATTTACCATTTACGTTGAGATGTTTCACTTCAGTGCGATTACAATGCTACACAACACTTCAAACGCATGTTGTTTGGTTTTAAAACATTAAGATTCTTTATGAGCATCCTGTGTTACTTTTGTTGGCAGCGCCATCTTAGCTGACAAATTTCTAGGCCCTGGGGGACGTGTTTGCAAGGTCTGCTTTTGAAAACACTCTGCACCCTGCATAAAGCTGTTTTCTGTGGGTGCACCTGTGCTGTAATTGTTTTTTCCCTTTCCTGTCTTTTAAACAATGGCTTTTTCTTAAAGCTAATGAAAGACTATTATTAAAGTATTAAATGAAAGAAAAGAAAGTATTATTGTCATTTATAATTACAGCCTTGTGATGTAAAACATGATGTATTACTTTTGTTTTAAAGTCTTGTGATTTTTGCATGATTTGTTTTCCTTCTTTGTTTGTACAACAGTCTATTTAACCAACAAAACAATTGTCTAAATCTCTAGTATGTGGGAAGTTGATGCATAATATGTCCATGAACTTTTTTCTTTTTTTAAATCAGCATTAACATTTTAATTAATCTCTAAGGGAAAATGTATAATTTAGGTTCTGTGACTCGTCACAACATCCATAAAAATTCAAAACTATTAGCAATGTGTTGGTTAAAAAAGTTTTAGACATCAACTTTCCGAAAGTATTTAAGTTCCAAACCATAGCTCACTGGCGAGTTTGATTTATCCAATCTTCATTTTAGCCTTATGAACTCTGATGACTTTAAGGAGGTAAATCCTCAAAGAGAGGGACTCCATAGGAGTGGGCTTTAGTGTTGCGGGATCACAGGCACTTGAGGTGTGGATTCAGCGGGTGTGCCGTCTCTCACAGCCCCGGATAGCGCTCAGTCTAAACGGCACTCGTTACAACAGAGCACTCAGCGTGTACAAAAGGGCTTCTTCCCGGTGAAGGTTTTAATGGTGTTGCGGCTCTGGACACTTTACCTCCTTATTCCCCCCGTCTCATTAGACAGCCCCTCACCGTCTTCTGTTTCTTTCTGCTTTGATACTGCAAATGAAACAAGTTTTCATGCAAGCCAGGTTTTCATTTTAACTCAAGGGTACATTTGTTCACCTAAAAATTAATCATTTGCATGTTTTTTTAAACTCGTATGACATTCCTTCATCTGTGGAACACGAGGAGAAATTACGAAGAACACACAAGTCGCCTTTTTACATACAATTACAATGAACAGAAATCTAAGGTTTAATGCTTTTGCATTTTTCTAGAAGATTGAACGCTCCGGACATATTGTTTTTTGGCGCACTATTTCTTTATTATTTTGCTCTTGAATTTGGGACACTTTCAAACTAAGCAGCACTGATGAGATAAATGCAAATTCAAATATAAAATGTAGTTTTCAAACACCTATAGGCACCCGAGAGTTCGTGAAAAGTATTATAACAAAGTACAAGCTAATATACAATATAATATAATAATATATATAATATAATATAATATAATATACACAAGCTAATATAGCATAGCACAAGCTATAAATCTACTACAACAGCTACAATAATGACCCCCAAAAAAGTTTAAAGGTAAGAATTTTACCGTGTTTTTACGCGCTTGCCCACTGTTTGTTTATTTGTTTCCCCGTAGCGTCCTGTATGATTCGTGCCCCTGGAGGCTGCACAGCGAGCCTCTAAACAGCAACGGCCGCTCCACCGCCACAAGCCAAGGTGAACTATTCCCCGCTGTGCGTTATTATTAATAACTGTCAGCCAGAGGGGGTCACCCACGACAACTCCTTGAAAAGAACCTAGGGCAAGGCAACTAGGCCGCAGCTGGGCGCCTTGTAAAACAATGCCCCATCCCCCCCTCCCTGCTTCCCCAGAGGATGAGTGCTTAAGGCAGGAATAATGCATGGGAGCGATTGGGGAGTAGGGCACGGCCATGTTTCCAGCCGTGAAAAATTAAGATGTCACCACCTGGCACTGTTAAGCATACCTTTTGCCAGAGCACGAACCTATCTATTGGAACAGGACAGGGCAAAGACAGAGTGTTTGAATGTCTCACTCCCCACTTCCACCTCCAGTCACATTGGCCTAAACTTTAAAAATAAATAAATAAATAAATAAATAAAATGAAGAATAGGAAAATCCATGATTTACTTTTTATAATATAATATAAAGTAGTTTTAAAAATTATAATAATTTATAAAATATATTTTTTTTATATTTATTATAGTTATAAAATAACAAAATATATAGCATTTACTTAAACAAATAATTTATTAATTTACATTTATTGTGCCTATACAACGTTAATAATATAATATAATATAATATACATTTTTAATTATTTATAAAATTATAATCATTTATAATTTTTTTATTTATTATAGATTTGTTGCATTGAAAACAAATAATTCAAATGTATAACCATTTACTCAACTGTGCCTAAATAATACAATTTAATAATATAACTATTACTATAATATAATTTAATATAATATTATAAATTATTAAATATTTAAAAAAAAATGATTTGAAAGAATATAATACATGTTTAGTTTTTGTGAGCAATCCTTTTAAACAAATTTTGTAAATCGTCGTATTACTGTATTCTTTTGCTACACTGAGGCACAATATATTAGTCTACAGCTCAAGGCATGAATAAAATTAACTTGGCTCTGAACATTTTTTTGTCTTTGCAAAGAATCTCTCTTTTAAAAATAGTGGCTTTTGTTGTTCTCTGCATAGTTCCATTCCTGTGGTCAGAGCAATTCCAAATAAGTGTTCCTCCAATCTCCCTACACCACCTCTAATCCAACAAGTTTCCATTAAAATGAATGTTATAACTGAAACAGGGTGGCGGAGATGTGTGTGGGAGGGTAGTGACAGCAATTTATTTGTGCTCACCTCCTCTCCCGTGCACTCTCACTTTGAATGCATTACAAATCCTGCTTTAATTTTCTCCACTGTACCACATAGACATCCAGCTACATCACTCCAATCTCTCCAAATGAAATTGGTTTTGGAGGGGTCAGAGTTCAGTGCACTGGTCTGTGTTATGATTTCCATCTAATCTGGGAGAGGACTATAAAGACCTAATCCGCCCTACCTTTTCCAGGTGCTGCTGCACTCTTGAGCCAGCGTATGGGAACCTTGTAATAAGCCGAGAGAGGAAGGAGGGGAAAGAGGATGACTGTTTTTCAAGTCCTATTTGTTTTGTAGATTTATGGCATGCAAAATGTTGGATGGCTTCAACTGTGCCACGAGTAGACAGACTCCATGAGGCCAAGGCTAGATTAACTGTCAACTTTGACCCTGCAAGCTGATAGTAAAGGGCCACCCAGGGGCTTCAGATGGGTTTGATTTGATCCAGAGCAAGAATAGGAACCCCTGTGGATTTATTGCTTGGACTGCCACCATTTCCCCTCGAAACAACGAAAGCGAGAGCCTTTTTCACTGAAGTTAAATGTCCATCATTTGCCTCATTTTATTGCTTTATACCTCTAAATGTAATTTTATTTTAATGTGTTTCGCTTCACTGGAGTTTTTATTAGAGTTGTTGTACTACTGTATATCTCAGCTTGCACCTGCCAAATGAATTTGTTTACGTTGTCCCAAGAGTGAAATTGGCTGGACAGTCGTGCGAAAGATGGACAATCACAAAGCATTAGACAAATGGCTTTGAAATACTCTGTTTGCAGAAAGCCATCATTTTGTATTCATGACGCCTGACGGTAGCAGGTGATCCCAGTAGCAGGTGATATTTTGCTACAGCTAAAATTGTCGGCCGTGGAAAAACACCTTGCTAGCTTAGGAACACATGTGCTAAAACACGACTACCTGCTGGGTGTGACATTATCTGTTATAGTAACGCTGGAGGAACTGTTTTTTTGCTGCTCGTAGTACCTTTCAGCGTATTCAGCTGTATTAATTTCTTCTGTTTGTTTTTTTTTTTTGCTTTTTCTTTGTATATACCCACAGTTCTCTAAGATTTGAACACAGTAGAAAGCAAGGCTGCCAAGACATTCATGACATTGTGTACATGCATCAATGACAATAGGCCTCAATAACGTATAGTGACATTGAAAGAAAAGGTTTTAATATTAAGTTTCCACTGGATGAATAGGTGCGTACGCACCTAAATATGTTCTTACCCTCATTATTCCCTTGTCTGTTTGAGTCCCTAAAGCCGTTGAACGAGGTTATATTAAGCTTGAGTCAACTATTACCTTATGAGGCTTCATTTTTGATGAGATGACTTTCCCGAAATAGTTGTCGTGATACATCTCGTAGTCGAAAAAACCTCCACAGGCATTACGACCATATGGGCGCTTCATTTTTCCCAGCACTCTTGTCATTACATTAATTTTCAGAAACTGTGGCCATCGCTTAATGCCAAAATTAAATCCTGCACCTGCTGACTGGACTCATTGGGGCGATTACTCCTGTAACCTGAACTTAACTTTCTACAGCAGACATTTATGTGGATTTCTTTTTCCTCTGCTCCCAACCATTTGATATCCTTGCTCCTCGGAGATTAACCTTTATTCCCTTGATAAATGCTCTATATTGACATCAAAGGAACGGGGGAAATGGCGCAAGGCCTTCTGGGAAGAGGTCCGGGAGCTTCCTCAAAGAACCCAGGCCCTGGCTCTCCTAAGCGAGAAGCCATAATCTGGGCAGAGCGTATGGAACTTACCGCTCGTCTTTGTCTTTTTAATTAAACTTGAGCACAGTTTTGAGGCTATTTGACCTTTCTCAGCCCCCTCTTTGTGAGGATTGCCGTAGGTCATTTCCATGCATATATTACCTCATTTGAGCTCTTCTCTGCTTCTAGTGAGTCCATGATCCGCTTGGATTTACAGATTAGGCAGAGGTGCGGCTGAAGAATATCGGCCACATATTATATCTGCTGTTGGGGGGAAAATATTGAAGATCAAGTATATCATTTTAGGGAGGCCTGACTGAGCATTAGTAAGCGAGAGATTTGTGCTTTTAGAAGACTTTAATAGGTCTGTATGTTTTGTAACTGTCAAGCATGTTTTTCTTTCTAATTTTCTGTGAAATTCAGTGTTCTTTTACAAGAAGCAGCATTGCCTTGCCTGGCACAGCTGTGGTCAGGGATGTGGTGCCACTGCATCCTTGGCTGGCATCTCTTCTCTGCCGGCATGTGAGAGTGTGATAACCAGCCTTGTCGCTTGACACGCCGAGATATGCAAGCCCCTCTGCTGCCCTCAGAGCTTTGGCAGACACCGATCGGCTTTTGTTTCTGGGTTGCGAGCTTGGAAGCCACCCGCCATCTTGGCTCATGACACAGCCATTTGAAAACCTTGCAGCTCACTCTCCAACCTCCTAGAACAATCCCTCCAAAACCAACTCATCTTTTACCTGTGAAAAAGCAACATACCCAATCCAGCACACAAGACAGGAATGGATTCCCTGCCCTGAGAGTAAGGCCGAATAAATAAACCCTACTCTTCTGAAGCATCGTCTTGCATGGCCTGGTAGCTTTTAAACTATTCATAGCGAATTGTGCAGAGTAACAAAGACAACCATGTTGTTGTAGGAGCAGACGCAAGCACAAAAAAAGTTATTTTGGCTAGCCCTTTGCCATTAGGTGTAAACTCGATTTGGGCTGCATCACAATCTCATAAAACCTACACCCCCAGTTTACGGGTTTCTCTTCAAGTGCATGTGTCGTAGTCTGTAAATCCGCAAGCTCTTTTTAAAAAATCCCATCTGTTTGGCTGAGAAACACACCGAGGGCTAAAATGGAAGATCTCAGGCTTATTGTTTAAGGCGTTCTCACTCCTTGCATTCACACTCTCTGAACATCCAATTATTAGTACAGCTTGGTGGGCCATTGGTCCAAGCAAGTTCCCTCTCTCCAGACCTGTCTGCTATGCTTACACCTTTAGTCTGAAGAGCCGCTGATGGCATGAGTCCTTTTTACTGTGATACAGTAAGTTTGCTGTTTTCAAGAGACCACAATGGCTCTTAGTATCTATCTGGAGCATCAATGGCTGTCTCTTTCACATGCAAGTTTAACAACCGAACAGAACAAAGCACCCCAGCCCCAACTCAAACCTCTGACCTTCTCTGAAATGCTTGCTTTAGGGCTCTGCAATGCTATGTATGTGTTACCCTCACCTAACAATGCTCACTCTGGAATACATCACTATCTGTACACTATACATCACTATGTGTGACTGGCAGCTCTACGGACCTACACAAGGCAGTCATCTCCACTCACCGAGAGTTACACTGCAGTTTGTGAGTACATGCTTGGCCTCAGACCCTCAGTTGCAGCACCTTAGTAATGAGCCTTTTATGGAGATGAAGAAGGGGAAAGATAACAGAAGATCCTTTCATGGTAGTCTGGGAGTGGTGGGGGTTTAGTGGAGGAACCTCCAGATGGTGATTGGTCCATGTCAGCCCCACTTACAGGGGCTTGATTTGGATAGGGAGCACAGTGCAGCGAGCCCCCTGTGCTCAACCCCTGAGCGACTTCTCAATTAGTGTGCTGCCTAGCGGAACTGTGAGACGCTGCTGGATGCTCCTCACCTCAGCCCCTCAGCTCCAGGCACACAGCATCTGCCAAAATATCTCATATGATCACATGGTCAGGCTTATTTTGCTGTGGATGTTACATCAATACACATGCTTCTATCGAGAGCAGCAGACCAAAGCGTAGCCTGACTGAAAAGTGCGGAAGGCACACAATTTTTTCGGTATTGGTAAACACAGATGCATTCGCTAAAGAGCACTGCTTGCAAGACTTTAAATGCATTCTCGTCTCAAAAATGTTTGATTATTCTGACTAAAATATTGGGGGAAACGCAGCATTTTGATTAAAGTTGTAAATAAAGTATCTTTTTCTTTATGTTAATGGTGTGGGTGAGACCAGTCAGACCTAGTTGCTCAACTGTGCTTGTGTAAAATGAGATGTAAATGCAGCCGTTTTAACGCCCTACTTTATTCATGAGAGAGCCAAAAGAAAGAGAAGAATGCAAATGAGGCGCTCAAGTTTGCCCTTGAACCGGACACATCCACAAATAAGTCCATCTCACCAAAAGAATGAACAACTTTATTAAATCATCTGACAAGAGCCCTTGTGTAAATGTGTCAGATAATTCCTGGGTAACTCTATTTCAACATTTAATGCTCTAGAGATGATGTCCACCTCACTTGACTTGAATGTTCTTATTACAAAGATGATTAGATCTTCAATTTTGTTTTCTTACATATGACTTTCTTTATTTTTTCTTTCTTTCCTTCTTTCTTTTCCTTTCTTCTTTCTTTATCTCTTTATCTCTTTTCCTCCCTCTCTTCCTTCCTTATAATACCGATATAATCAATACATTCCTAAAATCACAACCAGCCTCTTCACTACATGTAAATCTGAGCTTACACACATAGGATTACTCAACGTGTAAAAAGAGAGGGAGAGAGAAAAGAAAAAAAACTAATAGTTATTCAGCGCTGTCACCACCACATTGATTGTGCTGAATCTGCATGATGAGACACAGGACAGCTTTTTGAGCAATGTTGCTGGCCAATGTTGCCGTCAAAGGGCAACCAGGTGAGACACAGGGCCCACGAACGATCTAAATTATCCAGATAGAAATTTGATCCCTATTCTCAATGGGAAAGTACCCAAGCAAAAAGTTGCCCCGTGTATCATCACCTCAAGTCTGCATTAGCGTTTGCGTCAAAGTCCTGGTGTCTGTGCACTTCACAGGCCCTGTGTTTTCTCAGCCTAGCTCCTCTGCACTAGCCATGCACATCCTGATCAATCGTACACACTGGTTTGTTCCTTTATGGAGTGTGTTAAACTGTTGTACTGTGATTATCACTCTAAATGCTGTGCATATTGCATGCTAAACGCTATCACGGCTGGTTATTTAAATGCAAAGACAGAGACAGAACAGAACTGCAGAGTCTTGCATGTTTTTTGTTGCTGGTGTTGTTGCTGTATAGCACTGTCCAATTAAGTATAAGCAGGGTCACAAGAACTAACATTGTATTCTAAAGTGAGATGATACCTTAACACGGACAAAAAAAAAAACATAACTGGCAAAGCATGCTGTCGTAAAATAGCTAAGCATCTTCCCTGCAATCAAAGTTACTGTGTCTTCCCTGCACACTATTCATTCCAGCTATTTGGATTTGATCAGACCCATGGCCTTTGTAAGCTCTCATTTAAAAAAGCAGTCTGCTCTTGGTCTGTTCATTAGAGACCTCTCCATTGTCAGGCTTGGATTGCAAGATCATTTGCACTGATTTGCTTCTCTCTACCACAAATCTGCATAAAAAAGAATCATCACACCGCGGGAAGTGTAGGTGCTGCTGTCCGTAACGCATTACTCTGATACCCATATGTCCCCGGCACAAAGCGACAGAGGGTTTTGATACTGAGAGGAGTGCGTTTAATTAATTTGATTTTGAAAACATTGAGGTGAGTGGAGAGAGAGGGGTGCCGGTTAATGTATTGATCAAGAGTTCATTTGGCTTTATCTTCATTCGACTAATTACTTTACTCTGAATAATATCAAGGTGGTTTTCATTTTAACTGCCAGTGGGAATTCCTGAGAGAGAAAAAAATACATCCAATCTATTTTATCAGTGATTAAAACATTTCAATCATTGGGCCCACAAAAACTCCCCTCAAGCTCAATGTGGGGCGGCATTCAGGATTCTGTTTAATTAAAATCCGACATTAAATATTTCTTAATTATCTTTTTCAGTATAAGAAAGGAAAGGAAAATTAATCAGGATGGTTTTGAAGACCTTTCCACAGATGAAATCTGCAAATCTAGTGCTACAACAATATGACGCTGTTGGTTTATCACTTTCCTACGGTCAAAACTCTACTTAGTTAAAAATCTGATTTTTCAGATTTACACATCACTGATTTAAAATCCTTAATTATTCAGTTATACATTTAGGAACTTTGCTTTGTTACTTCAATTAAATTAAATTTCTCTGACAAGTCAGCTGAATTTTTAAAAAATGGATCGATTGTCCATCCTGCATCAACAACAAAAAAATTATTCAAATTCCGTAAACTTGAACAGTACAAAAAAAGAACCTCTTATTGAAGCATTTGTTGCTTCAATTGTACTGACAGTCTTGACAGCTTGCAATGCATGTAGGAAAAATGTACAAAAAAACACATTAATTTGCAAAATGACTCAATACAAAAACCTATAAAGATCTAAATTGATGCCATTAATTAAAAATAGAAATAAACAGAAATTTTAGACAATGTTGCATCAAATATCCTGCAATCATAAACTTATGCACTGATACATGATAGGCTAACAGCTTTATTAGGACTAAATATCATATTATTATATTACCGAATTTATTATAAATGATTTATCTGTGCACATCATTATTATTTTTTTAAACCATGTGCCCTCGTAATCTTTAATCAAAATCCCTCTAGCAGTGACATCTTTTCTCTTCTCTAATGACGTGTTTACTGGTGTGATGGCGAAACAACGTGTCACTCATGAGATCACTGCAAAAGCAAACCACAATGATCCAATCAATTCTCAACAAAATCAAGTCCCACCCTACATTTTTCCTCATTCAAGAAGTCGTTTCACTCAGATATACAGAACAGTAGGGCAGAAAAAGGATCACAACTTCCGTTTTATGCCAACTTTAAATACAACCTTGTGTACTTCTGACAGTGTACAGTTTTTGGCCACAAACGAATTATTATGATCCTTCAATAAGGCACAAGATGATTTTTCTTTCATCTCATTCTCCCATTCTCACAGTTTCTCATGTCTTGTGACATTTCAAACAGCGGCTCTAAGCAGGAGGTCTCCATATTATGAACAAATTCTCATCTCAGGAACAGATGGTTTAAGTCTTGCGTCCTCAGAAAATAAATTAACAGATAAAGCTACAGAACAAAGAAATCCAGCGTCCCCTCTCGCCTCTATTTTGTGTTAAATGAGATGGCGTGGAGATGTTAAAAGCTCTGAAGGCGTCCTGTAATTGCTATGTTGTGCTTGGAAAAAAGCTTTGCCACCATTAACCTCTCCTCAATACAATTCACTTCACATGTCTGGCAATTACGTGGCCAATAATGCTCCATTCTTGCAAATGTGTGTGTTCTTGACTTCCTGTAATTAAATTGGGCTTTTCACATGTAACCTGAAATCGCAGAGAGGTCAAAATGGGCACTTGTAATCACCATTGATCGAATTTGAAGTAGAGGTGCAAATACTTAATCTTCTATTTTTCTTCCATGCTAAATTGTCCTGTTGGGAAGGTCAAGGATATAGCTCAGGGGTCAGGGGTGAGACGGTATTGTTTTCTCCCTCTTTTCAATCTTAGTGCAAAAAATAGAAGAACAGACAACAAACACTTTTTTTTTGACAGACCTTGTAATTTCTTAAGAGCAAAAGCCACATCTTACTTTTCAGTATTGAAAAGTAGCTCACGCTCTAAAAATGACATTCACTAGGTGATGTATGCTCTGAAGCATTTCATTTAGCCATAACTATCCTTCACCAAAGGCCGCATCTACTGCCATGCATCTTTCCAACATTTTTCTAAAAAGTTAGACCTTTAGAATGATCCATATAATGTGCCGACACCTACACAATGCCCTAACGCGACAGCTCAACACATTTACTCTGCAATGCCATAAACAACTGTAGGACGCTCTTTCAGGAACCCTTTTCTCGATCAACAAAGCAGCAGATAAAGGTTGTCAGCCCTGGTTTAAAGAGCTAAATACAAAAGTTCACTCACAGTATTGTTATTAAACAAAAAGGATGGCCTGAAATTGTGAAGTAAATCAGAGAGGATTGGTTACCCTGAGCTTTGCTAAGCACTCTACATTAAGAATATAAGGGGGGGAAATGACAGAAGCTTTAAATTTTGTAAATTTTTTTTTAGTATGATCATTTAAGATTTGATGAATTTGTCAATTGCAAATTTCTTTGTTTTTTGGGGGGGGTGTGTGGAGTCGGCATCTTCATCATTTATTCTCTATCATAATTCACGGCTATCGAAAGAATAGAACTGGTGCTTGACTTCAGTTATTCCTTCATATAGATTTATTCGAATGCGATGAGCTTCTGATTGCTGCTGTATGAACAAGACAATTCAAGATTTACACCTGTTAGCAAATACAATTCCAAACATTGACTCTGTGAATGCAGTCTCTGCATCAGCCGCCATTTTGTTTGCATTGTGGAACGTAAAGCTCACAACGCTGGCATTTCCATTCGAGCTAAACGCTTTTGAGATCATTCGCCTGGACACATTATGTTTTTGGATGGTCCCCTCCAGTTGAGATTAGCTTAATTAGCTGTGAAGAGCAATGACTCGTGGGACTGAGCATGTTTGGTGCAGATAATTGCAGGGCTAGCGTGGCACACCCCGCTGCCCAGCTTGCAACTGCAGGTGGGTTGGCACCGAGAAGTGCCTATCAAAGTGCACATCTGGGCCCTGCGGGGGTTGAAAACTTTCATTACACCCCTCTTCAAAATACCCCTCCGAATCCCCGCACACCCCTGCCAGGTTTTCTTGCTGAAAAGCGCTCCAAAGCTTTTGGAAGGTTTTTGTGTGGAGAGAGCATAATTATTTTGGTTTCACTGTGATTTTCACTTGAAAGAGGTTTCGCACCTTTCATCTTGGTTGTTTATTGAATACACAGATGCGTGGAAATATTTGACTGCCATTGTTTTTCAGGAGTCCATTAAAGTCTGTGTTTTATCTCCTGATAAGAACATCTACGTTATTATCTCATAATAGCAGTTTCTCGAGTCAATTCCTCAAGTTGTTGTCTTCTTAGAGGGCTGTTTACAGTAATTACCCTATTGAGGCAGTAACTTTCGATGTCAGAAAACAATTACCCTTTACTTTCAGGAAGAATTTCTGTGCTCGATCTCACGCCCGGTTTGTAAAAGCTGTCTTCACTGCGCTTTTACCGAGAAAAGAGAGAGAGGAAGAGAGTGAAGAGCCTAATGAGTGAAGGATGTTCATGTGATGCTCATGAGTTTTAAACACGCACATGGTCTTTCTGGGCAATTATCGTGGGTCTTTGCCTCAGCCTAAGCGAGCTGACAGGTCAGTGGAGAGCTGTTCTATCTGCCCTGCAGTGGAAAGCTAAGAGGCCCATAATTCATCATTAGGATATCAGAGTCCAGGTGCAGATTAGAACTGATTGAGCCAGCAGCCAGGCAAAGTCAGGGCACTCAAGGAGGAAAATCTTATCCCACAGACAATTCCCAGGTCACGCCCGCTGTAATTGAAATAATTTTGCCCCAAGAGTTGTTTAATCTTCGAAAATCATACGTGTAGCCGCTAGATTGAAGAAAGTACACGTCTGATAGCATCTGCAAACTCGTTCCAACTGGTCAGGCATCTTTTCTTTTCAATCCCATCAAAACCAATACCTTTATTTAATCGAACATGTGATTTTGTGATTTCTGAGGATAATATGGGTAATGACAACTATTTACGTTTAAAAATCATAATTAAATTGGTCTAATCTGCAGATTTCCAGGTTCTTTTTTTAGTTTTACCTTTATTAACAAGAATTATAGTGCATGATCAATCATTTAAAGACGACATAAAATCTAAATGGGTGTCTCAGCCTTTTAGTCCATGTGTATTAGCTTTTGAGGTTATCTACTGTAAATGCTAGTTTACTTCTAAATGCTGTCAAAATTGATTTTTAGCAGAACAAAACTCTAAAATCTCTATTGGGAAAATATGGCAAAATGACCGATGACTCATCCTGTACTACGCAGATTTCTGTCCAATCAAATGCTGTCTAAAATGAGAATGTCCCTTCTCCTAAACACAACTGAAATTGACAAGCAAGTATAAAATCATGACTATGACAAAATTGAAGCCTATTGGCTTTTTAAAAACAACTACAACAAAAAAGGCCCAAAACGTTGATTCAATAGGAAATATCAACATAGGACAGAAAACTGCAATAATTAAGCAGTTTTTAAAAGTCATTTTATAAAATCAATTGTCCTATTAAAAAGTCACATTTAGCTTATGTAGCGAAATAACTCGAGTATGCTTCTTTTTACTGTTGGGTAGGTTTTTTTCACATAGACACGAATGATACTCATACATTTTATGCTAATAAATAATAAAATCACTATAAAAGTTAACTCAGAATCCAAAACACTTACAGTCGATATTTCTACGTGAGGATCAATCATCTCGACAACGTCAGTAACATGAGCATCAATATTTCAAGATTAATTTAACTTTTTTTAACTCGCAGCACCCCAAACATTGACGTTAAAAGTTAGCGCCGGCGCTAACCGCAGACACAGCTCCGCACGGCAGCAGCAAGTGAGCCTGCTGCTCGAGACGCAACAAATCATTTGTCTGTTATTAACCCTGAGCCTGTAATTATGCAGATTGCCATAGATTTTCCCTGGGTGCCGAGAAGTGAGATCCAGGGGTTGCTCTCAGCGTGGCAGGCGGACGCGAGAACGGCCGCGCATTACTGAACTTGCCACATTCATCACTGTGACTGATGGCACAGGCGGCCGGTCCCCGGGTCCCGGTGGTTAATGTAGTGGGTAATTAACTGTCATTTGCCTGGTAATAGGCCGATGATCAATGGTTTGTGAGGAAACAAATTCTAATTCGGCAGCTGATGAATGCACGCTGAGGCCAGAGCGATTGAAGTCGCGGGGGTGGCGGCGGGAGAGAGGAGCAAGATGGAAAGAGGGAGCCACTGTCAGAATTTCAAATGCTTCTGGAGGTGGTGGCGTTATCATACTTTCTCTTTTCCCTGAAAAAAGGTGCAGAAAGGAAAAAGCAATGCTTTATTTGTTGCCCTTGATGTTCAGAAAATACCCAAACAAATGAAGCGAAAAGAATACAGGCCTGACGTTTAAGATAAACATTATGCGTTGCTTTGTTCAAAATCCCATTTACTTTTTTTATTTCAATCTTTACAGGCTCCGGGACCCCCTGCCGAGACTCTGAGCCAGGAACCCTAGAAAAAAAAACCTATATTTTTCCATAATATATTTCATTAAAAACATTATGTACCGGGGTTGTAAGGAATTTGAGCTCTGTTTCAATTCAGGAGCATGGATTTTAATTGAATTGGCCACACCCCACAGGAAGTTGAATTAAATTTGAATTGAATTGGCAGGAAGTTGGCAAGAGTTGTAGATTCAACACAGGCAATGTATTTCCTAAAATTAAGTGTTCTTACACACTGGCCCTCAAAAGTTAATGTATTAAACTAAATACAAATTACTATAGGTGGAATTTCATACATCGCAGGTATTCAAAACAGTTAAAACTCGAATTTCAGTGCTGCATCACGTTTGCTACCTTAATTCATATTCGATTCAAATTAAACTGATTTGGAATTTAATAATACGAATTCAATTGTGAATTGATCACAACCCTGATTGCACTGGATCATTACTTACAGAAGTAATTACTCAATAGTTAGAAATTTCATGAAAAAATTTATATCTTCTCCATGGACCCCTGGTATAAGGGGTCCCAAAATGGCATAGTTTGGACCATATCAGTGTGTCTCATTTCTTTGTGTTATCTGAATGACTTGCATATTAGAGTCCAAGAGGGGTCTCGTTTGATAGAGAGTAATTTACAAGGATTTTGTGTTGCTGGATGAGGATATTGAGGTGACATCGCTCATGCATTTTCCATTGGGGCACTGTCTAATGATTACAGTAAAACTGCACGCTTGAGCCTTGCTGCTGCGACCACTAGGATAAAGCCTTGTGGAATAATTTAATTGGTGTCTGTTTTCCTCTCATCAAATAGGTGCCATTCAACTGTGAAAAGCCGCTGTGCACCTCCAACACCTTTTGTGTCCAATCAGGTGGTACTGATTGCGCATTCTCTTTTAACTTATGAATCCAGAGCCGCTATGAATTTTAATTTCAAGCTGCCTCTTCAGCCTGATAAAATATAAATGCTATTTTGTAAGCATTTATGTCCAAGCAAGTTTGATTTCCTCCATAATACTATTAAAATATTACACAGCCACTGACCATTGATGGAAAACTGGACTGAGCGATAAACTCAGTTGAACCATGGAACGTTTTCTTCACCCTACAGAACATAAATGGGAAGGCCGGTCTGCATTTGTCTCTGGACACTCAGTTCCTTCTCTTACAGACTGCATTTAGAGAACATGCACCTCCAAATTCATTACAAGCCAAGTACGCTTAATTTGCCGCCTCCCCTGAGAGCCATTAGCGTCTGTGGCATCAAACTGGCAGACCGGTGAAAGACAAGTGGCAGGTAGGGCTTCATCCATCTTACCGCCCCTCCCCTTTTCCTGTTGGGCTGAGAAACAGAGCTCTCTGAGAGTCTCCTGTACAGAGGGATGGTTACCGCACAGTTCCCTAATTTTGACATCAGTGGGTCTTTATCATTTCTGTAGAAGTTCTCCACTAGTGGTCGACCAATATCTAGAGAGCATATAGGTATATTATATTATTTACCTACACTGCCATTCAAAAGTTTTATTTTTAAGGAATTAAAGGAACACTTCACCCATTTCAACATTAATCTTTATTGAAAGTGGGTCATATATGTAGTCGAAATGTAAAAGAATTTTTGAATTTGGTGCCCTCTTGACCGAGAAAAGACCACATTGCACAGCTCCGCAAGCCACTCCCACTAATCCAGAACAGCGCAAACATCAGAGAAATCACTCTTTCGTCTACAAGGATAACGCTAGCTGCCACCAGAGTTAGAAATTCATTTCACACAAAATTTCTAGTTAGTTGGCTGTGGCGAGCAGGACAAGGGCGAGGGACGTGAGAGGATGGCGCGAGGCCGCTGGCGGGAGTGATAATGAACGACACCTGTGAGATGCATGTGACCTCTTTCGCATCTCTCAGGAGCGGATGCATAAAACGAGGAGCGACGACAGGGCAGATCGAGAGAGGAACAGGCCTGATTTTATGTTGTGTTTTGTTTCTGTTGTGTGTGGCTGCTGGCTTATACTTTTGTGTTTGTTTATTTTACTATTAAAATGTTTAAATGTTCGCCGGTTCCCGCCTACTTCTTCCCACAAC
Source organism: Tiaroga cobitis (assembly GCA_030578255.1). Lineage (NCBI taxonomy): Eukaryota > Metazoa > Chordata > Actinopteri > Cypriniformes > Leuciscidae > Tiaroga > Tiaroga cobitis. The sequence goes on along the minus strand of CM060594.1, from coordinate 34,960,559 downwards.
AACGAACCCCGTTACATTGGCAAACTCATTAGTGAATTACTCCTCGTTTGTATTTCTTTCTATATGGTGAATTATTGCATGATACCTGGATGTTCAGTCAGAACATATGCGGTGCGACACTAGGATGGTTCACATCACAACACAAACGTCCGTGTGCTCGTCTGATTCAGAGATTTCGTCCAGGAGAAATTGCCATCGTTGAAATTCTCTGCAGCAGACGGACTCTATCTGTGTCCGTAGCGCACAGCGAGAGCACAGGCACCAGCAGTCCGCCCAGCTCGAGCCCGTCCGGGCTCCTCGTTCGCGACAGGCAGCCGCCTCCTGTTCCTCCAGCAGCCTCAGCTGCTCTTCACTATATTGCGGCTCGTAAAGATAGCCACGAACAACGGATTCGAGCAGCAGAATTTCAAAATCCTCTTCTTCCATATGTTTAGTTTCTTCCGTCATTGTCGTAACTTCCTATCTCCACAGCGCTTGTTAGTTTAGCTTCCAAACAAGATGGCTGATATTGATTTCAGTATCTGCAAGTGAAGTCCCACCCACTGATCTGTAATAGGTCTGTAGCGTGAGTCCCACACCCTGAATAAATGATAAGCTTGTGTTTGTAGTCTCAACCCTTATACAAAGAAATGTGACTTCCTGCTTTTTATGACGCAAAATGACGATTTTTACGTCATAAAAAGCAGGAAGTGGAACACTTAAATCCTTAGTTCTCCCATCTCAGGGGAAAATAAGGGAATAAACCATGACCATTCAAAAATATGACTGGGTTTCTAAAGATACAAAGCTAAATGCAAATGGGTGAAGTGTCCCTTTAATACTTTCATTCAGAAAGGATACTTTAAATGGATACAAAATTACTGTAAAGATAATATGCATAATGTTACAAATATTATCTACAAATAAATGCTGTTTTTTTTTTGTCAGTTACATTTTCTTTGCTAATAAACATTATGCCACAAATGCTGTAAATAGCCACAAATGCTGTCAAACATTTTGAATCTACTGTTTAATATGATCCAGTGTTTATATTCCAAAGAAAAGTTCAGATCCATTAAATCTACTGGCTAACCATTTCACTTTCACCAAAACTCAAGTCTCCCTTTTCACATGATCTAACTCAATTAGAAACTTAAAATAAAGGAGTATGTGAATGTAGTGAATGTAAATATGAGCCAAGGATACGCATGTCATTTCTAAAACAAGAGAATAGCTAAAATCAGCAGTCAAAAGGAAGAAAGCAAATCCCCCCTTGTATGTCAAGATACTCTCAGCTACTTTCTGATGGATTACAATCAATTTCATTGAAAAAAAAAAAAAAATACATTTGGTTCTTTAAATAAAAACACCTATTGATTTCTCTGTGCAGCGCATGTATTACACAGCCAGATTCTCAGGTCAGAGCGGCCGTTTTCACTCAATGCCTAGTGTATTTGCAAAGCACAGACCTCTGTCCTCAAATTCTCAAAGCAAAAAGGCATGACTGTCCTATTCCAAGAAAGGTATTGGTTACTTTAAATTTGCACAAGATGAGACGTTTTGAGCTCACAGCTCGCTAGACTGGCAAACCCAATACTGGTTTGATTCAACCTGATGACAAAAAGACCTTCAAGCATCATTTTTTCATATGGATATCATCTATCATTCATCAGCTGAAATCCAGCACATGCATTAATGCATCTTTTCTTTCCAGAACATGCATTATATACATGCGGCATAAACATTTTCTTTAAATAAAGCAAGTTGAACACAGTGAATCTATCATCCTTTTTATATTTACATGCAGATCTATGATATATTTAATTGCAAGATGGGAGTGGACAAAATATGCCTCATCATTTCATCGGTTTCATGCGGAGGCCTTCTGGCTATGCAATTTTTTGAAAATAGTGGAGACGTGATAACATGAACGTGTCTATATTTAGACAGCTCAAAGGGAAAGACATAATTCCTTTAATTAAATCAGCACCAATCCACAGGACGAAGTCTCGTTTCCTTTCTCCTCTTACCTGGAATGCTATTGGAGATATCCTTCATTGTCTCAAGGTGCGTTCACAGTAGCCCTTAATTTTGTAGGTATTCATGAGAGTACAATCTATCTGCTCAGCTATTTTATTTGCCTGTGGGAAACATAGTTTCTGAAGGTTAATAAACAACCCTGCATATCCCAGGCCCCAAGATCATTTATCAGATTGCGATCTCTTACAGAGCCGGAGAGTGGCATGCAGTTTTATCATTTTAACAACGACGGCTAAAAGTGCCTGAAGAAGTCCGCCTAATAGGTTATTTTGTTATATGATTTCGTTATCAGATATTTCTTTTCCCCCTACCCCCCTTTACTTGGTCTAGGTCGCAGTAGAGTAACAGCCATGAATCCCTAATGAATCCTCTCCGTAATGTCCCGCGAGCAGGCAGGAAGATAATAGGCTCATCCCTGGGCAGCCGCTCTGTGGCGTTAACCTCACCCGGCCCGGCCATCTTCATGATGGTCACATCACACTCCGCTTTTGTGCTTTTATCCATTCCACAGTCTTTTTCAAGCCAAAATATCATAAAAGGAGGCATCATCGGAAATTGGAAAATAGGAGTAGGACTTGGTATCGATACAGTTTTCCATTTCTATTTACAAGCTCTTTATTCAGCTCGATTCACTTTGTTCAACTGGGAACATTTCAGCTATAATGTCAGTTTTGCGTTCATAGGGAAGGAATTTCATGTGTATTCAAATGAAATACGTTTTTTAGCTAATGCTGTGAATTACAAAGTGAACCTTCTAAAGTGGTGACAAAAAAAATATTAATTTAAAAAATGTACAGCAAAAAGTTGCAGATGTATTAATCAGCACAAACACTTCTCGGTGGATACCAAGGCTACGTTCACACCGTAATTTTTTGGGATTGACAACCGCATTTACTTACAGGTGTGAGTCTCGAAATATCCATTTCACACAGCAACTTTACAGTAGTGTCTGTATTAACGTGCAACGGGAGTCAAGCCCGGATTCTCTTACCAGGACCACAGCGACAGTGACCAGTAATATTAAAGATTGCAATGTCCATGAAACTGAAAAGTCTTATAACTTTTGGCACAACAAGAGTCCAATAGAGTCAAAGAGTTCATCTGTCAAATCTTTATTAACCGACAGCAGCGTTTATATCTGGGTGGAGAGCGCAACATTTGAGTCGAGCGTAGAACGCGAAACTGACAAGCAGCTCCAGTGGAGAACAGTGACTGCTTCTAAACCCTTCAGATGACACACAGTTCATATCTCTGTCACTGTAAGTTACAGTAAACCACACATGAAAACCCGCAACACAAGGTAGACACACGTTTGTGCAGCACAGAGCGGCTCTCTCGCACTGTATGATGTGACAACGAGTTGTCCAGTCCGGTTCCGTTCACACAGAGGTTCTGACAACCATATTCTGTTGCTGCGTGAATGTTGCCCAATTGATACCAAGTTCAAATTTCTTGTGTGAACACTAATAATTTGAAAAAGTATTATATAAACTCCTATGAAAGAGAATAATAGGTTTGTCTTTTTGGATGATTCATTAAAGAGTTTGACATTTACATTTATGCATTTGGCAGACGCTTTTATCCAAAGTGACTTACACTGCATTTCAAGGTACACATTTACATTCTTATCAGTTATTGCTTTCCCTGGGAATCGAATCCATGACCTTGGCGTTGCAAGCACCAACGCTCTACTGTTTGAGTTACAGGAAAGCTATAGTTTGAGTCATTTGTTTTTTGAATGGCTGCTTTTACGTTTTTGATCAAAAAAAAAAAAAACCTGTTCATATGAGTCATTTGTTTGTGAATCCAACTACACTGGTTGCTCTGTATGTTTTTAAAGAACTAAAATCAACCGAGTGATTTGTTTATAAATCACTCCTTACAATCCCATTTCAATCCGAGCATTGATATGGTTGATCAAATGATTCTGACCCTAAAACTTTACATATTTTTCAATCTGTCAGGTTGTTCGGTGTGACGGGGAACTGTGCGGCTTGCAGTAAACTCATCCCAGCATTTGAGATGGTCATGAGAGCCAAGGAGAACGTCTATCACCTGGACTGCTTTGCCTGTCAGCTGTGCAACCAGAGGTTAGTTAATTTATATTCAGTTTTCTTAAACATTTCACAGTACTTAAAGGGTTAGTTCACCCAAAAATGAAAATTAAGTCATTAATTACTCACCCCCATGCTGTACCAACCCCGTAAGACCTTCGTTCGTCACCCCCATGCTGTACCAACCCCGTAAGACCTTCGTTCGTCTTCGGAACACAAATGAAGATATTTTTGATTAAATGTGACAGCTGGATCACTCCTCCATAGACTGCCTAAGGGAATGAATCCTGACGTCCCAGAAAGTCAATGAAGAAAATGTTTAAATATTCCATGTCACAACAGTGGCTCAACTATGTTTATCAAGCGACGAGAATACTTTTTGTGCGGAAATAAAACAAAAATAACGACTTTATTCGACTATTCCTTTTCTTCCTTGTAGGCCTGAAACGAGACTTCGAGAGATTTCCACGACGCATGCGCGAGAATTGCGATCTCCTTCAACTACTTCAGTTAAGTTCTCGCGCGTGCACGTCGTGGAAATCTCTTGAAGTCTCGTTTCAGGCCTACAAGGAAGAAAAGGAATAGTCGAATAAAGTCGTTATTTTTGTTTGTTTTTTCGCACAAAAAGTATTCTCGTCGCTTGATAAACTTATAGTTGAGCCACTGTTGTGACATGGAATATTTAAACATTTTCTTCATTGACTTTCTGGGACGTCAGGATTCATTCCCTTAGGGAGCCTATGGAGGAGTGATCCAGCTGTCACATTTAATCAAAAATATCTTCATTTGTGTTCCGAAGACGAACGAAGGCCTTACGGGGTTGGTACAGCATGGGGGTGAGTAATTAATGACTTAATTTTAATTTTTGGGTGAACTAACCCTTTAAATGTATGTATCTCTTTGCAGATGTGTAAAGCCCCTTAAAACTCAAAGGTTGTCTTGAATCCAAAGCCTCTTACAGTACATTTACTACAAGGACGGTCCCGTTAACCCCACTATCGTGTCTTGCTCAAGGGCACAATGGCGATAGGGAATCCCAGCAACTCTCTGGTTCATGAATCAAGACTACTGGGGTTTGAAAAATGACCTTCGGATTAAAGCCCACCACCCCACCACCGAAAGATGGTTTGGGTAGATGCTTTCTTATCCAAATTACATCAATATGTTTACAACAGGTACCGTCTCCCTGGAGCAAGAAGTACATTGCTCAAGGGCAAAACAGTGATATATAGACAAAAACTCTCCAGCCCATGAAACACCCTTCAGGGGTCTGAACTGGCAACCTTCAGATTGCTAGCACAGTTGTATTGACATATTGAACCCCCTTTCAGATGCAATTTCTAGTTATTTTGAACAACAACCTCTGAACCACAAGCTCATTTGTGTAACTACCACAAAAACTGGCATAGACACTTTTGTATCTAAAAGTGGCTCATAGTACATCTCTTCATTCTTGCTCAAGGGTAGTGATGATCAGGAACAAAATAACCCTCAAAAATAACCTCTTCTGGGGTTTGAACTGATGACTTTAGATAGTTTGGATGGTTTAACCACTGAACTACAAACACAGCTGATCATTTTAGGCTCAAAAAGAAAGAGGTTACCTCAAGTAAAAAAGAATTTGGCCTTAATCTAAACTACCTTAAGGCTTTTCTACTACATTTAATTTGATTGCATTTACTTATTTGTAGGTGTTACGTGGTTACTTGTTTATTTTTTTATATTCTATTGCCCCTAATCTTGAATATTTCCTTATACCCTTCATGTTGAGGTCCATCATATGCCACACATCATGTTTTTACAGTAATTTTCCTATGGATGTTAAAACAAGAATAATTTTAAATGATCTTTTTATATCAAAATAAATTGCTTGTTGCTGTGGTTCAACATCAAAAACAGACAGCAATATAACACTTAAATATTCTGTGGGCTGCAGTTTTCTTCATTACTTTGGGCAAATTGTGTTGTTTGTCTTCATTCACTCTAAGAAGAAGAGGCCATTTGTCTTAGAATGTGGTCAAATAAAGAAAAAAACCCCATGCATGGGCTGTTCATTAGATACCTGCTTCATACAAACACACAGGTCCCAGAGAGAAGTACACACAAGTGGGGGCCAATTGCAGGATCCGGTTACGCTCAATTAACACCGGGTTATTGTCTTGCCACTTCAGTTGACTGCACGAACCACGCTCACCTAATCTAAGAAGTCAGCTAATCTTCATCAGCAGAGCCACAGACAGGTCCACCCGCTTGCCTGGCATTACAGCCCATTTAGAGCCAGGCAAATCTTTCTTTTTACATTAGGCCAGCCGATCAACTGTTTAATAAAATCGGTGTCAGTCTGCTTTGCACGCTCTGACGAGGCCTCTATGCATCTTTCGTTCGCCCATCACAATTTCACTGGTGTTCACCACAAGATTTATAGCATGGAGCTGGTGCTAATTGCCCATATTTCAGACCGGAACTTGAATTTCCTGTCAGTTTATTCACACTATTGGATGTTTTGCTGGAGAGAAGGATGTAGCCTACATAGATGTCCTTCACAACAAACTCACATTCAAGCACATTAAAAAGTATTTGGATACTTACTCCATGCTTAATGTATTGCATTACACACAAACTATTAAATCAAATCCAGTTTATTCTGTGGTAAGTTTGGGGTCAGTATGATAAATAAAAAAAAAAGTGGTAATCATTTTATTCTGCAAGGGTGCTTTAAAGTGACAATAAATACATTTATAATGTTACAGAAGTTTTCTGTATCAAAAAAATAATGTACTTTTTCCATCAAAGAATCCTGTATCATGTTTTCCTCAAAAATAATAAACAGCACAACTGTTTTCAACAGATAAATTACATCATATATTTAAATGCATATAAATATATTTAAATAAAATTTTTTAAATCATAATAAAAAGTCAATATTACTGTATTTGTGATCAAATAAGAGATTTGAGCGGAACTGATTTTTAAACCAAGTTATTTACCCATTTGTTTTCTTGTACATTGAAATTCAAATGTGCAGCTTAAGTGTTCAAATATGTGTTTAGCCCACTGTACATATACAAACCACTTAAACTACTTTTTATCCTGACCAAACACAAGAATTTAATTTACACAGATCAGAAAGAAGTACCTGCATCGGATCTCCTACAGTCTGAGAGCACCGCATCAACAGTCTGATATGCAAATACCCCCCATTTGGCCGAGAGAAAATTCATTTGTCAACAAGCTGACGAGACATTATCTCCACAGACACCCGCCACCCGACACGTCTCAGACACTTTGTTGTTCTGTCAGTGCCTTTCGAGAAAGCCTCGCAAATTTTAAATGGACTCCTCCAAAAGAGAAAAGGACGGCAAGGCTTTTCATGACGCGTCCGTCATTGTGACAGCTCGGCACATTACCCGAGTACAGGCTCAGTCCAGTGATGCTCTTTGATAAACATCAACACAAACAGCGAGACATTGATGGAAGGAGATCTTTTAGAGAATCACACGGCACATTATTGTTTTGACTAGCCAATTGGGCCTGATTTCAATTTTCCCATTGGTTTTGTTCTATGCACTTAGTGCTTGAATGAAAATTATGAATAAATCAAAGGTAAAAGTAGTAATTTTCATAGTTCAAGGAAATAAAAAAGAGCTTTATGGCCCTGATATTTTTGTCCAATTAAATGCTCTCTAGAATGAGAATGCCTCGCCCCCCCCCCCCTTTCTTTAAATAGGGGTGTTTTGTTTCGTCGATTGCCTTGCATTTAGCTTTTCCATTTTCATCTTTTTCATCTATCCCCTTTCTGTCTACTTTCATATACATCCCACCTTGCTCTCTCCCTTCTCATTTTCCCTCCTCAAACAATATTAAAGAGGCCATGGCCTTTAAAAGAGCCATCTAATCCATCTTACAAAATGCTCTCTTCGCCATCAGTGACGTGGGACAGGCATTCTGATGCTGAGAGCAGGCTAACGGGTCAGTAGAGGTCACGCCGTATAATTATGCTCCTCCATGAGGGTAAGAAATGTCCCGACATTAGCGTTTGATGCTTAAATGATTACAATCAAGCTTTTAATACAGCGGGGCCACCCCTCCTTTTCCCCACTCACATCAGCAAGGCCATCATCTCCTACAGAGTCGTTTCATTAGTCAGGCCACACAAAAGCACCATTAAATACTGCCCGTGATTAGCTTGATTTCCACAAAGAGAGTGCTGAACTATGTCTGGCTCACATATAGCACCTCTGAAAACCAGAAACTTCCACATAATATTGTAATGAATCTTTTAAGTGAACGAGTTATTCTTCTTCACTCCCATGCACATCTCGTATTTTCTGTTCAAATCTCTCTCTTTTTAAGCATGTGACTGTTTGGCTTTTCTTGCCTTCAAACACTAATTAAAACACAAAAAAATGTGATTCTGACTGTGATTCATCAGTTGAATCATTACGCCCCCCTTCACTGAACGAGTCAGTGTTTTGAGTCAGAAAGAGACTAGTTCATGAATAAACTAAATGATTCATTTATTTAGCCTATTGCTGTGATTGTTTATAATTTAATTGAAGTAATGCCAATTTTAAAAAAAGTAAATATAATATAACCTGATCTTGTCCGGTCGTTCAAAACACAAAGATATTTGCCACCTGCAGAAATGGCCACTGAATGAATTCAATGAAGCTGCCTATCAAACAGCATTTATATTTAGCTTTAATTTATTTTTATTTCATTTTTAGTAGTTTTAGTACTTCAACCTTTCAGTTTAAAAAAAAATGTTGATGTTTGTTTTTCCACCTGATAATATTTCTATTATATTTTGGAATGGAATTAACAAAAATGAGTTTTTTAACAGTTTTAGTTAACAATAACAACACTTCCAATCACTGACTGAACTGTACGTTCCAGACTTTTATGGCATCACGGAGGACATCAGTCATGCTCCGCGTCATCCATAGAGTATGCCATCATCCCATGCAGCCGGACTTAATCTGGCATGATTATTCATGGGTAGGATATAAATCTGCTCACCTGGCTTGAGGATATATCCTCAGCTTGGTTAACAGGGATTGGGGCGACAGTCACAGCAGTGAGCGCGAACGCAGTGTGTTTGTGTGGTTTCGAGACTCTAGCCGGCCGTTAGCCACAGATCAGCCCTGAAGGGACAGCTAATCGATGAGCCTGTCGTCCGCTCAGACCTCATCAGCCAACCTCAGGAGTCCCAGTTCCCGGTGATGAGCCCGGGCCGCAGCGATCCGAGGCCCCACGGGATTGGGAGAAGGCCGAGGCCTGGGCAGCAGGGCAGGGAAGTCACCGGCATGGGTCACCGTCCTTGACGGAAAGTCTGAAAAGCCTGAGCCAAATTGGGCTGCACGTGCTCTGGGACTGCGGTAACTAAATGACGCCACAGACAACAGTCTCATCCCCTCAGAGACATCTGCAAACCTCAGTTCTTGCCATCAGTCGTTAGAAGAAACCATGCGGTTGCATTGCAGACACTGCGGCAAATCCACTCTATTCTGTCGGATAATGTCTTGTTCACATCCAATGACGTAGACGTTCTTTTTCTCCATCTATAGACCTCCCTCCGTGATTCATTTCCACTCTCTTTTCCCTCACTCTTTCAAGTCCTCTCTCCTCCACTCAGCTCCAGCATGTTATTTCACAGAAGAGGAATGTTACTACTCTAGTTAACACAGACCTCAGAGGCAAATAGCTGACGAAGCCATACATCATTAAGTCCACTGCCTTGGAAGCCATCTTTTCTTTAACAAGATGGGTCTCAATAGACATATTCATCATTACTGTCACACCTGAGGAAAAGAAGAGAGGTGGAGGGAGGGAATGATGTAGAAATGAAGGAAAGAGAATATAAGGGAAAGATGGGGAGAATGTAAAGATGCTGTTGATAAAAAACTAACTAGCTCTGTCAATCAATTGAAGTGTTATTCATTTAATTGATTTAGTTCATCACATCAAATTGCATTTAATTGCAAATATAAATATTTGTTGAGAAAATTAAGAGATTTCAACGACTTTCTTTTAATATTAATTGATTGTCTCAATGTTAACAGTAACAACTTATTAAATTATAATGAGTAATCAGTTTATGAAAATCATAATTATGGCAGACAAAAACATTCAATAGTCATTTTTCAGTCTAGTTTTTCAATCTGATGCAAAATTAAGGGATGCATGTGGTCAGCTACAAAATTACAAAATATGGGATGCAAAATTTACACAAAAATGAATGTGGTTCTGATGGTAGGGGGAAAAAGCGCACTTTACAACAAGGTTAAATTTGTTAACATTAGTTAATGCATTAGTTATCATGAACTAACAACAAATAATGTTTTTACAGCATTTATTAATGTAGGTTAATGTCAAATTCATGTTCATTCACTTGAAATGTTAAAAATGTACATGTAGAATTCAACCAATTGTAATAAATGCAGTAAAAGTTTTTTTCATTGTTAGTTCATGATCCTTGATGATTTGTTTGCCTAACTAAAGCTAATAAATTGAACCTTGTCAATAAAGGATTGGCACATTTTGCCAAAAATGATTTAAAATAATATCTTAAAATGCATAATTTACAAATGGGTCAGGGGGAGGTAACTGTGTTCATGCTTTCATCACGTTATTTTCTTTATAATTAAATCACGCTTAATTAATGTGTTCAAATGACAGCCTTAGAAAACACATAAAAAGCCCCGCATTTACGGTCATACCTGAGCAAACACTATATCAAATGCATTTACTTTTTTCTCCTCCACTTGATGGGAAATACTAAAAAGCAATTAAAGCAATCTGAAGTTGAACTCATCTGGGAGGAGAGATTGAAAGGGGAGGGCGAGGGGGGCGCATCAAGCTAAGGGTAATGTAGGTGCTCGGAAACATGTGGCGATCGGTAATGACTGCACGAGTAGAAAAACGGAGGGCAGCACAAGGGCATTTATTACCGCTACCTCTGATGGGCTGACTGCAATATCCTCGTCATAATTGGCACACAGATGTCACAAACGCTGTTGACATTTCACCAAGCAGAAACAATTTGGCGCTGCGAAACGGGGCGGAGACGAGGCTAAGAGGGAACAGAAAACACAAGCTGTAAATAAACACAGAGAGATCCTATTAGTCGAGAAAGCGAGAGAAAGAACGAGCGAGATGGAGGTGCTCAGAAGAGGAGGTGGAGAGGGCCAGGATGTCAGAGAAGACAGACACTAATGGATTCCTGGCAAGAATGTGTCATTTAAACAGGACGTTTTTATTGGAGTGAATGACACCATTACATTAAGCACACCTCTGCTTTGTGTTAATCACCGTGTCAACAAGCACGATTAATGGATATTACTTGTTGATACTTGGTCCAAACTAATGGCTGCACCTTCCTGCTTGACACTGCCATGCATAACAAATAAAAAAAGTTTTCCGGAGTGCATGCAAGGGAGGGAGGGAGCCGTTTACAAAGTATCCTGGCGCTCGCTCATTATATTCAACAATGCCGGAAAGGGCAATGGCTCTCAGATCTGGTTCCGACCCCTCCTGAGGATGTTTAAAGGAATATTGCGGGTTCAACACAAGTTAAGAGCCTCACGTGTGGCATAATTCTGATTACCTCTAAAAAAAAAAATCTGGGTTAACAACAGAAGTGAATAGGGTCAATCCGTAAATGTTAAAATACACAGTTTTAATGGTATAGCAAAACCATATAAACAAAATTATTTTAGTGTGAAAAAAAATAGCTACTAACCTGTTTACTAACTACTAACTTTGATTCCATGACCATGTAGAGCCTAAAATTACTGTAAAAATTATTTAACATTTAACTCAAATAATACACACGTTTAACTCAAATAATACACGCGTTTTAACAGAATAATTGCCTTTATAAAATGATCTTCACATTTCTGCTTTAAAACCCTTTCATTGTTAGTGCCTCACTGTAACCTTGACCTTGACATTTTTTTTTAAAGAAAACCAGAGACGAGCCAAAATTATTTTATCTGGTAACTAACAGTTATGCCACAAAGCTTCAAGCTTAAAGCCGCGAATGGAAGTAGCAACAGATCCTTTCTTCCATATTTTGATGTTCATCTGAGTGAAATGGATTATTGAAAAAAAATAAGTAGGGTGAGTCCACTTGCTGTTCATTAGTTGGAGGCAGATATGAATCAGAGCTTGCAGATGTTTGTAAGAAATGGGCGGGGTTTATGCAAACAAAATGCTTGAAGAAGTGTCCAGAGTCATGACACTTTGAAAAATGACGAGGTCAAAACTAATTTTAATAAATGAAGCATGCATAAATGAATCGTTCACAATAAGATCAATAACATTCATTTAGAAAATCGATTTTACATTTCATGCCAACTTGTAATGAACCTCTCTTACAATTCCTTTAAGACAGCGTCTAATGTCCACCTAACGTTGCATTCCCAATACAAACTTTTAATCATTAAAATGGTACCAGAAGACACTCAAACGCATTGTATTCCTCCTCGTCCACAGGCAGGAGTGTTCTGTAGGCAACACTGGCCAGACACGAGCATTCGTTGGCACGCCGACCTTGTCGAACTCTCGCTGTGAGCAAGATAAGCGGCCCTCAGGATGGCTAAACACACAGAGCTACTCGCTCTCGCTCTCGTTCCCTCTGCCGCCTTCTTTGTCTTTCTCTTCTGCCTGACCAACATAATCTTCTTTCCAAAAGGTCAAGTGAGACAGCGGCCCGTCAGGCAGTGCTAAAGCCTGCGCTCCGTCTTTGGGGTATATTTATGAAACAGCTGCAGGTAGAGAAGATGCTAGGTGCACTCTGGAGATACTCTTTCCAGACCAGCCGATGTGTCCGCAGGATAACGTACGCTAATATTTGAGGGGGCGGCTCTGTGGGGAAGCCTGCAACTTTTGCTAGTAATGAGTCCTTCTGCGTCCCTTTCGAGTTACGTAAACACCATGTTTCTGTTTCTCGTCTCCATGCAGGTTCTGCGTCGGAGACAAGTTCTTCCTGAAGAACAACATGATCCTGTGCCAGACAGACTACGAAGAAGGACTGATGAAGGAGGGTTATGCGCCGCAGGTCCGCTGACCACCCCCACTACCCCGCCGTTTGCAGTTGGGGAATGAGTTGCGAGAGGACCTGAAGGGGACATGCAATCAGACACAAAAGCACTAGTGTCCTCTCCAGCCCATGTCCCCATCACATTGTATATACGAAGAGCCCAAATAAGGGATGGTGTACTGTACAGATTAGCCATAGAGACGTTTTTTTGTAAGTTGGAGAACATTTGAAGACGGACCAAGACTGTGGTTCTGTTATAATGACGCTGCCTGACGGCTCAATGTCTTAATGGCCCGACTTTTGTGAACACAAACTTACAATCCACTGCAAGACATCTGTCCAAAACACAATGATGGCATTTTAATTGCTTTACAGGGTGAAGACCACATAGTTTAAAAATATATTTAAAAAATCAGTATTTATTGGCGGACAAGTTTGCGAGAAGAAAAGGAGCCATGTCAACATAACTACTCAGGTTGAATGAGTTTCCTCACTGTCCTTTCGATTACAATTAATTTTTTCGTTTACATTGCGTCTTAACCAGCGACAAGCTATTTGGAATAAACACAATCAGCCAATCAGAAGAAATTTGATGTTTGTGTACATGTCCGGGAACCAATGAGGTTTCACAGTGCTACCGAGCACAATGGCACAGATATAAACTAAATGTCCTGGCTGTTTAGGACAGCTTGGCGAAAGATTCACAAAATCGCACCTGGTTAAAACATGGTGTTCGCTTTTACTACCAATCTTTGGGCTTCGACATCTTCAACATCAAGTGACGTGATTTCATTACTGACATTTTGAAAAAAAAAAAAATTCACCCTCTTTTATACCTCAAAATGCGAACTCTAGGAACATTTGGGTTTGGCACATATGTAATGTGGTTTGGTGGGTTGGGAAACGATGGGTTTGTTACTGTCTTCACTGTATTTATTTAATAGGCTGTTCATCATTGCGCGTAATTCAAGGCTCTGTCCATTGACATGTTTATACTTGAACTGAAAGACAGCTTAGTCGCCAAGCATCTCCTCCAGACATGACGAACGGCACATCGTATTTTTTTGTGCCGCCCATCAGCTGACATAATCCTTTTTAAACATAATCAGCTCGCATAAACTAGGAGCACGTGAATACCTGGTCGGAGGATGTTTGTTTGTTTACTATCGATTCAAGGCGACACTCAAGCGCAAATCACTACTGAAGCCTACAATGTTGATAATCTTTTTATGGGCTATGATTACCTTTGGAAACCGAGGGCATAGTCTAGAGAAAATATGAGGACAAACTTAATTTGTATATGGTGGTTGTACATATTTAAAACAAATCCTTTTTGCTTGCTATTGTATATGGATTTTCTTTTTATGTGTTATTCAGCATGAGATGTTTATTTTTAGGACGTGTACATACTGTACTGTAATCCTTTTAAGCACAAATGTAATACAGTTTTATTGTGTTAGCACTGTGTGGTGGCTTTCTTTGTGTCTTTTGTTTTTTTCACAAAAAGCATTTGACACTTTCCACAAATGGTACAAAATAGAACCTGAAGCGCTTAAGTAAAGATTTTTTATTAAACCATTTAATTACATTTAAATATATACAGTACATATTTTATTAAAAATAATTAAAGACAAATATTTGTTTGATTTTTATTTATTTATATAACTTGGATAATATGATTGAATGGTTAAACTGAAATTGTCCAAATTATATTATTGTCATTAACTGATTAATTGTTGGATACAGCCAGTAAGATGGAACTGGTAAAAAAAAAAATCCCCATTTTAAGGAGAGAATGCAGATATGCATCTAATATTAATGGATGGAGTCGTGTATTAATGGTTTACCAAACATATCTAGTTCTCTCACAACAAAAATGCATGGGATTTGTGCCATTAATAATGTCATGGTACACCAAAACCTATGGAAAAAGATTTTTAGAGGATGCCATCTCTCTCTTTCAATGGGCCAGTTTGCATACACTGTCATTTCTAAGACGGAGTGTTTACTGAAGCAATTTGCGTTAAGTGCCTCTCTCAAGGGCACAACTGTAGATGCCGAGCAGCCAGTGGTGAACCTTCAGGTCTCTACTCCATTAGCCTATCCACCAGACCATGCTGCACTTCCGGTTTTGTGATTGATCATAAGTGCAATTTGTCATTTTGTCATCCATTTAGTTGTCATTGCCCCTCAAAAATGTCCTCCCCTTTAGTCTGCGGGAAGGAAAAGCGGGCGAGTGAGAAAGAAATGGATCCACCAGTCCAGCTAAAAACAGCTGTGTGTTTAACAGCGAGTTGCTCAACGTTAACTTAACTGATTTCAAGTGAGGTTTAAAGGTAATGACTAATGTCAAAATTAACCTTTACCTTGGTGATTACGGCCCTAAAACAAGCGGGGGGCTCTTGAGGGGGTTTATTTAAAGGTGCACTATGTAACTTTTGTTTGTTCAAAATTAACAAAGTTTAAATAATGAGTCAAATACACCATCAATCGGTGTATATCGCATTGCAATATTAATCGTATCGCCCGCGATATTAATGCGATATGGCTCAGCTTGTCAGTTAATTACGGCTCTTTGTAGTAAATGCCGCTCCATCTGAAAGCAGGTGAAGGCGATTTACTACTAATCAAGGAACCGGCTTTACTGACGAGATGCGCATAACAATGTGATGCGATATATCGCCCAGCCCTACTTTGAGACATTAAACTACTTTATAAATCGGTTGCCAAGGACAATACGTTATACATATCAATGGTCATTAGTACACAAACATCAGAATGGTGTATTCCAGGGAGTCGTGTAACAAACTAGCAATCTCGTATAAACCAATGCAACTGTATAAGTAAGGCCTACACTCGAGCCATTTAAAAGCTTCTGTAGTTTGCTTTGCAAGCAAAGCCAGAATATTGCTTGAAGATCCTCTTCACTGTACAATTCAAAACACTGAGATTAAAGTTCTCGCTCTAATTAAGGAGGCTGTTTAAAGTAGCCTGTGAAGTTTGACAACAGCGGCACTCACATCACATTACAGCCTATAATAAGCAGACCAATTAAACTAATTGAATTTCTTTAGCCTGAAACACAGAGGGAAAAAATGTCTTTGATTAGACTCAAGCTGTTAAGTCCTTCCATAAAAAGCAGAGACGGCTCTGAAACCTCACTAGATAACAATCCAGTCTAAAGGAACTAGGGCATCTACTTCGCTAATTTACGGTAATTGTCTCATATGGTGAAGTGTTTGAAGGAAGATACAATGAAACCCTTCTATTAGCGGTAACACTGTGGTCATTCCTGACTTTGTGGTGATGTGACTGTACAGTATGATATACGTCATGACAATTACTGATTGCAGCACTGTAAAACACATTCAAATAGTACCCAACTCAATACAGCTCTGCATAATAGAATTTAGAACAGTACAACACAGAGATGAAAAGGATGCATAAATAATCTAATCAATTAGTAGAACTAATTGTGCTCACAAATACAATTGGGTTTCAAATCATATCTTCAGAATGACTGACTGTAAATTTGTAAGCGATAACATCTAATCCATTGACTCAATATAGTCTCAGTATAATCACTATCCAATGTATCTTATTCGTTTGCTATCGTAATAATGATGTAAAAATACAGTGGTGCATTATATACTATATATATATATATATATGTATGTATATGTATATATATATATATATATATATATATATATATATATATATATATATATATATATATATATATATACATATACATATACATTATATAATACAATATACATGGTATATTGTATTATATAAGAGACTCTCATTCAACATCTGGGGGTATTTCACAACATTTTACACATTCATGCACAAACGTGTCCAAAACTACTGACTCGTTAATTCGTTCACTAATCACTATAGTAAATGTCACATAAAAAAGGGTGAACAACAAAGAGTGTTCACACACAGTTAAAGTCACCATGAAATCAAAATTCTTATTTTTTACAGAATGTTGCAGTGCTTATTATAAATTATTTATCTGTGCACGTCATTGCTTCTTTTTATTATTATTCAAATGATCTTGTAATCTTTAATAAAAAAATGGGAGTACGTGTATAAAATAATCTACTGAAATTAAGTTGATAAAAAGTAATAAATTAAGTTGAAATTCTTTTTTTAGGTGTTATCAATTGAAGTAAAAAAAATTTAAGTAGAACTGTTCGCTTTTTACAGTGCAGATCTTGAAATAAAAAAAAAAAGAATGAATGAATGCATGCATGAATGAGGTTTTTAAGTTATTTAACTAATATATTTAATCAGATTTTAACTTTTAGATGTGGTTTGGATCAGATCTTGACATTCAAATGAATATTTAAAATTTAATCAGGTTTCAATTGTTGAATGGGATTTGGATTGGTTGATTTTTCCAAGTAAGACATGTTCCTGGATCAACATGTTGCTCCTGGAACAAAATTCCTGTCTGAAAATGTTGTCCTAACTCTATCCCTACCCCTAAACCTAACCCTACCCATAGCGTATCCTTAAAATCAGAGGGAAATGATAGGTAAAAAACACTGATAGAAGCACCTAACCCTGGTTGTGAGCCAAACTTGACATAAACTCTAAACTTGTCCCTCAAATCTGATTGGTGTATTGAAATGTTGTTCCAAGATCAACAGAGCTGTTGATCCAGGAACATGTTGCACTTGGTGAAATCACAATTAACTAAAACATTTTTTAATAAAAATTTCATTTGTTGGATGTGGTTTGAATCCGGTCTGTAAATGCCATTGTTCAGACAACAAATAAACTACACTGATTTAAAGTCAGATGGACCAAAAAGATGTTTCAAGCAAGCCAAAATAAATACAGTGGCACCAATTTAGCTTTTTGTTTCTCTGTCTGAACTCCTCGCCTTGCAGTGCTGTACTTCTTTATGTAAATATGGCTTCTTTCATCACATCTTAATACTCTGAGAGACTTAGGAACACTCTGAAAGCATTGAGGGAGACAGCACGAACCGTCTCATTTAATACACTGTTATTGTTTTATCAAGGCTATTCACAGGGGCATTTGTTTAAGACCTACAAAAGAATAAAAGATATATGTGTGTGTAGCACAGAAACATCTCGCCCTCAAACGCAAACAGAAAGCAGACTAAAGCAAATCGAATAATAAAATGCAAGATTCTTTCATAAAATAGTCATTTGGGGCATTTAGAAAGAGAATTATCTGTCAGGGCACGTATCGTTAGCGGCTCCCCCCTCCACACCGCAGCTGACCGTCAGAGTCTGAGCGGCCGTTCTGCTCATACGGCTCTTCTCGTTTGGCAAACGGCTCCAGGGGCGAAAATAATGATCTGCGGAGACATGCCAATGCTATCTGGACCAGATAACGCTGTCTTAATGACTCCTTATCCTTCGGCCTCTTCGCAGAGATGGGTGCCACAGCAAATATATTCCCGTCATTGGGTCATTAGCTCTTTATTGCGCCGATAATGGACTTAAGAATTTTTGGTCCAATTCGAGTGTACGCTACCCAGTGGAAAACAGCCCTCAGATAGATTAGCCAACGGCTAGCAGGGATGCTCAACGAGCGCTTTTCCCATTCCTGATTAGCGGATCATTAGCAGGTATTGGCGAAACACAATGACAGTTACTTCCTCTAAAACAAAAACCTGATAAAGACATTGTAATGGAGTTCATCGTTAATGGTAATTACACTGTAGAAAGTACAAAACACTTCCCTGAATCACACTTTGCATTTTCAAATCTGGCTTTTCTAGCCTCTATGTTCAGACAAGCTGAAAAAAAACTCCGTTTTGGCACATCCAACTCAAATCCGTTTTCAAGTTAGCGGTCTGAACAGGAAAAACTCACATAAAACCCAAATCCATTCATCTATTTGTGGTTTGAAATCTGACTTTGATCTAACTGTTCAGACACAACGTGGAAAGCACGTGTTGTCTTGTATTAAAGGATCGATATTTGTAACAACAAACTGTAAAATAAATCACCTTTGTATCAAATCTCTTACTATAACAAAAATGTTTGTGATCTGATGTTGATTTTCTTTTTTTTTGACAGACTATACCATTGTGTCTGGTAACGGTTGTATGGCAGGGCTAAAAATAGCATTTTATTGGCCAAATGTTGACATGACCGTTTACGAACTATTTCTGCTTCCAAAAACTCATTTTAAAACCCAGATTACTGTATAAAACAACTTATGTGGATTCTAGTCAGGAATGAGCCAGAAAATATATTGTTTGTAGCTATTCAATGCTAAAAGCTAATCTCTCACACTTAGGCCCGGTTTTTGTAAAACTACCTAAACCCCATAAAAAAAAAGACAAACCATTATTAAATCCATGTTTGACCTATCAAACATTTCTAATCGTTTTCTGTTAAGCTGTACAAGTAAACACATGCAAATGTCGTAACAAACTCATTTTTGATAACTCTTTTCTTAGGGCCTACATAGATTAGCATTACCATCAAAATTAACACTGTGATCTGTGCACATGACCAAAGACCCTTCAGGGATCCGTAATGAAGATGCACACACCACAAACATCCTAGGCTGAACTGACACACACACACATATCAACATGCCTCTCCATCCTTGCGTCAATCTCAACTCTGCAGATGCACATAAGTGGCTCATCATACGCTGTTAGGCAGGAAGAATGCTAGTTATTTCACCTTAAATGTCACTGGCAATTTATTCCATGCCGTTCATTCAGCTGATCTGTGATCTGTTATTTAAAGAATGCAAGACGTGTTATCGACACAGACGGATCTGCAAAAGCGGCCTGCCATTATCAGTAATGTGTTCTGGATAGCACAGTGCCGACAAACGAACTGAGGGAGATTCGAAGTTCGCAAGCCCTGTGAAGTTCTGTCTTTTGATGTGGCACACTAATCTATTCCAGATGGACCAGGATTGGTCCACCAGTGAGGCCCAGCAATGACACAGATCTGCACATGCCAGACAAATGGAGATATGAGGAAACTCTCACATGCACACAAACACATTTAAGAGTCTATGTTCACAATTGCATACTGCTCTTACTATTTCTGCAGTGTATAGTATGTAGACTGTGCACAGTATGTGAATTATTTTGTATTCATGTAGTGATAAAAGACATGGAACAGCATTTACCTTACAGTTATAAGAATTAGAAGAAATTATATTATATTTAATTTAGATTTAGAAGTAAATACAGAGAGGGGCTTTGTGGCCTAATTTCAAAGAACTAAAACATGCCATATATTAATTATATTATATTGTATTGTATTGTATAGCTTAATCGCATCTAACATAAAAGTTTGTAAATATATATTTGTGTGTGTGCACACATATATTTATTTACATTTATGTTAGATGCGATTAATCGCGCACTAGTTATATTGCATTGCATTGTATTGTTAAATGTATGCAATTTTATATTTAATGCATTTTTAATGGATTGATTACATCAAATAATTAATACAACAATCCAGTAGCAAGAATATTTTGTATACCTTAAATTACCACAAACCGTTCTTTGAAGATATTTACCAAAAAAATTTAATTAAAATGCTAAATAGCCTTTTTTATTTCGAGAATGATAACTGGACACAATTTCCATAATTAAACATGCACATAAAAAGGTCATGTGACAACCTGAAGCATACAACATTTTAAAGCTTGAAACAAGCATTCAGAAAACTTCAAATAAAAAATATTAAGTGTATAATGCACTAAGCCATGGGTTTTCAAAATTTGATACCAAGGATCCATATATATATATATATATATACACTGTGTGTGTGTGTGTGTGTGTGTGTGTGTGTGTGTGTGTGCGCCCGCATGCACGCTTTTACATTATTTTTTTATTTTACATTTTTACACTATTTGTTTCGTTACTTTTCAACTGACCCCTTAGTGATCCCTAGTTTAGAAAGCTCAGTACACCATAGACCAGGATCTACATCTCAGACTCAGCATGTCATGTCAGCATGCATACATATTATTGCAGACCTTGAGTTATAAATATACAGATTTGAGGAATTTAAATGAAGATTGCATGTGATCCAGTCATGCAGAGCACCGCTAATGGCTATTTCAGTGTCTTAGTTAACACCTTCTTTCAAGTGCAGTTACACAGCTGGAGCTGAAAATAGCTTTAGCCGTTTATGACGCGCAATTCCCATTTGACCTAATTTATACCAAATTGGAGAGATGATTGTATTCAGCAGGGGGTGCGAGACACACGTGGCTCCTGACAACACCCTCACAAACCCTTTCAAAGCAAATATTTGAGATTATTCAAGGCAATTTTTTACCGTCCCTACCTCGAGCTTGCATTCTCTGGACAGGCGTAACGACTTGAAACATCTTATTTTGCCGGGCTGAAGTGGCTGCGGCAACAGGGAGAGCTGAGCTCTGGGTTCTCTCAGCGGGTGATTTAAGAGTAATCAAACATTGCTGCACTGCTATGGGAACCGACTAAAGCCCGTTAAACTGGAGTCCGGTGAGATAAGAACAGCACTACCTCATCTCAAGCAACCCCAGAAACAAGTGCAAACCCTCCTGCGAGACTTATTTGCGGCAGATGGGCTTGTGATTTCTCAAGCGCCCTATGAGCGATATGAGAAGAATGTTGATCTGTTAGGCATTAGCGCTAGAAAACCCCGGGCCGGTGCATACGTGGCCTTGAGCGTCAAGTCGAACCCTTCGGTGGATGAGAGCTTTACTTCAGGTGCATAATTGGACTCCTGGCTTTTATGGCCTCATTTGCTAGAGGAGAGCTTGTGCACTACCACATCTGTGAAGGTTATGTTTGGGCCCAAGGATTTCAGCGCACTACTGCTGCGATTTGAGCCTGAACAGGATTGAGATATGTAAACCCAAAAATGTTACTGCTTTGCATGGACTCAACTTTGTAAGCTCAAAGTCTGTCGCAACAAACGCAATAGGCCAGAGGTTCTCAACTTTGTGGGTGGTACCAGAGCTGCAGGTCATGAATGATATATTATTTATGGAATGTAAATAGATTTCTTTGAGCTTGATTTATAGCAATAGACTATACATTAGATATGCAGCTTTTCTTACACTTAATTTCATGAATTGCAGGCTAAAGTGTGACCCAGATGCAAAGGTAAACTCAATGAAACAAACCAGCTACCACAATAGCTGAATGCACAGCAGTGTCACTGACTAAGTGCCCTAAAACTACCATCTGCTTGAACTGATACTGATACTATAGATATAATAAAACACGTAATATCAAAAAATAAATGCATACTTGCAACTTTGAGGGGCCGGTCACACAAGGCACATTCTTGAGAGAGAGAGAGATGGAGAGAAAACAAAAAGAGGATGAGTTGCTAATCAGACCACTAAGCCATGTTTCTAACGGGCACCCAGGAGATCCGGGTCAGTGGACCCTGCCAATTCACGACGTCCGTTTTGACACAGGAATCACCACAGAGCAGCGGAGATCTATACTGCTCACCATCATGTTGGTGACGGCTGTACCTGACGACACTTTACACTGGGGTCTCATCACTGATCCATCACTAACCGATCAGAGATTGTAAGCTAACATCAAGGAAAAAAAGTAGGCGCAACAAAAACAATAGATTTTGACAGTGTCTTTCGAGCAGGAATACAACCAGGGAATTCTGAATTCATTCCCTCAATCACGAAATGAAGGACGTTGCTGTCCGCTCAACTCCGTTGTTTGTTTATTTGCCGGTTAAATGTGTTTATATTAGTAAATGGCGATAAAAGACGTCTGTTTTCCTCCACGACTGGTGACCTGTGACCTCTGGATGAAGCTGGAAAAGTACGCCCACACTCCTGCTGTGCTTTCTGGTCTTGGGTCAGATACGTGGGTTGGGCAAAGAGAGCAGAGAGATGGAGAGAGAGAGTGTGTGTGTGTGTGTGTGTGTGTGTGTGTGTGTGTGTGTGTGTGTGTGTGTCGCTCTTAACCACATAGCGAATTCTAAATGTGAGTGATTAGTTCTTGGATGGTTGTCTGAAAGCTTTACTATTGCCAGCACACTGCAGGCTTTGGAAAATAAAGCATACAGTTATTTCCTGTCTATCCACGTCACCCTCGAGAACCATCTCCTAGATAGAAAACTGCACAAGAACAATTCAGAGAATACCTGGCAGCACAACAAAAAAGAAGTTGTCGCAACAGACCACATGAATGTTCAACACAAGTTACATTCGCTTTTACCCTTCTGTTTACAATTTAAGTTTTCTTGGGATTAGGAATTTGAACAAATAAAGAAAAGAACTAACCAGGCAAGAATTCATGAGGCATATTTGGTTCTACGTACATACATGAATACTACGAGAGGTGTGTGATTTAAGACTTAAGGTGCAGTGAGTCTTCATTACTATTTCTCTGCAAAATGTCTAGGAAAAATCCATTCAATTCAATAGAAATCTATACAATCAGGAGTTTCGTGAGAGGGGGAAAAGTTCCACTTGCAGATTTCGCTTGTGTTCATGTTGGTCATGCGAATTTGCCACAGCAGAAAGCTGCTTGGTTTGAAAGTGACTTCTGTGTGAGCTGATATTCACGTGTTGCTATACTGACAATAAATCTTTCTTCCTGTGAAATTTGCTGAAATATTCTTAATGTAACCAATCCTTTACATTGAAGGAAGGAACATGTGTCCATCCATTGATGTTAAGGTGGAGTTCCTCAAAACTCAATTCGCATTAAAGTAATGAAAACAGGTTCTTCTTTTCTTTTCTTTTCTTTTCTTTTCTTTTTACTGTAATCATAGATGTAGTTCAACCATTTGAGAAGTATGGACGAATGAGGAACTTAAAGATAAAGTGCATAATATATTTAATAATATTTTGCATCTCCTTTAGTTGAATGTTTAGAAATGCACTCCGAAACATTTGGATGGAAATCTAGCAATAAAGACTTGATGGTGGACTCTTTTGACACTCAAGCAAACACCCAGAACCCCTTCACAAAACCAAACCAACCACCAAACCAAAACCAAAAAGCAACATTAAATCTTTTCAGGACCTTTTTAGAAACCACATAGCAACACCCTAGTAACTACCCTAGCATCATAAATGATTTTCACACAAAGACCATCTAACTTTTCTGTAGAAAATGTCCAAATCTAGTTTCTATCATCTCTTGTTGTGCTTGGTAGAAACATATAACTGGAAATATTAGACACAAATGACCTCCCTGTAGCAGCCCACAACTCTCATTTCCATTGCAAATGAGCCAAGGAGGTGCAGAACATCTGCTAGGCTGAATCTCCACCGACAATCACAGCTCTGTGCTCATAAACAAGCACCACGTGGAGATAAAGAGCATCCCTCTGGACCATACTGAACTCTCTGTATCCTACGAGCACCCCGATCTTAAAAAGAGTCCTCCAGGAGCTATTTATTCATTCGGCCATTTTATTTCCCCCCTCCCCCCACACTCTCCACCCTAAACTTAATCAAATGAGGAGAGCTTGAAACAAGGGCTGGTGGATGAAAGTATTGGGATGGTAATGATGCCATGTAATGATTTCCCCTGAGGAGATCATATCTATCGCCAGGAGGAAGAATGGGGAGAAGAAAGACCTGAGGGAGAGAGTCAGTGTAAAGAGGGAAAGACTCCACATCAGCATTTCACACGAGCACCTCAGGTCATGAAAGAGACTCCAAACAGGAGGTGGAGGCCATATTAGGATGAGAACAATCCCAATCGTACCCTGGGCGTCTTGATTTCACATTCTTCATCACCCTTTTTGAGGGTTGCCAGTAAAATATCAAGTGTTTGGGAGGCAGCAAGTGATATTAAACAGCTGAAAGGTACAATTTGACAATGCTCAAAGTTGGTGTAAGATAAGCAACAAATGAGACTTGTCTGTGTTAGGGAGATGGGAGGAAGGGAAAAAAGGTATCCCGCTATCGATTGCATCGTCAAAAATTAATCTGCCACTCTGCGCTTGGGACTCGCTGACAAGGTTTGTGAGAAGTAATAAGCACTCATGTACAGTAACTACCCTCTCTCTCACTTCTTCTTCTTCCTCTTTCTGCCCAGGAATCTGCTCTTGGTTTCGGCAGGGATGAGAGCCCAGATATCCAGAGTAATCTAGACCATGTACCCTTGCTGTGACAATTGGTTCAGATGACTGACGGGCCGAACCAATGAGAGTGAATCCATGGCGTTCCCTTTTGAGAAATAATTATGTGATGCTTTGCAAGCACAAAGTCGTAATTGGGTGGAAAGCTCACTGTGGATTAACTACTGGCATACACACCGAACCATTAGCTCAACGAGAAAGTGTTAAAAATGGCTTGAACACACCCTAAACCCTAAGTATTTTTTGAAAGAATTGATGGGTGGTACACAGTCTATTCTTTGGAAGCAGGCATGTATTGGCAATAAGTGAACTGCGTCTGTCAGCCTGGAATGGGAGTGCATCAAGTCTGAAGGTGACAATGGACTCTTGCCCATTTGCACCACATTAAGGCCTGCTCTCGGCAGAAAAGTGCCTTTCTGCGTTCACCCCTCTTTACCCTTAAGTAATGGAGCTTTTTCACAGCTCATGGAGGCTTTTGCAGGTCATGCACTTAACGGTGTTTGGTTATCACCTGCCTGCCTGCACACGGAGTTCATCCCTATTTGTGTCTAGAAGGACTTCTGCCATTGTTTGGATCACAATCTCCTAAGCCAGATCTGAACCACAACACTGAACTCCCATCAATTCAAGGCACCAGTCGTGGTCGCGGACTTTCTGTATTTCTGCATAAATCTGACCAACATTGAGATATTCAGATCTTCCTACAAGTCCTACAACTAGAATCAAATGAATTCAAAAATATTGTTTTACACTTTTATGTGGAGAAATACTGAGAATTAAGGGTTCACAAAATAGGGTTACTTTACTTCAATCGTCCACTTTAGACATTAAATACAAAGTTCTGTCATGGAACTCTAAATGGTGCAGGCTGATAGGTCCTTAACTCAATGTGTTAGCGATCACATGGTTATCTACATGGCGCAGCTGATTGGCTGCTGTTGCATCAGCGGCCAATGAGCTGGGCTCAACATTCAAAAACCGGTAGTGTTGCCATTAAGAGACTGCAGCACACTTTCAAAAACCCTCCACCCTCCCCAACTCCACCTGTATAGATCTGCTATGGGGGTTGTTTCATGTATGTTACATGCTCACAGCAATGTCTGTGAATGTATTGGCAGTAGCAAGTCTCATGTTAGAGTGATGCTCCATTATTTATATTGTTCCAAATGAATTCTACATATACAATAGGGGAATAGAGGATTTGACAATGATGATTTTCAAATGACACTAAATCATTTCACTATAAATGAGAATGAGTAACAGAGTTGCAAATTTAGTGAAAATCATGCAAAAAAATGATGCAAACCAGGGTTGCATGCGAAATGTGAAACATTTTATTATTAAAATGAATAAATACATACATTTATTAAGTTTATATTACATGCGTTTATAATTCTGTTTTGTCTGTTCAATATTGATCATTTACATGATTGTCAAAACTTTAAGGGAAGTACAGATATTTGATGCGATTAAACTACCTACATTTTTTGCTTTTACTTTTCTTGATGTTAATTTAGATTCTCAAACATTTCTAATACCGGTAGTTCCCAATAGTAAAAAACAAACAAACAAACAAACAAACATGTGATTTTTACCTCTAATGCTAAAAAAGTGCTGCCAAACATTTACACGTTAGTCATTCTGAAGTTCTCTATCCTTCTAGGCTGTATTTGGAATTCAAGCAATTTATTTCACCTCCAGATGAGTTTCTCCCATGTTCCTGCATGTTCAGAAACGGCGTAGAAGCTATTATCCTCGGTCTGTTCAATTATTGATTGGCGAGTGCCACAGGGTGAGCAAAAGCGCAATATACGAAGACCAAATAAATCTCTCTTTGGACCTTTTAGACTGTGCCTTCGACTCCCTAGACTTGTGATGGTAATAGGGATGCTAAAACCACAATTATTTGTAACGTCAGGCAGAAATCAAACATCTGCACCACAAGTTTAAAATGATTTTGCCTGCTTTTCCGCCAGACTGAATGGTTTGAGTGGACTGTGCTGTCTTCTGTAAAGACGCATGTACAATGCTGCAACACCTTAGTAACATGCAGTCTATTATGGTCCTATAATTGAGAGAGCTGGACAGCATCAATTTCCCTTTTATCATGACATCTCGGATCAGTTGTATCCAGTACTATTCCTATTGGAAGTTTTTGACAGGATGGATTTGAATGATATTTCCAGAGTGATTGAGCTGGCAGCGGTCTCCCCCAGGTCCCTCACAACCTCTGAAAGAGCTTTTATTTCTTTCATAAAACCGGGCAGATTTATCTATTATTAACTCTGCTCCTCATAGCGGCCACATTTTTATGTATTGCTGAGACAGGGTTAAATGATTTTCAGTTAATTAGCTTGCCTCCAGGTTATTGATTTTCTTTCAGAAGGCAGCGAAGCTCCAAACAGGGGATCCAGACTGGCTTCAGCTCTATCTCTGATCATGGCCTCATGAAGGTGCAGCTGAGCTGATGCTGAGAGACAATCCCGTAGCACCTTCACTGCAGCGCACAACATACTGTTTCCCTGGAGCTTTGAAAGTCTAGATTCATCCACAGAGGAAACAACTTTTGTATAACACTCATGCACAGCGACATGCACAACAAAACTGCCGCATTAAAGCATTTAAAGCCATTGGAGAAGCTAAATCAGTTGAATCTTTTGCCATTGTAACAGCACAAGGTCTCAGGTGTGATGTGTGTATGCCCAATGGGGTCATGAAAGAAGAATATTGAAGTTCTGCTGCATATACTGGAGACATAACTGAATAGATCCACAGAAAACTGCTGTAAGAATCTATTCGCTCTAATCAATACAACAATATTGTCAAATAAATCAAATGCATCTTTCCCAAGATTAAATTGTTGAGGTTAAGTTTTATATTTTGTGTCCAGAACCTTCAATGTCACTTTCAACTTCAGATTTTCAAGTTTGTACAGTAGGTTGGCTGAATCCAATTTGACAGCTCTAAATGGAAAACATGTCAGAGCGGTAGCCAAGTGGCACATAGAGATGCGGTGCTCATGTGGGAAATTCAAGTTTGAGTTTGGCACGCATTCTTAATCTCATTTCAACTTCTTCCCCCATCATTTTCGGTCAATATAAGTGGGATATTGGAAAGGACTGTGGAACTAGCAACAACCTACCAACCACTCATAACAACTTTCTAACTACCTGACAACAGGCTATATCTATATTCATAAATCAAATGCATAGACACTGTAAACTTTTTGACAAACCAACATTCATAATATGTTTCAATGCTTGTCTTTAGCTAATAGTTAACACTCAAATATCAATTAATTTTTTGTACATAATTTAAAAGGAAAATATGTCGAAGCGGCTTGAATTCTCAATCTCATTCTCAAGTCTTTTCTTTACTATACTATATCAATGGTGGACAATAAACAGAAAACATCTCATGGACTGGATTGTGATATTTTTTAAACAAAACAACATTGAAAAAAGCATGAATTTTTACTCTGGACCAAACAACAGCATAGCAACTTCTCAAAACACTTTAAATGACCTAGAAACACTGACAAGCCAATATTCAAAGAAGTTTGTCTTTAGTTGACAGTTGTATTTCTGGTATTTTAAGGTAACAAAAATGTTGTACAGATTTGAGGAAGAGGGGCAGTTCAGAAAGATGCTATTGCAAACATACCCACTGTCCACTTCACAGAGGTCATCTGGGTCTAATCTTTGCCCGTGATTGGCTTAAATCGAGATGACATCACATCAACTTTCTGTCTGAGTAAGAAAAAAGCGCTTAATCTTTTCATGAACAGACTCCACATGGTGACGGCTGAGTCTATTCTCTCCCTCATCAATGTTTCAGACCCGAGTAATGAAGTCGAATGTCTGCGAGTCTCGCGCACAGCCGCTATCATGTGTCTCACACACACACATAGGTGCACACACGGAGAGCCATGTGACGATGAATTATGGCAAGACCCCTCCCTATTTGACTTCCACAGAGGTGGGCTCTCTGACAAACATAAATTATGTTAATAGAATGAAATAAAAAACACTTTATTCCAAAGGTTTCAGTACTTTGAAATGTCAGGATGATCTAGTACGCTACCTGCAGAGAACTCCGAAGCTTAAGTCAGAGCGCTAAAATATTAAAACAAGAAATTTGCGCACTCTCTCGAGGTACTGGAAAGGTAGGTGAAAAATGGACAACGCACGAGCGTGTCTCCCACGTGGAGATTTTCCATTCATTAATTGATCCCAGTGCCAAATATAGCTCTGCATATGAGCGCGACGGAATTTTGTAGATACCGAAACTTATTTGACGGTGCTTTCATGGGAAGAATTGCCATTAGGCCTGTTTTTTGTCCTGTTGCCTCAATCAAGTGCTTAGTCAATGTTATCTAAATGCCAAAT
Organism: Tiaroga cobitis; assembly: GCA_030578255.1. NCBI lineage: Eukaryota > Metazoa > Chordata > Actinopteri > Cypriniformes > Leuciscidae > Tiaroga > Tiaroga cobitis. The sequence goes on along the minus strand of CM060594.1, from coordinate 34,930,957 downwards.
TATAATTATCGTTCAAATTAGGCATTTGATTTAAAAGAAGTTGATTAACTCCCAATTTTATTACACTAGGGGGGTTATCTGGCAGGAAGCTCTCAGGAAACAACATTTTCTTCTATTATTCTTGTCCAGATGAGAAACATGGAGGACGTTTGCATCCAAATTGGAGCAAGTCCCACTGCTACCTCGACATTCCCTGTGTATGATGTGTGTGTGTGTGTGTGGGGGGGGTTCTAAGCAGCTAAATTAACCAGAGATAGGATATTAATTGAACAATTCCATTGTTGCCGTGGCAAACTGCCAATTGATTGGACCTTCAAGGCCGGATCCTTTCCTCTTTATGGGCTCTTCTCGGGCCGTTGAATGCATTTTCGTTAATGCGAGAGTGAAAAGGGAAAAGGGAAAAGGAGAGAGTGAAAAGGGTGCGGGGGCTTGGTCGTGGTGTTCAATTACAGCAGGCGAGAGGATAAATCAATATCATTTAAATTGCTTATGGTAATCACCTACGATCCAATCACTAAGATCAGCATAGGATATCTGCTGACCCCAGCCAAGTCTAACAGTCCCCTAGCTCCAACACTCAAAATCTCCAACTGAAACGCATGTGTAAAGGTCATGCTTTCCCATGCCTGGAGTAGATTGGGTCAGGGCGTTGCCTTAGTGACTGTTATTATGGGAATCGAGGTGTGAGTTTAAATCGTTTCTTCTATAAGGCCTGATTCACACTGCACGGATAAACAGTGCATAAGCAGCAAAGTTACTGCAACTGCAGAATTGCATGGTGCTTTTAAACCAGCAGCAGAAAAGTGATTTCTATAGAAGCTATAGCTTACCAAAATTAGTATTTTAATAATCATTAATTCATCATTCATAGATTATAAAATGGTTATAAGGAGTGAGCTATTGAGCAAGATATGGAGAACTTTAGAATTTAGATTTAATTGGCTCACATTGAAGTTAATTAAATTGGCCACACCCCACACAGCTGAAATGAAATATGAATTGGAATGACAGGAAGAGAAATTTGCTTTATTACAATTCAAAGCAATGCATTCAGCCTGGTAAGTTAATGAATTAAAAATGATGAAATATCAATTAAATACACACATATATACAGTATAAGGCGTATAAAGCAAACAAAGTTTTGAACAACTTTCATTTTAGTCAAAATTACAGTTATATATTGTTCAAATTAATTCTGCTTCCTTATTAATTTTTTTTATTTATTCCAGTTATGCATCATATTTGGCATCTCAATTCCAATTCAGGAATTCAGTTGGAATTTTAAATGCATTCTCAATTCAATTATGAACGGCACTGACACACAACCCTGCCATTAAGAATTTGATCATCATGAAATATAGTTTACATGGAGAAAGGTACCTTGGTGATTAATCTAGACAGAATGGAACCCAAACCACAAATTGTGTCTATAAGGGTACGTTTGCACGACAATGATGTCCTTAGCGTTTTTGAAAAGTTTTGCGTACAGACGATAACGTTGTCGAAACAATCCCCGTTCACACGGATCCACGAAAGCAACAAAAAAATGTTCTATCATTCATGCCAGGCCAGTAGTTGGCGATGTCACTTTGTAAAGAAACACTACGCGCCTATAGACTGAACATGTATGCATGCGCATGACGTCAACGTTTTCACAAATTCACTTTGAAACCCATTTTCAAATGTTTGCGTTTTCAGGCCCCAAATCGCCATTGGCATGTAAATGAACGGCCAAAACGCATAAAAATAGGCATTTTTAGTTGAAAACGGTGTCATGTAAACACCCCTAAATTACTCAAATCATCCAGATTCAGTCAGATTTACTAAAAAGAAAGTAAATGTGAGCATGCATCAAGGCTGATAGACAACATTTTTCTAACAGTCTGTGAGATATTATGGTAAATGGTAAATGGACTGCATTTATATAGCGCTTTCACAGACCCAATGGCCACCAAAGCGCTTTACATATTGCCTCACATTCACACATTCACTCACTCATTCATACACTGACGGCGGTGTCAGCCATGCAAGGCGCCATCCAGCTCGTCGGGAGCATATTTACATATTAGCTCTTATAATGCTTCATAAATCTACATTGCAAAAGATTATACTGAAAAAAAGGTCACACGGGCATTTTCAGGTTATTCTTTGTTCGTGATGCAGCAAAAACAGGCTCTTGCAGCTATATGTTCCGGCTGTTAAAACAAGCACCGAAATGATGCTTATATGCTTAAATGTTAGATGAAGCACCTTTCTTATGACTTTTGGCCTACAGGCCATCTATTAGGCATTACGCTGAGATAAATATGCTGAAATCAGGGCATTTGCTTCACTGAGCATTGAAGGTAGATTTATTTGCCCCTTCAAGTGGCCATTTCAATGGTGAGTTTTACCCCACATGAGATAATATGACTTCCTGTGTATAAATGTCAATGACAAGTGTACAAGAAAAAAAGAGGCAAGCTTGCTGCAATTCTCTGAGCTCAGTAATGGGCTTCGGTAGAGATGAAGGGCAGAGAAGAGAGCAGCAATGCGAAAGGCATTAGTTAGTCCTTATTATGTTCACATTCCACTGAAGTCTGTTCTCGCACTGAGAAAGGACTCAAACATATGGTCCTGACCTGCGCTCGCTTCTGTCTCAATGTGATTATGGCTGATCTCTGCACCCATAATTACTTCACATAAACTCACAAGTCGTTAGTTCATGTGCGCGTATGAGAAAGAAAGCATGCCGTCATTGAAGAAAGGTCACGAGACCGTGCATTCACATCTCGCCCCTGACCTTTTTTCGTCCGCATTACCGCTGATGCACCTCTAAAAACACTCTAAAAACGCCTAGTCCAGCAGATACGGTCGCTTCTGAATTGCAAGGCTCAAACTCAAATTGATTTATATTGCGCCGTGTCGCCTATAAGTCGGATCCCGGCTAAGCGTTCATTAATTTTTCAGGACCCATGGAGCCATTGTGTGATATAAATCTCTGCTAAACCTTGATACTGGCCCATGCCATGACTTTGAAGTGCAGGCTAATTAAGCATCCGTACAGTTAACGAGCCTTACAATAAGGCAGTGGGAAGATCTGAGAAATATAGGATGTCTGTTGTAATATAGAAACAGTGTGGGAGGAATACAACAGTACAGCATCTGCCTATCAATATATATAGACGACTAGTGCTCATTCAGGCATGTGTCAGTCTCGACTCTGTTTACAGAATGTCCATCTAAGGAACAACTTCAAGGTTGAGTCCAAGAGCCTTGAGTTTCCACCAAAAAAATCGTCTCGGATAGGCCGGACCCAGCTCTTCCCCAGCGGAGAGAGAGCCCCTTGTGGGCGGATCAGTCATTATTGATTACAGAGCAAGGTTTAGCTGTTCTTCATCTGCCCGGCCTGTAAAATGCTTGGCTTGACTGAAATATTGCACAGCCTGGAGCTGGGCACAGGCCCAAAACAAATGAGAAAAAGCCTTTACGGGGCATATGCATGGCCAGCCGTGGCGACCTTGGGGCTAAGTGCTAGTATTTACTGTGTCACCAGGAGAGGGCTGGTTAAAGAGAAGGACGAAGCAGCTGAAGGATGCTCAAATAATTAAGACACAAGTTGGTTTAAAGGGATCCTATTATGCTTTTTTACATTTTCAACTTTCTTTAGTGTTGCTATTTGAGCATGGAAAATGTCTGCAAAGTTACAAAGCACAAATTAGTTATTCCCCAAATAACTCCCTGAAACACCTCGATTTGTAGTCTTGGGTTTTCTTCTGGCAAAGTACACGTCATAATATTCCTCATATAAACAATTCCCACCGCCGAAGGGATAAAAAAAAAAAGAAAAAAGAAAAGAAAAAGAGAGGCGAGACCTGGTTACGTTATTAGCATGTTGAAACTCTGTGTTATGGTAAGGGCCGTGACATTTGCAAAGCACGCTTGAAGCGATTGACCAATCACAACACATTGATCCAGCCAACCAGTCAGAGCACATTACACTTTTTGGAAGGAGGGGCTTCATAGAGACAGGAACTAAACAGAGCATTACTGACAGACTGGGAAGAGAGGTGCTGCACCAACAACATAAGTTACAAAACACATGTGAAAAATGTGTTTTTGGACAAATCCAGCATGAAAACCTGTTCTAGTTAAAGCCAAAAGCAAAATCAAGACTTTGAAAAGGGGCATAATAGGTCCCCTTTAACTAGTTTTTGTGTCCTTAATATAAATCTCTTTTCAAACAGCTTCAAAGACCAGTTCAAAATCAAAACTATTTTTTTTGTTTTTTAATGCACACTTCTGCTCTTAATGTGAACGATTCTTTAATGCATTTACCTTTTTGGGGGGTAATTTTTCATCAAAATGTCATAACTTGCTCTTCTTGTGTTATGACTCACACAACACTCACTTTTCATAATTCAAACAATAACTGATAAATAAAATCCTGCCATACATTTTTTTGTTGTTGTTGTTGTTGTTCAATAAGCCATTGCTTTTGGAAATATGTCACGATATGAAAGACTGTTGCAACTTCTATTTCACGCTGACTTTAAGATCCCAGAGTTGTTTACCAGTGTAAAAATAAATTGCTGCAATGGTTGATAAAGCACAGTCTTAAACACGAATATAATGCTCATATTCACTTACGCAGAATTTCAGATATTCTTGCTTTACTTCGAAGTTGATTTTCAGAAGATTTGATTGGTCATGGCTGTGTTGAGATCATTAGTTTTACCTAAATGTCATCATAATAGAGTGAACTTAGATTTTATGACTTCAATAATGGAACTTTATTGAAATCTTATTAAAAGACTGAAACACTTCAAGACAAAACACTTCAAGACACATTTAAATAGCCTATCTTAGACTAATTAAGTAACAACGATTAGATTTTTCATAGTTCCATGGAATATGTTTACAAGCTATTCAAAACATATCAAGGTAATGTGTGAAGCAGGAATAACAAGAAACCATTTGTCGTTCTGTTAAGCAGGGCTATTTTTAACAAACATCTGCTAATGTAGGCTACATCATCTATGTGTAGCAGTATAAAACAGTTCAGTTTATCGGTTGAGGCAGAATAGACATAGAGTGCAGAGGAATGAGTGTTTTGTACGTCAAGGGTGAATTAGAAACGAATAAAGAGGTGCTACATGTGCATTAGACAAACATGAATGTAAACATTAGTACTACTTGGGCTTTCAAGTAGCTCCCTCTAGTGGACAACACATGCACTGGTTTCTTGCACACTTGCAACTTTAAAAGATTAAATCACAACCATTTGTCAGAAACATTCTCATTTTTATTTTATCCATTAATAACCTTTTTTGCTGTTGTTGTTGTTGTTGGCCAAACTTTCTTTAAACCTGCTGATAATAAAATGCTAATTGAATATTTTCCTGTGCTTTTCTTTGCAAATGGTGTGAAACGACATGCACAAACTTACAAAGGCCTAATTATCTGTTACTCAAAGTCTGCTGCTCATGATTAATAAGTAACAAAAAAACAAATGTCTGTTCAATGTGCAATCCAGGTCAAAGCTTCAGACTCATCCTCCAATGTGTGCCAGGAGTTAAAGATTATCAGCAGTTTAAAGGCATATTTTTAGCATTTACACTATAAAGTGCATTTAAGGGGGTGTGGTACTGAAAACCAATAGAAAACACACACAAAATTCTGTAAAAAGAAAAAATGTGTTCTTTTGTGTGTTCTTTCACACAAAACTGCAAAAAGTATGTAAACTAAAACTAAATGATTTTAAATGAAGTGAGCGCTATCCATTAAAGAAAAAGAGCGGTGGTGAGCACCCTATAGGCCATAGACATGGTTGCGAGCAAACCCACACCAAAGAACAGACCTCTGCTAGGCTGGGGCAGAGCCATAACATAGGTCACTGTGTGGATGAAGCGTGACCCCACAAACACCCGGAAGTGCAAGAGAGCCGAGGAGAGATCCGGCCCAGTGAGTGAATACAGAAGACCGATCACCACAAAGGGAACAATGTTTTCCAGGTCATTCTGATGGCATCTGTGATTCAAGAACAAAGGCATCAGAAAGAGACAACATCAGTTGAACCTTCATCGCTCACCCACTGATCTTGTCATAAAACGGTTTACAAGTTTACCTTCGCACTCTTTCCACATCCGGATCAAACCTGACCAGTTTCTTCCTGTCTTCTGTGGTCTTCACCAAGGTGGTGTCCTCAATGTTTGCAAAAACCTAAAAGAGGAATCATTACAACTGTGAAAATTAAGTGTTTGACAGTCTGTTCAAAACTTCATAAGAAAATATAACGCGGTTTGTATAAGCTGTAAGTTGAGAACAGTAGTGTACCTGTTTCGTCAAACGATAGTATGAAGTAACAAGGCTCATAAGCATCATTTTGAGGATGACTATGGTTGCATATGTGGAGAAGGCCAGGAAGACCTCGCTGTCAATCATGTGCACAACTTCCGCCATCTTTATTAAAATTTACAAATGGGGAAAAAAAAGTAAACATACATACAAACATAAAGCAAAAATAAAGTAAACATAAAGCAAAAAGAAAGCCTGATAGGCTACTCATGCAGATTTCTCACAAAAGTAGTTATTTTGATAGAAAATGTATATATCGCCCTAACACATGTGGCCAATTTCTACCAGCTTTGACTAGTTAAAAACCAGCTACCATGTTCCAAAACAGCTCCCAGTTTAATCTAGTCAGTATCATAAAAGCAAGCTTCAAATGTAGTATTCATAGTTTTATTCACAGAATGTGGACAAAGATCCTACCACAAAGTTATAGAAACGTAAGCAAATATTCCTTAACAGCACATTGAGTTATGTCCTTTTTAAGTTGAATTTAGTGCAATTGAGTTACATGAACAGAACAAAATATCCATTTCTCGACTGTTCAGCACAATTGAAAGGTATTCATATTATAGACGTTTAACATTGTTACACCATGCAGTGTCATGCATGTGTCGTTTGTTTACGAACGAATTTGATGGAAACAAGCAAAATAAGACACCGAAGGCGGTCTCTCTGGAATGTCAAAGGAAAGGCAATTTATATTAAAACATAAGTACTGACAAGACGACTAAACAAAACTACAAAAGCAAGATGTTAAAATTAAGTCTAAGCATTCTAAATATTTGCGCTTTGACTGGTTTCTCACCTTTTTTGACTCCAGTTTCACAGCTCTTCCTGAACTAACGTTAGATGGGTGAGTTTCAAGCCTCGCATGCAAATAACTTACACATTCAGACGACGAACTGTTATATTTATGCAACTGTCTGTTTTTCGCATTTGGAGACCTCCACAGACACGTTGCTGTAGCTCAAACAATGGAGCATGACGGTAGCAAAGCCAAGTAAACGCTAGTTATCTCATTTTTATTAATATTTCTCATGGGTGAGTTTGTTTTTACTCTATAAGTACATACCTTAAGGTTATTAAAATTTCTCCAAAAAAACATGTGCCAAGAAAAAAAATACAGCTGACTGAACACACATTGCTCTTTTGTGACAACATGCACCAGTAGGCTATTAGTGTATCTTGCCTCACTGCATGGGGTAAGTTGTGCCACATTGTAGTCTATTTTATCGATTTTTAGCTCATTTTAAACATGCAGACAAATATGAAACAAAACAACTTATGAAACAGCAAAAAGGTTGCACACTGCATCGTTTGGCATGTCAAACTGTAATCATACTGATTTTGTGATGTCTCGCAAAGTGTTCTTTGCACCCTCGAGTAGACCAAATAAGACTGTGATAGATATGTTGCAAAATGTTCAATAAAGAATCCTTCAAGTCAAACACAAGTCATCCTTTAATCCTTCAAGTCATAACAAATTATAATTATATATTAATATATATTACGGCCTGGTTTCACAGACAGGGTTTAGATTAAGCCAGGTTTAGGCCTTATAGTTTAAGTAGCTTTTATAAAACGTGCCTAAGAAAAAAAAAAAACATTAGGCCTACTGGTTTGCATCTTGAGACAAAACAATGGCACTGACATGTTTTAATATGTGCCGATGCAAGTTGCTTTCAGTTAAAACAGCTCAAACACTAAAGCATTTTAGTCGGGGACTAGCTTAAGCCTTGTCTGTGAAACCGGGGGTACAAATTATAAAGTTAAAACCTAAAATAAAAAAAAGGTTTCACAAGTATTAAAGAAAAGCATGTTTTAGCACTTGGAATGCATCCTAAACAGACTGTCAGCATTGATAACCCTCCGTTGAATGCTGAGTCACTGTGACAATGACTTGTTGACTGTTAACAAAAATTTGAAGTTCAGCAGTGACATTAGCACCTTTATAGACAGGCATATACATGAATACCTTTATTTTGGGAACTGCAGATTCATCAAAAATACAGATGAATTGCTGACAGTTTTTATTATGAATTGCATACAGTGTATCAGAAAATAAAGCAGGGACAATAAAATATATAAAACAAGCCTCTCCCGTTCTCCAGAGCACCGGCGCCTTTAGAGATGGAGTGCTGTTGTGAGAACCCTGTAGGCCATTGAGAAAGTTGTGATCATTCCCACCATCCAGGACAGACCTCTGCTAGGCTGGGGCAGAGACATCACATAAGACACTGTGTGGATGAAACGTGAACCTACAAACACTCGGAAGTGCAACAGAGCCGTGGAGAGATCCGGCCCAGTCAGAGCATACAGGAGACCGATCACCACAAAGGGAATGATGTTCTCCAGATCATTCTGATGGCATCTGTGATTAAAGAGCAAAAATCACTGAGAATATATGCAGGTTAAATGAGGATAGGTCTGTCCTTTTCTTTTACCTTCGGACACGTTCTACATCAGGATTGGTCTGGAGCATCTTCTTTCTCTCCTCTGGATCTTTTTTGATCATCGCAGTGTCCTCAAAGTTTTGAAAGGCCTGTGTGATGAACAGAAACACATTGATTTTATAGCCTATTGCTGAGGAGCAACACTATAAAACCTATACACTATAATGCTTGCATTAGATCCAATGCTCAAGTTAATTATAACATAATGCAGAATGAATCAGCCTTTTTAAGTCACTTATTTCTTTATTGCAATTTATATCAAACTGAATTTTCTAAACCAATTGCACCTTTCTGGTCATCCTGAAGTATCCAGTCAGAGGACCCATGAGCATCATTTTGAGAATGACAATAGTAGTATATGTGGAAAAGCCCAGGAACACATCGCTGTTTATCAGGTCAGCCATTTTGCCAAATTTCCTTCAAAGGACAACATATAGAAAAGTACAGAGCAAAAGCAAAGTCAGTGCAAAGTCAGGCAATGACAGACATTAAGATATCGTAAAAAAAAGCAAATGCACATAGACCTATCTTATTATAGGTATACTATTTTATTCAGGTAGGAAAATATTTCTGCTTTTATTCAGTTAAGCCTAATAAAAGTTTCTAGCATGTTTTTTCTTGACCAATAAATGTGAGAACTTATGGGAACCATGAAATATGTCTGTGAAACGGTTCTTTTGAACAATTCTTTTCAAATAACATGGTTCATAAAACAAGTCTGCGGTCTTCCTTTAGGGCATAGCCTATTACTAAAGCATGACATACAGTCAGTCACTGTTTAGGCCTATTAAAAACCACTTTGTTTGAATGTTTAAAACTGTCTGTCATAGCTACAATCATGATTCGTTAGACAATTTCTGCAGTTAGATTTCTGCTAAACTTCATTCCCATTCGGATCGAATCTATTCGTAAACAAGTCCGGTTCAACCGGTCCATTAAGGATCAGACTCACACAAAAAAATATTCATTCACGAATTGGACATCGTTATTGTTATTGAATAAGGAAATACCACTACGCTGCTTATCAAATAAACAAGTGCATTACAGATTTATATCAAAGCCCTTACTTTACAAACACTGTGTAAAATTACATTTCCATACCATATTTTGCTCACTACCTATTTTTTACACCCCATCCACCCTGTTGCGCCGTTCACGCTGCAAGCGAGCGGATCCGACACAACAATGTCGCCTGCATTTTAATCAACCTGTTTACACTGAAACTAATAGAATTTCAACTATAATGCATTGTGCCGCCTCGTTTAGTATAATAATGGGGGTATTCGATTTCTGTCCATTCGCTTGTATGTAAGACCTTGAGTTTATATTTGAAGCTTGTCACGCGCCTCTGCAATCAAATGCAGCAATATCAAAGACAATTGGGGCAACAAGGGAAATGTTCTTCCATGCTTACCTGGTTGACGATTCTTGCGAATGACAAGTGTCACAGCGCTTTTGGTGCACGTAGTTCCGTATAGGACAGCCTACTTGGACCTGAGCCAGCTAGCGCATTCCTTGTAGCGTGGTTTCTTGTCAAGTTAACAGCTTAATTCTTTGTAGCTTTGTAGATCAATGACTAATCCTAGATTATTTTGATCTGTACAGTAAGGTCTTCCAGCAAAATCAAACACAACAATTGCTGTTTCTTTTGTGTTTTGTCTTTTCTTTTTGCTGTTGGCAAGTATGCTTGCATTTTCATGGTGACTCCCTAAGCCTGTTTGTCATGTTATGTAACAGTGAGGGGTTGCAAAATATGTTAATTTAACCCCAGAGTTTATCCGGAATATTTTACCAAGGCAGTAAAATTGTGTGAATAGTCACTGGGACAAAATAGGATGTGTTATTCCCCATCCAAACGTATGCTTTTCTGACCACTTTTATACACATTGGTCTTAATATACAGGTGTAGGCCTAAACATGTCTTCTTGAAAAGTTTTATTTCAATTTAGAATCTACACAACTGTTTTCTAAATAGTGTTTTCAAGCATTTAGGTAGGCTAATCATAAAAGTTATGTACATTTTCATTATGATCTGTATTATACATCCAAACATAATACTGTCATAACTGAGCACTTTATATCACAAAACACTTCTAGAAATTAATTTAAAGTGTTATAGGTTATAGGTTCCAACTCGGTCTCATGAGAGTTTGTACGAGATTACAAACAAGTAAAAAAAAAAGTAGGTCCTTGACATTACCATAAAGCCCAACCTATAACCCAAATTTACTAATTTGGCATAGTAACAGGACAAAAAAAAAACCCATAAAAGTTTGAACGGTTGATACCATGACTTCCATCTCGTACGAATTATTACAAGTTGTCATGACAGTGTTTTTTTTTTAAGTTGCTTGGGATAAAAAGTAGTATGTTTTCGCCACAGAATAAAAAAATTAAAAAGCTAATTGCGACTTTTTATCTCACAATTCTGACTTTTTTCTTGCAGTTGTGAGTTTTCATCTCGCAATTCTGACTTTTTCTCCCAGTTGCGAGTTTATATCTCACAATTCTGAGGGGGAAAGAAGTCAGAATTGCGAAATTAAAAGTCCCAATTATTTTTTCAATTGTGCAGTGGCGGAAACAAGCTTCCACAAAAAGCTTGTCAGCTTAACAAATATAGGTGTTTTTCTTCAACTTCTATATCAAAGACCTGTTTTTCAGGTGTTTTCAGTCATGCTGAACGCTGCATGGTGCATTGGCACTTAACCATTGCTATCTTGAAGGTATGCGTTTAAGGTATCCGCTTCATTAGGCCTTATTCTGTTGACTGCACACATAAGGCATCATGCCATGTAATTGTAGGCACTAAAGAGATCTAGTCATTCTCCGCTCCTGTCATCTTCCTCAGCAGAGGATCTCGAAGCGAGAAGTTAGTCTTGTCTCAAGCTGAGTGAAGAGCAAGACGTCTTCTCCCTCCTTACAATTACACCACTGTCACACTAAACAGCTGCACGTCATGTCGCCATTGTGCTCGTGTTTTTGTAAGGCATTGCAGGTGCAAGAAACATCCTTATCGCTGCTGGAACATATTCTGGTCTTTACATATGGATGAGCTCCACGAGAAAGTGCGGCGCGGAGAACTAGTTGATAAAGAATGTGGACTGATGAGATATTCTCCTACTGACACGTCGCATTTGCCGGCTTCTCCAACTAATATGCTTTACCTCGTGTTTACCATTCCAGGGAGAAATGTGGGACTGTGCTACTTTGCCAGAGGAACACATGAGAGATGTCAATCAACGTGCAGGGACAAGGGATTTAAAGATGTCATGCCGCAGTCAGAGATTTAGCAGTGTGGTCTGTGTCAGGTGTCAACAACTTCACCATCAGAATTGTAATGCTGTAAGACACATATCATTAGTGTTTGATTTGCACCTCACCTGAAGAACGCTAACTGCTTTTTCTTCAGACTTGGAAGTAGTTTCACATTTAATACAAAATTCGACTTTGAACACTGCAAGCTGCACAGCTGCCTAGTGTTTCAACACTTTTGCCAAGACTTATGAATTTCAATTGAATTGGGTAATCTTTCAGTGGTGTACATAATAGGAATTCAGAATAAATGCATTTCATTTAAGTAATCAATTTCATTTAAAACAATTATGCACTTTCAAAACTTTTGCAGTACAGTTGGTAAATGGCAAAGCGACGTTCATTTGCTTTGGCATTAATATAACTCATTGTATGCATAGCAAAGTTAAGCATTAATACACTGTCGTTCAAAAGTTTGGGGTCAGTAAGATTTATTTAAAAAATATATATATATACTTATATTAAGCAAGAATGCATTCAATTGATATAAAGTGACAGTAAAGACATTTATGTTACAAAATATTTCTATTTCAAATAAAAAGTGTCCTTTTGAACTTCTGGAAAAAAATCATAAATCATAGTTTAACATTTTAAACAGTTTTCAACACTGTTTTTAAAGCTGCAGTCCACAGTTTTTCCTCTTTGTCACCATCTCTGTTCAAAATCTGCAATTGCAGTTATTCGTGGAATTATCAACTTTACGTGAGTTGTACCTCGGCACGGCACAGCACGGATGAATCCAATGTTTTGAGGAGAATGTGCAGCTGTCAGTCATGCGCCGGTGTGGATACTGTCATTCACAATCACAGATTCTACTTTTTGGAAGTATGACCACCGACCAACATACACATTTTCACCCTAAAATGTAATCTGAACAAGTAAGTAACATCCACTTTTGTTCTTCTGACCAACTAACTGAAAAAAATCATTGCAGTAAATCGCGCTGATTAAATCCAACGATCGACTATCATATCACGTCAAACCGTGCAAATTATACTTTGTTCTCAAATTGTTAATGTTAACAACGTCGGCATTGCGTGACTACATTTAAAGCCCTTTAGATATGTATCCTTGTCTTCGCATGGGTCCGGTTGCAGTCTCTTTTTCCAAACTCAAAGTCCAAAGTCTTTTGCATTTTACAGCGGGTGAATCTCTAGTTGTCACTGGTGATTGTCGGTTGACCCTTTCTGGATCCGCCATCTAATTGATAAGTTTAATTATATCAAGTGCTGTGAGAAAAGGCTATAAATCTCCACCTCCAGCATCCTCACTCGCAATATAGCCTACTAGCTGAGACTCTTCTTTATGTGTACCGATGTGACGTAATGACGCAAAGACATGCTCGAATCTCCCGCGGAAATCCACCAGTACCACTGGAATTAAAAACATTATTACAAGCTTACCGTTTTGAATCGAGCTAAGGCAAGCAGATAGTTTTGAACACTGGCTGGTTATGTACTTGCTCAAAAATTTATTTTGGATAATTTTTGACCCAAAAAAGCTTTAAGCAGCAAATCACCATATTAGAATGATTCCTGAAGGATCATGTGACACTGAAGACTTAATGATGCTGAAAATTCAGCTTTACATCTCAGGAATAAATTATATGAAAAAATGTTATATAAAACATCTATTTTAATAATAATTTTACAATATTACTGTTTTTACTGTATAAATAAATGTAGCCTAGGTGAGCATTCTTTTAAAAGCATAAAACAAGACAGACCCCAAACTTTTCAATGGTAGTTCATATAAAAAATAAATACAAAAAATAACAGATATTATAACATAATTTTTTTTAAGAGGCAACCAAAAATCTTATTATATGCTTATATACACATTTTTTTTATTGTAGACTTACATTTTTTACTACATAGCCGACTATCTGTTTGTCCAAACAACGAAGGGTGAGTGTTCAGGAAACGGTATTCATTACTTTTTGCTACTTTGAATGTGGCTCATCCAATCACAATTTAGAATCAGAACATTTTCTTTTTTATTTCAAATTAAATCACAGTACTTTAATGTATTTCTTCCTAAGTGACATTTTGCATCATACATGGCTTGTAGGTCATAGCACACAATGCTAAAAAGCTAATAATAGCCTACATGCTATTGCGAGATCACTGATGTCAGGGTTGCACAAAGCAAAGCAAAACAAGGTAACTAGGTCTTTGGCTGTACAATCTCTTGTTGATTTGTATAATTCACCGTTTTAGAGCGAGACGGGGAAGGAGAACGCTTGTACGAGACAGAACCGAACACAAATAATGCAGTATGATTTCCCAAAAGGACCTGTTAATGGCCAACACATGAATTGATCTCTCACCAGTCTCACCAGTAATTGGGATGCCGACTGTGGTGTCACTTTATTGATTTTTCACTGGTAGCCAACTTGCACCCGGGTTGTAGGACAACGATGACTAAATAACAGCCAGACCAATGATCTTAATGCTAGGAGCCAAGCACAGCTATTGATTTCATTACTGAATGCCTCCTAGGCTCCAAGCACATACATTTTTTGTATCGACCCAAGGCGGCGTCTACATTTCTTCCTGCACTGTCACATGCACTGTGCCTGGGCATTCAAAAGCAGAACGCTGAGTATGCCTATGTACAAATACTTGCTCGGATGCATGTTTACACCATAAATTTGCATCATCCAATCAGCATGAAGGTGACCCGCTTTGACAGGGTTGGCAGTTTTATGTCTCCAAAAACACGTCTGAATTACCCCCGTTTACTACATGGGCATGGCACTCTGGATAATAAAGTGCATCATTTGGGGGTTTGAAGTGCTCGCACATTACTCACACTATTTATACTACAAAATGGGATAGAATAGTGCACAAGTCTGCTGTGAATTGGGATGCACATACGAGTGCAAGTCTTGGTTTTATCCATAGTTTTTGGTGAGTCTCAGGATATCGTTTCTATGTCAACCAGAGCTTAAACGGCAAACACAGCCCAAAAAAAAGGGAATAATTATGACAATAAATCATAATTACAGTATGAGATTAAAAAGTTTATATATTAAACCATAATCATGAGATAATAAATCTAAATTATTAGATACCAAGTCATAATTAGTGACATTAAAATGACATAAAAAATATGTTTTTAATTAATTTCAGACTTTCAGAAACATAATTTTGACTTTTGGGCTTCCATATAAAACCTTAAATAAATTACTATAAACACAGTCATTTAGATCAGAAGAACAACAAACCAGTAAGAGATACAAAGAATGAAAAAGTTTATTTTAGTGTCCTTGTTACACACGTTACATGTACTTACTCTAACAACAGTAAATTATGCATAATTACATGCAAATAACCCTAAACCAAGCCTAATCCAAACCCTATAGTAAGTATATGTGCTGTTAATTATTACTCAGTACTTAAATGTATTAATATAATTAGTGATTACATTGAAACAAGTATACCTTAAAATAAAGTGTAACCAAAACATTGTATTATTTAAAGTGCCCCTATTATACTTTTTCGAGCATTATCTTTCGTGTGTGTATAGCTGTTTGTGAATGTGAAATCTGCAAAGTTTTAAAAATCAAGGTGCACGACAAATAAAGTTATTGTCTCTTAAACGAAAAAATCGATTCTGAACTGGCGAAACGAGTCTTCAGCAATTCCAGTCTCACTTCCTGTTACATACCTATGTAACTGTAACTAATTTGCATAATGCCAGCCTACAGTCTTCATTGTGAACAAAGTCTACCTTGCCCCGCCCTCAAACACTAGTTGTAAATGAGGCCTGGAAGAATTTGGTTCGTGTTGCCGACATTTCGAAAGATGCCGTTGTCAGCGCTGCGAATCCACTTTATATGCACTTCAAAAGGAATGTCTAAGGACAACGCACTGGAATTAATATGGAAAAAAGCTTGTTTGTATCACTATGTATCAAGTGCTGAGGAAGCCTCTGGAGCTAAAAATCAGATAATAGCAGTTTTATTGCAGCGCGTGCAGTAAGCGGTCGACCAATCACAACAGGGCCGTCTGACCAATCAGAGCAGAGTTTTGGAAAGGAGGGGTTTTGAAAAGACTGTTTTCAGACTCTTTCAGAAATTAGGTGATGTGCACTGTATTTATGAGAAAATGAAAGTGTTTTTTGATCTTCGATGCATGTAAACTTATAGGAAACCTCCCAAACAAAATTAGGATCCTTTAAAATAGCATAATAGGGGCACTTTTTACCTTGCTTATGTTAAAGATTCTCTTAGTCCATCAGTACTCTAACTGCAAACAACAATGTTACCTAAGGTTACCAAAAGATAATACAGCACGGCAGCTTCTGGTTAAAAGCCTCCTTGTGACTTGAAAGTTGTCTGAAGCTCCTGCAGGCGCGTCTGTTAAGTTCTTTCAGTCTTTAATAATCTATCCATCGACAATGACCCTTAACTAGCAGAGCCATTAGGAAAAGAGGCTACTTGTTCTGCACTTAATTACGGCAAACACTGGTGCTCATTATCGTAAAGAGCTTGTTTCCCCATAAGCTTCACCTAAACTCTGAGTTTAATGACAAAATTAGTCAACCTGTACAATTGCTAATGATCTATTATGAAAATCAAACACACAAACAACAGTTAAAGGGTTAGTTCACCCAAAAATGAAAATTAAGTCATTAATTACTCACCCCCATGCTGTACCAACCCCGTAAGGCCTTCGTTCGTCTTCGGAACACAAATGAAGATATTTATGATTAAATCTGACAGCTGGATCACTCCTCCATAGGCTCCCTAAGGGAATGACACCGGACGGCCCAGTAAGTCATTAAAGAAAATGTTTAAATATTCCATGTCGCAACAGTGGCTCAACTATAAGTTTGAAACGAGACTTCAAGAGATTTCCACGACGCATGCACGAGAATTGCGATCTCCTTCAACTACTTCAGTTAAGTTCTCGCACGTGCGTCGTGGAAATCTCTTGAAGTCTCGTTTCAGGCCTACAAGGAAGAAAAGGAATAGTCGAATAAAGTCGTTATTTTTGTTTGTTTTTTCGCACAAAAAGTATTCTCGTCGCTTGATAAACTTATAGTTGAGCCACTGTTGTGACATGGAATATTTAAACATTTTCTTTAATGACTTTCTGGGCCGTCAGGATTCATTCCCTTAGGGAGCCTATGGAGGAGTGATCCAGCTGTCAGATTTAATCAAAAATATCTTCATTTGTGTTCCGAAGACGAACGAAGGTCTTACGGGGTTGGTACAGCATGGGGGTGAGTAATTAATGACTTAATTTAAATTTTTGGGTGAACTAACCCTTTAAGGGGAGACTCAAAAATCACTTTCAGAAAACATTACCATCACAAATCCACTCATGTACTTTTGTGCTATGTCAAAATATGTCCAATGCATTTGGAAGAGGATGGCACTAGCAGCAGGTTGTGAGTTCAAATCCCCTCTCAACTGATTAAATGTATAGCTGTAAATGACCTTGGATAAATGCTTCAGACAAAAGTAAATGTCCATGGGGATTTACTAAGAATTCCATCATTCGAAAATTCATAGCTTCTGTTCATGATGGTTTTAAATTCAACAAACCAGTGCAGGTTAACAAAAGTCTGGTTCAAGCAGGTTAATAGTCAAATTTTCAAAACTGTGTCTACAGGCAAAGTTTTGCTAACTAAATATCTCCAATCTCAGTCAATGAACTCTCTGTTAATCATCTCACATTCCCAACAGTAGCTTGACACCTTTTTCGTGGCACGGGCCTACGAGTGAGTTACGTTAGAGTAGTCATGGGCGGAAGGTGTCATATCGGATATGGCTCCGGGGTGCAAATTAAGATAATTACGTACTGTGAATTCCTCGATAAGTGGTCCTCCAAACTCAGACGGTACCGTGTTCACGCTTACTTAATGCACATCTGAACAAAAGCTCCTGCTCCTGCTAGGCGTAACGCATGGGCCTCGGCGCTCCGCAGGAGGGCTCGTCTCATTAGGATGCTTATTTTAACGAAGCGTCTCCACGCTGCAGATCATTGCGTGGCCCCATGGATCCGCTCTCCTCCTCACAAAGGGAAATAAATCTCTTTTCGGCAGGATAATTACCAAGATAATTTTATCCGTAATGATGCTTGTCAGTCAGGAGAGCTGATGAAATTAGAGATGTTCTTGTGTAAGGAAAAAAAAAGAGAGAATCCCAGCAGATTTATCTGTCAAGAATGAAGAGAGATGAATAAAGAAACTAGCGAAAGAACTTTCTTTTCTTCAACCATACATATAATGGTGTTCAGATGAATCTTACACAAACATCAGTGTGGTCTATTTGATATGATGTTATTATTTCTGTGGAACATAAAAATAAGTTTGTTTAAGAGTCACTATAGCTCTTACCATATAATAATAATAGTTTGTTACATTTATATAGCGCTTTTCTCGGCACTCAGAGCGCTTTAGAGGTGAATCTCCTCAACCACCACCAATGTGGAGCATCCACCTGGATGATGCGACGGCAGCCATATTGCGGCAGAACGCCCACCACACACCAGCTTACTGGTGGAGAGGAGACAGAGTGATGAAGCCAATCAGTATACACCCATGATGGATGAGGGCCAATGGGCAAATTTGGCCAGGATGCCGGGGTTAAACCCCTACTCTTTCGAAGGACATTCTGGGATGTTTAATCACCACAGACAGTCCTCGGACCTCGGTTTAACGTGTCATCTGAAGGATGATAGAATGTCTGGAAAGTTCCAAAATGAACCAAAAAATCTCCATAAAAGGCTCAACACGACTACTACGTTATATTTCAAATCTTTTGAAGTCATCCGACAGCTTTGAGTGAAGAACAGTTACAACAATGACACGTCAACACCATTGGCAGCAAAATGGCATTGGTTGCAAAAGCCATTTTAAACTGGAACATGATGCAACCTTAATTTGATCTGCAAATATTTTTTATTTTATTTATACTATTTTTGCATTTTAAAAATCACTTAACTGGAATAGCACCAGATACTAATTTATTTTTTATGCAAAAATATTAAAAAAATAAAATTAAAATAAAGTCAGAAAGAAAAGTCAATATTTTTGATGTTTGTAGATGCTTGCAATAATTTGGTATGGTAATATTACTTGTATTGTGTCATACACATGGTTATTTGCTTCTGCTTGTATCCTACAAGTGGCTTTGGATAAAAGCATCTGCTAAATGAATAAAAGTAAATTAAAAACTTTTATTCTGGCATTTTTTAGTCCAAGTTGGAACTTGACTATTGAAATTCGAGTTAAAAAAAGTAATTGCGACTTTATCACAATTGAATTTATTTCTCAAATTGTGACTATTTCTTATTTTCTAATTATCTCAGTATAACCTTTTTATTATTTATGGGTACAAACACTTCACAGATAAAATGTCAAACAGTAAAATGTTCATGTCAAACATAAAAACAGAAAATTAAAGATTTCTCATTTTGTGTTTCATGAAAGACAATAGAACGTACAGGTTTGGAACAAAATGAGTGAGTAAATGATGACAGAACTTCTTTTTAAGCGCACTAACCATTTAATCTATCTAAAGTCCGCTGAAGTATTGACATTTACATTAACGTTGGTGTTAGAGATAAAGCAATCTTTTGGCTGGTACATAATTAACGTCTGCTTTCCATTGGTGGACATCATATATATCTTGACACTTCATTAGCTGTTCACACACACCTGGATGTAAACATGTAGACATGCTCAACTTTATAGTCAGTGCTAGGAAAAGCTAGCACAGCCTTTTAACCACAAAAAAAAAACTGCACTTGATCGCAACATAGAAAGCTAGAGAGCCAATACTTACTCCAGTGGCACTGCAACTGCACAGCTTTGATCTTAGATGTGAATTCTCTTAACTTGTCTGGGCTTTCAAAAAAGGGCTACTTAAATTATTTCAGAGATGCCGCTTTTCTTCGACGTGGCAAAGGTAGAGCCCTCCTGTGGATTTGGAAAGATAAAAGGTGTTCAAACAGACATCACGACAGGTTTATTATATTACTTAGCATAAGCACTGCCAAGCATCCCTTAAAGGAATAGACATCTTGTGTTTTTTCCTTTAAACAACAAAAAATTAACAGTGAGGAATTGGGACCCTGCTCTTTTGTTGTATCACTCAACAAAGGCGCGTGAACAATCGCTTATTATGTCAAACTTTGACAATGACAGAATTGGAACAGGGCTTCTTCAGCGCTCCGTCCCCCACGGGGAGCCCCCCCTACACACACAACTCTGGAAAGAAAGTTTACTTTCCCTGTCATATGAAATTACATTCGCGTTTGCGGAGCGTAGCAGACCATCAGAACAGAAACAAGTAACAGTGTTGGGCGTAACGTATTACAAGTAACATGAGTTACATAATCAGAATACTTTTCTTCAAGTAACTAGTAAAGTAACGCATTATTTTTCATTTTACAACAAAATATCGGAGTTACTTTTTCAAATAAGTAACAAGTTCCCTTTCGTTGTCACTCCGAGTTCCGTCGGATGACGACGAATGGGGATAGCGAAACCCCCATTCGTCGTCATCCGACGGAACGTCTCCGTTCCCTACTCAGGGAACGAGGGTTACATCCGTAACCGAGACGTTACTTTGTTTTCCCATTTATTGACTAATTTGCATTTCCTTCAGTGTGAGGCTTCTTCTTTTCACTTTTGGCGTGAAAGGGCCTTTAAATTTTCCAAAAACAGAACTTTTGTTTTTTGTTATTAAAAAACAAACAAGCAGATAAAGTAACGCTAAAGTAACGTTACGCATTGCTTTCTATAAAAAGTAACCATGCGGAATAGTTTCTTTTTTAGGGAGTAACACAATATTGTAACACATTTTTTATAAAGTAACTTTCCCCAACAGTGACCAGTAAGGTGTTGTGGAACATATGAAAGACTTTTAAGGTTGGCCATCGAGTAAACTAGTTTTTTTCTTCTTTTTCTCAGGCATTTGAGTGGATATTCCCTTATATAAGAACATTAGCATTAAAGTTCAACAGCCCCAGGTATCCATATTGATATTTCACACAATAGCAATTGAGATATTGTTTTTATACAAAATTTCAATTAACAAGTTAATACTGAGTAACTTATATTTTAGACACAATATTTATTGTTCTGCAAACTAAAAGTTACACACGAAACCAAAGCAGCAACTACACAGTTTTTATTCCGAATTGAGTAGATTGAGTGAATGATTCAATTACTCACTAATAAATAGTTAATTCTCTCTCTGTGTGTGTGTGTGTGTGTGTGTGTGTGTTTGTGTGTATATATATATATATATATATATATATATATATATATATATATATATATATATATATATGCCAATTAATTAAACAAATATAACAATACATTTATAAAATATATGTGGATGGTATAATGCTAAGAGAACACAGTGTTTAATTCCGATTTGCTGTATATTAACTCATTGACCGACCTCAACTGTTGAAAAAATAAAGGGAACATTTCTATAAACGGCAAAAGTTAGTTTCACTCAAAATATTCTGTAATGTTTTGCTTGCTGTTCGAACTAAACTTCACCTCCGTGTCAGCAATACAACTTGAAATGACTTCAAACGAGAAAGCACAGACAAGATGAAGTCTGCTGTGGTAAAATGAATACACCTCAAACAGAGTCGTTAGCAGGAAAGGGTTCACAAATGAAAGCAGTAAAAGAGACTAAAGATCGATTGTTGAGGCATCGCAGCGTGAGAACGGCAGCCGGATGTTAGCGTGCAGTAAGGAGGGGTCTGGATCATACGCTATCCTCCATTCAGTGTGCTAGCTGGCGGCCCCAGTCATTGACAGGAAGGAGTGGGCCGCCAGGGCATTGATTGATTAATCAAAGCTAATGTGCTTTTGATCAGCGGGGGCTGCCCTATTAACCAGCGAAGCAAAGAGGGGGAAGAAATGCTCCATCTTTTATTTACCCACTTGCAAGGTCCCTCGTTGGCTTCCATCGCTAACTTCAAAGGAGACTGTCACAATTCTGTCACAGTTTTGACTGATAGAAAAAAAAAAAGTTTTTTATACATTTTCCCTCGACAGTAGATTTTGTTTAATCGTTTCCAGCCTCGCTCTGTTTTAATATGTGTCGGGGAAGAGAATACAAGTCTCATGTTTTCTTCATGACTGTTTCCTTTCTCGTCTAGTTGTCTAGTGGGTTGTCCTCTTTTTCGCACTGTGCCATTTAATGCCATGCACTGCCTGTCACAGGGACACCCAGGGAAACTTCATGCAACTTTTTTGTTGTTTGCTATAATTTATCCCCTTGTTCCAGGTTGGAGTGCACACACTTTCGGTGTCAAGCATGTGTTGTGCGAGGCCCAAAACGACAGTATATACAAACCTCCCCTAAGAAAACACTATTATTCATTTGTTTGCACATCAAATGATGGATATGTAGAAATAATTCCAAAGTGAATGTAAAATAATCCTTGATACACCTTTATTCTAACAGAAAACCATTTATTTATTTAAATAGTATATAGTTTTTAATATAAAAAAAATATTTATTTTTGTTGTTTTAACATTTTTAGATTTTAAAAAGTTATAGTGTGCAACGCAGGGGCGTAGCCAGAATTTTATTTTTGGGGGGTCCCGTCTTTAAATGAGTGGGTAATATATATATATATATATATATATATATATATATATATATATATAAGGATTACATATATATATAGCCAGAATTTTATATAGGCTATACATGCCTATTCTGGTGATGCGGTGGCGACTCTGACATGTAAGGGTGGCGCTGCCAATAAAGCACCTACAAGCTGTCACAAAGAACCGGCAAAAGTAATGATTATGAATATGTAAAATATAGCAATGAGGTATTTTAATTGTTTATTAATAAACAAGTGTTTTCTTTGTCGGCTAAGATGAAGTTGACGATGCTGACTCGCGATCTTCAGTAGCCTTAGCCTAGGTGAACGCGCCAGAGAGAATTAGAGAAATGCACATTTCATAAGGATTACATAAGCAGAGAGCAGTCTGTAGTCTGTTTTCTTTCGTTTTGAATTGTTCTGTTTAAAAGTAGACATGTGAGGCAAGTATAGACTATCTTATATGCTGAGTTTCTGTTCAGTTAAGAGACGCGCTCCAGTTCACGCGCCGGCGCCTCCGTTTCTTATATCGTCTGCTATATTTAATCCAGGCATTGGTTGATGAAACATTGATTAAAATTAAGATACAATTAATACAAAACGAAATTCAGGTTAAAGAAAGGTTTTGTGCTTTCTGTTTGATGTGTCTGTGAAAGTTTTAAAGCATCTTTTAGTGCCGCTTTCAGAGCTTTTTTTTCTCCTTTACACTAAAACACGTCCATAACATTGTTTTTTCCTCATAAATGCGAACACGAAAAATAAAATAAAATAAAATAAATATTGTATGTACTGTGGAGACTGAGAGGAAACCCTTCTTCATCCGGTGGGTATTATTTACTTTGGTTTGCGCAGTGTAGCCTATTCACAATCACTAAAAAAATATTTTGCCTCCTAATTTTTTTTTTTCAGCAATCAGAAATCTGAGGGGGCCGGACATGTAAATGAGGGGGCCTAGGCCCACCCAGGCCCCCTCGTGGCTACCACTGGTGCAACGGCACACCTCTGACCTCTTACATCCCCCAGAAAATTTCTTTGGAACCAGTTGGTTAATTAATTGCAAAAGTGTGGCTAAGAAAATGAAGTTAGATCAGAGAAAAGGTCTGACATTTGTATATATACACACTTTAATCAAGGCACAACTTTATATAATAATAACTACCTACATGAGGCCTCACAAAAACTGCATTTACTGAGTTTTTAAAAACATTGACGGATAATTAAAAACAAAGTCCGGTTATTAAGTCATGTGGCTCACCTTACTGTATGCGTAATATACGCCATATAATAATATTTAGGCTATAACTACTACAAAGAGCTGCAAATATAGTGTTGGTAGCACAATTTGATAGGTAGCATTATTCGGCAGAATTTATGAGCGCCCATTGTGAATTCTCCCGATTCCCCCAATGGCCGATCCAGGCCTGGTCTGAGGACATGAATAGTCATCACATAATTATGGTAATTCTGACATAGCATTCATTTTCACAATACTTTGCAGCCTTGTACCTTATTAAAACTAAGAGTAGAGAATTTGAACTAGGAGAAACTTAAAAAAAGAGCCTACAAATACATCAACTTCAAACTGAAGGGCAAGTTCTTTGCCACAGCATGCTTTTGTGGACACAAGACAATCAACTGCAAGTCCCCAGAAGGGACGTTTGCCAGCCTTGTGGCTTTTCATATCATGTTCAAAGTTCCTGAAAGTACACTTGTTTCTTTCTTTACATTCAGATGAAGGGAGACCCACCTGAGTTTAGACCAAGTGAGGTATCCTTCTACATCTTGTTTCATGTTGGGTGACTCTCAAAGTCAAGGAAAACTCAAGGTCTTTTTGCCGGGTCCTTCCGAGGTTTCTGAGGGGAATTTATCTCATATTTAATACAAAAAAGTTCCGAAGCTACTCTCTCAACACGTATACAAACACACACAAGCAACTTTATACACAAATGGCACTTACAAGTTGTGTGAAGTCACCTTTGTCTTTGTTTTTCCTCTCCAGTTCTCGTTCCCTCCCTTTCTCATTTGAGAGCCTGTTTCCTGCTCAACCCCTGCCCTTGAGTTTTTCGCAATGTCAGCGCACACTTCAAACAGCAGCTGACAAGCTCAGAGGAGTCTGCTGAGAATCCCTATTCGAAACAATTATTCTGTCTCCTACACGCTGGCAGATCTCTTCCCAGAACATTACGCCTAATCAAAAGGTCCCTTCGACCCATCAACAACTCCATGGACGTGCTGATAAATGTGCCCCTCGCCGGCAGGTTTAAATATAGTCATGCCCATATGTTTAATCAGCCTGTTCTCACGTAAATGCGTCTCTATAACACGCATCGTGTATTGTCGTGTAATTTATACGCGAAAATGAGTTTTTACGTGCATATGAGACGCAGTTTTTAGCGTGCATTTGATACGCAGTTCATTTACGTGTAATACACACGCACCCCACACCACTAATTCTACCCAAACGTATAATACACACGCACCCCACCCCACACCTAAACCTACCCTAACCAACCAATGCGTATCATATGCACGTAAAAACTCACTTTAGCGTATAAATTACACGACAATACACATGCGTGCTATAAAGACGCATTTAGTGTGATCGGGTTGGTTTAATATATAAAAACAAGCAGTGCAGATGTCGATTTCGGTAACGCCTGGAGAACATGTTTGGGTCGAGCAAACTCTCACTCTTTCTCTGTATCTTGAACCTTCAGGCAGTCACTGTACCTGGTAAAGGTTTGTTAAACAGACAACAGGCTTTCACCTCGTGAAACGAAATCATTCAATATTTAAAGCTGGGGTAAAACACCTCAGGAAACTTGTCCGTAGTCTGGATGCGGAAGCGCAGCTCCACAGGATACAGATGCTCCTGTGAGAAACCTCTTTACCAATGTAATTCTCAACCTTTACAGTCCCGTTTGATTTAACTTTGGGATAAGAGTCGTCATTTAAATTCCAAAATAGCCAAACTGGTCCAATTTGACCCTAAATCATGATGTGCAAACCTGAATTTTAAAACAGCATTTATAAAATTCCCCGTACAGCCTCACAGGAGTCAATAATTACACTCCCTGATTAGAAACAAGACGATCAATAAAGATCACCGCCATGTTTTTGGAGTATCCATCAAATGTTGTAATCTGCGAATGAAGCTTGATCTTTCGGTGCCCCTCCCTCAAACTCATCTTCACCAGCTGAACCTCCTTTGCAAGCTTTTTTCATTTATTTGGAGTATTTTCATATTGATTGCGCTGCAACTGTGGCCTTTTGAAATATGGCCTTGTTAATGTACATTAGATTGCAGAGGATCAGTTTCACCTCTCAAGAAGCTGAAGACTTGAATTTGCTTGGTCACTGCAAACACCAGTTATCAACTAGTAGTGGGTTCAGGGATTGCAAAAGGGATCTTACCTCTCAAATGCAGTTACAGAACACCTGAGAAACCATAGTTGTGACCTATATTATGCACATATTATTGTATACTTATAATTAAAGCTGCGACATGCAGTGTATGAAGTGTCCAACACTCCACACTTCGTTTTCAAACACTGAGTATTTGAATTTACTACGAAACTGCATTGAATAGTGGATGCTATAATGCTAAAATATAAGATATAGTAGCTATAGCTTGAAACTAGATAATAATTAGTAATGTGTCAGGGACATTTTTGTTTTGCAAAAGGATGCTTAATATACTATTAATCAAATTAAATAAACTTAATCAACAGCCTTTAGTTGTGAGCATTAGCCACTTAATTAAAGCTTAAAAAACTAACTTTTTCAACTTTTACAGTTTTCTATTGTCAACCTGCATAACCTTTTACTTGAATGAGGATTTATTGATATCGGGTGAATGCCAACAGTTAAGCTCACGTTAGTCTTTGTAAAAGCCATTCACCTTCCATTTCATCAGCCCTGTAGCATTTTAACGGATTATAAATACTTGTCTGATCTGTCAATGACAAATAATTTATCCACTGCAGATCTGAGAGGGATCAAAGCTAATTAACTTTTCCCCGTTAATTTCAGCAGTGGAGTTTGACAAGTGTGGCTGGAGCAAAGGCTCTTCGGAGAGTCAAACATCAGACCGGCAGTGCCAGGTGAGGCCCGAGCGCAGGTTTGATCTCGTATACATGTATTCCTTCACTACTCGGTCGCAAGGGAGCTCCGTGCCAAGGTCAACATTCAAAGACATTCAACCGCACGCAACGAGAGACACTCCTGCAGGAGCCGTGGCTTTCTTTTGTTGTGCGCATCACAGCAGCATCAGAGGGTGCGGACTGACACTAAGTCCCAGGATAGCATCCATCGCTACCGGTTTCTGTCCCCTTCACGGGAAAAGCTAGTATACCTTCTAATTGCATCATTATTTATCATTAGGGATTAATTGTCTTCTCCACCTCGTTCACTCCTACTGTGTTGATGAGGCGCAAAGTGTGAGTTTTGATGACCTTCAACCCAAAGTGAATAAAAGAAAACTTGTCTCCAGTGGCTGAATGGAATTTCTTGATGTGCATTGAAGGACAGCTTTTCTTACGTGCAGGATTCATTTTCCCAAACTATTATTCATTCTAGCTCTCCCTTTAACCTTTCTGACAGATCTGACGCTTTGAAGGAAATATTGAGTCCGAGACTGCGTTAAGTGAAGATTTCGTTAAGACTGCGTTAAGTGTTTGAAATCTAATTCAAACCTGGAAACACTGACAGATTTTCAAAACAAACAAAAATGAGCTTAATAATTTGCACAAATAAATACAAATAAAATAAAACAAAAACAAAACAAAATAGTGAGAAAGAAATTCGCTCATGTAACTGAAATTAAATAAATAAATAAAAAGAAAGAAAGAAAGAAAGAAAGAAAGAAAGAAAGAAAGAAAGAAAGAAAGAAAGAAAGAAAGAAAGAAAGAAAGAATATTTATTTTGAACTCGTCACATGAGAAAAATAGATAATCAACAATTGACAGCTATTTCAGCAAAAGAGTAACTTGACTTGTGCTAAACTATATTAGATTATGACAGCTTGGAAAGTTCCCCAACACTGTGCATATACCATATGCGTGCATTAATGGACAATATCTGTTTTGTCAAAACTCCTAAATCGAGGATGTCAAAACAAGCATGTTAACATGCAATTGACACAAAACTGTCAGGCTTCACTGTCATATGCCAGCTCAATAAATGCAACCAATTATTCATAATCTCACCGGCAGCGTTTCGAAGGCAACTTCTGACATTCTGTCACAGATCTTTTGCAGTCGTTTTGCTCTCTTTTGTCTGCGACTGCGAGCATGTTAAAATTCAGCAGCCGAGAGATGACTTGCCAATGATAAGCAATGGCACCCTATCAGAATGAATGCAGCACAGTGCTGGATGTTTCTGTTTAAGCACCCTTGAACGACTCTCAGACAAATGAGACAAACATAAGATGTGTGTATGCTATTAATCACACAAAATAACATGTTTCCATACCAATTGATTACGAGGTAGGCTGCTGTTGCCGCTGGGTAATATGTGAAAAGCACACACACAACACCTCCAACACGCAAAATCCTGGCCTGTGATGAATGTAGTTGACAGGAGGTGACGCACGTGTCATTAAAAATGATTTTTTTTTTTTTTTGCCTGGAAACGCCACCCTGAGCTCACCATTTTTCACAACTGCTTCAAGGAACAAAGAGAAAGAAAAAAACATTTATGAATAAAACAGCAGAAAAGCAATCAATCTGAAAAAAGACATTTGTCAGAGTGAGTGAGTGAGTGGCGACCAGCTGACAGAGTCAGTCAGATTGAAACCGGGTTACAAGAGCGTTTGCACCGGCCACCTAATAGCCTATATGTCATACATACTGAATTAAAAATATACGACAGATTGACTCCTAATTTAGTTTATTGTTAGCAATAATCTGAACTCATAATACTGGGAATCAGGGTCCAAATGTGCCACATATGCCAATAGCAAGAGAGTTAAGATTCATTTTCAGTCTATAAATACACCCGTAAATGTTTATTATTTATTACTAATTAATTAATAATACATTTTTAAAATGTATATAAATAAATATAATCTTAATATAATTTATATTAATAATAATGGTAACACTTTACGATAAGGTTTCTTTTGTAAACATTAGTTAATGCATTACATGAACTATCAATGAGCAATACATTCGTTGCAGTATTTTTTTAACCTTTGTTAATGTTAGATAATAAAAATAGTAGTTTATTGTTTGTTCATGTTAGTTCACAATGCATTAACTAATGTTAATAAATACAAAATTTTATATTAATAATATATTAGTAAATGTTGAAATTAAGATTAATAAATGATGTAGAGGTGTTGTTCATTTTTAGTTTCATGTTAATTAAAGTAGTTAACTAATGAAACCTTTTAATAATTTAGCATAATTGTTTCTATTTATTTATTCAGTTAGTCCTCATATTATAATTTTGGCAGCTTCCTTCATTCAAAGAAGAATATTCTTGTTGCCAGGAGTCTTTGATTTTCATCGATTAAGGGTCAGATACCGTTCTTACAAATCTTAAGCCATGTATTATGTCAAAGCTCAAAATAAAGTTACCAGCCAACTACAGAGTAGGTTTTATTTACTCGGCAAAGGCAGTTTGGACTTGCTTTTGGCACATTTTGGACCCCATTGGGAATGCCATTGTGAACCACAAAGTTTTCCCATTACAAGATTTCCATGGGATGTTAGGAATTGTATCAGATTGTATGTCAAATGTAATGAAACACTTCAAATGCAAAAGAGCGCCTTGAACAGTAGACCTACATATTCTAATGAATAATTCACATGTAATTCAGTCATTCCCTTTGGCATTTCAGCTGTTTCCTTGGTTCATTTACATTTCATTCACTGCATGACCTCATAATCAAATTAGACTGCTAGAACAAATGGATGTGTTCATAAAGATTTGAAAGAAAGAAAGAAAATGTGATAAAGGGTGAAAACGGATGCTAAAACTTAACTAGGGCTGGCTGATATATCACATATTCACAATATATTCACAATACTTGTTCTACCAATACAAGATACAGAAGACAAACTTCAGTGGCAAAAATGGTGATAAGTTTCAATAATTTTTGTGAACTCTGAATATTATTTTATGCTGATGCAAACAAATGGAATCAGTCTTCATTTGACATTTTTATATATATTAAACACTATATTTACTATATTATATAAAAAAAACTTCCTGCTGTTCATTTAATGAAAAACACTGGTAAACCTGATATTTTTTTAACTAGGTTTTTAATATATTTTAGTAAAAATCTATATTTTACTATATTTATCTCTTGCCATACGAGAGAGACTGTCCATGAATTTTCAAGGGTGGGTCACCAGGTCTTTCCCCAACCCTCCCCATGACACGGACACACACACGGATACAAACACACACACTGGCACAAACACACACATGGACACAGGCCACTGTGCCGCCCTGATACAATTTACTGGCACGTAAGTATACATAATATTCAATAATATATTTCTTCTTATGAATTAGTCAAATTTGTTTATTTCAGCTTAAAATACACGATTATACGCATTGTTTTTGTGTTAGACAGTTGGAGAGGACCAAGATTAATAAAACTCACATATTGTATTTTCCAGCTATATGAGTTCGTAAGAAATACACATGCCTGAAGGAGAGAATGTGATTGAGTAAAAGAGAGGCAAGAGCTAGGAGAAAAGCAGGGAAGAAAGCGAAGGAGAGGAAGTGTTGTCTGTGGAGGGGAGAATCAATCTAAAGGCTAACTCAATCCCTCAGCGTTATCTGGCTTGGTGGCGTGGGCCACGGGTCCAGATTGCAGATGATCTACATGCCTTTATGTAAGTGAAGCTAATCTGTCATGGCCTCAGGGAGCCCTGGGGCTCCATCACTCTTACCACTCTCACCCTGCCAGTGTGGCCTCATAAACTACTACAGTCACTGCTAATGAAACACAGGCACAACACACAGCTGACAATCAGCTGAACAGCTTATCAATGTGTGCCAGATCGATAACACTATAGACAGAATCATAGATAGGACAGACATAAATGAACAGAAAGATAGAAGGATATATGGACAAATCGATACTGTATATGGATGGATGGACGAACGAACAGAAGGATAGACAGAACACAGACAGATGGATGTATGGACGGACAAACGAACAGAAGGATAGACATACAGACAGACAGAGAGACAGAAGATAGACAGAAAAACAGACGGATATACAGACAGATGATGTATGGACGGACAAACGAACAGGAGGATAGACAGAAGACAGACAGAAAAACAGACGGATATACAGACAGATGGATGTATGGACAGATGAACGAACAGATGGATGGACGGATGGACGAACGAACAGATGGATGGACGGATGGACGAACGAACAGAAGGATAGACAGCAGACAGACAGATGGATGTACTGTACGGACGGACGAACGAACGAACGAACAAATGGATGGATGGATGAATGGACGGACGAACGAACAGATGGATGGATGGACAGATGAACGGATGGATGGATAGAGAATATGTGGACAATTGGATACTGAATATGGATGGACAAACGAACAGAAGGATAGACAGACAGACTGATATATGGACAAATGGATTTATGGACAGATGAACAAACAGATGGATGGATGAATAGACACAAAAACAGATGGACAAAAACGGATGGATGGATGGATGGATAGTAGATAGAAATGAACAGAAGGATAAAAGGATTTATGGACAAATGGATACTGCATATGGATGGATGGACGAACGAATTGATGGATGAACGTACGAATAGATGGACGAACAAACAGATGGATGTATAGATAGATGGTGGATAGACAGAAACGAACAGTAGGATAGAAGGATTATGGACAAATGGATACTGCATATGAATGGATGAACAAACAGAAGGATAGATAAGAGCAGACAGACGGATGGATGTATGGAAGAATGAACGGACTAGATAGATAGATGGATAGATAATTTCAAACGTTTTTTTTCTGGGCTTTAATCAAGTTCTAAATAATTCTTTTTGAGCATTAATTAGTTCATTCTTCAGGATCCCGCTGCTTGTGGATCTCTTAGGAATGCTAATACCAGTTCCACCATAGTGCTTATGCAGGTATTATTAAGCTTTTGTGAGAATAGCTTTTACTGCTTCTCTGTGAATACAAATCTAGTTGTGCTCCAGTTTTCCGAATGAATTTACCGAAGTTTCAATCTCACTCCACTCGCACCTCTCGGCTCATTCCCCATTCCGCAATTAATTCAGTCATTTATCCTCCATCCCAGTCAAGGGCAAGGCCTGAGATCTCTTAATTAAAGAAGAAAGAGGGAGAAGAAAAAGAAAGTTCTCGGTCTTCAAACGAAGCTCTAACTGGCACGCGCTTTTATCTGATCATTTAAACTCTCTTAACCCCTCTTAATTAATCCCAAACACACACTTCTGACATCCAGCGCTTGATTAATGAAATCAAGTCAAATAACATCAGCCTCGGACAGTGATAGCGCAACCCCAGGTGCAGCTTACGAGATCTGTACGCTTGTCTGAGGAACTGCTGCTGGGAATCGCAGATATGAGAAAGTGATGCAAGAGGCCTTTGCCCTGACGTAAAGTGAGCACTTTTACTTCTGACGGTTCAGGTTGCACTGTGTCATCCAGAAATGTTCTTGGGTTTGCATTTTTTCTACAAGATAACTTGAAAAAAGTTTTTTCAATATAATCAAATATATTCTTAGTTTAGGACAGATACTGTGCTTCATTTCACTTCTTTTCTTTATCATTCTTTTCATAATAAACAGGTGTGATATCTTTCCATTGTGTCACTGAGCAGCTTTCATCAGCCCAAATCTTAGATTTTTTAAAAACTCAGGCCATAGGAAGCTCATGATAGGCGGGATAGCGTCCGGTCACGTAGTGGTAAATCTGTAACAATAAAAATTTTAGATTAAAATAACGTTCAGCTTCAGTAAAACTATGATGACAAAGCTTTGTCAAACGCAGCTACATTTAGCATAATACATAAATAAAAGAGCTAATCTATATCCTATTCACCACAGGTGACCTGGGTCACGATGCCGCACTCCCTGAACAGTGTCTGTTTCCAGCCATAATGGATGCCAATTATCACTTCATCACATCTGAAGTCAGAATAGAGCAGCTTTGAGAGTGTGAAACAGTGTTGGTGTAATTACCTGCCGCTCGATGTCAGCTAACAGGCTACTTGCTCCTAGTCTGAAAAGGCAAGGATCGAGCCACTCGTCTCCGAGCTCTTCCTTCATCAGGGTCAGCCACACCACAGACTCCTGCGCCGTACGGATGCCTCCTGCGGGCTTGAAACCCACCTGAGGACCAGCAAATGACCAGTCAAACAGGCTGGATGATTCCAGTGAACGAAGGTGATTTAGAGGAACAACGGGTCCTTTACCTTATGACCTGTCCTCAAGTAGTAGTCACGGATGGCCCGCACCATTACTATGGCAATGGGGTAAGTGGCATTGACTGACTCCTTGCCGGTTGAAGTTTTGATGAAGTCCGATCCTATAGGTTCGAAAATACATGAATACACTTCTGGCATGAAGTATGGTCCACTCTGATCCTCATTCAG
The DNA here is from genome assembly GCA_030578255.1 of Tiaroga cobitis. Taxonomy (NCBI): domain Eukaryota; kingdom Metazoa; phylum Chordata; class Actinopteri; order Cypriniformes; family Leuciscidae; genus Tiaroga; species Tiaroga cobitis. Next base: position 34,897,636 of record CM060594.1, on the reverse strand, counting down.
GCAGAGAAAAGCCAACTTAGACAATTATTTTAATTTGTAAATGTAAAATTTATATTGATATTTTGGAGGGCATGAAGTAAAAAATGTCAGGGTGATATATACATTTACTGTACATACACACACATATATAAAAGAAACCCTTTTGAATTATTTGGCATTAACTTTATTAGAATTATTAATTTAATTAAAATATTATTCATTATAAATATTGGAATCTATTTTGCACAAATTATCCAAAAAGGCATAAAAATGCAAATAAATTAAAATAAATATTGACAAAGGACAATAAGTCTCTTAAAATATCAGATACTTTTTATGGCAAAATATATTTAGTTACGGTTGTTAAATGTCATGTCGAGTGACTCCCCAAAAACTATGATATTTATGAATTAATAATTCATGATAATTGTAAATGTTTTTAAAAATCTTTTTGAAAATGATTAAAGGTCCGTTTACACCAAGGACGATAACTATAACAATAAAGATATAGTTCAAAAAATCGTTCTACATATAAAAGAATAGCAGAATCCACACCATAACAATAACGGCACAGAAAGAAGAACAATATCGTTGAAGTCACTTTCAGAATGATTTTTTTCCAGCTGATGAATGATAAAACCATTGACAGCCAATCAGAATCCATCCTGCTTTTAAGAGCTGGAACAGAACGATATCGTCCGCTGATGTGGACGCTATCGTTTTTGGTGTGAACAGGCCTTAAGATGTGTACACTTATTCAGATGCATTCAAGGTGCAAGGAAGATATGCTTTTCATTTTGACTTAATGGTTACACCACATGACATTAAGAGTCATCAAGCTAGAACCTTTCTTGAAATTATATATACAAGATTTTCAAAAGCATATGAAACCAACATGAGAGCACAGAGTACATTTCAACGTGGTTTAATACATCTGCATGTTTCAGGTCACACTGGTTAGTATTTTAATTCTTTGTCAATAAAAGCCAAAAACTTGCATCTGACACTTGTTTGGCTCAGACTGACAGGTCAAAGTTCACTTCTTCAAAATAGAAAAGCCCAGCACATTTTTAGCACCTCCTCCATTTAGGCACTTCAGAGAGGCGTCAGATTCTGAACCCCGACAGGACATTAGTCGCGAGGCCAGGGGAGGCTAGACAAGAACATATGGTCCCGTCGGCAGGGCTCAGAGGGTGTGCGTTCCTTCATCAATAAGAGCTTTCATTTCTCCCTTCCTCTCCTTCATAGCCAATTACGGTTTATCAGCGTTCCGATAAAAATAGAAGATAAAATGACGCTTCTAATGGATGAAGCACAAACTGTGGACCAGCTCTAACCCCCAGCACCCGAGTCCCGCCTGCCCTTCCTCATGTCTAATGACTGTTCATTACCGCACAGAACAAGATGAACATTTTACAGTTCATTAAAGATACGTTCTATGTGTTTTTCCACTCTCTTTCCCACCCCTTCCCCTTTCCTCCGACACTCTTTCACTCTATTGCTCACCCTCTCCCTCAAACTGACATAATCCTTGAGATTCGTTCTGGGGAGTCTTAATTACACGATAATGGATAACGGTTATTAAACGCGGGCGACAGTAATGAAGCTCTATTCATTTGCGGCGGAGCGGGGGGACACTGCCGGAGAGCGTGGGAGTAAAATAGCTCCGGCGTCGCAGATTAATAGGTGAAATTATCATTCAATTTCAGAAACCTCATACGCAATTCATAGGAACAAGGGGAGATTAAGGAATGAGCGCGGCGACAAAAGCAATGCATTTTAATAACGATCCCTATCAGAGCCGCTGACAATTGGGTACAGTAATCGGCTTAATGTGCAATGGCTATTTAAGCATACAGTCACTGGTCTGCTGTGTGTGTGTGTGTGTGTGTGTGTGTGTGTGTGTGTGTGTGTGTGTGTGTGTGTGTGTGTGTGTGAGAGAGAGATCTGGATGCTGAGTGAAAAAAGGATGAGCAATGGCGCCACACTCTGGACAAAAGATCAAACTTGCTTAAGGCAAGCATCACTGTTGGTATTGACCATACCGGGGGTCAGATTTAGCTGGTTAGCAAGAGCAGTTAGTCCCTGCTGGTGGATGTTGTTACTGCACAGACACTAAAAAGTGTGCATTCTTCTGAGGCCCTGTCCCAATTGGCACCCTAAACACTTGTGGTCTTCCTACGAGTCCGCACTTTCGTGATGTAACGCCGCATTGACTACTCAGGAAGAAGTCTGCTGCGGAGATCGCTTCAGTGCGGACTTGGAAAAAGTGCGCATCGAGAGCGCATCGAACGCAAAGGGGGCGCTCGTGAACACCCTTCTGACACCTAAAATGACAAATGGGACACCCTACGGTCTCACGGACTTAACGGACACATTCACACGGCAGCCTTTGTAAGTCCACAAGACTGAAAGTGCATATGAAGTGTGCCATTTGGGACAAGGCCTGACAAGGGTAGAAAAATTAAACAATACGGTCAAATCAATACATTTAATTATGTTTCTAAATTTAATTAAATGATTCCTCTGAGATCTATGCTTAATGTCCTCACCTGCCATCATGGACACCAAGCTGGCCTTGTAGACGTTTGTGAAGGTTCCCAGCTCTCCTACTGCCAGGATGGTCTTCATATGGGCGTCTTCACAGGCCTCTCTGAACTGCCGGATCTCATCGTAGAGGGCTGAGGAGATCATTTAACAATGAGAGACAAAAATCAACTGTCGTCCATTTGTATGTTCACCAGCTAGCAAAGTAGAACTTAAGAAAAACATACTTTGCGCACGTTTATATAAAGAAGTGTGATGGTTATGGCCATTGTCAGCTGAACAGTTTGGAAAAGAGCAGCGTAAAGAGGACCTATTATGCCCTTTTACAAAGTCTTGATTTTGTTTTTGGGGTCTACTAGAATAGGTTTTCATGCTTAAATGTTCAAAAAACACCTTATTTTTCACATATTTGACATTGTTGCAGCACCTCTCAGTAACGCTCTGTTCTGTCCCTGTCTCTATGAAGCCCCTCCTTCCGAGAAGCTCAACGTGCTCTGATTGGTTGGCTGGATCAGTGTGTTGTGATTGGTCAACCACTTAGCGTTTCGGAAATGTCACGAATGTTTCAACAAACTAGTAACGCAATTCAACCAGGCCTTTTTTTTTTAGTGCATATCTTGGGGTGGGAATTGTTTAAATGAGGAATATTGTGACGTACGTTCCCAGAAGAAAACTCAAGACTACAAATCGAGGTGTTTCAGGGGGTTCAGAAACAGCGCTTGCTGATATGGAGAATAACTCTGTTTGGAGTGGACTTTGTGCTTTGTATCTTTGCAGACCTTTTTCATGCTCAAACAGCAACATCACACACTAAAGAAAGTTGAAATGTAAAAAAGCTTAATTAGGATCCCTTTAAACCAACAGAAAACAGTCTGGTTTAAGAGAATTGTTTTGTTAGGAACTCTGCATTCCCTTAGTACCCTGGTTACACACACCTGCCCATTGTCCAGTGATTGCTAAAGTCCGGTTTATGACAATATCGATCTCTGTAGCACCATCCTTCACAGCCATCCGGACCTCCTCGAGACGGGTCTTCAGTGGCGTCTGTCCAGCAGGGAAACCAGTGGCCACTGAAGCAAAGAGAATGAGATGAGGTTGCACCCTCTCTGGGATGATGTCTATAGAAGGATTGAAATGTGTTTTAAGATAAGCAGTTTCAAATGTCTTACCAGATGCCACAGGAAGACTAGAGTTTGCCGCCTTCAGAGACTTTACAGCATCAGCCACCCGTGATGGGTACACACAGACAGCTGCAGTCGTGATTCCTGGAATCACACACACACACACACACACGCACACGCACACGCACTGTGTTTAAAGTAAAAGAAATCCATAATTAATTTCATGCAAAGACTACATTTGAATAAATACATAAAAGTAAATACAGTGGAAAAATATAAAGAAAACACTTAAAGTTCTGTTAAAGTCTAATGTTTATTGGGTTACAATTTTTTATTCAGTAAAAGGTTGAATTTAAGTTGTTACAGTCACTGATCTCTTCAGCCAGTAAATTTCGGTGAAAAGAGCTTTATCTCCCTCTTGTGGGCAGATATACAGTGGCACACTTATGTTACTAAAACTGAAAACCATCAATATAATAAAATATAGTATAATATATAACAAAATAATTAACATTTATAAACATTTTAACATAATACATAAAATATATACACTATCCATTAAAAGTTTGAGGTCTTTTTAATGTTTTTTTTGAAGAAGTCTCTTATTCTCGCCAGGGCTGCATTGATTGGATTAAACATATAGTAAAAAAGTTTATATTGTGAAATATTATTACAATTTAAAATAAGTGTTTTCTATTTTAGTACATATAAAATGTAATTTATTCCTGGGATGGCAACACTGCATTTTCAGCAGCCATTGCCCCAGTCTTCATTGTCATATGATCCTTGTAATATGCAGATTTGGTGCTCAAGATGTTTATATATATATATTATTATTATTATTATAAATGTTGAAAACAGATGTGCCGCTTAATATTTTTGTGTAAACTGTGGAAAATAACTTCAAAATTTATTATAAATGTCTTTAATGTCACTTTAATGTTAATTGAATGCATCCTGGCTGAATAAAAGTATTTACTTATCTCAAAAAAGTACAATCCTAATGACTCCAAACGGTTGAACAGTAGTGTATTATAATTGAAAAAAAAGGTATAAAATATAATATATTATAATATACTATATATTATAAAATATAATAAAGATACATTTACAGACAAAAAAAATAAAACTATATAGCACTTTGGGAACAATAATGAGTTTTCAAGACTTTTAATAATTTTCATTAAGCGGTCATTAAATATACTAGTAATCTGCATGGATCCAAATTTCTGGAGTAATTAGTCAATTACTATGATCTAAAATGCTTCTAACAGTAATTTGTTTAATAGGTTTCAATGGTAGTAAGCTTATTTTATACTGCAATCTGCAATATGAGTGACAGAAGAAATAAGTGCACGGCACCAACAGGGATGATGTGACAAATACGTCTATATGCAAAATTCCTCTAGACAGCGGCACCTTTGTCATGCATGTCCATGCTCTTCAGCAGATCGTGACGGATGGGCTGTGTGGCCTTCATACAGAGTCGATGGACATTGGAAGGTGTGTCGTCACCAGCGAGGGTCGTCAGATCAATGCATGTGACAGCCTTCAGCAACCAGGCAGCCTAAAATATCAATGCAGGTCAATAAAGATGGCATCAAGCAATAGGAGTGAGCATGTAACATAAATATTGTAAACAGTTTACCTGCCACTGTTTTTTAGCCACTTTGTGTCCCTGGATCTGCTGGGCTCTTTTAAGAACAGCCTGAGTGTTGACTCTGACTTTTGACACCCATTCCAGATCTAAAATAAGGTAAAAATAAATAATTCATGATATTTTAAAATCAGTTTAGTCTGGTTATTTCCCTCTGCTCAACTTGTGTCATGAGACACATGGGTCATGTGAAATTCATTTAGGGCATTTTATCTAGAGTCCAACTGTATATAGGGAAAAACGAAAGAAAACCAGAATTACACTTAAGATTAACTACACAGGCCGTATGAAGGTTGAATTAGGGAGTTTTAACTGGTCCGATTGAGTTAAAGATTAACCACACATAACACGAAGAATATACGTTGCACTTTTGACTTTACATGTTCAATGTTAAACGTATAGCTTAAGTTATACCACAATGTCTGTTGCTCATTAGTAGCTTGCAAAGAACTTTAATCTCTGTCTTCTGTCCTTTTTAATTAAATGCCTGTCCTATCACGTGAAAAAGTAGCGGTATTAATTTTAATTAATAAAATTTAAAAAAATTAATCAACTTACCAAGATGCATTCCTGGATTTCTTGCGGACATGGTGAAATATAACTCAATAGATGAAATTAACTTTTAAAAATCGGGTTGATTTGTCAAGTAAGTTAGCAACTCTGCCCCATAGACAGTAAAAGAAAGCTCTGCACACTGACAGTTTTCACGATACTGCGCGTCTTCCGGGATTGCTCGTCACTGATTCGCCGACGCAGAACACTTCAAGCCAATCATTTCACCTCTACGCAAGGCGTAGAGTGATGACGTTTTTTGTATGTTCTTGAACATTTATAAAAAATATAAAATAAAAGCTTTAGCAGATGGGTCTTTATCGGTATATTAAAATATAAATAATCGACTTATTTTGAAGAAAAGTATAGGTTCTCTTTGACAAGTGAGTATCTGAGATGTTTTTTTCTTGACACCCCTGGAAAAGCAGAAATATACACAAATACCCTGAATATTTTGATCAGTAACACAAAAAGCACTCGATGTGCTGTTTTCATTAACTTTAGGGGTATTTTAAATTTATCTACATACAATATATTAAAAGGGATGAAAGCTGCCCATTAGATTTGAGAAACAAGTTGGTAGGATGACATTTAAGATGAGAAACAGGAGTGCATGTTTAATACATAGATCAAACCTGCATTTAAGCTCGAATGAACAAAAAAGGCTGCTATTGTTCAGTCTGGTTTATTAAATGATGTGATATTCAACCATCATACTGAGCTTTTGAAATAAACCTGTCACATGCTTCAGGTTTAAAATAAAAAGTGAAATTATGCCAACAATTACATCCAGTCAAACCTCAAATGGATTTTTTATTGAGCCTTGATGGTTTTTAAGGTATCCTGAATTGTGAAGTCTAGAGTCAAACAATTGCTTAAGATACAAACGTGGACATTTTTTAAAAATTGCATAACATGTTTGTACCTTTTTTTTCCACAAGTTTGCCAGGAAAGATAAATACATAAAAGTGATTTTAAAATGATACGGTAATATACAAGGATGAGTTATGACTTTCATTACAAATCTGGTCTACATATAAAAAATATATATATAAAAAAAAAGGGGATATGGCAAATATTGCACTTCAGTTTCAGATTTAAGCCTTCTTTTACTCAATTGTTATGATTTAAGAATGATACTTTTCAAAGGATATCTGGCAGAAATTTGAACTCACACATCTCTTGCACAGAGCCATAATATACTACAAGATATCGATATTCTCAAGGGTGAAACTAGCAAAGTATTCATAATTATGTAAAAAGCTAATTCAGGTTTATCCAAATCCTCTGTAAAACCAAATAACATGCACATTTGCACTGATTTAGTTCTTTCCGCTTTGGCATGTTGGGTCTGAGAATGACCCCTCTAAGGCTTTTCAATGTGAGAATCTGAATCGTCTCGGAAGAGCTGTCGGCCGTGGGTTTTGGAGCTGGGACTCGTAATGGACAGAAGATTCAGTCTTGAGCTGCACAACGGAGACTCTTCTGAAATGGTTTTCTGAAGCAAGAGGAGATCACAGAATGTTTAGCACGTTCATCCTAAAACATTCAGTATACGACTTACATTTCCAATAATATCACTGTTGTCTATGGATGGAGTGCCAATTTTGCATATTTAGATCCTAAATTCATTTATAAACATAAATATTCATATCTGACACATTCATCACATATGTTTTTCTGCACATCCAAGAAGACTTTAATAATAAAACTTCAAAATAAAAGTTTTAGTAGTAGAGACAGGAGAGGGGGAAGAGACTGAAGGGAATTAAAATGCAGATAAGACAATACTGAGGTGTGATCTACTCAGTGTGATTGTGTCTTGGATGAGGGTGCTAACTTCGCAAGACAGAGTTCAAATGTTAATTTCCAGAAAAGTATTTTGTTTTCTTAGAGAGAAGCCCTCTCTGGGTCCAGACATCTTGACACCAGCATTGACACTTGGCATGTTTCATTATGCCATTGCACCAATAAAGCTTTGAGCTCTGGTATGACATCTTAATGATCAAATATCCAGTAAAATTGTTTTGTGATCAGTTACAAAATAGCACATTGTTTGCCAATCATTTCTAAATGTTCTTGTGTATATGTTACCTTTGGTAGTTTAGTTGGCGTACTGCAGGTGTCCACAGGAGTCAGCCGTTTAGAGCCCCTGCTGCTTTCATTTGGGGAAGAGCTGATCGTCTCGAACAACATTGCATCTTGAACCTGATTGGATAATTCAGACACATGTTCATTCTGCACCATGCTTGGCTCATCACAACCATCCATGGGCGACCAAGAATAGGTTTGACTGAATGCCATGTCATCTTGTAAAGAGATATTGGATGTTTGATGGTTGTGTCCATTTTCTTCCTTGTAGAGGTGTCGAATACATGAAGGTTTTGTGCTGGAGAACGACTGGGGGAGGCTGTGGCAATGTGGGGCAACGGGTGTGGACTGTGAAGGCCCGAAACTGTGGTTCACAGGGGTCTCTTCTTGACTCTGACTGCAGGCAGACTGAGTCAAAGAGTCTTCAGGACCTTGTTTGGCAACTGTTGTTCTGACGAACGCGCACAATCGCGTGTTACGTGGGGTGATCCATTTCTTGATGGCTCCTTCTATGTCACTCTCTGAACCCACCATATACACACGCTTCTGACCGCGTGTCACTGCAGTGTATACATGCTGCCAGTTTTGAGCAATGCTGTCTCCAAGAACGTAGACAATAGTTTCAGACTCTGAGCCCTGAAGTAAGAAAACAAATAAGCAATTTGCATGAAGCAGAGACAAATGCTGTGAACAGGGCCGTAGATGAACAAAGAGCATCAATACCTGAAAGGTGTGGATGGTTCTTGCCCAAGCATGCCGCAGTTTACACTCTCTCTGTAGTTCCCTGTAGTCACACGTCACCACGCGCCCATTTACATCATCTAGTGTCAGGTGGCGGCTCTTTTTTTTACATTTTCCTTCCTCAACCTTCGTCACATCCTGTGATTGGTGTACAATTACAAGGACAAGTTTAAACCAACTCAGGTTATTATCACTCAAAACTAAGCATTTTGAATTTAAAAGCATAAAACTAATTTTGAGATGATCAATAAATGCATAAATAAATCAATAAATAAAACTCCAGTACATCTTTAATAAAGAAAATTTCCCCATTGCACAGGCGCTCTTTCTTCTCCTTCGTCTGTTCATCTTTTCTCTGTTTTCCGCCATTATAATGGGAAGATCTGGCATAATCATGTGAAGCTCCGACAGTCACATCTCTCTTCTCCTCGTGGTCTGAGACATAGCCATTCTTAGTGCAGCAAACTTTATCCTTTCTTTGAAAGTTCAATGTCTGTTTGGAAGTCCTGAAATTAAAAGCACTAAATATTAAAACCTATGGTATAAAGTGGAATAAAAATAAAGTGTCATGCTTATTTATTTGTAAGAAAACTAACTTTGTAGTATGATGAGAATAATGCCTGCAGCAAAGCTCATTGATCAACTCACAGTCTTTCCTGTGAACAATAGAAACAACTTTAGCAAACTTAAAAAGATTAACATCTCAGCAAAGAGTGAGAAAGCTAAATCTGTCTTACCTCCTGAAAGCCACAAATTGTGAAGATTTATCACTTTCCAGTCCAGGAGCTTCATTAAGTAAGAATGTAACAGCGTCCTGGAGGTCTAAGCAGCACCAGAAATGTGTTGTTATTGCTCAATGTTAGATATATGCCATTTTGCTGACAATTATTTGGTGCCTTAATGCATTTGATTTGTAATTAGGTTTTTTATTTGTAATTTGCCATATCGGTATTGGCCTATATATGTTCATTTTTAATGTTCTCATTATCGGCCCAATCATTTTTTTTTACCAATATTTATATAAAAGCCGATAAATAATGGATTATTTCCTTCAGCTGAGACACTTCAGATACGTACTACTGTTCACCCTGATGGTTTTGAATTGCTTGAAATATGATTGATTATATATATATATATATATATATATATATATATATATAAAATATATATAAAATATATATATATATATATATATATATATATATATATATATATATATATATATATATATATATTAGGGCTGGGCGGTATGACGGTATATATCGTTACCGTGGTAGAAAATGTCAACCGTAACAGATTTTTTTATTCCGTGTATACCCATATACCGCGACATGCAAATAAGTGGGCGTGGTTAACTCGCTTGCATCGTGCGTGAGACTGACTGAGACAGGGTGTACTCACACTAGCCAGTTTGAACCGTGCCCGAGTGCGTTTGACCACCAAAGCGCGGTTCGTTTGACTAGTGTGAGTGCTCCGAAACGTGCCCGGGCGCGGCTCGATTAGCCGGCCCTGGCCCGCTTGGAAGAGGTGGGCCAGAGCACGGTTCAGTTGGACTCGGGCGCGATTCACATGCAGTGTGAGCGCTAACCGTGCTGGAGCACGGAACAGGACGCGTGACGTCATGGTTCTGCTGGTACCTTGCAAACCTCCTCATACGAGCACGAGCAGCACGATTACGTGAAAATTTTCACGCCACTAAGGCGACACATCTGTTTAACAACAGGCTGTGAGAGGGCTGTGGACCACCGTGGACCAAACGACACAAAATTATCCACAAAGAAAACAGAGCGATGGCTCTCCTTCAGAGAGCGCCGCTCTTCTTGTTTATCCCGAAACCGTCGCACCATAATGACGTAAGCGTGCTCCGGCACGAATGCTGAAACCCTATGTGAGTGCAGGCCAGAGGGGGAGTGGGGACAATCGTACTCGGGCCCGGTTCATGGCAACCGTGCCTAGTGTGAGTACACCCTAAGATTTGTCAAAGAAACATGGAGAAAGCAGATCAAGAGCATCCACAAAGGAATTGCATTTTCTAAAGGGTTGTTGTTGTTAACGTGATATTTTCGGGGGGAAAGGCGCAGCAGTTAATTAGAGCAGTGCAGCACCCTACAGTTATGAGTGCACGCACGCAACGGGGAAAACATTAATTGACAATGACAGTTCATATATCAATATCGTAACGAATAGAAATAACCTTAAATAATGTTATCTGCCTCTTTCCGTCTCTTATGTATAGTTTTAAACACGAAAATCGCAGCATGACACGCAAACAGTTTGCCGTGGTATGAACAACCTGCTTGTTAAAGCGAATGTATTATCCTGTATCTGAGGCCAAATTAATAAATATGCAGCACGAGTTATCTATTTCTAACTCCAAACAATTGGCCACTGAACCAGCTGATAAGCTTCCTTTGATTCGATACTGATTACAACTTGACACTCAAATTAACCGATCGCATTTTACTGATGCAAAAGACGCGCACGTGCACACGCACTGAGAGGGAGCGCGGTGTGTCAGTCTTCACCGGGCTATGGTAAAAAAAAAAAAACGACACAGTTACAAGGTGTGTATAATTTAAACTAGGCTACTTAGTTACCATTAACAGTAGCTGCTGTTCAGTTTTCATACTGCTGCTCTCCTTCTAGTCACTTCTGAACTTGAACTTCTCTTAATTAAAGCTGCAGGTGATGGGTTGCCAGATATCACAAAAAGAGCAAAACAAGCTCCTTAAAAACGCAGTGTATAAGCAGACAGGGCAAAAAATGTACCGGGGAACACATTTAAACATAACTAGTATTACTATACTAGAAAATTAAAAGGAAGTAACTAATTTATTATGAATAGAATAGTTCAATATAAAATATTCAGATATTATAAACTGATTGATGAAGTAAAGCATAACATGAGATTGAAAAATTATTCAGCAACACTTTATTTAAAGTTTAATTGCACCTATGAGTTGTATTTAATATTAATCAGTTGCGGGAAGTTCATCTAAAAGTTGATAAGTGTGTTTTGTTTATATTTAGCTATCAAAATAGTTTACCAAAGAAATAATTTACCAAATAAGAGAAAAAGAAAACAATGTGAAGTACTTTTCATTTCAAAAGTATTTGGGTTTATTTATTATACAAAGCCCTTTTTGTCGATTTTTCGAGAATAGCTACATATATAAATAACTATATCGTGAAATATATCGTTACCGTGCAATAAAATTAGCCATACCGTGAAATAGAATTTTGGTCATACCGCCCACCCCTAATATGTATAGTCTATAACATTGGCTACATAAAATTAGAATGAGAACATCATTATAATTGTGTGCTTGGGACATGGCTTTTAATGGTGATACTTTTGTTTTTGTAATCAGGCCCTCAAAAATGATAGAAAAACTTGGATTTTGATTTATCTGCCAATATATCAGTTATCGGCTTTCAAATATAAAGAATTACAGGTTATCGGTATCGGCCAAAATTGTCATATCGGTGTGCCAAAAAGTTGCACTACGGTTCTTATGGGGGAGTAAAATGTATTGAAGGTGGCTGTGCAGCCACCCGAACTACATCAAATGAGTCACAGACAACAGGAAGTGTATTTTCAGGAAAACCTGCAGTACAATAGACACACAGGAGCCCACACAAATGTCCTGAAGACAATCCAGTGATTGGTTTTCTTTTGATCAGTGTTTCTTTTGTTATTCAGATTGTCTGGGCCTTCAGGTTCACAGCTTTACTACAGATGCAAAGAATGTGCTTCTGAAGCACAGTGACAGTGTAAACACCTCACATAATTCTTCACTTCCTGGCTTATATTATACAAGTGTTGTGAAAAGAATACAGCCATTTAAAGTACATTTTTTTAAGGTAAATTGCACATTTTTCACATATTTCATAACTTCTCACTTACCAAAAGAATAATTTTCCCCACTGATTTTGACCAATATGAACCTTTTGTCAGATGACACCGTGGAGGGTTTTTCCATTTTTATGGTGGCATCAAACTCCAGAGGACTGTAAAGCCTTTTTTTACCCATCTCTGAGATGCTGAAATAAAATAAAAGCATTATAATCAATAAACGGTCATTAGAATTGAGAAAAACACCAAACACATAACACACACGAACATAAACACCATTAACATTTGTAAAAAATTCCATATTTGTACATGAAAACATGTACACACAGCCAACAAACCAATAAGGAACCAAACGCTAAGAAGTTACTCAATTTTCTAAAAGCTCATCAAACATTAGAGTACAAGCAATCTGCTCACAGTCCAGCGTTTCTGACGATGAGCTCAGACTCGGCACGATGGTTGGTCTTCATCTCAATGGCCCAACGGACCTTCTTGAGGACTTCAAACAGATCGTGCAGCGTGTTTCCAGGTTCAATGCTGGGCAGCTGCCTCACATCTCCTGCAGACACAAAATAAATGTGTTTGGTTTTTAATATTAATACAAGTACTTTAACTGCAGAAAGTCACTGATAAATAGATTGCAAATACACACTAAATGATAAACTATTATGCATGCAATATGTCTACCCAAAATGATGAACTTCTGGAGGTCTGCATGTTTGGTAAGCATGCTGAGAATGGAGTGAAGGATCTGAACAGACACCAGGCTCCCTTCATCGACCACCAGTACCCGCACCTTCGAGAACTTCCATACCAGAGGATTTCCACTGGGATCTTTTTCTGCATTCATGAAACTCCATAAAACCTGAAGAAAGGGGGCTGGGGTTAACCATGTAAAAATGTGTGTAATTTAATACAAGGTATCAATAGCAACTGAGACATTTATATACACTAAAATTGGAATGAACAGTTTATGCAAAATATTAATTTATTGGACATATTGGAAAACAGAAACAGTCAACATTGACAAAGCTGTAATTTAATGTTAATTAAGTGTAATGCAAAGTATGAAATATTATGTAATGCACTGTGAAGTTATGCAAATGTTGTTTAAGCCATGTAATGTTGTGTTACGGAATATAATGTAAAGTTATACAATGCTTAAGAAATATTACATTCTGAAATGTTATGTAATGTACTGTGAAGTTATGAAATGTTATGCGATGTTTAAAGTAATGCAATGCTATGAATAAAGTTGTCATGTTTAAGTTATTGTTATGTTATGTAAAGTTGTGAAATTAAATGTTATGTAATGTCATGTAAAGTTATGTTATGAAATGCTATGTAGTGTTAAATTGCTGTTTAAGTTATGCAACGTTATGATACGTTATGTAGTGTAAAGTTGTGAAACGTATTAAGTTGCAAAGTTATGTTATGAAACGTTATGTAGTGTTATGTTACATTATATTGTGAAATATTATGTAGTGGAAAATTATGTTTAAGTTATGTAACATTACATTATGAAATGTAGTGTAATGTAAAGTTATGTTATGTGAACTATACCTGGTGCATAGTATAAGCAGTGAAGCCGGTTCTCTTAGTAAGAAGTGAAGAAGCTCTCCCTGTAGGAGCAGTTAGAAGAACTTCCACAGGCTTTTCTTCACTGTCACTCGCCTCACTTTCTTTTTTCTCCTCGTGTACGTCTGACAGCAGCCCATTACTGGACCCCTGGGAGTCATTCTGAAAGTCTTCACAGGCCTTCAGCACCTCTTCCCTGTCACTTGTCTGTCGCTCCATGGCCGCCTTAAACACCAGGCTGACCACTGTAGTCTTTCCACAACCTCCCTTCCCACTGATCACGGTTACTGGGTTGGCGCACATCATTTCTGCTGCTCGCACCTGATCGGGGTCCAACTCTATAGTAGACGCATCAAAATCCATGTAGGTGGAGTCATCTGAGTGGTCTGAGTCTGAAGTGTGACTTTCCTCTTTAATAGTGAGCTTTGTCATTTCAAAGGACTGAGGAGAATCACAACGTTTTGCCGTTCCTCCATTGTGGACCATGCTTGAAGTATCAGGCTGGGCAAAATCAAGAAGCATCTGCTCACACACGGCCTCCTGAACAATGTCATTTTGGGCTGCTGAAATTGATATTTTTGCATCAGCCTTAGATTTCCTTGGATTAGCCATACTGCGTTTTTCACAAGCTTTTGCTCTTAATCGATCCAGCTGCGCTTCACGAAGAACCTTCCTCACATCCAAGTGGATCTTCCAGGGTTCTCCCTCAACCAAGCTCCTCAAGCATTCGGCAATGCCTTTCTCATAGCCGAAGAGGTTCCTAAGTGCCACCTTTTCGACCTCCCTAATCAACACCCCCTGTTTCTCAAGAAAATGCAAAGCATTCCAGGCACCCTCATCTCCGGTCTCAGGCAATATCTTATCCTGCAACATCTCCCGGTCGGCATACGTGCTGCCAGTGGCTCTGCAGTGTCTTTTCAGTTCCGCATACAAGAGCAAGGAGTCACGCTGGAGCACCGGGATACTAGAAAATAAATTACAGTCTTTGAAGGCCTCCACTTTTGCTTCACACCGGATCAGACGTAATTCTTTAATCATAATCTGTTGAAAAAAGTGGAAAAACATTCATTAAAGAATATCAAATAGTGAAGGAAATAATGTGAGCTTTAGATTTAGAAACCAAACAACAAGTGTCCTGGGAAGCAATCTTACGTGGCTGAAGCCCAACTTCCATACATCAGTCTTAATGAGCTCCTCAAGTTTGGCCAATACATTTGTATTGTTCTGCTCTTGTGCAGTAAGATCATCTTTTTCAGAGGTTTCCGGCAAGTGTTTCATTCTTCCTTTGCTGATTATCTCCATAAACTGACCCGGCAGCAATGTTGGCAAGTATTTCATGATTCCAGGGTACAAGCTGGCGACTCTCACGTGTGTCCAAGCGACTGTGTTTAAAGACAATTAACAAGAACAAGGTTTGTGATCATGATTTCGGTATAATTTATTTTTCATAAGTATTATATGTGCAAAAGTGTAGTTTGGATTTAGATTAGGTTAAGGCTTGGGAAATTTACCCGCATTTTAGACGTTTTCTGTAGCTATGTTTCAATCCACCAATTTTATTGCGTATTTTGGGATTTTGGAAAAAAAAAAAACTGAATGGAAATGCCAAGATGCGCATAAATTCTAAAAATGTGAGCAATAACGTATGCACTCAATTGAGGCTGATACATTATTAATACGAAAAGACATGCACATAAACTACGAAGGAAACACATTACCGAATACACTTTACATTTACAAAGAAAAGTAATCATATGCTTCCCAAATTGCAGAAACTTCCATTTTTATTACAGATATTTTGCGCCAATTTCTCAGAAAGTGAAGATATTTTTTTTTCATGGAATAGAAATGCTGCATTATTCGCAAATGTTTTATGCTATATTTTAATTCTGCACATAAGTTAAATTCGCCACTTTGGATGGAAACATAGCTTGTGTCTTTGATTTACGATAAAACACATTTTTCAAATTGATGCTAAATATAATATTCTACCAAAAATCACTTTAAAGGCAACTCTGATATTGTTTTATGTGTTATGCATATTATACAATTAGACATGGTTTACATTTTCCAACCTGAGCAATTGACATGTGCCTTGAGCTGTTCAGCCACAGCCTTATTCTCAGGCGATGAATCTTCAAACTCCTGCAGGGCGTCCAGCACATTGACAAGCTCCACATGTCTGTCATTGGGCAACCACTCCATGAACATGTTAACGAAATCAGGTTGTGCTCGACATGCTTTAAGAAAAAGAGACACAAGTGACCGTCCCTCTGATCTCAGGTTGGTGCGGAGGCTGTAGGAGGGATAGCCTTTGACAAAAGCTTTGTGCTGGCCTTGGCGAACTCTACAGGTTACTTTCCACCAGGGGTCAAAGAGGAGAAAACGGCCCTCAACCCGGTACATCTTTTTACCGGCCATGAATGACACTGCAAAAGAAAATAAGACATGCATGAAAAATTAATAGTTCGGTCCATAAACAAAGACTAGCCTATATGTGTATAAACAAAAATTCCACAAGAAAGTTAACTGTAAAAATAAGCTTTAAGTCTCCCGTAGGAGTGAGAAACAATGGCTCGTTGATTTTAATTGAAACAGTGTAAACTGTAAAAATGGTTTGACATAGTGTGAACTGTACTAAACATGATTGTTTTTACTAACAACAATGTAATCTATAAATATAGGCTTACTTCGAAATTTTTACATTTACTTGTAACAGTTACTTTAAACAGGCTTAATTTGTAACTTCTAACAATGAAAATTAAATATCACTTCATATGGGTAAGTGATGTTCAAAATTTAAAATATAAAATGATATAGCTTATACATGATAATTTTAATTTAAAACTCAATAACAATTTAAGAAAAGAAATTACAATTTAAGTAAACATGCTTGAAGTTGGAAAAATGTCCTACAAGAAAAAAAAATCAAATATTAATATAAATGTATAGGCCTATTACTTGACACGTCACATAAATATATAAAACACTTTCGACATGTAGTTAAAAAAAAAAAAAAAGGATGTTTTTATTTAGGACTATTCAAATCTGTTATGTTTTAATTTCACTTTTCAGTGACCCTATGTAAAACGTAAACATGGATACTTAGTTTCATACCACAATGCAAAATACAAACATGGTATTTTCTTACTTGCAAACTTGTGAAATGAAAACATGGCTACTTGTAGCAATGTGAAGTGAAAACATGTTTTTATGTTTACTGAACACATACCTATGTTTACTTGTTGAGTGTGTCTGAGAGGTGAGTCTGCTGTTATTGCAAACAATTTTACATCTGCTAACATTGTGTTCATACAAACAAAAGATAACCAAAGGATAAAACATGTTTGGTAAAACATAATTGTGTTTTACCTTCTTTTGACGCTGGCACGGAAGATTTAAATAAGTTTGCCCCAGATGAGACAGAGTCCATCTCTTTCATGTCAAGAAATTCAGGCTGTAATTCCTCCTCGTCTTCATCTTCACTTCCTGAAACATCATCTTGGTTTGACTGGACAACCTCGCGTTCTGGTAAAATGTAACCAATTATGGTTTTTAATCCGGCGGAGGGACTTTGCCGCGCCATGTTTACTTATGCAGTCCGTTTGAAGATTTCTACAATTCGCGAGCGCGGTTAAATTTTTGACTCATGATGAGTCATGACTGTAAACATGATCAACAACAGCCAATCACATCACACCAAAATAAAAGTCCGTTCAGTTTATGTGCTGCTTCCATGCTTCCTGTCAATGGAAGCACTAGTAAAGGGAACTGTCACACCTGGGCTGCCTTCAGCCCCGACAAAACGTTGCACAACGTTTTTTAAACAGAAACGGTGATGCGTTGAACACACTGTTCTGATGACGCAAGAGTTGCAACTATGGCAGCTGAGAAGGCCATTCTTTGTATTCTTTGTGAAGAATTTTCGGAGCCTGATGAAGTCGGTATAAATATGTGTTTAATACTACAAAATATGCCCGATGTTACAGTTCCTGCACTTGCCGCCCAGAACACAAGAGAACATCCCAATTCGCCTTATTCACCTGGCGGCCATTTTGAAAACTCGAACGCCGTTGAGGGGTACACAAACCCGGAAGTTTGACTCCGACGCAGCAGCACCAGCAATGGAAACCCCATGGGAAACCCCAGTGTGGACCACCAATCTTTCCATGTATAATTGTATTGATCAGACTCAATCTGACTCCTGTACATCCTCCTCCTAGCTAGGAAAACTGATGTGATGTATCCCCTAGGTTAGCTTGGGACTAGAAGCTAAATACCACACACCGATCACGCCCACGCCCACGCCCGCGCCTCTCTCTCTCTCTCTCCCTCCCTCACACACACACACACACACGCACAGAAAGTTCGATCGCGCCCGCGCCTCCCTTTTTATACCGTGTAACGTTATTGTCCGTGTAAATTCGTGCACCGAACCGTGACGCCCGTACCGTTTTGGTTCAATACGAATAACGTTACATGTACCGTTTCACCCTACTCAGAATATGCTTATACTAGTGATTCTGTTGTTTTAATAACAAACATACTACTGATCTTTGGGGAAACGGTGAAACGTTTGTCCTCTGTTGGATTTTTTCCTGTGTGATGAGGTGCAGCGGTGAACACAGCAGTGAAGCGCCATTGCACTGAGAGAAATCGCGTTGTGAGAACTACCGGAAGTGGTGAGTGTACCCCTCAGGCTCGGTGGAACGTTCGAGGTGAATAAGGCGAATCGAGTGCGGGATTGCTGAAACTGAAATGGAAGCACACATTTTACCTAATTCAGACTAAAACACATCTATTTAGCCTCACATACTGACTTCGTTTGTAGTTCATACTGTTTTAATACCCTGTATTTTCTTTCTCATTTTTAGGAAAAGCACTTAATTACCATTGTTTATTTCATATGTCATACACTTGCAATGAAGCTAAAAATATAAACAACTACATCATTATGTTGATATCCTATTTTTTACAATAAAACTTACGACAAACATGTCTTCTAATATCCTCAGTTGTTGCGTATACCGAGCTGCATCGAACACATTTGTAAATTACTTGAACCAATTGTGCGAGTTCACTTTAATACAGCGTGCTTTATATTGAGAATGAGAAGGTGACGTCACGCGTATCACTCCGCGTTGCATTGTGGGAAGGTTTCGCCATCTTGGTAGGATACGCTATCCGTTGTCATGGTTACTTCGACCGTGAGCCCGAGAGAAATAGCGACAGAGAGAGAGAGCAGCTTGATATTTGTTTGCATTTTTGCGATAAGGCACAGTTTCTTGGGAATAAATGAAGAAGGGGGAAGCAAAAGGAAAGGGGCTCTATCGGGAGAGACTAAATAACAACACCAAGCAGCGTTATTTAGAGAAACTACTTGACATCAACATGGACCCGTACGACCTGCTACAGAATGGTCGAAAGACCCAAAGCACTACCACCTTTCACGTACGCTGACATAGTTAATTACCTGGTTTGTTAATGGTATCAGTGACTAACGTTACTGCCTACACAATGCAAGAGTTCAGAAGCTTTAACGTTAAGTCATTAGAAGCTGAACATTAGAAGCTGAACAAGTCTGCTGCGGCTGGGTGCAAGACTTAGAAACCCCCAAACCTGTAACGTTAAACTGCGAGAGTTCAGTCATACTTGATGTTTCAGGCCTCATTCATATGTGGAAATAAATCTGATATGAATCAGATACGTGCATTTGCACCTGCCGTGCAACGTTAAGCGAACAGTTCGGACATTCCCCTGTCAATGCGAATCGTACGTCATTAAAAAATGTGTCTTTTTAAAACATTTCGCGGTAGAGATATATCTATAACAAATGAAACAACTCTCGATGAATAACAGAGTATTAATTTCGTTCGTTTGTGTTAAATAAAAGGCGAACTGTGCTGAAATGTGTTGCTTTTGAAAGCAGACTTTGCTCGCTGTTGCTGCTGTCAGTTTATTGACAAGCAGTTTCTCTAACCTGGCTAGCATTGTTATTTAGTCTCTCCCGATAGAACCCCTTTCATTTCTCTTCCTTCTCCATATCTTCCAAAGAAACTGCGGCGTATCGGTAAAATGTAAACAAATACTAAGCTGCGCTGTCTCTCTTTCGCTATTTCTGGAATGTTTTAGTCGCGCCTCTGTGAAGTTCTGAAGGCGTTGCCCCTGGCAACCGATAGCGTCTCCTACCATCATGGCCGACCGGCTCAGACCCCGCCCAAATCGGCACGTAACTCCTCACTCTCAATACATGTTGCTGCTGATTGGACTGCAGTTCTGACACACCCACCAAACAAGAGACAACGTATCTCAAACCCCGTTGCACGCTCTATGGTTGCACGCAGTTTCCAGGAAACATGACGTTCAACCCGGAAAGCGTAGCAAAACGTTGCGCACCGTTTTGAACTTGAACGTGCCCCTGATTAGATACTACCAGAGAATGTCGAATAGAGTGCCGAAGTGATGACGTCACTCTGTAGGCCAAAACGCGGAAGTGAGTTAGCATTTTAGCCCTAGGGTTCCCTCGCTCTAAAGTCTATGGGATTTTTGAATGGGTTTTTGCTAAATCGCCTGAAATAAGGTCTGTGGTGAACAAAGCCTCTAAATATTTTCACGTTTTGATCTATGACATAGAACACACAGTTATAACCTGCTTGTGGTTTTTTAAACTTTATTGTGTCTGCTTGTGTTTTTTAAAAACTTTATATAAGCTTCAAAATGTATACATTTTGGATTAACTTGTAAAGATGATCTTGATAGACAAAACGTGTAAGGGTCACAACTCTTTGTTAAACACAGATCTTATTTTTTGCGATTTTTCAAAAGTCTATGGGGAAAATGCATAGCTTTTCGGTCGAGGGAACCCATGCGCCGCTAGCTTCCGAGTTGTCCTACAAAGTGACGTCATCACTTCGGCACTCTATTGAAGAGAATTGGCGCTGTCTGGTTACTTCCGGTTTCTGGACTGGGTGCAGTAACACGTCTCTGTCCATGCGGGGGCGCTCGCAGGCGAGTGCAGAATGAATGGGAGTCTATGGGGTTTCACCCCCAGAAATCCACTTTTCTCAGGATGTAATTTTTTGTCAAGTAATTTGAAAGTTGCATTCAAAAGTGAGGGCTAAGATAATACACTCAGCTGAAAATTGCATTTTTAAGTTCACTTATCTGTTCTAAATATCCGTTCAAAAATGTGATGACATCACGCAATAGCAGAATGCTAGCGTGTTCCGGCCAACAAAATCCTAACCTGTAAGAAATCAAAAGGACATAAGTACTTGTTCATTCGACTTTTGGCCTATAATCTATATTGAACTTGCGGAATCAACAATAAAACCTACGTTGATTCAACGACAAGCAGGAGAAAGAGATACATTTAGCCGTTTAGCTCCATAGTCATAGACTCCCATTCATACTGCACTCGCCCGCGATCACCTCCAGTGGAATTCTAATGGAACTGCAACCAATTTGATACACAATGGGGCTAATAGAAAGTGCCAAGGCTCTCCGTTAGACGGGCTCTGATACTACATAATTTATTGTAAAATATTAAATACCTTAATTAATATTAACCTAAATAAAATAAAAATATATAAAGTATTGTATATAATGTTAGACATGCTATTGCAATCTCCATTGTTAAAAGAATAACAAACAGAAAATGCCATCAACAAATAATAATTTCTACAGTCAAAAGGTAGCCTATGTAGCGTAAAAAGAGCTGTTGGTGTATTTTAAGAGTATTCATCTTAAATATATTATTAGATATAAATTTAAATTAATATGACCACAGTACATGCAAATGTGGCCCTGGTCACATTTGCAGGATCCACAAGAACTTGGAACGGGAAAACAGAGCGCTATTTTAAATAAATAAATGATTCATATTATAAAATGAACAAAAATATTACATTTTAAGTTATGAAAATACATTTTAATTTCGCGGTTCTTATCGATGATGATATTACTGCACCACTCAAAGCAGATAATCCCAAAATAAAAGTCTCAGTGAAATTATTAGACAGATAACGTTACACACTTATTGTAGTTGCTTTCATCTTTAGTTATTAAAAAAATTGGTTTAACACCACCACCACTCCCTAAAATGACAGTAATTGCAACTTGCAAGCATCTGCATAAAATATATTAGTTATAATATACATAACATATACATAACATACCTGCTTTTAATCTTCTTTTTTGTTAAAACACAGTTTGAGGTTATGTTATAAAGTATAGACTATCTCTGAACTACTTTCATTTTATGTAGATAAATATAAAAATATTGTTAAAACATATTCAAATATTTTTAAATACAGCACAAATGTATATATATATATATTTTAACAAAATGTGCACCAACACACCCCACTGCTGATTAAACTCCCAGAGTTCATTTTTTATAGAGATATCCGACCCGGGTGAATCACTCTGACTTAAGTGATAGAAGTTCTTCTGTATTTATTAGCCCCTGGTTGTACAGGTGGATTTTATTCTTCATTTTCTCTTTTGCTGGATTCATGACATCATCCTGAGAGGGCAGGGCATCATCATCTGAGACAGAAAAATGTTGGATATTATTTCTGGACATAGATTAGTCAATGAAACCTACTTCCAGACAGATGTCTATGTGTATTCTTCCTTGACTTGCCTAGAGTGACATAAAAAACCGACCGACTGAAGCCATTAGCGCAGCAGTCCTCACACCCCTGCACTTCGGCTCCAGTGGTACAGCTGCACTCCACAGGCCAACTCCCATATAAGTCCAGGTGAGGTGCAGAGTCTGCCTGCACATTTTGTGATGCTGAAACCACTTTGTCATTTTCCTGGAGAGATTCCCTGGGGGAATGCGACAAGTCAGGATCTCCCACACTCAGGAAAGTGACTTCAGACTGGCTGCACTCGCAGGGTTCTCCCAGTTTGGGAACTCTGGCTTCCACAGGGCTGCACATTTCATCATCTTCAATAGGGAGGCTTAGACCCGGACTGTACCCGTTGTATGGCCACTGAAGGAATATCATATCGTCTAGGGTGTGTGGTTGGTCCTCAGGGGGTTCAGGCATGGGAAGAAGTTGGCTTAGTTTCTGAAGCACCTGAAGACGAATAAAATGTTTATATATATATATATATATATATATATATATATATATATATATATATATATATATATATATATATATATATATATATATATGTTTATCTGTGTATTTGTTTGAGTAAATGAGGCCATTTACTAACCATTTCCATGGTCGGCCTGACTCTCATTCTGCTGCCTGTGCACTCTAGTCCGATTCGGAGCAGACTAAGTGCCACCGCAGGAGGCCAGTGCTCAACTTTGGGATCTAAAAACCGCAGACAGGCATCAACAGAGCCTTTTTCCTCAAACTCTGAATGCAGTACGTCTCTCTAAAGAAATGCAATGGCATAAATCAGCGAAGGGCACAGTAATGTTGTCATCAATTCTATTAATGTAAAATATGAATTATATGGATGAATATCATGAGGAATCCAATTTTTCTTCGATCTTTTGATCTTTCGAGGAGGTCATTGAACCATTAAAGCAAGCTGTAAAAAACTCAATTTCATAAAACATTGATCATTAAATGGATAGTTGACCCAAAAATGAAAATTCTGTCATCAGTTACACACCGTCAAGTTGTTTCAAACCCTGTATTAATTTCTTTCTTCTGCTGAACACTAAAGAAGATATTTTGAAGAATGTTGAGGGTGAGTAAATTATGACATCATTTTTATTTTGGGTGAATTATCCCTTTAATATAATTAAATAAAAATGTATATATATATATATATATATATATATATATATATATATATATATATATATATATATATATATATATATACTGCCTGGCAGTAATATTGTCAAATATTCAAAATAATGGTTTGTTTCCTTCAGAAATCATTCTAATTTGCTGATTTGGTGCTCAAAAAACATTTCTTATTAGTATCTAATGTTGTAAAATGTTGAAAATAGCAGCGCTGCTTATTATTTTTGTGGGATGTGTCATACATTCTTTTCAGGATACTTTGATAAATAAAACAGCATTTATTTGAAATATAAGTTCTTTGTATAATTACTTTAAATTGATACAAATATATATATATATATATATATATATATATATATATATATATATATATATATATATATAAAAGTATATTGTTAAAACATTTTTTAATATATATATACATATATACTTTTTTTTTTCCTGAAGTGGATTCTTACCAGAAACATGTTCTTTGCGGTCTCCTGTTTCACCTTCTGTCCTGTACATGTCTCTAATATAACCTACAAGCATAGAAACATTTAAGAAACAAAAAATAAGAGCAAATGTTGGGGGTATGTATGTCATGACTGGTAAGTAATAAATGAGAAAGAAATATTAATGGCCAGTATTCTGCAGCTGAAACTCAATTTTTACCATTCAAATTCTGACGTAAGTCTTTATTTATACAAATGGTACCTGGCTCATTTTTGAAATAGGATACTGAACTCACCATGCCAAGACTGTAAACGTCAAGTTTGACAGACAGCTTGCCATCACGGATGTACTCCTCTGGGAGATAGCCAAGGCTGCTATGGGAGCCGGTATCCAAGACGATGGTGAGGCTCTGGTTGACAGACTGGGGTCTTAGATGAGCTAATCCAAAATCTGATAATTTGGGCTGCAGGTTCTCATCCAAGAGTATGTTTGAACTGTGAACAGAACACAAAACAAGCTGATTTCAATGCATCACCTTTACTGGGCACCTCCAAATTTGCAGCTTTGGCTTCAAAGTTACACCTCGTAATATTTCCACAAATAACCATGCACGGTTGTGCAGTGTGTAGATGGTGGACTCCCTTTGCGGTGCCTTTTATGATGTTCAGTCTTTCCTGCCATGATAGAGGCCTGTCGACTTCCTGTAACAAAGGCAAGAGTAGAGTAAAACCTCTTTTTATATTACTATGATGTGATCTACTATTACTATAGCATGTTACAGTTTGCTGGCAGATGATTTACCTCATGAAGCCTGTGGAACAATGATCCGTTACGAAGGTATGGATAAACTAAACAGAAGCGATCCGCCTCTGAAAAGCTGCCCCATAACTCCAAGATATTAGGATGCTGATACCTAAGCAGACAAAAATAAGAACAACTGACAACATGATAAAAACACCATTTGAATATGATCAAGCAGATTGTAGACTGAACCTACAGTTGTAGAACTTCGATTTCTTTGGTGAATTTTTCCCACAACACCTTCCAATTAGCTTTCTTTTCCTGTTAATGTAATAAAGAATTTGATTAGTGTTTTTTTTTAAAACTGTAATGGCATTATATCTGTATGTAAAGTCAGACATTAATAGGTTAGGACCTGTTTGAACAAGATCGGTTTCCTCATCTTCCACAGTAAAATAATTTCCATCAGTTAATTTAGTAAATAATTAGTACATTACATATTTACTTATTATTATTATTATTATTATGTTCTTATATTATTTACTATTTTATTATTATGTTATTATGTATTTGTAGTATTTTATTATTAATTTAATATAGAACAACTGCCAGAAAAGAACATAGTTATGTAATGGCAAATGAATGTGCAAATACAGGTAAACAAAATATGAACATAAGATGTAAAAAGATGTTTAGAGATGGTTTGAAAGATGTTTTGAGACACATTTGGAGATATTTATGAAAGTTTGTTTACACCACGAAATAAAAAATAGATAAGGTAATTGGCGACTTTTTGTCTGACAATTCTGACTTTTTTCTCACAATTGCGAGTTTATAACTCACAATTCTGACCTTATTTCTCACAATCGCAATTCTAAGAAAAAAATATTTTTTTAGACTTTATAACTCACAATTGCACGTTTATATACTGTATATATACACATCACAACAATTATTCCACGTTGAATATTCCATGGTGGAAACAAACTTCCATAGATTTGAATAGGTTAGGACCTGTTTGAAAACTTTCACAGCAAAAGATCTGTTTCCCCATCTCCCAGAGTAGACCTCGGCGAACACGCTTTCTCCAATTTTTAAGTCCTGGTGGAAATGTCTCGTTCCCACTATGACGTCTGAATATGTGATGCAATACTTCTGTTTTTCACCTATGAGATGGACAAATAAGGTTTCATATCATATCCTTATGAAACTGCTCAAAACAGAAATGAAACTTTTTACCTAATGTCTAGAATGACATATATAGTTAGTTCTTGTATTACCGCTACATGTGCAATAGTACTAACTAAAGCAAAGACGAATGTGCTTGTACTTTGAAAGCAAATTACCTTCAACAGAAATAGACTCTGGATGAAGAGCTGCAGTTTGACAGAATTTCTCAGTATTTTGCAGATGCTGATTGGAAAATGAAAAAAATAAATATATATATATATAGATGAGGTGAATTTAAAAAAAAAATCATAATGTGACTAAATTGGCAAAAATAAAACAGCTAAGATTCAGTTGAACATTCAGAGTTTGTGAGCATTCAGGCTTTTGCTTTCTAAGAATCCTAAACCACAAAAAAAGCCAAGCATCTGATCAGAATCTTTAAAAATATGCAGAAATAACAGCATCAAAATGAAAAAAAAAAAACATTACCATGGCAAAGAGAGGGGGCGAGGATGACTTCTGCACACATGAAAAGTCTAGAATAGAATCAAATAAGTTCGGTTACTGTTTGTTATACTGTGGCAGCTTTGTTACAGCAGTTTCATTACGTTATCTTTCCAATGGTGTGTGGTCTTGTGGGCGATATGATTTGTTAGAACTGTGGGTTACATGCACAGCTGGTTATTTAAATCGCATGCTTTGTTTTTGCAACCAGTTCACAACATATTTAGGTTTTTCAAGTTCCTCTTTAAAGTACAATATACGTTACAAATATAAAGTAGCACTATAGCCGATATAGAAAGCTTCTGTGAATAATAAGCAGAAGTTGGAGAGCCAGTAAAATTTAAACAATCCTTACAAGAATTTCCCCTAAAATATTAGTTACAGTTATTGCTAATACTAAAATAATATTATTAATAATAATAGTAATATATAACGTCTCCTTTAAAGCTTTCAGACTCATTAATTTTTTTCTGCTTTAAGTTTTATATTTACTGTAGTTATTTATTGTGTATAATTACTATAGCAACCATTTTAGCATAAAGTACAGTTACCATGGTACATTATCATAAAGGGAACATCACAACCATAATTAGCTATGAAGATGTTACCTTGTGACTGAAAAAGACTGGTGGCTCGAGCGTGACCCATGTCATCCAGAACCTTCAGCAGATCCCCCACTCTTTTATTCTGCTGGGCCCAGGACCACATGAGCTCTTGTGTTGGACTTTTCCCAGCAGCCACGTACATTTCAGCACATCTCACCTCCAGCTGACTGGGAAGGATGCGGGCAGCTGGAAGAAATCAAGACTGGGATGAATGTCCCAAAATGTTTCCCACAAGATCCAGTGCAGCTGATTTGAAGACCCTCTCTGTTGGAGAATCCAGCCTAAGCTGCCTGGTGTGTTTTGTATTTCTAGTTGGTTCAAGCTGATAATTAGTTTGTTGACCATTGTTCTGAAAACCACCTTGACCACCGTTTGTGGGGACAAGTTACAAAGTAGAAGCTGGATTGTTGATGGTAGATCTTCTTGGACCAGTTAGTGACCATACTGTACCAGTTTTGAACAACTAATGCCAATCTAATTACTAAATACACTCTTAAATAAAGGTGCTTTCTTTATGGCATCTTTTGTTATTAAAAGAGCCTTTAACATCCATGAAACCTTTCCATTACAGAAAGGGGTTCTTTATAGTGGAAAATTGTTCTTAAAATGTTATTCACACTAATAAAAAATAAAAAAATGAACTGAAAGGTACTTTAAGCAACCAAAAATGGATCTACTATGGCATCGCTGCGAAACCCCCATTTTAGAACCTTTATTTTTAAGACTGTACATTGTGGGGAGAAAATAAGCTTGAACAGAATATTTGAACTGTATATTCCAGCGGTTATAATTTGACATCAACACATTACCAAAGAAGATAAATACAGGGAAATTCCTGAGATGATTGTTTGCTTAACTTCATATTTACAGTAACGGTAGTAAAATGTTACATTGTCATGGTAAAGTGCGTAGTTTTACCTAAAGCTCTCCACCCCAGACCGTCCACCCCGCTGTCCATCAGTCTACAGAAAGTCCTCATGAGCACCGGCGGGACGTCGAAGAGGAACGTCGACGGGTCTATTTTACCTGACATCTTCCTATAGTCGATACCATACACAGGTGTGTGGCATTTGTTTAGATGTTTCATGTCTCTCGGACTGGTGACTCTACAGTGCTCTCTTGTGTTGATACCGCTTGCTACAAAGCGGAAAGTCCCAAACCCCACCTACTTCCTCTAAATAATTTCACAAATGCTCATAATATTTGCTCGTTAGAGAAAGGTGAATTACACAAAAATAAACAATTAATTTCCAGCAATTAATTTAGTAAATAATTAGTAGGCTACATTAGCATATATCTAGGCCTATAACAACAACCATAATAAGCCTAGCCTACATTATATAGGCCTACTTCATTATAACAACAATACATATAATAATTATTATTATTATTATTAATATCCATGTATCATTTACTATTTTGTTATGTTTTGTCTTTTTATAAAAATTATTGTATTACTAATTTAATATAGCCTATACCAATTGACAGTAAAAAAAATACCAATAATTGAATGGCAGTTGGATGTACAAAAACATGTAAACATAAAATTAAAAGCAATTGGAATGAGATCGACACTAGATCATCAGTAGCCTATAGGCTACTTCTAACAGCTGCTATATATTGTATTAAACTCGTTTTGAGGCTCTGACAATCTTTCTCACAATAATCAGAAATAAATTCATTTATCATTTCCAACTCATAGACTCCAAAAGAGAGCCTCAAAAGAGTGTCTCAAAAGAGTTAATAAATACTAAAAAATAATATAAATCCTTGAAACACACACACACAGTAAAAAAAAAAGGTAGGCTATTCATCAAAAATGTCAAGCATCACTCTTAATAGAATTTGTAATAAGACAGATATTGCACATTTTCATACTGAATTGCATTAACACAACATGCAATGTGCATCAATAAAGGTCCATTCTTTTACATTATTACATTAAAAAAACAGCTTTATTTACAAAAGGTCTCGAGAAAAAAAAAAAAAAAGCTGGTGATTTTCACAGCATTTCAGCTTCACGGTTACATCATCAGTCAGTGTTATTAATATGACTAGTTGTTGATGCCCACTAAGCAACCATTGCAAATCAGAAGGAGGCTTGTCTTGTCCATAGACAGGTCTCGTCACCATCACAGGTTTTTCGGGAAGTCATGTGACTTTTTTCAGCGCGCGACAGACTCGTCAAGAGCCCGAGATACAAACGTTTGCCGTCAAACGCACTTCAGTCCATGGAAACAAATATGATAAAAGTGGAGATAAAAAAAAAAAAAAAGACTCAAAGCGCAAACTGTGAGGATTTTTCCTTTTTAATAGAAAGCGAAACTCTTACATTTCATTTTTTTTTAATCCAATCAACGTCTTGATCGCTCAGTTGCTAGGCAGACATGTATGTTTTAGGTTAGTCAAATAACTGAAATTCACTACAATCACTATGATCTTGATTTAACTTCAAAGTACATGCAGGACAGTACAGACTTTTTGAAGCAAATAAACACAATTGTTTCATTGGGTTTTCTAAATTTTATTTTCCTCTTAAAAATTACATTTTCTCTGTAGCAATTTGTAAAACTGAATTATTCATATTAATTAATATTCCAATTTGCAGTTGTGAACATATGTAGATTAACAAGAGGAAATAACAAATGGTTTAAAAGAAGAGAGTTGGTTGTAATATTTGTAATTAGCCTAATTTCAAAATAAAGCCAGAAATAGGCACAGGATTTATACAAAGAGGAATGAAATCAGTGAAAAAAACCCATAAACTAATCAAAACCCATCCAAAAAAATAGCATGTAGCAGCTACTTTGGTTTAAATTATCCTTACTCTTGTGAAGAAAAAGAAATTCAACTCAAGGAAAACTAAAATCACGGAAGTTGTGATGTAATTTGAATGAATAGTGCAACATTAGCTTTGTGATATGGGACAGTAGGATAATATGGTCTCTGTAGACAATGAATGTCGTCCAAAAAAACATGAGAAATTATCCTAGGAAAAAGAAAGAAAAACACACACCTTTAATCTTCTTTACATTTCTGAATTGCCACATTTGAATGGTAAAAACAACAACTTGGTATTGCTATATTTTCTACATTAATAATAAACAAGGTAACACTTACCACCCTTTGTCTTCCTTTGATTGTTAGCTTACATGTTGGTCTCTGCGGAAAAACACAAGATGTTCAATACACGTGCTGTGTCATGTAAACCACAAGGTATCTTCTAGAAATACACACATAACACTCACCCCAAACAATTTTCCTTGTCTCGCTCATGTGTCGAACGCTGCAGGAGAAATCGTCACCTTTCTGTGGTGTGAAGGAGACGCTCTTGGTGAGGTGAAACTGCCAGCCCTTTTCGAAGGCCAGGTCAGTCTGCTGGGAGTTAGGGATAACCACTCCATTTTTTAGCAGTTCAATGGAGATATCAGGAGGGTGGAAGCCACTCACATAACAGATCAGGGTGTTCGGCTTTCCATACTCTCCTGGAAAATGGCTGTACAGCTGAATCTTGGGACTGGCTGAAAATAGAATTTAAAATATTAGTTTACAAAGATAACGCGGAGGTACATTTTAATAAAAATTAAACAAACTACCAGACTTCGTTTCATGAAACACAAATTACATCAGATTTCCTCATTCACTTTGCAGACAAAAAAAGAAAAAGAAAAACGCAATGTCTTTACAGGCCTACATTCTGTTTAGCTAAAGAGACCCTACAATTTATAACCTCGGTACAGTGGGTCTAACATTAGTTGTTAAATAAAACATACTAATATGCATAAATTCATTATTTTCAATCACAGTAAGACATAACTTTGGTTATATATAAAAAAGATTATCATTTAAGCGACATGACACATTGTTTTGTAAATGAAGGCTATAGGAAAAACAATAATCAAATCAATTCTATAGACACAGTGACATATTATAGCTAACAAATATATAGATATTTTAATCCTCAAGGGGAAATCCAGTTGCAGTTCAGACGATAGAATCAACAATACAGCACAATAAACAAACAATAAGATACAGAATTCACATAAGCAATTTACATTACTTACAGAGTTTCCCTTGTACAGTGACGTACAGCACACAAAACAGGGCAAAAGACACGAGTCCTCGCATTTTTGCGGATTTATTCGAGAGTATCCAATAGAGTATCCTGTACCTCTCAGGTCTAAAGCGGACAATATTGAAAGTAAAACACCAGCAACCTTAAATGCACTGTCACCACCGACACCAGCACAGCCTCCAAAATGATGGGGAGGCCAATAACAAAATTCCTACAAGTTGTTGTTAGGTAGATTTGATCTAGGGAGGTTATACTGACTGTGGCAATGGTCTGGTGGAACAGTCCCTTCTGGAAATACCCGAATTTACCTAAACAAAAATAAGACACCTCCCTCTTCTTCATCAACAAAACCGATCCACCATTATGTAAACCGCCATGAACCAAAACAATTCAATAACCATTTAAAATGTTAAATGTTAGGTACAGAAAACTTGGCAAACATAGGCTATCCTAATATTAAAAGAGAAAATGGGTAGTGAACGGAGTTAAACAGCAAAGTGACAAGCTATACTGCACTTCTAAAACTATTTTAAGCATTTTAATTGTACTTTTTCTAAAAAAAGAATACTTTAGGACTTTAAGATAATTGCTTATATGTTAAGAATTTCTCACACCAAATTACTATTTAAATAAAGTGCATAAATAAATAAAAATAATATAATCTTATAGTAATATATACAGTATATTACACATTTTATCTTATAATTTTATTTATGCACTTTATTATTTCTGAGAGTTGTAATGATATATATATATATATATATATAACATTACAACTCACAGAATAGAACTAAACACAATTTGATTGATAAGGATGCTACTGAGGGAAGGTACAGTAGGGAAGTCCCCCTAGCAGATCTAGGCAGGTGGTGCATGGGGAAGATGGGGGTTTCGAAAAATTCCAATAGCACGTTGCACTGAGTTGAGCTGCTTCGGGACGGAAAATAAATAAATAGATAGAACAAACAGATCAATCGGCCTTAGCCGTATTGGCTTTAGAGAATCAGCTGCTCGGAAGAGTTTCATGACCGAACAATGCCTATGTATAGGCAATATGTAACATATAATTACCTTTTAACAGAGACTAATTCTGTTTTAGTACATGAATAATCAGCTTAGTGTATACCTGGATACCTAAATAGTTGGATTTACGTCAAGCCCTATGCAGTAAACCAGATTCTAATGTAATATTGTCCTTGATTCCCTAACATTTCCATATGTCTATTACTGGGGATACCAAATTGCGAGAACATCACAGATTAGAAAAAGCAATTAATAAAAGATTCTTTTTGGGGGAGAGTGCAAAGTGAATCTGTAAATCTGAGACTGGTTAAAATTTTTTTTTAAAATATGCAGAGCTAAATAAAGCATCAGCCATAGGAATGCTTAAGTTATCCCTGTTCCTCAGGCTTTTGGGTTGTATGGAATACAGTGGTGAGCCAGAGCAATAAAGAAACGCATATGATTTGTGGTGGCTTGGCCTGGATGCCAGATTCCCTGCCACAACATTCTTCATCTCAGTCTCTATGGAAACTAAGCACAATATTATGACACTGTGCTTTGTGTAGATCTGTAATCCAATGTATTAAACTGCTGGAAAAAATAAGTCGAAACTCTAGTTTATGTACTTTTTGTGCCGTCTGCTTTGGAAGTGCTTTCACTTTAAGTTCAAACATGAAGGATGTTTCCTTGTGCATTGGTTTGTTTGGGCATTTAAATAAAAACAAAGCAGATTTTCCAGCCTGGGCACATTTCAGACTCGTCAACTTTGCAAATAATAGTTTGTCTTCAGATAAATAATTAACATAGCAAGTCAATACATGCATGTATACACATACGCACATCTTTGAGTATTGTTGCATTAGACAACTACATATCAAATCAAGTGGCAGGTGACTAGATACACTATTCAAAATGAAACCAAAAGATATTTAGACTCTTTAGTTGTTATTTTAAATAAATCTATTAAAGCATTAAATTATATGACACCTGTGTTAATTTGCCACTTGGTTTTATATTTATATTTTGAAATGAACTTTATTTAAGTGTGGCTTAAGTGTCCAAATACAGTTGGGCCCACTGTATAAAGTATAAACAAAAAGTGAAAGTAGATTTCAAGGCTTGAACAAAGCTTGAGCTCTGGGAAATCATGTGATAAAGTCTGGGATTTTTTTATTTTTTATTGTTACATATACGGAAGTAAATCTAGAGAACAATGACTATTGCCCAATATGATCTAAATCGAAAACAAAACAATTGTAAATAAACATCATCTGATGATCTACTGTTTTTTGTTGTTGTTGTTGATGGGGTTAAACACTCAAACTGGTACTTGTGGAGATCACAAAATATAAGGCAGCTTGCAATGGCACAATTTTTCCCACTAGCTGTCAGCATTGTACAGGCATTTAAGATGAAACTGAAGTCATGCACATAATTAAAGGCATAATTCACCCAAAAATGAAAATTCTGTCATCATTTACTCACCCTCAAGTTGTTACAAACCTGTTTGAATTTATTTCTTCTGCTGAACACAAATGAATATATTTAGAAGAATATGGCTAATCAAACAGTTGATGGACCCTTTTGACTCCCATAGTTAGTGGTGGGTGGGGGGTGAAATACAATGAAGCCATCTTCATTTATATAGCGCTTTTAACAATGGATTGTTTCAAAGCAGCTTTACAGAGATAAACATATAATTTAAGGTAACAGAGATTGTTTTGGCTTTATAGCGGTTCTTGAATAATGTTATTTCCAGCTAAAGTTAATTTTGATTGATTCACCTCCATTGAAGTGATCAGACTTTAAACGCGAACCTGTGATTAACGCTGACGGCGTTCACATGCTCAAAGTCAATGGGGCCCATCAACTGTTTGCTTTCAGACATTCTTCCAAAAAAAATCTTCTTTTGTGTTCAGCAGAAGAAAGAAATTCATACAGGTTTAGAACAACTTGAGGGCGAGTAAATGATGACCGAATTTTCATTTTTGGGTGAACTATGCCTTTAAATCTAGAGTCACGCAATGAAAACTGAGTTTGATGTTTGGACCGGCTCCTGAACATACCTCAGATTTAGATGGATTTATATCATTGTGTCCACCTTTATATGATTTAAACCGCTAGAACTTAAAAAAGAGTTCATCATAAGCTATAAAATCTAATGATATGACATACAGCATCATGTGGCAAATATAATCTATGTATTTCCCCATCAAAGTCTCTATCCAATTTTTAGTTAATGTTCCTATCCAACACAAATCTTAAACTGTAGCTAATTAAAGATCACTTAGCAGACTTTAGTTAATGTCAAATCGACGAAGCCCGGATTCTCTGCTCAGATAGACGTGCACTCAAACGTAACACCACCTTGTTTTGACTCATTTTGCACCTGTCTCATTTTTCATGTCTCTATCTAGAGTGCACCACAACTCTTGAGAGTTTTGTGGTGTAGCCGACTGGGATTGAGGTTCGAGCATGTGGTAGCGTTCACAACCTCATAAAGGCTGCAGACACTCGGAGACCATAACAAAACCATCAGCCTTTATAGGAGGGGTTTTACTGTCTGTAATGACAATAGAGGCGTACTTTTAGTCTGTCTGTACAAAAATATGACCCTGGCTGGATCACAAAACCAGTCACAAGTCGCACGGGTAAATTTGTGGCAATTGCCGAATACATTGTAGGCCATGGGTCAAAATTATTGATTTTTCTTTTATGCCAAAAATCATTAGGATATTAAGTAAAGATCATGTTCCATGAAGATATTTTGTAAATTCGTAAATATATAAAACATTTATTGTTGTGAGTGAATGCAGCACAATCACGAACATAAATGAACAACTTTAAAGGCGATTTTCTCAATGTTTCAGGGGTTTTTTTGCACCCTCAGATTCCAGATTTTCAAATAGTTGTATCTCAGCTAAATATTGTCCTATCCTAACAAACCATACATCAATGGAAAGCTTATTTATTGCATACATCTCAATTTCAGAAAATTGACCCATGTGACTGGTTTTGTGGTCCAGGGCCACAAATAGATATTTTCACTGCAAAAAAAAAAAAAAAAGTCGTCTAGACTTCTAGCACATAGCTTAGCGGTCACAAATCTGCTAATGTCGCAGGCTACAAATACACGTTCCAAAAGGGGCGATGCCATAATTGAACCATTTTGGGTCCCAAAATATTTCTTCCCTCATGTGCTATCGGAATTATCGAGTTTCCTAGTTGAAAATTGGACATGAATGCGCCCTCTTAAGTCGTATTTAATACTGGGAAGCTTGGGGATAATTTTGATTGGCCTACCAGAGTTGGGTGCGCCATTTCATCTTAATATCAATTGTGAGTTTTAGATTTAGTTTTGAGTTTATTTAATCTAATTTTATGTTTCTGGAAAATAGTGATCTATGATATTGTATTATGTTGAATATCAAAGTTTTTTGTGTCTATTTCATGATGAGGGATTTGTGGACACATTAATGTTTTGGATTTGTAGAGTGAAGGTTCTAGTTTTTATTTTGAAGTAAAAAGACTAAATTAGACCCATGGGGTAAGATGACCCCATCTCAGTCCCAGACCTGGCTTTCTCCATAATTCCTATTCTTTCCGACAACAAAGCACTTGAACGAACAAGCTCATAATCACGACTTCAGAATTCCGATATTTCCGATAGCATGTGAAGGCAGCATTAGAAGAACCATTTTTTTCCTTAGTGAAGAACAATTTGAAGAACCTTGCTCCATAGTAAAGAACCTTTTATGCATTTGAAAGGCTCCATGGATGTTAAAAGTTATTCATGGAACCATAAATGCCAATAGTATTTATAGTAGCTATAGTGCCACATCTTAAATATCTCTTCTTCATTTCACGTAATGGCATTTCCTTGTTTTAAAGGTTAAAAAAACTCTAAAAACGTTCTGTTTATTTCCAAGTTTAAATCAGATTTTGAATCACAGATTTTAATTGTCAGACTTTTGGACCACACCGTGTTGCATCGTCTCCTAGTTTATGGGACAATGTAGCAGCTCGAGCCACGGAAAGTAGTTTTATTACATGGTTTTGTTGTTGCTATAAGTGATGGAATGCAATCAAACATTTGTCGTGGAATTCTTGGAGTTACTCTAGAATTCCCAGACTTCCCGTTCGGTTTTATTAGCGCTGGGAATGAAAGCCAGATTCTGTAGTACAGGGTGGTTTAGAGAGATGGAGGGAGGGAGGTTCCAGCCATGCGGTTTGGTCTCCCCGCCAAGACTGTGCTTCATTAAAATGAGGTCATTTACAGAGCCAGGAAGGAAAGGGAAAGAGAGGGAGCGAAGGAATGAGACAGGCGAGTAAAAAGAGAGATAGACCCATTGAGGGAGGAGGCTGTAATGGAGGCGAGTTGGGTGGCGGGTGGAGGGGGGGCGGCAAAATGAAACCAAGATGAGTCACAAAGACCAAGAAAGAGGGAGAGGATGAAGGGGTAATGGTTCCTCGATGACTGTGCGAGTGCGGCCGGATTGTGCAGAGCGGCACGCGAGCTGACGGTGCGGGTGACGGCGGGATGAGTCAGGACCGCAGGCGTGAGTCAGTGACACTCGGGTCAGACACACCCTCAAACAGAAGTGCACAAACACTGATCAGTCATACAGAGTAAACACACTGATTCATGCAGCCTGGTGCACAAAGTAGAACACACTGCTCGAAAACCATTCATAAATACACGCAAACACGGAAAATCAGACTCATATTTATGTAGCAGTTAAAAACAGTTTAATGGTCTTACACGCCTAAATGACACACTGAGGTTACACTCTATGAGCTCTCTTTCAAAAAATTATATATGCGTTTCGGAAAAACTTGATTCTTATTGGTCGATAACGTTTTATATTTTTAGATAGATCTGCGTAGAACTGCGTGTTTAACCAGTAGTTGTCTCTGGCAACCAATGTTTTCATGTCTCTTATTATCACTCTGCACTCTTTTTCTAATGACATAATAATAAACTTAAAAGGTAAAGTAATAGAGTAAATAAAAATGATAAGAACAGTGGCAGAAACAATACATATATCCATCTTAATCATTTATTATATATTTATTATATTTATATAATATTATATGTTTTAAATAATTGTACATAATTTTAGAGGTTAAGTTAAAACATTTATTTGAAAATATTTAGTATATTAAACATATAACAAATAATTATAACATTTGTATTAACAAATAATTATAAAAATATGATATAATAAATATTATAAAAATAATGAGTTATTTAAATCTTCCAAATTATAGGGAGACGTCTACACACACACACACCAGCAGCCTAGCATAGCAACTGTGTGTAGCCTGTATGCTACGTTTTTCAAATGCCCCATTTTACCATTTCATACAATAGGCTACACAAAGATATTCTCATGCACACTCGCAGTCACAAACATAGTCAGTTTCAACAGGTCCTAAACACACTTGGAATGACACCCACTCACATAAACCCACACACAGCCACCCACTCGTTCCATTCATCCCGTCCACGCTTCCACACACGCCCACCTTGAACGCAGCCCACGCTGAGCTCCGGCACAGATTCGGTGACGGCCGGCCTCTGACACACACGGGCTGGGGGAAACCAGACACGGTCACATCCGCAGGCAGGATTACACACCCTGAAGTTTTGATGTCCAGAGTGACTCACTCCTATTAAACAGACATTTCTGGAGGACGATCGTGTGTTGTAGGGCCTTTCAAAGTCTACCGACATCTCACCATTGTATAATTTAGTGTAGCCTTCATATGTGCTGCTGACTCACCTCGATTTGAGCTGTTTTGATCTTTGAAGGCTTGAACGAGGCCAAGGTGCTCCAAATGTGCTGTGACCAGGGCCGGCGGTTGCCTAGGGCGACAAATGTGCTGGGGGCGCGGGCGCGCTCTAGTGTCGCCCTTGACCTACTTCACATTCTCTGCTACTTCACATTAATCGAGAAATGACAGTTAGAATGAGAAGCGAAACAAAAATATTTTTATTAAACATGATCATCCTAAGGCACCCCTCAGCCACACGTTTAATTACTTACTTAATTACTGATTATTAGATTGAATTGATGATTATTGTTGATCATTTCCGGGGGGGTTGCGTTACGTTACATGAAATCCACGGGGAGGAGTCGGATCCAGATCCAACTCCTCCCACCTTACATACACCGAAACCTAGCCAACTCCGCCCCCTGATCACTAAACACACCCCTAATCCCTAAACCCAACCCTAATCCTACCCATCTCCACCCCTTGGATCTTGATCCGACTCCTCCCCGTGGATCTCATGTACTGCATTGAGGTGCTACTGAAGTGCTCAGCTGCTGGCGCGTTGATCGAAAATGAAGCGGTATAAACCCTCTGGTGCACAGGGACGAAAACAGAGAAAGCAACAAAATAAAAAGAAAGCCCAGTATAAAGGTAAGTCTTCACATCTCAGCCATTGAGGTGTCAAACAAAATAAATGAACTTAGTGTTGTGCACAGGCATTTAAGCCAACTGGCCATCGGGATTACCGGGAGATTCCCGGTGACCGACGTGCTTTTTGGGCAGATACATCTCATAGCCTTTATTTTTTGGGCAGATACATCTCATAGCCTTTATTTATTTTTTGTCTTAAAGGGTTAGTTCACCCAAAAATGAAAATTAAGTCATTAATTACTCACCCCCATGCTGTACCAACCCCGTAAGGCCTTCGTTCGTCTTCGGAACACAAATGAAGATATTTATGATTAAATCTGAGAGGTGCATGACTGCTACA
This sequence comes from Tiaroga cobitis, assembly GCA_030578255.1. Classification (NCBI taxonomy): domain Eukaryota; kingdom Metazoa; phylum Chordata; class Actinopteri; order Cypriniformes; family Leuciscidae; genus Tiaroga; species Tiaroga cobitis. The sequence continues at coordinate 34,858,428 of CM060594.1, read as the reverse complement.
TAGGCTCCCTAAGGGAATGACACTTGACGGCCCAGAGAGTCATTAAAGAAAATGTTTAAATATTCCATGTCGCAACAGTGGCTCAACTATAAGTTTATCAAGCGACGAGAATACTTTTTGTGCGAAAAAAAACAAACAAAAATAACGACTTTATTCGACTATTCCTTTTCTTCCTTGTAGGCCTGAAACGAGACTTCAAGAGATTTCCACGACGCGCACGCGCGAGAACTTAACTGAAGTAGTTGAAGGAGATCGCAATTCTCGTGCATGCGTCGTGGAAATCTCTCGAAGTCTCGTTTCAGATTGTGCTTTTTAATTTTATATATATTTATCTAGGCAAATGAGATTGCCAAAATAAAAATAATGATTTAGGTAAAAAAAAAAAAAAAAAAATTATATATATATATATATATATATATATATATATATATATATATATATATATACAAATTGGATATTCTATTTTGCAACTCTATTTTGCAACATTAATAATTAGCCATAATAAATATTCAATATTGCCCATTGAATAGTCAAGATTGCAAAGGCCGATTTTAAATGGTCCTGCAGTGCAAAAAATTAATTTTTAAAACTACTACGTTTAAAACAACATATCCGTTTACACTTGTACACAATTACGAGGCATATGGAAAATATACTAATATTTGAAAATGCTTATACGTAAGACTATATTGTGATATCTGGGTGTAGGGATTACATAGAAAAGCATGAAATGGGATTTATAAGGATCTGAGGCGGAAAGCTGAGTCTGCGCCAGGGCTACAACAGCTGCACCCAGACACACAAGAGAGAACAGGAAGTGTGTTTTATTTGCTCAGCAGAGTGGACGGACATCCTTTAGTGTGGAAGATACAAGAAACGAACAATTACGTGCCACTCAGAGAACGGGAAAAGAGAGAGGCTGCATCCTAAATCGCATAGGCCTACTTCTCTATAGGTATATAAACAGTATGTGACAAAAGAAGTCTGTCCGAATTCACAGTACTCATAAAAGATTAGACAAAATGTATCTGAATGACCTACTACTTCTGGCGAGATTTCTGAAGTGTGCATATGATGGACACTTTACTATCCCATGAGGCCACAGGAGAAGATTTGTGAATGGCAGTGAAGTGGCGTATACTGACCCTGGCAGGTCACATGATAATGACAACATGGGATGTAGTACGTCCGGATTAAATTCATACTACACACAATCATATTATATAGAATATACTTTTTTATCAGTAATTACTTATTCAAAATAAGTACCTACTCGAGAGAGTATGCGATTTCAGACGCAGCCAGAGAGAGTGAGCCGATCAAAAGAGAAATCGTTCTTGCATTTAAAGTTACTATGAAATCAATATTTGAGAAGCTGTGCATGCGGATATACATTACTTCACAATAAGGGGGACAATGACTATCACAACCTTTATTTCAAGCCGATCTTAAAATCGTGATACACTGTAAAACCGAATAACTTGTCAAAATGCAAAAAATTTTTAATTAGGTAGGCTTTTTTGTAGAGGAAACTTGGCCAGCTTTAACTTGCTAATTCAGTAAATGGTAACTTGCTAATTGGTAACACAACGCATAACATTAACATTTAACATATATCGGTTCTTAAACAAAGCTTATGCTCCACTCGTCACCAAGATTTAAGTTTGTCTACATTAAAAGAAACAAGTTCATAAAACTCAAAACCCTTAAAACCCATAAAACTCAAAACCCTTAAAACCCTTAAACAATTCAGATTACTTAAAATCTGTCAGTTCTGTGAACTCAAAAGAAAAAGAAAGTTCTAAAAACTCATTTAGGTTCATTTGATTGAACTTATTTGTTTAATTTAAGTTTGCCCTACTCAAACCAATTAATTATTTTGAGTGTTAGGGTGCACAGTGCACAGTACAAGCTGTTGTTTACGTTAACTTTACTGTGCGCAAACGATCAATTCCCCGAGTACCGCCCTACATTTTTTCATAGGATATACATCACAAAGAATAGGAAGGAAAACTATCACAACTTCCGTTTTATTTCGACTTTAAGAATATTTTACTACCCATATGGCAATAAAAAAAAAGTAAGCAGAATTTAGTATAGTTATTATTGAGTTGCAAGGTCTTTAGACGTGCATCTAGATGTTACCTAATAAATGAAGTGCAAGGAAACCAGATTTTTGTCCGAGGCCTTGTCCCTGAACAGCTGGATGATTGTTAATGAGAGAGCAGGAAAGAGGAGGGAAACACTCTCACACAAAGGCAGACCCTCTTTACACGGAAAAGAGGAAGAGGTGGCAAGACCACCTCTGAACGTGGTTGTGGTAGCAGTGAACTCCCTCTCCACCCAATCCTCCCTCCCTCTACATGGGTCAATCTGGCGGAATTACTGAGCAGCTTGATGATGAGAGCTGGCACTAACAACCAAATCCTCAGCACTCTGGTGGGTTGGGGCACATAGCCGAGGTGAGTTGAGGCGGTTTCACAAAGGAGGGGTGTGAGTGAGGCGCCCTGTCAGAGTGCACAGAATGGCGGGACTTTGAAGTGGGGGCCGCCGTCCCATTCACAGAGTCTGCTGCGGAGCAGAGGTCAGGGGCTCCAGGGTGGGCTACGTGTCCCCTGTGAGTACACCAAAGAACGGGAGTTAAAGAGATGTTTTGGAATTGGGAAGAGGGGGAGAGTCTGTGGAAGAGGAACAGGGGAGGGAGGAGGGAAAAAAAGCAGTCGTCTAAATTCCGTAACATTGTGTACCTTGAAGCTCCATACATAGCCTCTGTGTTTCTGAATGTGCAGTCCCACTGTCCTGCCCTAGAATGACCTGTGACACTTCAGTGCTGGCTTGTATGTGTATTAGGGTTCCTAATAAAATGTGCACAAGTAAATTTTACCCATAAAGAAAAGAATAGTTCTTCAGACAAATGATTTAAAACACATCAGTTGAAGACTTGTGGGACCCTTCCTGGACACTTAAAGTCAGCATGAAATGAAAGTTGTGATAGTATTTTCTTATTGGCTTTTCGAACAAGAAAAATGTAGGGCTGGCCATGATTTTGTCCAGTTGGAATTGATTGAAAGCAACTGGATATCATTCATATTCAAAGAGAAACTGTGAATTTCGCCAATTTGAGTAAAGGTGCGGTCACATTTACCATAGCTCATTTCAATAGGAATTTGCAAGTTCGAGAGTTTCGAGTAAGGGCTGAAAAGTCCCTCACGCAGATTTTGCTCACGTTCAAGTTGATCAAGTGAATTTGTCTGACCAAAGTTTGAAAGTGCTTCGGTACACCATTGACAATGAGCCCTTTTTTGAGCCCTGAGTGTTTAAGTTTTAGCCTTTCAATCACAGTCAATGTGAAAGGGGCTTCAAAGAACTGAAAGTACCTTGAACGCAATGTAAATAAAACCAAATGAATAAATGCAAAGGAGATGTGGTTGTATGAAAACAAGTTTTGCTATAGATGACATTTGTGGGTAAAGCATGCAGTGTTAATACTGACTTCACACACAACAATGATCACAGGCACATTTTTTATTGTGCTGAATAAAGAGGTGGATATGTATAAAGAGGACTTTTTTCTAATACGTTTCTTTTTTTTTTTGTCCTTTTTTTTTTTAAACAAGCAAGCAATTTTAAGTGAAATCACAAACAGCAATACTAAGTGAAACAGCCATAATTGTTAGAAAACAAGTTATATCAAGTGAAGAAAGCTGAGAGTAAACACCTAGTGATACTTTTCCATCTCCACAGCTGCAGAAATGACAAAACATTGCATAATGTAAGACGTTTTAAAAACAAGTCAAATTGTCCAGTCTTACCAAACTTGTGGCTGAGAGGCAGAGAGGTACAGTCTTATAAAAGAAAATCCCCCCCAAAACACACAAAAATAAACTATGAATATATATTTTATTTATATATAAATTTAAAACTTTACGCCGTTCTCTCTGGATTCAGGCACCTGAATTTAAGCAGATAGTAAGTTTGAAAAATGAGGTAACAGGAGGCCCTCTTGGAGGTAGAAAAGTGTATTCGATTGTACTAGAACATGTTGTCATACAAAATACAACTTCATCTTCATTAAGACACCCAGAGCTGAAAGCACATGAACAGTGGCTCCTGTGGATACACATTCAAACCAACATAGGAAGCATATGAACACAATGCCAAGTTTCAGGGCTAAAAGCGGTGCACCTTATGACAGATCGCTCTGCTATAACAGTGCCATTACACGCCGATCTACTGAAAACGAACCGAGATACGCCGTCCTTCCACTTAAGCGAGCGACTGTTACATCTGTTGAACTCGAAGGAGAGTAAAGAAGCGGTCCGATTCGAAAACTGACACTTTTACAAGAACTGTAACCATTTAGGTAGTAGCATTACAGTGTTTGAGCAACGTTTAATGTTGGTTTGTGGCAAAAGCCAAGCTGCCGCATATAAAGACGGTCATTACATGCCATTGTACGTTCAAGGGGCATGCCAACAGTTCCATTAGCTTCCTCTGAGGCTCTACCTCAGGCCCAGTTGAGATTACCATGTTAACATTTAAGGTTTTCATGGTGACAGGCTGAAAAGGTGTATTCTTTCACTACATAAGCATTACATATACATCTGTTTGAACCATACAAGAAAAGAAAATCACATTTGTGTAAAGTAGGCTACACAAAAAAACGCTAATCAAGTATATCTCAATATCTACTAATTTTTCAAAAACATATTCATATATGCAATATACAAAACCCGAACATATTTTTTCAAACCTGAAAGAGCGTTTCAAGTTTCTTTTTTTTTTTTTTTTTCATGTGATGTGTTTTTTGTGTGTGTGTGTGTGTGTGTGTAGTTGCTTTCTTTTAGCACCTTCTCCCAGCTGAACTAAGATGAAACAAAAATCAAATTTAAAACGTTTGTAAAACAGGATTTTGTGCAGTCCTAAAGTCTTTTTCTGTACACATCATTTGAATCCGTACTGAAAGAAACCAGGCAAAAAATAAACGTTCCGTTTTCAAGACTGGAGGTAGGTATTTGTCAGCTGATTATTAGTCCATTTTTATCCTTTTCTTTTTGAGGTACATATCTGAATAGTACATAGGAAACTAGAAATTCAGAGCAATAGTGGAGAGGGAAAAAAATAGAGAAAGAAAAGAGAAATTAATTCGCAACAATATCATTTAGTGTCATACAAGCACTTGATCCTTAGAAACCATTGAGTAAATCAGTACAAAATATATATTCAAGTTAAAAATTTTAAACAGACATCCCAGCTGCAGAGACAGAGAGTCTAGTTACAAATGTCAGATATATGCTAATGTGAAAAAAGAAAATTAACTAGAACAAACACAGTCATTTTTTTCCCTTGGCTGCATGATTAGTTCTACATTTGACTACAGACCTCAGAATTCAGTTATTACCTGCCCGACTCTCACAAAAAACATTTTGCAGAGCGTTCGCCTGCCCTTACGACAAGAGTCGCTTTCAACATTGGCACTCGCTGCCATCCCCTGCTTTGTAATGACAACTCTACAGCAGCGCGCATCTTTTTGAGCTGGTTTGCTGGTTGAAGAAATCAGAGGTAGTTTTGAAACGGTGAGGAGATATTGAATTGGTGACAGCGCTGGCGTACTTTAGGATCCGCCAAATACCTTTCGACGCCGTCGCTGCGGTTCAGGTATTTTTGTGTGTAATGAGGTATAGTGTGGTTTTGTTCCTGTGGTTTGGGTGTTTCTTGAGGTTTAGGTCTTGACTGAGTTGATACATTTCCCTTTCACTGAATTTGTCAGAAAATTATGTTCTTAAAGCTATGCCATACAAGAAAATAAAAACTCAATTATGTACACGTATGTTAATTATGCAAAGCCGAAGTCACGAAGGCATGTACAGTAGAACTACTGTTCTGTAGTAATGCTAAAAACAGTCTCCTACCGAGACATTTAATGTTTGCAGTAATCATTTTTGGAAAAAAATAAAATAAAATCACCACCAAGGACACGAGGGACATGGATTGGATACTAAAGGGGATAATTCACCCCAAAATAAACATTCTGTCATTATTCACTCGTTCTAAACCCATGACCCATTACAAGCAACACGAGTTACGTAATAAGATTTCTTTTTAAGTAACTGGTAAAGTAATGCATTACTTTTAAATTTACAATACAATATTTGAGTTACTTTTTCAAATAAGCAACACAAAAAATGAAAGGAATTTACATTTGCCAAAAATAGAACTTATTTTATTAATTAGGTGTTCAAGCACGAAGCAAAAAAAAGAAAGAAAGTTATGTCGGATTTTGTCCAAAACCTACTTTTGCGAACTAGTCCCTGGTTTTTCGCCCGATCGGAACCAAATCAGTCTAGGCCTATTCTCTGGACTCTCTAGATCAATAATTATATAATAATTATTATATTGAAATTTTGCATTTGGACGGCTGTAACAGGGTCATTTAGAAAAGGGGCGGGGCAAAATACGGTCAAAAGCCTATAAATCCTAAACGAAAAGTCAAAACTTCACAACAATTGATGAGCATATGTGTCATAACATGGTGAAGAAGCGTGCAAAGTTTCATGGAGATCGGACCATAGGTGGCGCTATAACTGTTAAAAAGCTTTAAAACTATACATTTCCTATGGTAAATTGACTGTATTGGCTGTAAATGCTTTTTGATGCTTTTGTGCTTAACGGCCTTAAAGGCCTTAACTGCTTGAACACCGCTAAATGCTGCTTGCAGCTTTAATTTATTTTGTTATTAAACCAACAAAAAAGCCAAGCCGGGGTGAGAAAAAGTAACACAAAAGTAAAGTAACTCATTACTTTCCATAAAAAGTAACTGAGCAATGCAATTAGTTACTTTTTAACGCAATACTGTACTGCATTACTTTTAAAAGTTACTTTCCCCAACACTACCCATATGACTTTCTTGTTTCTGTAAGAAGATGTTTTTAAGACTATTCAAGCTGCTCTTTTCCATACAATGAATGGTGACTTAGTGCTGCTAAGCTACAAAAAAGCACAATAAAAGTGGTTCGTATGACTCATGCACAGAGATTGGCATGATGGATATGGCAATGTTAATGTATTTGGTCTTGGTGGAATAGATCTGCTACACTGCTGCTGCTGCAGAGCAAGTACACATACTTGCAACAGCCAATACATTCACAGACATTGCTGTGAGCATTTAACATACACGAAATAACCCCCGTAGCAGATCTACACAGGTGGAGCTGGGGAAGGTGGAGGTTTTCTGAAAGTGAGCTGCAGACCGCTAACAGCAAACAATGCCAAGTATTTGAATGTTAAGAAGCAAGCTCTGTGGCTGCTGATGCCACAGAGACCAATCAGTTGCGCTGTGTAGATAACGATGTGATCGCAAACACATTGAGTTAAGGACCAATCAGCCTGCACCATTTAGAGTTTCATGACAGAACTTTGTATTTGTTATGCACTGAAACACTTTCTTGACAGCCACCACTCACGTTTTTAGTTTATAGAAAAGACCAGTTTGGACATTCTTTGTATAATCTCCTTTTGTGTTCCACGAATGAAACATATTTTTTTTTAAACGATAGGTTCAGTAAATAATCACAGAATATTTTTATTTTAGGTATCCACTTAAAAATGTTAAATTTCAATAACTAATAGGTTAAAGGTTCTGGTTGCAGTTTTAAGGCAAATGCTTTTAAAGCTCACTTTCATTTTGGTCAAAACCTCAAAATGAAGTGGACAGAGAAGGGAAAATGGTATAATTTAACTGTCTTTGGTGGTACGGTACTGTAAAAAGGGGGTTCTTGTGCGAATGGGTGTGTCCATTCAAAGTTCTACCCAGATATAGGAAGCACTACTTTCTGAATGACAAAACCAGACAGTTTCACCTCTAATGTAGCCTGGAAAATCAGTCAACAAGAGCGTGTGTGGCGCAAAAAACAGCTGTAGCACATATTGTGTGTTTAACCCCTGCACCTTTGTGCTTACAACAGTTTGTGGGAAGTGGAAACAGCAAGGCGGCTCCAATTGTCATCTGCAAGATGTTTGTTTGCATTTACGTCTTTTTTCGAGTTGCGCTCTGAGGTGTTGTGTGTGTGTTTATCACAAAACGAAGCCAAACCAAAATAAACGAACGAGGAAAAACGAAAATAAACATATGAAAACGATCAAACGAAAGTGTGAAGTCAATAATAAGTGGTCAAGGCAGTCTTTTCCCTTGGAGAGAGCTGACAGCTGGATGAGGTAGAGGTAAAATCCTGTGGTTGCTTAGTCCTCTTCTGGCTCCACCTCCTCCTCCTCCTCCTCTTCTTCTTCCTACAAAACACAACAGTGGTTGCTCATCAGTCACCACAAAAAGACTGCTGCAAAGCAGAACACGGCTGTGTGCAAATGTTTGACTGACAGCACTGAGACAGGCTGAAATAGTGCCATTATTAGCATTTATATATATTTTTTTGTTATTGTTTTGGTTACAAATGTTCTTTTTCATGAGCTTAGACAGTGAACGTCCCACAGCTGCTGCCAGGATGACCACCATTGAAAGGCGTTGAATGGGGGCTGGGGAGACGCTTGGCTTTGGGCACTTTTCAGAATGAAATGGATTTCATTTTCCACATGGCTTCATTTTATTTGGAAAGGCTAACTGACACAATTTATAACCCTCTTCTTTTCCCAAGCCGCTGTGTTGCGTTCCCATTCAGGGGAAAGGCCGTGGCAAAAGCCTGTCTGCATTATATGAGCCAAACTCCATTCATTAGTGCGGCAGACACTTCAGCTGTTAAGGACCAGCTAAGCGCTACCATGTGTGACATGGGTGAGTGAAGGAATGGGGAAAAAAACAACTCTTTAATCATATTCGGACACCCCAAGCCTCCAATCGTGCTTCCAACTGAAGTGCCACACAGACCAGAAAATACCAGCTTAGTTCCAAACTCTTATTTGCTTGAATGGAACATCAGATTTTTTTTGGCAGTTTGCTCTATTTTAGCACTGCAACTGTAATTCAGAATTCTAAAATTCCTTTGCATTGATTTGTTCTGAACATTCCTTTTTTTATTATCTAAATGATTAAATCACATTCTCATGCATTGCTTGCTCTATCATTCTGAGAGCAATGACAGGCACAGATCCAGCACTCGAAAAACACCAAAACCTTAATGGAATTCCTGAAAAAGTAGGATTACCACACGCTTGGTTTAACCATCACCAACAAGGAGAAAAGATGGTTCAGCGATAATAATTAAAACCCCCTGTTTGGGCTTTATGGCGGATCTTTGGTTCCCTTTAAGTTTAGGGAAACTGAACACACCATATTAACAAAAACAATACTATTAGTAGTATTATTAGAGATGTGCAAAATAACATAGCTTAGATTAGTCAGTAGGTTGCATGGATAATGTGTTGATTAATTAGGCTAAGGCACATGTATGTGTTGACATGAGACATTTTTAAAAGTGACAAAGTTTATACTTATAATAGCGTCTTAAAAACGCAATGCTCATTGTGTGAGATGCTTAAAAAACAGTGGCCAAAAACGTTTGTTCTCAGGAAGGATTTCATTGCATTTATTTAAACAAGTGCTGGTAGTTTTGCCTTCCATTTCAGAGATACCATCTCGGACTACCTATAGATACCAGTGCAGTGTGTGAGCACGTATATATAGGACCCTCCAGTATGGCGCAAAGCCATCAGGGTCTGTGCGTTCCCACATAGCATCAAATCAGGCCTCAGTTATGCATTCACACTGTAAACTGGTCCGCACCAGCGAACAAGAGGAGATGACCAGATTCCTGGTAAATGTGTGGAAGATTGTGTGGGGGAGTGAGAAATTGGCGGTTGTGTCTTTTCTTCTTTGGGGGCTTTCTAGTCTAATCAAGACAACGTACAGCAAACATCATTAAATCGAGTGATGGCATTTTGTCATGAAAGTTAAATATATGAATATTTAAAGCATTTTCACACCGAGTCAGAATTTTTATGAAAATGCACTAACAATTTTCTAAATATCTTTTTTTTTTTTTTTTAACAGTGAATAGGTTTGATTGTTGTTTATGAATATTTTATACAGAGATGTCAATTAATAAAAAATGTAACTGAATTAATTAAATGGTATGCTGATTGAACAAATAATTACATATATCAATATAGAAAGTGTCGATAAAAAGTCAATATATGGTTAGTTTTCTTTTCATATTTTTAAGGCATGATTCATTTAGCCACATCAGCAGCCAGCATATAGGCAGCAGACTGAGGTCTTTTTTTTCTTCCTGAGCACATTAAAGCAGCGGTGTGCACAGACAGAGACTTTAGAGTTGACTCCATTGTTAAAACGCTGAAGGAATTTTGACAAGAGAGGAAAAAAGGGGCAACTCTTCAAAACTAATCCTGTCTGCCAGATTGCATATCCATCTGTGAGCGGATGAAATCAAAGAAGACTGGGATTCCACACATAGTGCTATAGGATTTACATTAGCCTTAACCATGCAGGTCTCTCATCAAACCAGAATTATGTCCCCCTTTTACTAACTTTTTGAGGACTTTGTAAACCCAAACAGCCAATACCCTTCCTCAGACAATCATCCTCAATATGTTTTTCCAAGCTGCCATCCCCTTCTAGCCAATTGGACTTTCATATATATGTACAGTATATATTATGATTATTATTATTATTATTTATATGTGCATGTCAACCTGCTGTATTAATTATACATGGTGCAAGATTTTATTTGACATACCTGAGCGGGCTTTTCCTGAACCACTTGCTGTGGCTGAAACATAAAAAGAGAAACAATGACTTTATGAATGCAATAAATAACTGCCACAATGAGAATACATTTCATAAGGATTTTGATTAATGCATTAGGAACATAAACATACTCATAGTTCCTATAAATTATTTAAGATCACTGAAACCATGACAGGAGAAAGTATTTTTCTTAAAGAATTTAAGCCTTAAAATACTTTTAAATGTATTTTTATGCATTTTTAAATGTATACAATCTGATCATGTCAAAACACTTATCCCTAAACAGTATTAAGAATGATAGGACACATGTGCACATACAGGGATGTACGGAGCAGTGCCTTCACAGTGCCAAGATTGCAGTATAATGCCCAGATTGTGCCCTACTCGCATTACATCATAAACGCTAAGTGCTGCCACCCCACAGGAAGTGCTTCTAAGACCGGAGCTTGACAGCTGAGGAGTCCACCACTGTTCTGAGAGCCAGGAAAAAATAAAACCCTGAGAGTCCAGTGTTTGGAACCAAAGCCAACCACTCCCGATTACACACACACACAACATTTGGGATTGTTGGGAGCAGCTGGTGTGTTTTGTGCCAGCTCTCCCTAGAATGCTATCAGGCTGTAACACAGTAAATGTCAACACCGGATGGAAGCAGGCGAAGAATGCAGCTGGCGATAAAGGGAAATTGGGAAAATGATGCGCACATTCCAAATGGGATGGACGGAACGCAAACTTTGCAGACGGCAATAGATATGGAGGAGGAGGAGAATTCCAACACCTTCCTGATTGCATCTATTTACAAACACATGAACACATGAAATACAAGATGCCATCTACGCTTTACGACTAACAGATGACCCTAGATGTCAAAACTGCACTGTGTTACATCACTAATGATACTGTACATGCACAAAAGTACCAAATTTGTACCGCTGTACCAAAAACTCAAGCATATGAAACCAGAGCTCCATTGAAAGACCCTTTTCTTGTTGGCACTGAACTTGTTACCCTGCACACAGGTACACAGAAACCCATACCCCTCTTGCCCTTCTACCTCTCAGCACAAAAAGAGAAACCACAGACTTGTCTTTCACAAGACTGAGCTCTCTCTTTGAAGTAATTAGTAGCTGACTTCACAAATCTCCAAATCTCTTCTGCAAACTCTGGTGAGATGAGGCCTAGAGGAGATCTGAATGACTGTGGGACTCTCTGGTGCTGTGCATGGCATGCCCTAAAAGAGTAAGTATGTTCCTAAAAAGCTGAAGACCCAACAGCCATCTTCAGAGAGCCCTCCACAGAGCGGCTTTTTCTCTACAGATCCATACAAACAGTCAGTGTCAGAAAAAGTGCTCTCCGTAACCTAATCTGTGTGTCCTGTACTGGGTATGTTCTGATTGTGCCACAGTAAAAAAGAATACATTTTACTCAAGTTACAATTGTATATTTACTTTAATTATAATTGGATTTTATATAATTGGATTTAATGTGGTAAAATAAAAGAAAGGTACCACAAAAATAAACATAAAATCATTCTTTTATATATCTAGTTAGGACCAAATAAGGGGGGGGGGGGGGATGGGTATGACTCCATCGGATATAGGCTATCAGGTGACATGGAAAAAGCTCTCAGACACTATTTGTGTCCCAGCGGTAAATTTGGGGTAATCGTTTAGAGATACATTTAGCCATCAGGTCCTGCATATCCAAATGTCTTAATTATAGATACCTTGTGGACCAAAAATCTCAAAAATAAACTAATTCTTCACTGTTTATGTATAAGGTGACATGTTTCTTTTCTGTTCTCTGCTCTGTACACTTCATTGTTAATGGGATCTGGATTTAATGTAGGAAGTCATGCTCAGTGACCAAAAGGAAACTAACTGGTGTGAAAAGCAAATTTTCTAGTGAGAACACTGTCTTTTGTTGTGTATTGAGTTAAATGCTGTGAAAGGTGATGTGAAAATGTAATTAATGACCTCAGGACCTACATTAAAAATATGAATTGCTTAGTGGGTTCAAACTTCAAACTAATCAGGTATTATATAAAATATTAATGACATTATATAATTTAATAAAATATTTGTATATATTAAAAACATAATTTTAATATATTTGTTGTATATATTAGTATTTATGTAGGCCTATTAGATTTATTTGTATGATTATTTTTTTAATATATATTTTTCTATCAGCTGAAATCCTATGCATTCTTTACTTGTTGAGGGTCACCCATTTCATTTTAGAAGACTTAATTGCTCTCATTTGTGAACTATAAAAATATATGTCAAATCCTTGTCAGTGGTATCTAAACAAATCATTTAATTCACATGAATAAACATAATTTAACAACAAAGAGTTTTTACTGGACGTTTCAAATCAGATCCCATGTGCAAATATGAAGCCTGTTAAAATGGAGGAATGCTGAACCATTTGCAGTGACATTTTAACAGCTTTGCTTTTCAGTAGGTGAACTTCCAATGTAAAGGCTTGTGTTTATAAGCGAACAGAAACTGCACTCTGCAGAGGTTGTTAAGGTCATTCAATTTTTATGCCAACATGAGAACAGAGCAACTGCTCAAATATTATTTTAAGTTGTAAGTCACATTCAGCGTGCATTTGATTAAAACCATTTATCTGAATATACAGGTTGATTTGCACACTCCACATTGCTTCTATCTCACATTTAAATAAATGCACCTATATGAGAATCTAAACACAACCTGAAGGAATCTCAAGCCTTTTCTCACTGAAGTGACAGATTAATGAGTAATACACAAGTTATAGTGATTTTCCAAGCTCTTAACACTGCAGTGCCAACTGGCCTCGGAGTTCATTGCTTGCCACAACCCGCCACATTGGAAACAAGTTCTACTGTGAATTATTTTCCAGCCTACAGTGTTACGCATGCCTTGAAACAAGGAAAACGGAGACACCCACTACGCTCAGGAATGATAACACTGATGAACAGTATCTCCAAAATAAAAAACAATGGCAAAATGGTAGAAAAGAATGTGGCATCCTTTTTTCTGTTGGGAAGTGAATAACAGAGTTGTTCACACAAAAAATCCCCATAATATTTTTTATTTGTTTTAAAAAAAAGGTTCGGAACTGCGAGAAAATTCATGATTCAGTTTTCATTTTTGGCTGAACTAATACCTTTAATGTTTCTTTAAATAGGTAGTACTACATCTTACTTCAGGTACAATTCCTCCCTTTTCAGTACGAGATATTTCTTTTTTTATTAAGGAGTTAAAATAATAAGATAAGCAACATCTTTGACATCCAATTAAGGATGGCGGCTGTCTGGACTGGCGGCCTCTTTTAAAGTTGTGCTAACCTTGATGGCACAATCAGTCAGTGTGTTCTCCAGAAATGATGAAGCTGGTCTGAGATTTTTCCAAGAGAAGGATGTGTGGGTGTACCGTTATGGACCAGAAAACCCACAATTCCTTAACTTAGCATCTAAATCTTGAGGCTTAGGAAGAAAATGGCACAGCAAACTCTCCTCTTGTTAAGATTATTGTCATTAAATACTCCAGCAAATACTCGGATTTCAAATAATCTTCCAGTACATATTCTGCATCAAAAGGTGATTCATATTGTTGTAGAAATGTTTTCTTGCTGCCATGGTCTCTGATCCTGCTTTGAATGGAGGGAGGATCTTTAAAAATTATTGATCACTGGAAAGTATGTTTGGTAGACATGGTTTAGGAGATGCTTCATTCTTTAAGAATGCAAAGAGATCTTTGGGCCAGTTACACAAAGACATTATGTAATGGTTGCAATTCAGCCTCTGGCACAGGTACCTGGGGACAAAAAGCTGAGAGCGTGCAGCTGCACGCCTCGGCAGCTCCAGAACAGAACGTGCCGGAGCAGAGCAAAGCCAAGCTAGTGGAAGACTCCTGCTCTTAGGACCTGGCATGTCTTACCAAAACCATTCTGCGCGCCAAGAGTCATTTACTAAAAGCTTTACACTGTGAGGAATCCCTCTCTGCTCTTACAAGAAATGCACTGGAGATGTTTATGTCTCTCTCTCTCTCATTTATTGCCCCAGTGATATTTTAATCTTTGTCCTAACAACAAAAAATGGAGGACATCTGTATCTGAAATCTTTTTTGATTTTATGTCTTAGTATGAGTTGGAATTTTACATTGGGAAACCTTACATTATTGTACAGTTTTGTCTTTAAGCTTATTTAATAAAACAATTAGTTGAATAAACAATAAAATCTGCAAAAAACAGGAATTTGATTTAAAATTGATGCTGCACTCCTTCCTACACACCAACTCTCTCTATATTTATGCAAACTTTATCCCACAGGACTACTTTTGAGGAGTTTAAGCTCTCTGAGCACATCTACACCAGGCAGAAGAATGTCCAGTAAAATAAGCACCATTTTAACCTATTTTGTCTCTTTTTACAATTACTAATGATTAGACCTAAAGGGAATCTGCACTTGCAGAAGTCCTCAGAAAACTCAGAATTGGATCAAAATAGAGCAGAATTTTCCCACCCCTTTTTTGGGCTAATTTGTACAAATACTTTGATACTCTCAGTTCCACCTAACCAGAGATGATATACAGTAGTTGACTAAAATCGTTAATTAAATCACGGCCAAAGGAGTATACTTTGTTTGAAAGGCTTGCGCGCTCAACTCAAAATGAAGTATACCCAGGCCTATATAGCATATAAATAATACTACATTTTAATTTGTTTAAACTGAAAACTGCTAGATTTTTTTCATACAAAATATAATTTCATAATTTTGTCAAAGTATCTGTAATTTGCTCTGTTGCAAATTTTGGTTGAAAACCATACTTGGTGTTGGCATTTTCAGCTTCCAAAATGTCGGTGCATCCCTAGTGTAGTGCTCTCCGCTTCATATAATACATTTTCATGTGTTTAAATAAGCAGAAATTAGTCCCTATTTTCCCTCAAAATAAGCAGAAAAGGTCTGCAGGTTCCATCTGATCCTATATGAATGTCCAAATGCGTACTGTTACAGAGGCAATTTAACATGGTACTGCCCATGAGACCCTTTCCTGCCCGTAAGCCATATTCATTTTACCTGACTGCCTGGTAAAATAAAGTTTAAGATGTTTAGAAAGTTTAGAAAAGTGTAACGCAGCTCACATTTGCTTTAAACTTATACGGCTAACATATGTTTTGCGTTTGTGGAGAAAAAAAAGCCCTTGCTTGAACATAGTCTCCTTAGGGCTGCTGACAAGAATTCCACAAAGACAGGAAACATAAAAAAACACTCTGCTTGATTTGATGAGGCAAACTTATCCAAGGACTCCCTCACTAGAGGCGGACCCCACAGACGAGCCACCCAGTAACTGCACCCCCTCCGCTCCTATGAATAAAGGCCACATGTTCTGTTAAACTGGAGGTGGAAGTGGGGAAAACAAGCCAGACATCTCCAGGGTACAGGGCCACAGCACTGGCTTTGTGATCTCCCTTGGAATACCTTAACCGGTTCGGCCGAATCTGAAGGGATTCTGGGTCCGAAAGCACCCCACCTCTCACACATCTCTTCTTGGACTCCAAATCAAGCACCCTCCCCAACCAAACAGTGCTGTGAATGCCACCTATCAGAGCCGGGCTAAACCCTGCGATTAGGGGGAATTTGCCGAAGGGCCCTTTGTAGAAGAGAAAAATGTCTGCCAGAGCAAGGAATGTGGAAAATTCCTGGCAGGACAAGCAGCCTTTTGTTAGGAAGGTTTTTTTTTTTTTTTTTGAGGGGGGGTGTTCTGGAGGGAAAGAAAAGCGCAGACAAATTGGATCTGGTCCGTTTGGGAGCCTCTGCTGTTTGAAGTGAAATCAGTTCCCAGAGTTTCTCAAAGGAGAGAGGAAGAGAAGGGAGGGGGGGGGGGGGGGGGGGGGGTCAGCACAGAAATTCAGGTTTTTTAATTCAGTTTCACAAAACTTTCCAGGTTTGAGGGGTTTTTTTCCCCCTGTTCTTGAGGCTCTGTGCTCTTTATTGGGAACTGAGTCAATACCTCAGTTGGTCCAATCCAATGTTTTAAATACTTAAAATATGGGTTTATAGATCTCAATCTCTTTGCCAAAGTCTGTTTCTATTCTACTAAATATTTCAACTCAATCAATAGTAAAAAATAAATAAATAAATACAAATTGGTCAACAAACTTGTTATTTACATGCATTAAACACAATACATGTTCGTAGTTTGTCTGTCAACTGAATAAACTATAACAATGATAATGATAAATTAATAATAAATAAATAACATCAAATATGATATTAAATATGATTTAAATATTAATAATATTTCATTAATAATAATATTATAAATCTTTTTTTTATTAGTCAATACTTCATCATTTCAAAATAATAAACACACACACACACACACACACACATTACGTATATAAAGGCCCAGACATTGCTCAAAATACTTTCTGTTTGTATTCTAAAGAGTGACTGCAGAGGTATGGTTTATGAATCAAAGTGACTGTAATGTGTTTTCATGTAAATGTCCTGCAAATGCCTGGATGTCAGTGAAAGAATGTATGTGCGCAACCCTCTGTGTGAACCGCGTCCCTAGTACACGGCCATATCATGATAAAGGACTTGTGTCGCAGAGGTGTCACCATCAATAATGTATGTCACATACCTTACCCTGTTCATTCAAACACAAAGGTTTCCTGTCTTCCTCACCCACTCCCTCTCCCAGTTCTCCTTTATTCGTTCACATTACAGCACCACGCCAGCATTAATGCTGCCATTATGGATTGATTAATTAAGTGCCAATTATAAGATAGCTGTTGACTACAAATGATTGCATTGTGCTGTTATCGTCATAGTTGTTCTCAATAACAGCAAACAAACCAAACAATATGTTTTTTTTTATTATTGAAACTTGTTTTTTTCTCTGTTTGCAAGTAAACTTTTTATTGGAATACCATTCACACACTGTAGCTTATATTAGCCAATCAGAAACCTTGAAGGTAATTCTTTGGAAACCTCAACCAATGGCACATTTTCAGACAACCTGCATGGATTTTGGTCAATTAGAAAAAAAAGTGTTTGCTTTCACAAACTTGTTCTGAATAATGGCTCCACAACAAATGTATCTATAGAAACCAATTTCAGCCAGATAAGAAAGAAGAAAATAGTTTAGGTAAAACATAATTATGACATAAAAAGTCTAAATTGATTCAATCATAGTTATAATTAATCATTAATCATAATTAATTAATCATATTTATGATAAAAAGTAAAAAGTATGAGGTAGACAGTTATAATTATGACATGAGTCAAAATGATAATATAAAAAGTAATTTATAAGATGAAAAGTCACCAGTATGACAAGTCACAATAAGATAAAAAAAAAAATTTATTTCAACTTATCTCATAACAAGGACTTATGTCATAATTATGATTTACAAGTTTTTCTTATGTGGCAGAAACAGGCTTCCATAAAAATACCGATTATCGGCAGGAGAAAATAGATACAGTATCATGATGTTACAGAAGCCAGTTTCCAGGTAATTGAGACTTTATTTCTCACAAATTGCGACACTGTTTCTCATAAGTGACACTTTATATTTCCCAATGTGACTATTTTTTAGCTTAATGTTATTTCACAATTACATTGTTAATTTTTTTAGATGGAAACAAGTTTCCATTTGAGGTCAAATATGGCAATACAATTTTTCCCCACAAGCTACAACATATTAATCTACAAATTATAAAACAGAAAACACTAGAATATTTAATCTCTCTAATATGGGGAAACCCATTTAGACCCATATGAGGTATACCATGTTATTATATAATTGTGTTTTTCCCCAATGCTTTCTCTTACACATTTCTACTGTATCTCTCTCCTATTTCAATCTTTTGCCTCTCACATTCTCATCTCCGGAGCACCTATCGAGGCAGCTGTTATGGTCGCTAGCTCAGAACAAAATGATTAAAGCGCTTCCAGAAGCTGGAACAGGAAAGGGAGGGGGGAGGGGGTGGGGCAGCGAGAGATGAGGGGAAGAGGTCACAGGGGTCACTGGTGGAAATCCGTTAAGGTGGTCCCAGCAAACTACTGCTGTGTGAGTAGAGCCGTAAACTGAACAGACGCCTCTATTGGCAAGAATTCAGCTTCTCGGGCCCCAGATAGTGAAGAAGAGTGAGATAGAAAAAGACACGTGAGGAGGGGAAAGGCTTCGGGGAATGCAGGGAATGAAGTAGAGATGTCCACTCTCTCTCTCTCACGCTGTATCTAACTCGCACAGCCGTCCAAGTGAGGGACAGGAGCGGCTCCAAGCCACAATGTAAACTAAGCTTTTGCAAATGCATACTTCAAGACCCAAACTCCTGCCCAGGGTTTCAATAATTGCTAATAAAATGTTTGCATCCAACTATGACTAATTGGGAGAGTCTTGCCAAACGAAATCAAAACTATGAAAGGTAACTTTTCCGAACATGCTGTACAAACAAAAAGTTTGTTTTAACCAATGCACAAGACCTTATTATTTATGCTGGCAACCCATTAAATTGACAGAAAGGCGTTTTAACTTTCAAAGTCAACATGACAGGACATTCACAACCCTGTTTAGTTCTGTAATGTCACATATTTCTGAGTGAAACAAAGCACCCAACGAGTTAATAATGTATGGCAAAACTGGAATTGATTGGATCATGAATAGTGAAAATTACATATCAAAATGAATGAGAGCTTATTGTCGACTGTGAAGGCGATAAAAATTGTCTCTCAATGTCATTAGATTTAACCTTTAGGAGTACAACAGCGGCAGTACCGTTAAAGGGACAATTTTGTACCTTAATCCACCCAGCGCCGCCGCTCCCACCACGCGCATCACGCGCTGTGCGTAGGGCACCAATGCTGAGGGGGCACCAAAAATAGCCTAATGAAAAATCAATCATCATATCGCGTAGTCATGATAATTATAATGCCGATATTATTTCAGTATATAAATATTATTAGGCACTTTTTAGGGATGTATATAACAAAACAGGTGGAACAAGAGTATTTAATTGCTCTAGAAAGTAACGATGGTGCCGCCGCCTCAGTGATCCGTTGGATTGCGCGTTAAAAAGTTAAACTGGCAAAAATAAACTTTTTTTTTAGGGGCGGGGGGGAATCATAAAGGAATTATGCTTAGGGCACCAAAATGGCTAGCAGCGGTACTGAATCCACCCATAAAAGGTGCACATTAGTACCTTAGAGAGTATTAATATGTACCCTTAAGGTACTATTATGAACCCTTTCGGGTAATTAGGTGAACAAAGATGTGCCTGTTGTTTTCCTAAAAGGTACTTAAAAGGTACAAAACTTTTTCTAAGAGTATAAAACCAGCCCACATTTGTTTGATTCTTAATATCATAGGAGTTATTGCATGGACTGTCATTGAACTATTACATCAACAATGACAGTACCCTGAAACAGTCTAAATAGATATCTGGCCTTTGCTTAACACATTACATTAACATTACTCTGGGTGAATCAAACGGAAAGAGAAGTCAGACCAAGTAATACAATTCTGATGAAATATTAAAAAATGTTTTTTTGAATAATGTTGACTTGATGAATCATGCATCAAGAACATGTATTAAGAAAGCAAATAGGGTCAGTTTTAATTCCATGTTGACATAAACATAGTAGCCCACATAGACACCTGTATGACTCAACATGGACTTTCAAAGTGGCGTTCTTCAAACATATGGATTTGTTTACAAGTTTAAACAAAGCCGACAGAATCTTACTATTTCAGTCCCATCTAGTGTGGAATAGGAAATGCAAGGAATAAAAACAGGCTGAAAGACCAAGCCAAGCCACTGACTCAGAGCAGGACAGGACCTCAGCTGACTGTCGAGTCTCCTGCCTAGAAACGCCCGGGGGGCCAAGTACAATATTTTGCCCGGGAGGCTCACGAAGGCTATAAAAAGGTTTTGATGTTTGACACCAAATTTCCCATCACACTACCCTCCTCCCACCTCACACATGGACACATTAAGAAAGGGAAGAAGGGGGGAAAAAGAGAGAAAATATCTTTTCACACTTTGGCAGCGATTGAGGGTTTTCCGAGCCTCCCCACCAGATTGAGACTGTTGGATGACTCCCAATCGCAGCCCTTGTTCCTCCTCGAAACACCGAGCGCCTCCCCTCATCCTTGCCAGATCTCTCCCTCCCATTTCCCTAGGCTCTGATTCCACTCCTCACCACCTGACAACACTGTCTGTCCTTCAGCCAAAAGCAGCAGATCCTTGTGTGAGATGAGAGAGAACTTCCTCTCCACCGTCTCCTGTCCTCCGCTCATTTGTGCCTTATTCATTCACTCATTTCCTCGTCTCTTCCTAGAGGTGGGTGTCAAAGTCTGAGCGTTAGGTTTATGACGTCCCAATTCGTTTTTTTTCCCTCCCTCTAATTTGGCAGTAGCTACAAGCTGCAGAGCGACCTGCTCAGATGTTTGTGAAGCCGTTGTGATCCAACAAACATTGGTGGAAAGAACCACCTGGGAAGGGAAGAGCGAGTATGAATCAAGGCGCTGTCGGCAACCTCATATCAAAGGAATTCTTGGCATAAGATGAGGTGGTCATCATAGCGTCAACCTCTCGGCCAGATCTTTTGAATGCATGTGACATCCCTCACGGTTTGAAGACGCCATGGGAAGTAAATCTATTGTCTTTGCCGGCATTCCCACTTATTGCTGTGGTAACGAACAGGCAGGGCTGTTGGCTAAGTGAGAACTCACACATGGAGGGCCGTGCAGGCCTAGAGAGAGCGTAAAAAGAGGCAAGAACTTCTCCCTTCTTCGCTATGGATTCGCTTGCAGAGGAACCGAACGAGTAAACCCGCTGGACACAGGCCAGTTGGCAGTATGAAAGGGAACTGCAGTGCACAACTGAATAATGTTAGCTGTTTGAGGACAGAGATAGTCCGTTCCAACATGCCCCCACCTCTCCAACACAGTGCGGCTTGTCCGCTTGGCACGGCAGACTCGGTCCATCTCCGCACCTGTGCAGGAGGAGCACCCGGAAAAGGAAGAGGGGGGCAATAAATCAGTCTTTTGGCTGCTGAAGCAAATCTAGCAGATAACATTACGCCTGGTGCAGGGGATCTGCAGAATGCTCCCTATAGCAGGACTTCCTGTTGGCCTGATTAATAAATAACTAAAGGACAAAAGCAGAAACGAGTAGTGAAATGTTATAATGCAATTCTACTCCCAGTGAATGGAACTATTTAAGTAGTCTGAGTGATATACAGTATTTGGACAATTTAAGATGTATTCACAACACGATTTTTGTGGTGAAATTATGCAAGTTTTTTATGTGAATATTACTGTTATTTAAATGTGATTTTTATTTAGCCATTTAGTTTCCTGAACACTGCATCATTATTGTAGCTTTATCAAAAAATATATACTATTACATTAAATTATGTTTATTATTTTATGTTGGTTTAAAAAAGGCATTCAACTTTTATTTCAGAATAAATACATAAAATAAAACGCTGAAAATCAATAATATGATTTAGCTGTAATGTACAGCCTTCACTATCACCCATAGATTTAAAATTACATTTTTGATTACAATTACATTTTATTACAATTTTAATATTCGTGTAGTAGATGCAGTTTAGCAACTGATGACCTGAACATGGCAGGTTGCTGAGAACAACGAATTCATTTTGTATAAATATTCCTGTTATCAAGATAAACAACTCAAGGTCTTAGAACAACTTTTATTCTTATCACTGGGGGAGGACAGTTTTTCTTGCAGCAAACCAGCATCCTCAAGTAGCAGCTGTGCCACCTGCGAAATGTTATTTTAAGAATCCCAAACCATTCTACATCCTCTCTGACTGCTGAATTTCCTGTCTGATATAATGATGCTCAATGCATCCATCTCAACAGAGGTCAGTTTGAAGCTGACGAATGCCCTAGACGGATGAACCGGTCTTGGTGAGCTCTTGGTAAGTGTCTTAACTGTCTCCGGTGGAATGAACATGATTAAACCATTTTTTTCTCTCTTCTCATAGCCAAAGCCACCTTCCACTATTAACCATTTAGGGGAGTGGAGATACTTAGTTGGGGGAGGGGACCAAAGGAAAACATTCCTGCGGCCCCTTGTAGCCAAAAAGGATATGCTATAATTAGTTCCAGGAGGGCGAGCAGTAGCTGAATGAAGAAAACTGACTTGTTTATCTAGAAGAGGAATGGCAAAACTCTTGTCAAGTCCACCCTGTATATGTGGAGACCGCCACGCAGACTCTTGGCCATGTTAATTCATCTGTGACATGCTAAACAGATCATAACCCACACACAATGACCCATACAAGAGGACGGAGGGCTGCAGACGCACACGTTTCCCATTGCCCATTCATAAAAAAGCAGACAGGAAGACAAAAAAATGTTGGTTTTCTGCCTCAGACTCCATTGGCTGAACTCAATAAAGCCTTGGCACACATCTAGAGATGCAAGGCTCGTTCTTTTTTTTCAGACACCCAAACGTTCCGATCGGAGCGCTATCTCTCTCTCTCTCTGCTTTCCATCTCTGACTTATTATCATTCATACACTTGGCCGTAAGTTCATCTCGGACACATTCACAGGATGTCATACCACTATGCCCACTCCACATTCAGGATGTTTGTAGAATGACTACAGCCTGATGAATATGCCTCCAGATTCACACCAGCTTGTAACACTCAAATCAACTGCAACATGTGTCTATGTGCAACAGAAAAAAAGCTTTCGACTGTAAAAAGTATGTTAATTGCAGAAACTATGTTCACTTTCTGTAACACTTAGGTTTAGGATCCAATTCTCACTATTAACTAGTTGCTTCTTGACATCATGCATATTAGGATTGGCTGCTTATTAGTACTTATAAATCCCATATTAATGCTTAATTCTGCATGGCCATATTCTACATCCCTTAATTCTACCCAATACCTACTACTATTACTACTAAACTACTAAACTAATATTAATAAGCAGTAACTAGGACTTTATTGAGGCAAAAGTAGTAATTAAGTTAGTTAATAGTAAGATTCGGACCCCCAATCTAAAGTGTGACCTAAATTTTCTGGGGAAAAAAGGATTTTTGTAAAAATGCATTTTCAAAAAATATATGAAAAAAAAAAATAAAGAAATCTTAGCATTTAATGATAAAATACAAAAAAAAGTTCTCGTTCTCACAGGCAGTCCTTGCTTAAGTCTAGTTAACATTTGACCCATAATAGCTTGTGCTTCAATCAGGAAGATAGCAAACTATTATTTTTCTGGTTATATGTCTTTAAAGATTTACTCTGAAAAAGGACCAATAAGGAATCTTAAACTTCATATTGAAGGATGCAAATTTTTTTTGGATAATTGATTAACGTCCTCTGCAGCCAAGACAAAAAAGCTAGTAATGTGATTATTATAATTTTAAACAATCACTTTACAAGTACTATCAATTTCACTGTGTTGAATGTTTATAATAAAGGGAAAAACATACTCTTTTTTTATTGCTATTCCAGTTGCTTTATGAGAAAAACCATTTACAAAGTCTACTTAGCATCTACAAAGTATATTGCTCCATTATTTATTTGTCTAAGGCTAACTGACATCAGTGAGTGGGTGGATCAAGCGTGTGTGTGTGTGTGTGTGTGTGTGGGAGTGTGTAACTGCATCACGCTGCCATCATGAAAGGGCAGCCGAACGCACCTTTGGGCATCGGTACAAAGGAAGCAGGGCAATAAATGTAAACTTTATCAGTTCAGTCCAAAGAGTTCAACCGTCTCACAAACTCATTTAAACTGACACTTCTAGATCAGGTTTTCTCTCATGGACATATGCTGCATTAAAAAAGCAGCACTATGGTGACAAACACAGAAAAAAATCTAGATAATCAATACTTGACCTACAAATCCTTTCTGTCCCCTATTTCACTGTCCACATATAAATAAAAGTAGAATAAAGTCCAAAAAAAAATGTGTCCATGAGCAAGGCTCTTGCATTCTAGAGAAGCTCCTTTAAGACTGCCCTTATTCTCTGACCTATCTAACTCTTTGTGTGTCTCATAAAGTTTAAGTTTCTGTCCTAAAACAGTCCGATGTGGGGAGTAAAAGCTTAACTTTAGCATGTTAGCTATAGGGGCTCAGCCGAGACCTGGAGGTAAAGGGTGTTTTGGAACAGCTCTGCTCACATGTGACTCAAATCGCATTCCTGGATGATAGAGTCAGATGGGGCATGTTTTCCTCCAATACAAATGTACTCATTTCTGTATTGAACCAATATTTTCAGCCCGTCACTTTCCTAAAATCGTATGGAGAAATCAGATGTGACACACTTTTAAATGTAAGTCTAGGGGCCTTGGAACGCTTTGCTTGTCCTGTCTGCCTGAGAAAAATCCATAAGGACACAGAGTCGGCATGCCACAAAGGGTTCATTCTCTCCATATCTCCCTGCAGTTATCCTGGTGGCACTTTTAACTGCCTGCCGCTTTGCTTCTCCAGCTATGAATCAAACGTGTCATTTGCAGGCTGACAAAACGCAGCAAAATTCAGGTTATCAGAGGAATTATTGGGTTAAAACTGAATTAAAACAATTGAATTGAAAATTAATTTGTCTGTTGCACATTGGTGATCAACTGCTTAAGTAACATGTACATAACTGTGTGTCAAAGAGTATGTTTTTAGGTAAAAAAAAAATGAATATAGTCATGCTTTTCTAACAGTGTTGATAAATTAAAATATTTGCGTGATGTTACATTCATGTTTGTATGTAGGTATCATTAATAAATCCAAGACTGCACATATAGGCAACATGAAAAAAACAACTTAAAAAGGTGCTCCATAAATGATCGGTTGTTTGATCATAATGTATTTAATTTTAGCATTGTGTCTCATGTAAAAGAATCTTCATAAAATATAATGGAAAATGAAACATGATTCAAAATATAAGTTTCCTTTTTGTGATACACTGAAAAGCAATGCTAATAGATTTGCATCGATAGTTTTGAAAGGGATATGGGTTCATGCTGCAATGGATGTGTCTAGTTATATACAACTAATGTAAACAAACTCACCCATTTTCTGGGTCTTCCTCTAGGTCTTTTCTCCCCTGTGGTCTCAGCTTTCTGCAAATGCCAACAACCATGAATTAGTGGCCGGTATTTCATCAAGAGCTTTAAACAAATTTTTCAGGCACACAATTTGTCACAAGCAGAGTCATTTTCATATATGGCCACAAAAGGAGAAGGTGAAATGCTAGGGTTCCATTTCCTCTAATGCTTTTAATACATAAAGAGTTTGTAAGGTATATCCGGGCCTCCAACAATGAACTGTCTCCATTGCCCAAGTTCCTGGTCTGTGCAGCGTAATATTTCACTAGAGGAATTTTATGCCATTCAAGTGTAAATAAGAGCACCATTATCAGCAAACCCACCCAGATAAGGGCCATGAAAGACAGTTATGGGGTTTCAATCACAGCGGCTCCAACTTAATAACAGGGGTCCATTGAAACACTGTAAAAATAAAACACCTCACAGGAAAATGTCTTTAGATATCAAAAAAGTCTTGCAACACTCTGTTGCTAAAGTTGTTTGACAGTAAATTCTTCCATTAATAGCGTTTAAGTTTTCCGATTTGACGGTTGTCTGACTTAAGAAGACCAGCATAGGATTTCCCACAGACATTTTGTGTTGTTAAAGCAACAATTCCATCGCCCTCTGAAATTGTAAGTGAAATAATTTGACAGGTGGAAGCAGGAGAGTCTTTCCCCCGAGGGTTTGAATGATGGTGCCTTCCTGCCATGGTCGAACGCAATTAACAAGACAAGACACGTCTTCATTATTTATAGGATATAAAGTTTTCTTCTGGCTGTGGGCTTTTGTCATGCAGAGCCCTGCGGGAAACCTTACTCAAATCATCAAACATCTATGAATTCTGCGAATGAACCAGGAAAGGTAGGTGTCAAAGGTATCATGTTTGTCAGCAGAGTACATCCAAACGAGTGAGATACAAATCAATGCTGGTAGAGTATGCATCTCTATCTCTAACCTATTAACAACACCATCATGCTTAAGCATCACACTAATCAGAGAGAGTTACCAAGGTGTCATGAATCATGAGAGTATATTTAACTGGTTTATGTCAAAGTCAAGAACGTGAATCCATAAATGTGTAGCTGACATTAAATAAAATGTATTTAGTAATTCATAAAATAAGCTGATAATCAGTTTGTATCATAAATTTCAGCTAAACCCATTCAGTTTTTCATTTAGTTAGTGTTGTTTTTGTTACTTGCAACTAACTGAAATAAGTGATTTTAAGTTGAAGTACTCACTGTAAAAAAAAAAGATTATACTTGATAAGTACAATCAACTTGGGTCTTAAAGTAATTTCAACTTAAATTACATTAAACTGATTAAAAAAATTAGTTGAATCTTGTATAACTTATTACAAAGATGGAAATTGCTTAACTTATTTTGATGAGTTGATTAGAAATAAATCAACAGAATGATTTATTTCATGAATTGGACAACACTACTCTCAAAAATTTACTAACCTAGGGAAGATATCCAGAATTTCAGGAAATTCCTTACATTTTGGTTTTTCCTCACACAATGCTACATGGTTTATGGCTATATGGCTTCAGAAGACTTGAAATATCGCAATCGAGTCACATTGGCTACTATTTTTGGAAATTCTGGGACAAAAGATTCACAGACCCGCTTTCTCTTTCATTATATTCTTCAAAAATTAATCTTTTGTGTAAAAAAAGTCCTTTAAGGCTACAAGAGATTGTCACTTGGGCAGTACCCTTAAAGGGACAACTTCCTTCCTTATTTACCCCAATAACGTTCATGGTAGTACCTTAGGTGTACATATAACTACTATAAGATACTAATATGCATCTTTTAGAAGTAGATAAAGTACAAAGTTGTCCCTTTAAGGGTAGTGACAAGCTATTGCACTCCTAAGGGTACATTTTTTACTGATAGTAAAAAAAAAAGAAAGTCTGTCATATGGGTTTGGAAAGACATGAGGGTGAGCAAATGATGACAGAATTTTCTTTTTTGGCGAACTACGCCTTTAATCCCATACTCTCATACATGGTTGGAATACCTAAACAAAGGCTTCTACAATGCATCTCTGTCTGTTGTGTTGTGTGTGATGTGTTTAGTCCTGTTTGGGTCAGTTTGTTTGCCCTGACGAAGTATGCAGGCATTGTCAAGGCTCACATTACTACTTCTCCAACAAGCAGAGTTTGTTTTGAATACCCAAAGGACACTTCACCGTTCTGCAAAGGCATGATGGACTGGAGAAACATAAACCTGAGAGTCGTAGTTCACGCCACAGCCAGTCACTAAGAAAGGACACAGAGGCAGCTACGGGTCGGCGGTTAGCCTCAGTCCGGCGGTTAGCCTCAGTCCGGCAACCAATTTCGTGTCCTACACACTTCCATATATGTTTATGGGATTGAAAAGGAGTGGAAATTGATGTAAATATTATATTGCTGTGCCTATAATGAATTGCAAAGACTTGCAAATTCTCAAAGACACAAACCCTTTAACCTCTCCTCTCCTTGTCTGCGTCTTTCTCGGACCAATCAGTGTCTCGCTACCTCCAGTCCTCTGTTGGGGATGCTGCATTTTTAATCAGGAGTTTTAATGGTCTGCAAGTCGAAACCCTAATCAATTAATCATGTCTGTGTTTGCGTATCTCGTCCAGCCATGTCCCGTGTCCACAGCAGACACGAGCCCGGGCGCTCACTGTCCTCTTCGACACCAGGACATCCTGGCATGCGTGTGAGGCCGGGGACAAGGCCATCTCTCATTAATGGAAAGGGAGGGGCAGTCTCGCTTCTGCCAAACCCACTTTTGCGAATGGAGAGTTTAAAATTAGCCCCCTGGTGCCCTGTATCAAGTTCCAACAATGTCTGGTCAACGGAAAATATTCCGGCTAGTCATTAAGGCCAATGAATTGAGCAAAATGATCGTAGCAGGGCGGAAATGGACTGGTTATATGTCTTGACAGTTAAAACTGTGTACCATCTAGGTATATCATGGCCTGTTCAGCCTGGAATGTTAATATGATACCACTTCTCTGGGTTCTTTAGAGCAATTAAGAGCTAACAATGTCAGAATCTTTAATGTGCAAATTAAATTGCATTATTTATTGACAGCTATACATTTCATGAACCTGGAGGTTGTTTATTCGTTGCATTGTCTCAAGGCATTATCTATCTATCTATCTATCTATCTATCTATCTATCTATCTATCTATCTATCTATCTATCTATCTATCTAATCTATCTAATCTATCTATCTATCTATCTATCTATCTATCTATCTATCTATCTATCTGAGCAGCTGTTACTTCCACTGTTTCAGCAAGTACAGCATCAGTTTGGAGTCAGACTGAGCCTTTAAATTGAGGAAAGTGTTAGGAAACACAGAAGATTACTGATTTTGGGTGGGAGAGCAAATCTTTTGAGAAGTGTCTCTAGTGACCTTGCCGATTTTGGCTCCTTTCATCTTGGTAGATTATTCAGTCCACTGTATATCATAAAAAAGCCAAATAAGATGAAATAGTATTACACAAGCAGAAAATTGCTCAAGCTTTTCAAAGCGGGCCCGTGACTGTTTACAGTGGTACATTACTGTGCAAAGAGAGTGGTCAGAGCTGTCACTGAGTTATTAACGCAGACTAATTCCGCAAGTAGACATCTCAGCTCCCCTCGACGTCTCGGAGACGAGAATAACATTGTAATGCTTTTAAAAACCAAACGCACTGACAGTTGAGGGCACTTCCCACAAACATATGCCAGACTAGACCACACACACAAGAGAGTCTGAAATGTTAATGACTTCATTACAAAATGCTCGCCAGAAGAATCCCTCTTTAAAGGCATTCCCAATACATAAAACAGAATTCAGCATTTACAAACGCTGACAGTCACATTTGGCTAAAACTGATGCGCACTAACTAAATCGTATGTGCTTTTCTGATTTGCTTTTCTGTTTACACGGGCATTAGTAAGGAATGGGAACAGAGTTCGTTTGGCAATATGCAACAGTGCATGCTCTATACTCCCTGCGCAGAGTATACGCTTCATGCACGCCTGCATGTTTGTGGTTCTCTCACGTATGCGTGGTCATTTGCCTAAGGCGAGAGAGAGAGAGAGAGAGAGAGAGAGAGAGAGAGAGAGAGAGAGAGAGAGAGAGAGAGAGAGAGAGAGAGAGAGAGAGAGAGAGAGAGAGTAAGTAGGTGTGTAGGTCAGCAGGACTCCCCCTGCTACATTACTGGAGCTTAGTGTTAACTGCTCTGCTAAAACACGCAGCAAAGGGGTTCGGGTCACTGCGGTCAGTTCACATAGGCAACACTGAGGAGTTGACATTCACACACCCCGGATGTTGACACATTTCACATGCTTCTAAATGCTCCTGACACATTCCTGATAAATGATTCATAAAAACCATTTTCTTCAGTTAATAAAGTCAGATAGATAGATAGATAGATAGATAGATAGATAGATAGATAGATAGATAGATAGATAGATAGATAGATAGATAGATAGATAGATAGATAGATAGATAGTCAATAAAGTCAGATAGATAGATGGATAGATGGATAGATAGACAGATAGTGTGAGTTTGTTTGTGACTGTTGTTGAGGTGTGCAGAAAGTTGCCTGGTTCTCACCTTCTGCGCTGCTTTGGAGGGGCCCTTGTTCTTGCTACCTTTGGGGCGTCCCCTCGGTCGTTTGGGGACAGGCTCTCCTGTAGGTTCCTGAAGAGGAGAGCAGGTGAACTTAGGCCATGAGGACAGGAAACAAAGCCATGGGCTACTGCCGCTCCATTTTCTATCAGCAAACCAAGTGCCATTTATTTGGAAGAAAGCACAAGCACACTATTCAAGCCAATTTTAAGGTTTCAGTTGATAACATCATAAATATATTGCTCAAAATGACACCAAACGTATTTGGACACTCTCTGGTTGTCAGACGTTAGTGGATCAGGTTCATAGTTAATGTGATGAATTACACCTGTGGCTACTCTGCTGTGAGAACTGACTTCATACATCAACTAAAAATGCTTTAAGTGATTGTAAAAATAGCTCAGCAAAGTGCAGGTGCCACAGAAATTCATACATTTGAAATGGCCAAATACTTTTCTGAGACCACTGTATACCCTGATGCACTGTCCCCCCTCTCAAAGAAGACAGGGTTTCTTTCAAGCATACGCACATTTACTGGTGGTCTCCCATTCACTTGTGCTTTATGAGTCAAGACCAAAACGGACAACGTTTTGTGTGTCTATGTGTAGTACTAGGCACACAGGGAAAACAACTAAAGGCAACTTTATTCCTGGACAGACAACAAAACATTATTAAACAGGCAATTTTACAATACAACTTTTTAGCTTTGTAAATATGTATGTGATTAACAGTCTTCTTTGAAATTGTTTCACTTATATCTGCCTGCATATATTGACTCTATTAACTATAAAGCGACTTTCTTTACAATGAATTAACAACAGCACCGTTACTATACACATACACAAGATTTTAGAATTATAAAAAAAAAAAAAAATGTTTACATACATGCAACATCTTTACATGCCAAAAAATCAGTATATTTGGTGACTTATTGACTATTTTTAACCCCACTTGCCAGCTCATCCTGATGACTACTTGCCATTAGAGGTATTGCAGAGAGTCACCGGTGAATTGCTTAAGATAGTGAATCACATCCTCTAACCACAAACACTCAAAACAAGAATTTAGATGGATGTGGTCATGACTAAACAGTTTGATGTTCAGTTCAATGACACTACATTTTAATTACATGCTTGTTGTTATAGTAATAACCAACCACTGCTCACATCAACATGTACATTTAAAACAGCCTATATATATATATATATATATATATATATATATATATATATATATATATATATATATATATATATATATATATATATATATATATATATATATACACACACAGTACCTGTCAAAAGTTTGGAAACATTACATTTAATAACATTTCTTATTATTTTTTTCCTAGGATTTTTTTCCTATTTCCTATTTTTTCCTAGGATTCTTTGATGAATAGAAAGTTCAATGAGAAGCATTTATTAAATGTATTGATTAAATTTATTGAAGCATGTATTAAACATAAATATTTTGTAGCATTATAAATGTCTTAACTGTCACTTTTGATCCATTCAATGCAACCATAATGAATAAAAGTATTCATTTCTCTCTCTCTTTTTTAATCTTACCTTGATTGAATGGTTCCACAAAAATGTTAAGCACCAAAAACGGTTTTCACCATTGATGATGATAATAATAATAAATAGTTCATGAGCAGCAAATCAGTATATTATAATGATTCCTGAAGGATCACATGTGACACTGAAGACTGGAGTAATAATGCTGAAAATTCAGCTTTGCCATCACAGGAATAAATTATATTTTAAAATGTATTAAAATAGAAAACAATTATTTTAAATTGTAATAATATTTCATAATATTGCTGTTTTTAGTTTTTTTCTGATTAAATAAATGCAGCCTTGGTGAGCATAAGAGACTCCTATCAAAGACAAAAAAAAATTGTAATGATTCCAAACTTTTGACAGGTACTGTGTAGAGAATCAGTTATACACAATACAACCTAGGTTTTTGGTATATTGTCATGTTTTGAACAATATAATTTAGTAATTATGTTTTGAAATTTAGATAGATGGATTGTGCAAAATTTGGTCTAATGGTTTGCTGATAATTCAGAAGCAAACAAAATAATTTTACTGATGCAATATTTCTAAAGCAATCTAGCTTTGATCTCATCACATTAACAGAGGACCCTGTAACATATTTACATTTAAGGTATTTAGCATTAAAGTGACTGTAGTATCATGTATGAAAGCCTATTGTGATCAAAAATTCGGAATGCTATCTGATAGAAAGAAGTGTGTACTGTACAAATGCAAACAAGTGCTACTCGTACAATAAACCTAATACACATACAAGCTATACATTCAGTCTGCAGGTATTCTTCACAAAACAAATTCAAACTGAAAATGCAAAACAAGCACTCAAACTTGATACTTCTGTGTTAAAACACAGTCTAAAAAGTGGGTAGCTGACATCATGTTTCAAGCAGTGACAGCTGGGTCCATCAGTGTGCCATGCTTTAATTCATCAAAACTATTTTAAATAAATGTTTTTTGTTTGTTTTTAAAGAAAAATGTCATTTTGCATGCATTTAAAATCAAGTGAATGTTAAAGTATTGTTAACAGTGAAAATAAAATAATACTGTTGAATTCAAAAAAAAGTTATGTCCTTGATATATGTCAATAAACACGAGACAGAGTGTACATGTAGCCTACAAATGTGCAAAAGTATGCAGATATGCATTGCATCCCAACCTGGCTAAGCTGGTCACCAAAGGTTTCCAAATTCCCCTTAAAACCTCCAACCAGACCAAAATACCAGCGTAGTCTGGTTTTAAAGCTGTTTTTGCAGCAGGGAAGCATGTAAATATGAGCCATAAAGTGCGCGCGAAGAGTAATATGGTTACTCTAAGAATGTTTATTGAGCAGTCCAGCAAAGTTTAAACACGTCCATTCCCAATTTAAAATATTAAAAGTGCTTGTGGTGGAAGAGATACGAGACACACACTGACCTGTTGCGGCTTCCTGGGTCTACCCGGTCCCCTCTTCTTTGGCTCGGCCGGGGCGGGCTCGGGCTCGAGCTGCTCCTGCGATCCTGAAGCTTCGCCGGCAGCTTCCTCGCCGCGCGCGCTCATCGTGTGTGTGTGAGTTCCAAACAGAGTCTCGCGCACCTTCTGTTCCTGCAGCACGAGCTCTCCGCCGGTCAGTCAGTGTCTCGCGCTCAGCAGTGCGCGCTTATCAAAAACAATGCGATTAAAACCGGTGCGTCAATGAAGGGTATGCAAAATGTAAATTAAAAGTGCGGTATTGTGAGAAGCACGTGCTGCCTCTTGGTTGAGAATTTGGCTCACACACACAAACACACACTCAGAGGGAAAAAAATCTCCTCTGTAGAATTAAGTGGGGGTGGCTTTAGTAATAAAATAAGCCCAGTGATCGATTGCAATTTGAGCGAGACATTCGCAGAGGGAAATTGTGACAGTGCACTGTCAAATCCACGCTACTGCGGATTCAAGAATTTGCGGGGAAAGACTTTCTACGCGGATTGGTTTAAATAAAAATGGGGGCATTTTAAATGCATCCCGGCTGCCCACACGGAAATAAGTGTACAGAGACTGTGGATGACGATGAGGTATATACATTTAAAAAAAGAGAGAGAAAGAAAGAGAGAGAGAGAGAGAGAGAGAGAGAGAGAGAGAGAGAGAGAGAGAGAGAGAGAGAGAGAGAGAGTGGGGCGAAAATCACTTTTCCCGTGGGTGGATAACACGAGGAGGGAGGGGGAACGAAAGGCGCAAAAAAGAGAGAGAGAAAGAGAAAGAAAAGAATTGGACAACAGCCAGAGAAAACATGAGAAATACTAAGAGGAGAGACCACATTGAGACAAACTCACGTGTCCAGCACCATTCATGTTACTGGCTACACTCCAGAAAGTTTAAAGACACAGCATAGTTCAACACCGTTTATTTGTTTGTTTTTTTAAAGAAATGTAATCCATAGCTAGCTGACATAAACTTCGTTTGGGATGTGCTCCGATTCTCTTAAAATTCTGTTTTCTTAACTGTTAGCGGTTCTTTCAGTAGCCTCGGCTATTTTTTTTTTTCGGGAATAAATAGGCTATTTAAAAAAGTGGTGTATAAAGTAGAAAAGTTTATATTAGAAAAAGTTTACAGAAAAAGTTTAGTAGGCCTAGCATTAACTGCTGCACTGACACGATCAGATTTCAAAATCTTAGTTCAGCTTTTTAGAGGTTGCATAATTGCGATACAAATTGCTAAAGGAATATTAAAACAAAAATGTGGTATTTTATCTATTAATTTATTTTTACGCTACTATTTATTTTATAGTAGCCTAGGCCTATATATATATACACACACACACACACACACACACTTGCAACAAAAATCAAATACAAGATAACAAAAAAAAACACAGTTCTTAATCTAGGCTATGGCATAACAAAATAACTTGAGTTGCGGTTCAATAAGTGAGAATAATGTAATGGCCGGGTCCCTGCTGATTAAGGTGTTTGGATTTAGACAGAACGGCCACAAGATGCTTAATTCGGAACTGCATTCTGCATACTCTTACTATTTTCCAAATATCTTTCTTTGGCAAAAATAGAAGGCTATATGCGATTCCGAATTCATTAAAGCTAAAGTTTTTAGCTTCGGAATCGGACTGGCCGTTCGCGCTGTAACATATGTTCTTGTTCATTACAAAAACGGTTCATATGAGTATGGTGGCACTGTATGATTTTAATTCACAAAAAAGAACCGCCTTATAAGAGTCATCGGGAGTTTTCTTTCCGAAAGTTATGAAAAGCAATAAAAAAAAATGCAATTTATTGTTAATAGCATGTAATTTGGCGTTCACGTCACGCCTCACGTGCATAGCTATGACCATGTAGACTAGGCTACTTTCTGCAACTTTACACACTCATCAAAAGTGTGCGTAAGAGAAAGGCAGTTGTTTTTCGTTCCTGAAGGCCGCGAGCAAGTAGATCGACCTCCAACAGCCGCGTGTCTTTGAAGTCTTCCGCCCATCGACGTGGAGTGAGATCAATTACACAAGAACAACAGTGACAAAGAATAAACTGCTTTACGTGGAGGGCCTTTCCCACGATCTGACCGAGCCTGCTCGACAAACAGGGGGGAATAGCAAAGTCCTCCCAACCCTCTCCAACTGAATACAATTGTGTCAGAGATGGGCTTTATAACCAAGAGCTGGGGGAACTTGAACTCCAAGAGCTGCACAAAAAAGATAACAATGGGAGAAAATTAAAAAGTGCATCATAAAATATATAGCCTATATAAAATGCGTGTTTTATAGGTCAATGACCTGACGCTTTATTTCTTGTCTGGATTACGTCTTACTGTAACGTTTTAATTACAGTTATTTGAGTATTTTTATGGGGATTAAAGC
Organism: Tiaroga cobitis; assembly: GCA_030578255.1. Taxonomy (NCBI): domain Eukaryota; kingdom Metazoa; phylum Chordata; class Actinopteri; order Cypriniformes; family Leuciscidae; genus Tiaroga; species Tiaroga cobitis. The sequence continues at coordinate 34,822,638 of CM060594.1, read as the reverse complement.
TTAAAAATGTTTAAGAACTGCAAAAGGGAAAAATCATTAAAAGTCTGAAATGTTCCTTAAAAATAAGCAGTGCAGCACTTTTATTCAAATATATTAAAATAGCTACTAATATCAGATATTAACCCTTGTCTGCCAAATTCAGTGCGGTTCAATTACACAGGAAGCCATTTTGTTGTCATGTGACATCGTAAAATAGACAATTATATCACAGACCTGTCATTAATTGTTTTAAAATAGAACAATAGGCTAATTAAAAATTATTTAAATATTATATAAAATGTAAAATACAATGATTTAATTCCATTTATCCATCGTCATCATCTCAGACATACTTATTTGTCATTAACCCTTATATAAATGGAATGCACTAATGAGTGTGCGTTTTACATTAATGCACTTTTATAGGGTTATATATTATACTGACTGAAGATTCTTGCTATTTTGAATTTTTTTTGTAATTCTTGCCATGATTCTGTGTTTTATGTAATATGTCAACATCTGGGTGCTTATTTTTACACTACTGCATTTTTATATTATTCCTCACTGCATGCTCTTCGTCATTACACTGAAAACGAGCACGTTTGTAGAGCTGGCTACAGAAGGAGTGCTTTTCTTGTGAAAGAGACTGGTTAATTTGTAGTTGGTATTCAGTTCATTCATAAAAAACAGCTCTCAGACCCCCAAAGAAGGTGGAGAAGAGGAATTTCAGACCACTCCCCCGCAGACAGAGCGGCGTCAGGACCGCCAGTGAATGAAACGAATACGATCAATAGCCCCAGCCACAAATTACTGCCCAAAGTACTACCAAGATCGATTACGGCCAACTTGAAACTTTTGTCAGAACAAGGAGACATATGACTTGAATGTATACATATTGTGCAAAATGCACTTCACTTAGTCCGTAGCCAGATTCAAGAATGGTAAAAAGCTTCCCATTGCCAAAGCATTTATTATGTTAAAACTTTAAATGCATAAAAAATCTAATTAAAAAAAAAAATCAAGGTTTATATTGTCTGTGCTTAATAATTTATTTTGAAGATGCAATGTGTTTTCCACCATTAAAAGTAATGATTGTGGTTGTAAATCACAAGAATGCAGGCCAAATCTGTAGAAATGTTAAGGAAACAAAGTGCTCACGGGGTGTAAAAAAAAAAAAAAAAGGAGCATGTGCATTTCAAAAGACATTCTTTGGGTTGGACACAGATTTCCTTTCTCTCTCTCTCTCTCTCTCTCTCTCTCTCTCTCGGACGGAGGAGGGGAGCGCTCTGGGCAAATTGTGGGAGAACTCGTCCACCGCAGCACACTAAAAAGATTTGAGACCAACCACAGCCCCTTTGCCACCCCATGTCAATTTTAACCGTTTCATCCCCAGACAGCCTGAAAGCGGCCCCCACATATGCAATACATTTATGAAAGCCGGCTGCCAGGGGCCTACAGCCACACATCAGACACAAACTGTTAAAGCATTTTCCTCTTCACTTCAGTCTCAAAGCTGCATAAGTACCGGTAATGAAAAAATGAAACAGAAAATGTTCAATTCTCATGGGGCAGCTTATCAAGTTCTGTGAACAAGTCTCAGGCAAAGAGATGAGCATGTTTGTTAAAAATGGATGTCAGACGTTTTCTTCAATAGAGATTTTCACGTTAGTCCATTTTCACAATATCTGTATTTAAATATGATGAAATGCATTAAATACAGTCTTATTAGTAGCAGAAAGCTAAATCAAGTAAGCCAAAATAACATGTAAAGAAATGTGCATGAGATGTAGGAAGTGTATATTAATGTTTTATACACGCACACACGTATATATATATAGACACACATATACACACACAGTATATAGAAGCCAACATGGTCATCCACTAACCAGACAGCCAAAATGCCTTTTTGGTCACTTAGAAATGGACTATCTAGGGTCAGTCACCCTGTCAAAGGGTTAAAGGTGATGTGGGGCCATAAAGACAAATGATCAGCCTGAGCTTCCTCTCCCAACCTCCTTTCTGAAGTGACATAGACGTCTGGCCAGCTCCCAGGCCACCTTGGAGAGACAGGAGGCAATGTGTGCAAGCTCACACAAACTCCCACCTCACTGAACCTGAGTCCCCTGTGAACAGCAGGGTCCGCGGGTCTATTCATAGCCTTCAGGCTCTCGTATTCCTAATGTAGTCATATGGAAAAGGGAAGGGTGGCCTGTGTATATGGAATTGGACCTCTGTGAACTCACGCTCTAGTTTGAGAAGCAGGTACATTGTGGCGTCACAGGGTCAACAGAAGGTTCTGATCCAGAAAGAACACTTGCATGTCACTGTCAGGAGGCTACAGTTAAGTTTACTGTTTACCTTCCTTGGGAATCACACATCACACTTGAGATGGCGGCTTAGTTTACTCACACTCATGTCATTCCAAACCGTGGAACACAAAAAGAGACATTTTTAATAATGTCCTTCAATTATGCAATTACAATAAATAAAACAACTGACGCTTTCAACCTTGAAAAAGGAGGCAAAAGTTCCATAAATGTATCCTAAAGGTATCCATAAAGTTCTCTGAAAATGATGTTGGTGAGGTGATTCAGAGTTTTGTGAACTGAATCGAACAGCTTCATTGAAAAGATCCAACTCAAATGAATTATTTGTACACAAAATCATATGAACTCGATAAGTGAATAATAAACTACCGCATGGCTCCAAAAAGTCATGCAGATTTTAAAGTACTGGACCAGATTCTCTTCAAAAGATTCAACAAGTAAATAATGACAGAACATGGGTAAACTATCCCTTTAACAAATGACTTGATAGCGTTGATTGACAACAGGTTGAATCAGCCATAACACACTCCCACTGTTCCCGGGACCCTGAGGACCTGACCCGGACCTCCCACATTTAATGGGAAATTAGGTTTGTGTACAAACACAGCGCAATAGACTGACCTGGGCCACTCCAGCTGGTGAAGAAGCCTCAGGTAAAGGTGATCTGCTATCAGTACGACAACAATCCATTACTCCATCTTCCCTACTGATAACTAATATCTACTATGTGAACATTAACCAAAGTGATGCCCAAATAAACATTCTGATCCCTTTAACAATCCCACAAAACCAGAAATAGACCTTGTCAAACCCATTCAAAGCAAATAAGATGGTAGGTATATATAACTATACGGATACTATACAGATATTCTTAAATCATGCAAGAAAAAACCTTAGCTTAATATGGTTACTGGCCCAACTAATGATGCTTGTCCTGCAATTAAGTAAAAGTCAAGGAAAGCCAAGCATACATCTTCATATTAATGAACAAAGATTAACTAACATGTGCTGCTCTAGTAGTATTGGTCTTGTCATATATCGGCAAATTTTTAACACCATGCTAATTTACTTTAGTGCCATAAAGTGGTCTGTTGTCTGATGGCCCAGAACAATTGCACTGTAGCTCTTGACCCGGTGGGAAGGTCAGATGTGAATGCTGTACTTAAGACGAACAGCTTCATTGAAAAGATCCAACTCAAATGAATTATTTGTACACAAAATCATATGAACTCGATAAGTGAATAATAAATCACTTTTATCTCTCAGTAAAGCTACCGTAGGGGAAGTGTGTGTCATTCTGCTGTGTTGATCAGAAGACTCAGAGTGGGAGTTTACAGTATTTTATGTAGGGATGTATCACTATAAACATCTTGAGTGATTTATTAAAATAATTTGAAAAATGTAGTTTAGAAAAGAATATATATATGTAGGCCTATACATAAAAAAGAAGGTGAGGTTTGGAATGACATGAGTGTGAGTAAATGACGAGTAAAAAAAACTTAGATCTTCCCTCGTTCCCTGACTTCCTAGGTTCCCTATGAAAGCCTATAGACTGATCTTGGAATTGGAATTGAATCGGAATTCAAAAGAAAATCAAAAGGATATGATGTGTATGCATGCTCCCGTTCAATAGCACATACAATTAATGCTTATACAACAATGCGGAAAGAGCTATTCTGGGCTGTAATGTCAATGTGTCACACAAAACCTATAACCCTTAACCTATAAAACAATTCATACACATTTTTCATGAATATTTGCATGAACTCTGGCAGTCATTTTTGCATGTGTACGCTAAGCTCAGCAAACTTGTTCTTTGTGTTTAAGAACTTCCAGTGCCGGAAAATCTCAGCATGTCCACTTCCCGTGATGGAGGCATTCAGGAAACCAAGAGCAGAAAAACCCACTGACCTTTGACCTCTCTGCTGCCTGCCAGACTTTTACCTCCACACCTTGTTAAGGTCAAAGAGTGACTAACACAAAGGATGTACCACCCAGGCTGAGGTGAACCGCGAAAACCTTGTGCACTGTTCCCCCCCCCCCCTTGCTTTCTCACGACTAGATGAACTAGTTAGCTGACTAGTTAATGTGCACAGTCCCAAACTCGTCACTAGCGACTATCCTGTGAAGTCAAAGCAGCAGAAAAGGAACGATCCATTTCATGCTTTTTAGAGCCCTCAAATCATAGTCGGTCACCACCAATGCATGGGTGCTGCTCCATTCAAGCAATAGGAAGGCTAAGTTGAGCTTTCTCCAGGTATCATAGACCAGCTTGCCATGTGAAGGTACCAAATGAGCAGTGTGCTCCCCTCAACGCCAGCTCTAAATGTGTGTTCTGCAGATGACAGCTGGCAGGCCAAAGGCTCCATCTGCCGGCACAGACGAGAGAAGATGACAACGAACACTCCCCATTCACTCATTCACTACAGTTCAGAGGACGCCAAATGAGCACATTCCACTGAAAGCCTCCAGCCCTGCTAAATCTATCCCGACGTTTTATCTCTCAGTGCGCCTCACTGCCAAGAGAGACATACAGCAGTCACTGCGTTGTCTCTGAGACATGTTCAGATTTACAGCACACTTTATTACATTTAGATGTTTTTCTCATGAAAATGGGAAACGTTCAACCTTGGGAGTGTTCTTGTGTAAGTATCTTTACTTTTAAATGATACATTTTTAAATGTATAATAAATAAAAGTCAATCAAATATTTCCATCATATAAAGCGATGTTTTTTTAGGTGAACTATCCTTTTAAGTTTAGTTTGCTAAAAACAAAACAAAAATAAGTCTTTTTACAGTGTAGAATTGTACGGAGCTTTTTTAGACGAGAAGTCTAAATTGATGGAATATACTGTAAAAACCTTGCTAAGTCTGAATGTGAACTATTAGAAAACTGATGTTGAGAGTAATTTATTGTCGATGGTTGTATATCAGTGAGTACATTTCTGTGTACAACTGTTTATTTTACTTCCACGCAGTTGTTGTAAAAGAAATTCCTTACACGCGCTTCCATCATATGGCGACAGCAATCCCAACTATTTTCTATAGGGGGTTTTGCCAAGTGGAGACACATGTAAAGTTTATGAATAGACCAAGTTTTGGTCAATACAGAATCTATGTTCTTCTATTGGCTGAACGCAGTCTAACAGGGTGTAGCAAACCACAACTTTGTGAGTTTTTCCTCGAAGGCAAATGTTTTTCCAACAGAAGAAATATTTTCAGAAGCATGATGTCCCTTTCACACACACACATACAAAGTCTCAGCGTAGACCTGATGAATTCTGCCCTGTTCTTCAATTAACTCGTTTTCATTGACAAATTTATGGAACGTTGGCCTCCTAGACAGGAAGTCTTCAAAAGAGAGCGAATGGCCCACTGCACATAAAAGATCTCCACAAAAAACAGCTCATGTGCAGCTGCAACAGTAAACCTCACTACCACTGAATACTGAACAGAATGCGTTTGGTTGCTGAAAACTATTTTAGAAAAGCTTTTGTATAATTATTATACATGCAGATTTATAACCTGCATTAGATCAAACCTAGAACTCATTTGTCACACCGCAAACCAATTATTTAAATGAATATTCAGGTTGAATACATGTTAAGCTGAACTGATAGCACTTCTGGTAATGTTGATTGCTATAAAAGATCCTTTTGACTTGTCCTCCGTTTTCGAGGTTACCATGAGGTACTTACGGTGGAGATGAAGGGGACATTTTTTTGAGGATTTAAAAGGAAACATATAAAAGCTCATCATTTTATAAAAGTAACACGATTAAAAATAAGGGTTCTTTATTGGCATTGATGGTTCCACGAAGAACCTTTAACATAGTACATGGAACCTTTCCATTCCACAAAAGTTTCTTTATAATGGAAAAAATGGTTTCACAATGAGAAAAGGGTTCTTTTGGGAACCAAAAATGGTCCTTCTATCTTTACATCTATTTACATCTTTTTTTTTAAATCATATACTAAAATAATGTTAAAGGGTTAGTTCACCCAAAAATGAAAATTAAGTCATTAATTACTCACCCCCATGCTGTACCAACCCCGTAAGACCTTCGTTCGTCTTCGGAACACAAATGAAGATATTTTTGTTTAAATGTGACAGCTGGATCACTCCTCCATAGACTGCCTAAGGGATTGAAACCTGACGTCCCAGAAAGGGACGCGCGAGAACTTAACTGAAGTAGTTGAAGGAGATCGCAATTCTCGCGCATGCGTCGTGGAAATCTCTTGAAGTCTCGTTTCAGGCCTACAAGGAAGAAAAGGAATAGTCGAATAAAGTCGTTATTTTTGTTTTATTTCCGCTTTAAAAAGTATTCTAGTCGCTTGATAAACTTATAGTTGAGCCACTGTTGTGACATGGAATATTTAAACATTTTCTTCATTGACTTTCTGGGCCGTCAGGATTCATTCCCTTAGGCAGCCTATGGAGGAGTGATCCAGCTGTCACATTTAAACAAAAATATCTTCATTTGTGTTCCGAAGACGAACGAAGGTCTTACGGGGTTGGTACAGCATGGGGGTGAGTAATTAATGACTTAATTTTCATTTTTGGGTGAACTAACCCTTTAACATGTATATTGTTAAAGCTGTGTGGATATACTTTTTAACATTTATGGATTGTCCCCACTCAGTTCCATAGTTGCCTCAGTGCAACCCAGATTTGTGCTCTTTAAAAAATTAAATAAAAGGAGGGACAAGTGGAAATTAATGTTTATTTTTTAAATTATGCCACAAATAGTGTTAATTGAGCTGAACTTGTACTAAAGACCAGAATATTCCTTTTAATGAACTACATTTTTTTAAAGATCAAAACCATCTTCTAAGAAAAGTGTTAAAGCATCTAAAATATGTTTCCGTAATGCATTTGTATAACTTGTAACCTTTGAATCTTCATTGATTCATTCAGACTTAAGTGTCTTCCTTACGCTTACGCTCCATTAAAACAAGGGTTTTGTGGGTCATCGACCTGAGTTATTGATTAGTTTCCTTTTAAGTAAATGAGTATTTAGACATTTGAGATAAGGACACACATTTCAGCTAATGATACATACCTTTCGGAAACCGCTCTGTCGTCACCTGTAGTTTGGTTGGATGCCTGGAGTAAAGGTCTGTCCCCGTGACCTTTGTTTGGTTTCGGGGCTGGGTAAGTGGGGTGATTGGTGAGTCCTGTTCCAATAGGAATGATCGGAATGTGACATGCTATAAAATAAGTGAGGGAGGGGCCAGCAAAGGTCAATACTGTCAATACCTGAAAAATCCATGAAAGTTTCTCTGTCATTTGCACTCCTTTTCCATTGAGACCAATTCAGGGAAAGTTCTTGCTATTCGTGCTGATTAATAGAAATGAAATGGGAAAATGAAAAAAGAGACTTAAAATATGTCCACCATTTATCTTGAATTTATGTAAAGAAAAGAAAAAAATGACATAACACACATCAATATTACAACTCTAAAATAGCTCACACATAAGCAATCTGCAAATTCCTGTAGTAAAGAATAAAAAAAATTAGATCTCTATAATATTTCTATTAACATCGTTTCTCAAAGAAAGAAATGAGAATAAAATAAGAGCAAATGTTGAAATTTGCTTAAGATTTCTGAGAAGTTTTCTCACGTCTCTAGTTTTTAAAATCAAAAACATTCAAAGTTTTACAGTTGAATACTTACTAGGACAAAATTGTTTCATTTTTAAGGAATTTTAGGAGAAACATCTGAGACAAAGTTAATACTCAAATGAGACATAATTGAGAAACCCATTAGATTGCTTAAATGCTGATTAGTATTAAAAATAGTGAGAAACATTTGCAACAAATGTATACTCAAATGAGACAATAGAGAAGGCAACTGAGCTATGCAAGAACAACCTGTGAGTAATAATACGGTAATAATAATGATAAAAATCATCACACTGCGAATTCTCAATTAGCCTACGTCTCACCTGAACATTAATATCAATAGCACCACTGCTAATAAAATGATTATTTTGAAGAAACTGAAACCAAACTAATATAATCTAAAAATAGAGGCATCAGTATAGAATTTGGTGTATAATTTCAACATAGATACTTCAGGTTTATGTTTACATATTGATCCTGTAGAGAGAAAAGGTTTGTTGATTGGACCAAATGCTAACAGCTGCCTAATCTCACAACTCAAATAGGCAACCTGAAGAATTTGCCAAAAGCCCATTCACCATTAGCCAAAGCAAACATAGGAAGTAAAACAACATTGGATCGCTGTTAAACACCTGCCAAGGCCAACTTACAGGAGAACAGCAGATTAAAGCAAAGTCAGTTTGACTCATTTGCTTAAGGGGCCGAAAGTGACAACAAGATTTAGTCTTTTGCAATTGGATTTCTAATTTGAGCTCTCAATATGTTGTACCTCAATAAGAACAAACATGAACACTCAGTAGTTTGTCAATGCTATTTGAAGACATTTTCACTACCATCAGAAGAACACTAACATACTTCACAATACAAAGTTTCGCTACATAGTAGGCAATCGATACAATTAATATGCACAATATGTATCTAGTATATATTTGGACTTTCTGATTTGGATTGTGTAACTAAATGACGTCTCAGTGTGTCTGTCTAGGCGACCTCTGGCAGCAGCGGAGCGCGTGAGCACTGCTCGCAGGGACCCTGAAAGAATGCACTTTCTGTGGGCCCGCTCCAAGATTTGTTTTGAAAAGAAGCCAGGGGAAAGTCTGGAAGGCTAAGTGGAAGCAACTGAGCAGCGGTGACATCCTAAAGATCTGGCGTTTGCTCAATGCTCCCTGCCGCCCAGGGAGCCAGAGGCAAGTTTACTTGCTTTAGAGAGGAAGAAAAAAAGAGTGAGTAAAAAACGTGAATGAAGAGAAAATGTTTTTTGTGAGCTGATAAAGTGTTTTCTTGGTGCGCCTTGGCAACCACATGTCATGTGGTATGCGTGTCAGGACCTGTGTTAAATGTTACACAGTTTTCAGTTTTTTAAATTTAGATTAAATATGCCATGTCAAAATCATTACTTACATACGTGTTTATAAAAAATATTTGGTTCCTTTAAACATGCATCATTTTTCGATGACATATATAAAAGTTGCGTAGATGGAAAATGTAAGAGCCTGCACCCAAATCATAGCTGATATTCAGTAAAACAGGTTAACAAAGCTAACAAAAAGTGTTTTGTTTGCAATTTCATGGATGTAAACCAAAACACAGGAATATGATTTTTAATCATCATCATCATCTCATCAAGGTCATCTCAACCTTGCATCTTAAGAAGAATTGCATCTTTGTGCATGGAAATCAATACGTCATTCTGCTTGACTGTTTTTTTCTCATAAAGGAACTAGTCTGATTCTTTCTATGGGAAACGGTGAATGAAGTGGTTTGGTTGAAGGCATGGATTTACATTTTCAATTCAGAGTTTAACTCAAAGAGCAGTTGTTCTGAGCAGCTCAATTCTCCAGAAGATTTTCCACATTTCTGGGCTGCAGAGCGGAGGGAAATTCCCATGGCTTCCTCCACAGTTTGGCTAAGTTGTTCCAGAACAGAACCATTTTATTCTCAGGTATGCAAATCATGAGTGCTTTGTAACCATTCTATATTTAACTCTGGGCTCAGAGATCCTGCTTTTCCTCCCATGGGCTTTGGGAGAGAAGGGGCCAGCTAAGAACCTTAATCTTGTCTTTTCCTCCAGATGCAAGTTCTGCACAGGCTGAAACTACAAAGACACAAATGCCCTCTGTCAGTTTTATGGTGTCAGCCCTTGAATACACTTTTATAAAAGCAAATTTTTCGCTCAACAGTATGAACCGCAGAACTCGGCAACGAAACAAGAGGCCACAATTTCACTCCGCTTTCTCCAAGACATAATTGATCCCAGAACCTTCGGATGCCATTCTGAACTTCCTTTCTCACAAACACACACCTCTACCCATTAATTAATCACATGGCTAACATGTTCCATACATCCTCTACTTAAAGAATAAATGACTTTTCACCACATTTCACGGTGTCAATATGGCACCCACTGGTTGTTATCCCAAAGGGATCTCTGAAAGGGAGACATCAGATTAATTTTTAAACCTGCTTTCCTAGCTCTCCAACACCCCACAATCAGCTCCCTCTCTATGCATACGCTTTCGCTTTACAACAGCGAGCCCAATACCACTTGTCCACAAAAGTTACGCTTCTGCATTCATCACCTATTAAAGCTCTCCCAAAGGATCCACTCAGCCCTCGGGACAGCTGCGGGGTCACGCACAGGACACATTCACTGGGTTCATCAGAATGTGTCCTCAAGATGCAAACTTAAGCAGTCAAAACAACCTGGCAGATTCAAAACAAACACGGACAGAAATGACGTTTTCCCTGCTCGAGAGATGCGGACTCCTCATTCCCATAGACCAGCTGCAGACGGACACACACGTCCCCAATAACAGCACATACTCCTAAACCAAACATAGGGGTCATGGAGGGCCTCATCCCCTTGACCAACTTCAAAACACAGAGCTGCTTTTTAATTCCCCGTCCTGGGAAAAGAATGTCTTACCGAGGCTGCAAATTAACTATTTGAAGAGCATAGATCACCGCTGGACACTTCCTGATAGTAATGCTAGGAATAACAAAGCGGCTAAATCCTAGGGTTTATTTATGTTCGGCATGCCGGAGAGGTGGTGTGGTGATCGCCTGGAGGCATTCCAAAGCTGTGATGTCTCACTTGTAGACGCCCAACTCCAGTTCAGAAAAAGTAGTGCAAGACGACAGTAGAGGGAAAGACATCCTGCACAACTTTCTCAAACAACTGGGGTTACCTTAAAAGATAAACCAGTGGTTTCATGTAGTTTAGTATCGAAACGAGTGCCAGTTTGAGTGTTTTTGGCTTGGAGCCAAAGGTCTTGTCTTTTCTGACCCACCTTTTCTGACCTACCTTGTCTTTTCTGACCAACCTCGGGTCAAATACAGCCCGAGTGCATTTGGAACCAACCACTTGGTACAAGCGAGGCCTGGTAGATGCTGAATGTTGCCTTCATGCTCCAAGACCCTGGCCATACTGCATACCCTCGGCCCTTCATGTGGTTTCTGTCAAATTGCATCATTTGGAGCGAGGCCACAGGCAGACTCTGTCCCTCTGCCCCCACACTGCTCATTGAAAAAAGCAAATACTTGGCAGAACTTAACAGAGCTGAAATGAGATCATTGACTTTTCCCCAGGAAAGGAGTCACAACACATCCATCAGACGAATGCCTGATAGAGCTGGCAGAGCTACACTATTCCACAAATTCTTCTTTTTTTTTTACACTTACTTTAGTGATTTGTCCTCCCTTTCTTCTTGGCTTCTGCAATTGACCAGATGATGACATGTGAAGCATCTCGAATTCAGGGGAAAGGTGAGTCTGATTTTAACAAGTCTGTTAGAGCTTGGGATGAAGCAATTCTTTTAGGATAATCAGGAAGGCTTTTCAGGACTCCATGATAAGTTGGAAAGGGCCTCCAAAGACTTATCCTATTTCACTCCTGGTCCTTGAGGTGTGTCTAACTAGAGAAAAAGTAGAGTAATTTCAAAGAGTAAACATATGCATTGAATTGATGCTAGATCTAAAGAGATGGTTCAATCAAAAATGAAAATGATGTCATCATTTAATCACCCTCATATTGTTCCAAACCCATATGGCCTACTTCTGTTGAACACAAATAAGAGAAATTCTGACGATTGTCCAGGTTGCAAGTAATCGGGATGAAAGATTTCTATGTTCAAAAAGCAAATAGACTTGGAATATGGAAGTTTGTAATACTTTTATGCTACTTTTAAAGCGTAAAAGCTTCAGTCCCCATAATTGCAAGGGAAAGCGCCACATATATGAGAGGGAACATGGTCAATGTTGGATTTGTGTGGATATAGAGCTTCTTTACACTGACCAGGAGATTGCACTTGTGCCTGGAAAGCTAAACAGAAACCACTTCCACTTCTTTCCAAGCACCTAATTTCAGTTTGGTTTGCACAAAGGTTCCATACTCTCTGAATATGAAAGTGACTGCGCTGGTTAAAGAGCCTGAATGTTTGATTGGTAAATGGGTCTGATTTATTATCAAATTAATTTTTGAGTCCTCCACATGATTGAAGGAAGGAAGTAAGGAGAAAACGAACACTAATAATTCATTAACCCTGTTAAATTCAAGGTTTCCTGCGCTTGCAACAAAGCTGCGGCCTTAAACAAGCAAACATTTTCGGGTGAACACAGAGGCAGGTCTGTGCAAAGCCCCTGTAATCCCTCAAAGTCAGCACAGAGCTACAGTTAATGGCAGGCCACGAAGCAGGAAAGGATGCTTACACATATACATACCCAAAGAAACCAGTGTGTTCAGTCTATATGGAGAGTGTAGTGTTTGTTCCAGGATTCGAGGAAGGTGTTTATGTGTTGGATGACTTTGTGGATCATGGAGTGTTTGGGTTGTACGGCTGCTGCCAGGGGATCTTTTGTTTGGTTTATTGCTTTCATAAAGCAGACTAATGGGGCCAGTGGGACAAGATATAGTATGACTTGCTCAGTGTGACACTTCAGTGGCAGGAAGTGGGGCGGACAGTCTGAATGTGAAAACAGACTTACGGATGAGGTTTACCTAGATTCGGTGATTGAAGCGTTAATGTCTGGGCCAGAGACAAGACGTGACTTATTTCAATGGGATGTTTTGGAATTCCAGCTACAAAAGAAAGGCTTGTAACAGTTTGAGTAGTCATGCTACCTACCGAGAGTGCCTCGCTTGTTAATTTTTTGCTCTATAAATGACAAAATTGTTTGACTTCCGGGTGGGAGACGATATGAGGTTGAAAGCAGGTTTGAAACACTCCAGCTGCCAGGCCCCCCCAAAATCTCCATCCTCTGTCAAAAGCCCCCTACCAGCATCCCTCAGTCTAAACACATCTGACTTGTAAATATTCTTTATTGCATCGGTAACATAAACTCACTCAGCAACAGGCCCGTTGGACGATTTTTCCCACACTCTAAGAGTAAGGCCAACCACTCTGTTCTCTAAACAACAGCACTCCAAAGAGGATGGCGAGGTTGACGTCACCTCTTCAGGCTTGGAGGACTTCCAGCACCTCACCAAGCACACCACTGCCTACTCAACCCAAAGAGGACATAGAGGGTGTCTGGATTTCATCCAATGTGGCGATCTACTGCAACAAAGTTGTGATTAAGATGAGCAAAAAGATGGTAGAATAGTAATTATGTTTTATATGCAAATGTAAAATAGTCAAAATGTTATTTTTGTCAGAACAAAACTGACGATCTCTATTTATTCCTACATTAACATTTACTTACCCTCACGTGAGTAATCCCCAGGAACACTTTAGTCGATTTTCTGAGCAGCTCTTTTCCATACAATCAAAACATAGTGACCAGGGATTGTCAAGGACAAAAACAAGCCACCATACACACAACTAGTGTGCTATATTTACATCTTCAGAAGTCAAATGATTGCTTTGAATGAGAAACATGTTCTTCAAAATATGTGTTCCTTACATATATGAACAAAATTCACAACAACATATTATTCTTAATATCTCTTTAATCACACAGGCCAATATGAATTAAATTCTGTCAAATCAAAGTGAATCAATATCACAGGAAAAAAAAAAAAATCAACTTGGGACAAAAATAGGCACTGCAAGTAGGGAGACCAAAAAAAAAACACCCTTAAAAGTCAGGCTACATTTGTGTTCAGACTAAACATTTGTCAACTGTTCCATTTTATTTCAAAGAATGCTTTGTTCTCCACTCGGTGCTTATTTTACTGCTCACAGGAGCACTTGCATAGCATTTTCCTCAAACTTCTTGACCTCCCTGTAACACATCCCACTTCAAAAACAACACAGCACTCTGAGAAAGTATACATTTATAATTTGTTACCAATCATTGGATATTGAATATACAATGGGGTCCAAAAAGTCAGAGACCACTATTGAAAATGCATTTTTCCATTACAAATTATATTATCAGAATAACAATTTAAGTTAAAATCTGAACTGAAAAATCACAATGAATATGAGAAAACCTTTTTGGTTTGTCCTCCTTTTGCTTTAATGGCAGCGACATTCAAGCTGCATGAACTCCACAAGTTTGTTTACAACCTGATTGTCATGTTCTCCAGCATGATTTGAGAATGATCCAAAGAGCATCTTGAGCTTCAATGGAAGAGAATGAATATAAATAAAAAACTAAAAATCCAAGGTTTCCAATGTGGTCTCAGACCTTTGTACCCAATGTACCTGTATGTTCTTGGAAGCAATGTGAGCTCTTCAGAGGACTCATTTCAAGTGAAGAAGTTGAGGTGCAAACATAAGGCCATTCTAATCTGTTATCTGAACACTGATATTGTTGCATATTGTGATCTTGAATGACCGATGTTGCACGGTGCACTTGATTTGGAATTTATAGTACGGGTGTGAACTTGGAGTAGCGTGACATCTGTTTGATCTATTTCAAGTCTTATTAAAGTTCTTCACTCTTACTAGAAGATGGAGATTGACCTGCTCCCCCAGATGCTTCCACCTCCTTAGAGGCACTGTTTTTCGACTGGAAATTGAGGGAGGCGGAGTTTATGCAGTAGCGTTTCTTTGTTGGTCGAGGTCCATCATCAAAGAGGTGGCCCAGGTGAGCACCACACTACAAAAAGAAAAATTTTTTTTTAAATCAACAAGGTGCTTTCATAGCGGTGTCATTTTTTTGTTAACATTGATCTGGTTTTGTACCTGACTGCAAGTTGTCTCCACTCGGTGCATCCCGTAGGAAAAGTCGTCCGTTAATTTTATAGTGTCCTTATTGATCAAATCAAAAAAGGACGGCCATCCTGCAAAAGTACAACATTGAGGCTTGAGTGAATCTTCATGGGACCTATAAACCTTCCATTCTAGTGTGTTTCCATCTCGTGATGTGCAACTTTAGTTTTGTCCTCTTCCTGGCCTGCCTTGATGTTGAAGCTCATTCTGGGTGAAATTCTCACATTTCCCTGTATTTCACTACTTTTGCAAAAATACACTATAATCAGTAACCTTAAAGGCATAGTTCACACAAAAGTGAAAAATCTATCATCAATGACTCGCCCTCAAATTGTTCCTAACCTGTATGAATTCATTTCTTCTGTTGAGCACAAAAGAACTAGCACGTTCGCTTTTGACCCGACAGGGGAAACACGGCTATTCATTTTGTTCAGGTGTAAAGCAGTAGCAAGTTTGTTATGATTATTTAGAAAAGAACACCAGAAAATTTAGGAAAAGCTTTGTCCTTTTGTTAGGAAACAAACTTCCACTGAATGACAGCAAAATAAGTTTGGGGTTTGCCGATGCAAAATTCACCACCACGATTCTTGGGTGTCTGGTTTCTGACAAAACCAGGGATCTTCCATCTAGCCTACTGCATGGTTGGATGGCATTTTAGAAGATCAGGAAGTGAAACAAACCTCAATGAAAATGGTCAGGGTTATCGGCAGAGTTACGGCTCTCTTACAATCCGGTTTCTTTTATCTGGAAAATTTCTACCCAGTAACAGGGGTGTAAACGGAAAGAATGGCTGCTCTGGCTCATGGGTGGTCCTGCTCATGGCTCTCTGGGAAGGTGGAACGTCTGGAGGAGAAGAACCTTGGGAGCTTACTACTACACAGCCTCTGCTGGTATTTGTTTAGGTTTTTGACAAAAACCCCATACAATCTTTAAAGTACTACCTCCTGGTTACTGGTAGAGGGAAACACATTAAGTTAAACACTGCAAAGCAAAATGAATGAGCAGTAAAAGACTACTGGCACTGTGGAGTATACCATATCCAATTATTTGTCAAAACATCAGAGATGAAGTGTGCAATTTCTGTAACACCAGAATTAAAATATTGACTTTTTTAAAGGTTTAAACACTCCAACCATACTGACATAAATGCACCATATTTAAAGAATAATTCAATTACACTACCAATCAAAAGTTTCTGGTCGGTAAGATTTTTTTTTTTTAAAGAAATTAATACTTTTAATAAGCAAGGACACATTTAATTGATCAAAATTTCTTTTGCACTTTCTATTCATCTAAGAATCCTGAAAAACACTGCATCACAGCACAACATTTCTTAACATTGATAATAATCTTATGACTCCAAACTTTTGAACAGTAGTGTACAATGCAAATAATCTGCACTGAATAGTAAATCATGAGTGTCAAAATATAATTCAATTTTAAAAAGACCTAAATAAGACTTTTCACTTTCTGTCCCCACATTAAATAACTCCAAAGATGTAATGCTATTTAAGACCTTCAAGAAGTTAATTTAAGACTTAACGACCCGCAAATACATGGAAAGAATTGTTCGAGGGCCACTGTGGGAGATTTGGCTTGATTCATACCCTTTATTCTAGCTTGCAACCCCAATTATTACCAAGCACATCTTGGTAACACTATCTGTGGGTCAGGCCCACTGCTGTGATATTACGGGTGTTGAGAAACAGAAGTCAGTCGAACGTCCACCCGCTCATTCTATACTTTCCCTCCACAACCCCTCGAACACCCCTCAATCGCACTCTATACGGACCCCCCTCTCTCTCCTCCCTCTTAGGGAGGAGATGCTTGGCCACAACTACAAAGCCACGAAATTCCACTCAGACACAGGAAGCTCTAGAGGGAATATAGGAATCCTATGACTCAGACCAGGAGAATCCTGGCGGATCGTCGCAGAGCTGATCTAATGGAGCTTTATCGCCAGGGCGAGCAGCCCAGTGAATGGAGCAGTGTAGAGGCACTCTAACAAAACAGGAAATTGGGTCTATATGAGTCTAGGCTGCAGCGTTGCCAGCATGCAATGCAGGCCGTTTGGCTCCCATCTCCACGTCGAAGACAGAAAAGATTCAACTCGAGAGAAAATCCGATTTTTCAACGCGGGGCCCAGATGTTTCTCATTTCGGCCTGTTTTCTGTAGAGAATTTGTGCATACACGTATGCATTGTTCGGAGAGCGAATTAAAATAGCATGTGTAATGTTGCAGAAGTATGTGATTTGGAGCTCAGATCTGTAAGGGATCAACAAACCGTTGCTGAGATATATTATAATGGCATTGTACTGTATACACTCAGCGTCAACTCAACATTCATTTAGTCAGAGCTGATGAGAGTCTTTTAAAGCTTAAAATAGAAAACATTTAATACACATCTTAAACACATAACAGAAAGTATATGCCATAAGCACTTCCAGGAAACCACCATAATATGATGAAATTCATAACAACTATGATCTGCATTTTGTGCTTATTTGCACTGCTGCATTGAAATGAAAGTGATTATTAAACACTTTATTATTAGCCAGGCAAAACGAACAACAGATGCATTTTTAAAAGTTTAACTGTTGAAAATGCAACGTTCATGGTGAAAGATGCGAGAAGCAATGCAAAAACAACCTTTTGTCAAGTCTAGTCAAAGTTGTTGTCGGCCAATGTCACATCTTTATCATTATCTTCATTTGACTTTTCTCAACAAATATTATGTTTTAATGAATTAATTGTGATCATTTGTCATTTTTGTAATCCATTAACAGCATTAATAAAAAGAAAAAAAAACCTTTTCCCTGGGAGAATTAAATTAATTCAACAGTTATTCTCTAATTGTGAAGGAAGATGGATTGAAAATGTTTGATTAAAAACTATAGAATTCTAAAATATTATGGATGACAGTGGCTGAATGTTTACAGTCATTATTATTAATCTCATAGGGAACAGATGCATTCAATCAAATATTTTGGATATTTTGTAAGATCTTTAAGCCATGGTGTTGTTTCCTGTAGGTGCTGTAACTCATATATATATAAAAAAGCATGTGAGGTTTCATGCCCCACAGCTACAGCCTATTAGGCAGCTGACTGGATTCAAATTCGTCCTTGCAATCAACCATAAAGGTCAAACTCTCCCTTAGTGAGACGGACAAGAGAAGAATTAGGAGCAATAAGCCTTAAGAACCATACCTGATCCGGAGTCAAACTTCTTATCAGACCTGCAAGGACAGTAAAGTGTCAATAACAAAATAGAAAAAAAAAAATATTGCCTAGCAAATAGCCACAAAAAACCTTTTTGATTTCTAATGGCAAAACGGATTATATAAGGTGGGCATGTTAAAGATGGGTCATTATGGATCATGGGTCATATATTACACTCACGTGAAAAGCGGAGCACCGCAAACGACACAGTGGTAGGTTCCTTCCTCTTTATTATCGGCATATGTTCCTGTGAAAGCACTAAGGATGACAAAACACAAACGGTGACTTCATACCTTTACATGATCTACAATAAATGATAAATTACATTGCTCACACCTGCTTGTTTCAAAGTTAATTTCAATTTCCCATGCTCCGTGTTTGTTTGTGCAAAAGACCTGTAAATATGTTGACTAAGCGTTTCTAATCTAGATAAGTTGAGGAGGATTTGTGGATGAACAGAGCAACAGCGCTCAGAATGCATCTTTCAGGATCCTTCCTTGCTTTCCTTTCACAGGCATTTTTCACATTCCTACTGCCAATGGGCCGATAAATACTTTCCCCACGTGTGTTTTACCACTGAGGGATGAAGGGGAAGAGGGGAAGTGTCCGTGTTTTCTCTTCTGCGCTACATCCTCCTTGTACTCAACATCTATCTCATGGCCTTAGGTTGTTCAGGAGAGAAAGTGCCATACTTTTTTATCAGCCAATCATAAAGAAATCTGTACAAAGAACGTTTAGTCCATTGATGTTTTACTGCCATGATCAACTACAACAAAGTGCTTTTGGTTGGTAAAAAAAAAAAAAAGGTAAATTCAAGGGAAAGACAAATCCAATATTCCTTTTTGCAACTGTTTGGACACACCCACTTGTTCTTTAATATTTTACACTTTTTAGAATATATTATAAGTATTTAAAGACTCTCTATGGTGATATGCTGTTAATATGTCTATGTGGTGTTTTTAATATGCTTTGAGACAAACCATGTCCAAATTCACCAGTCAGCAGTGCACCATTGCTGAGAATTTTCTCCTAAAAAAGTCAGTGTACCAAAGACAGTGACTCAAAAACGCAGTTTGAAACCATCCCCCTTTCCGACCATCACAAATAAGTAAACAATCCCGTCAAAGTACGGGGCAGGGCTTTTCCTATCATTGAGCACAAGAACACCTTTAAGAAGGGACAGAAAAAAATCGGGTACATATAGCAATATATTGGGCGAATCAGTGGGTGAAATTATTGACCGGAGGGGGATTTTAAGGTAATGACAAACAAATTCAGTCTGAAAGTGTATTTTAAGGTGATTTTTAGTTAGAGTTGGTCACCCACCTCTCTGTGCCCTTCTCCTGAGTAACATGGTACTGCATGGGGGTCAATCGCTTCCTCAGCTCCTCCTCGGGGAACGTTTTGGGCCATGTCTTCTTACTCCGGCACGTTCCTACAGGAGAGAGAAGAGTGGTTAGACAAACATAAGTGTTCGTAATCACCAAAATGAAATGTCAAAGTGCTAAACCGTCAGTATTATTAAAAACAAAACAACTATCCCTCTAATATAGGTTCCTACGTGACTTCTTCCAAACAGGAGTCAGCACTTTTGTCTGTTCACTTTGGTTGCAAGTTATTTGGGTTGGCCAAAAACAAAGGATGACTACTTTAATTCCTGACTTGACTCTGGAAAAATCACAATGTCAGTGACAGACACACAATCCAAACGCTCCGTCAGTGAAGTGCTACAGCCAAAGTATTACGCCAAAGCAAATTTGATTTTCCCTGCATAACATACGCCGTGAGTTATGACATTCTAGATGAGTGCTCATGCTGGCTGTTCAAACAGAAGGCAGCGATCTCGAGCTTAACAACAATGCTGACCTCTAGAGGTCAACCTGAGGAGTGAATAAATGTCACCAGATGGACTTTCAAACTCCAGTCTAACTCACATGTCAAACTCCGCTCCTGGAGGGCCACTGTCCTGCAGAGTTGAGCTCCAACCAGCTCCAAAACACCTGCCTGGAAGTTTCTAGTAATTCTGAGGACCTTGATTAGCTGGTTCAGGTGTGTTTGGGGTTGAAGCTAAACTCTGCTGGACAGTGGACCTCCAGAAACTGAGTTTGACACCCCTGCAATTGATCAAACAGTGATACAACTTCCATTGAATATAAACTTTAAAACATCAGCCTGGAGAAAAGAAAAATCAGATATCTTGCAGCCCGAAATATCCATTCTGGCAACCGTACAGTCCTCAGAAGAAGACAAGCGCTGTAGCCATGTTTTTAAAGGGGGCCAGATGTCCATCTGCACGCTATTTATTCACCAGGACACGCAGCAGTTTTAAATTACATACAATTCTACTGCAATTTCCCATTACAGAGTGTTTTCTCCCTCCTTTCCACCTTTTTTCCAGCTAATAACGATTTTTTCACTCGTGTTCCTGTGGGGTCTGTCCTGCTCCTGTATTGTTCGGCCAATTTTACGGCTTGTGTTCTGGTGAGAGTGGGACTCCCTTCGTTTAGACTATGTGGAGAATTCCTCTCGACAAGATTGAAACCATGTGAATGGAGGAAATAATGGGGTCTTTAAAGGTCCCCCTGGTGAATGGACTCCATTGATGGCCCCTGCTCTGTCCAGCGAGTACAAAGTTACTTCTGACAAACATGGGGAAGAGGGGAGGAGAGCGCAAAAAGGAGGGGGTCGCCTCCCTGCAGGACTCTCCTGTATTCCTCTCGACTCTGTGAGAGGGGTCTTCTGGATCCTATTAGTGAGACAGAGAGAGAATTCCTAGTTTTTTGTGTATGGAGGACTCGGAACACTATTTATACTGTGAGAGAGAGGGAGGGGGGAAAAGAGGAAAAAAGTGTTTTATTTCTTGGTTTGTCTAGAAAAGCCTCTAAGGAGGCATTTAAAGAAATTCAGGAATTCGGTCTGTCACCCCCTGCAAATGATTTAGTTTTGGTGTACCGAGAGGTCATGCTACAAATCAGCACGTTGTTCCAACATCCCTCTGCTATAACCTCAAGTGAAAGTTATTTCCTAATTGGGAGCAAGATTTGTTTTTAGCACAGGCCTTTGCTTCAAACCAAACATATAACATCTTCCCCCAGACATTCTTCACGCTTTTTCGTAGCTATTCTCAACTCACTTTCAAACTTTTTGATAGTGCTTGCAAGGCAGCGCTGTATTGATTCCTCAAACATTTTTTGTGTCGTTTTAAATGCTTAACTCAGGCCTGATTCAGACTGCATGCATTAGCAGTATGTAGGCAAAGCAGTAGCATAAGTGCAACAGCAGGCACGAGTTGCACTCTCACGCTACCAGTGTTTCTGCATAATAGCACTGAAATGTGTCTCTATACACATAATGAAGAACTCTAATTGACATGAGAAGAGGCTCATTTTAAATCAAAATGAATCTGCATAAATCCAACAAACTAATTAAACCCTAACCTCAAAAATTAAATTAATGAATGATAATACAATTATATAAATTATCTTGTATATAATGCCAGACTTATTATGTGTACTACTTTTTATAGCTAAGAAATTTTAAAATGATTTTTTTTTAACCATCTGGTGCACCTTGCATGGCGGTCAAAAATGACTAAATTGTTTTTCTTTCAATGAAATGAATGTATTGTATTTTAGTTTGATGTTTTTTGTTTAACATTTTGTATTTTTAGGGGATTTTATAGTGCAAAATTATATTTATGCAGTAGTCACTTTTTGAGCATAGACCTTAAAATGACATTTCTAACTTAAACTGTCCTAAATCTTTAAAGTTTTGTAGCACAGACTTAAGTTTGGTCTCTTTTTTAAGAAGACACTTGGCAGATTATTGATGAAGTGAAAAAATAAATAAAAAGTGAACAGTTTATTATGAAAAATGCACAGAAACACTATTTTAAATGTTTATATTAACTATATTTTCCAAAGCATGTTTTACTCCAAAGCTGTTCATATAGCAAGTGCCAAAAGCTTTACCAAGTTTTGTACCATTTTGATGAAGTAATAAAATTCTAAAAAAAAAAAAAAAACGTATAATTTTTCGATCAAAAATGACCAAAGAGCACCAGAGGGTTAACTGACACTCAAAATGTACCTGACAGTGATGACTTCATAATATTTGCATACTGAAACGCAACTGTTCTTCCTTAGAACTATTCAATCATATAACCATCTGTTACTTCTCATTCAGAAAAGCTGCATTTCATTTAGCCTACATACACAACAAAAGACTAAAAAAAAAAAAAAAAAACTAAACCTGTCTAAAATGTGTTACATTAATTTTTTGCTACCTTGCAAGCACTGTTATTTCCATCAGGTAATGCAAATCCAGTTACATTTTATTATTTTGACAAAAACGTCCAATAATCAAAATTAAACTATGACGTTTTAACCTGCAACAATGGTTATTTTACAAAATGCAATTAGATACAACTAAAGTCCTCAGAAGACACCCTGTTTCTGTGTTTCATCTAGATTCCTAAAATGGAAAATACAAATACAAATTCAATCATTAGTAGAAATTAAGTAAAATGTTGAAGCATGCAGGCTTAAAAGAAGGTAAAACAGTGAGTTAGGCAGTATTCCATGAGCAACTGAAGATCTAAACAGAGAAAAAGAGCAAAGCAAAAGGTGACATTTCAGGGCAAGGGGGTCATCAAATGTAGAAAAACCAACTCAAGCATCAGGGGGAATCTGATATTTGGCAGCCTACTATTTTGAAATGAAAACAAAATAACTATCTATACACTTCCATGCATTTACGCAGAGACTGTCAATGAGAAGGAAACATTAGCCACAGATAAAGCTCACCGTCACGCTGCCTTTAGATAAATCCAGAAGTTGGTTTCTCCACATGTGACCTTATCATCAACCAAACACGCACCCCTTGCCGAACGCTCTCACACGCGTGTGCAGACACATGAAAGCATCAAGGAAGCAAAGCACACTGCACACACACACACACAGCATCCAGGTGACCTGAGGGGAGCCCGCAGGCCTTGAGTTTTACAGGTTGGCCTTGGCTGACCAGATGCAGTAGATTGAACCCGGACATGGCTGCTGCCGATGCTGCTGGGAGAACAGAAACAGCGGCCTGCTAAAACACCCTCCTACCACTCAGGCTAAAAAAAAAAAATCATAAAGACAAACATAGGCAAGGAGGGAGAAGAAGGAGAGGAAGGAGAGAAAAAAAAAAAACACAACATAGGTCAACACAGATGTCAGTTACAGAGATGGACAATTAGAGCGGCCAATCATGGGACGGCTGACACTTCTCATGCAGGGAAAGACTGATGAACGTCACTGTGTAAAGAGATAGAGGTGAACAGGAACGATAAAGAAGTTAAAGAAGATAATATTCACAATGGAAACCTTGTAGCCTTGTGACATATTGACTTACATATATGAGAGTTAAACGTGGTATAATATTGAAAAGCTTCAATTATAATAGGGACTTTTTTATTTTTATTTTCAATAAAGGCTTTTTAATATTATTCCTCACAGTGGCTTGTAAAATGTTTAACCAATGACTTTGAAACAGTTTCTTGTTGCCATTTATATATATGCAGAACCATTTTGCATAGGAAACTGATATAAAAGCTGCTAAGACCCGGCGGTTTCTATGAGCGGCTTAAGCTTCGGCGGTTTCTATGGCTGTAGCATGTAGCACGTCAGTTGTGTGTCTGACTAAACTAAACCTCACAATTTAATTTACACTAATACACATCTGCAACTTCACTTTCAACTACACAGGCTTTTGCCGTAAAACAATCTAGTCTGTTTCTCAGTTAGCCTAATTAAACTTGCCTAATAGACACATCGCACATTATGGAACCTGTGGTTACAGTACCTAGCGCAGTGGGCGGAGTCAGTGTTAGGAGCGGCCCTGCGGATATACGGGAGCGCCTGCATTGGAGCAGGGCCATGGATGCGAGCGGGGCCATGCATCGGAGAAGACGGGCAGCCATCCTGGCCTACGGCAAACTCGAGCGCACGCTGTGGATAGAGCTTTGAGGAAGAGAGCGAAAAGGTTTTTAAGACCTTCTCCAAACTTCTATATAGATAAAGACCTATGAAAAATGTAACTAAAACTGTTAGAGGCCAAAGATTGTGTGAAATTACAGCTGAACTACAGCAGCAATAACAGGCAAAGCCACAGAGCGCTGCTGAGTGAGAGGGTAAAGCTGCGGTTTATGAGGAATGAGGTCCATCTAGTGGTTGTGCAGGTGTGTGAGGACAATCTCATAACTGCAACAAATAGGGAAGAGAAGAGTATAAATGACAAATTATTATGGAAATTATTATTATATTATGATTGATTGATTTTTCCATTTAGAAAATATTCTTATAGTGGAGCAAAACATATTTGGAAAAATATAACACCAAACAAGCTTTTCTCAGAACTAACCAATTTTTCTCTACTATACATATTTTTACTAAAATAAATAGTGAGACATTACTTGAAGTGCATACGTGCTATCTGCCGTAAACATAAATGCAACTTGGTTTGATATCTTTTTTTTTTTTTTTACTAAATTGCTGCTCTCAAATACTTTTAAGGGCCTGGCCCTGGTATTAAATTTCAAAAAAAAAAAAAAAACTCCCTATGCAGCAATTTGTGTTAAAGAGGACACTGATCAAAATAAATAAGACAAACATGATTATTCTTTAAATGCAACAGCATTCAGACACTTGTTGGTACTCTCAGTAACTCTTCACCCAGGGCTAGGCTGTCTGGAAGGAGTGGTTTTTTAACACATGCACAGATACAGACAAGCAAGGCCACATTTTAAAAATAGCCAGCACTCACTTGCTGAGAGGACTACAAATAGAACTCGATTGCAGCTCTGCAGAATCACACCATAGGTCTGTGATTGTCTACAGCTTGATGTTTACATCTTTTGCATTCCAGAAAGTTCTGTAAAAAAAATTACAACTGATCCAGTGCTTGTGTATTTTATTAATTTATTTATTTTAATATTGTATGTTCACCTGTACTGTTTAATGAACCACTACAGTTTGTAAATACACTTAAGAAAATCCATATCTAATTTAATTAATTTGTGTAAAGCCGAACTGGAAGTAGAATTGCTTCTGATAACTATTGATCAACTGCCCTTATCAATTTAACTATAAAATTAGTAGGCAAAAAAAGTGCATTTGAAGCCAGAAATGTCAAGTGCTCTGAGTATCAATGCAGTTTATAAATACAGCATGCTTGATACTTGGGGTAGAGTCATAACTATATATAGTAGTAGTGCTACGGATGAGATTGGAAATGTTTTAAAAGCAGATCAGATTTGTATAATGAATGGCTGCTATTTAACAAAACTGGTTTTGATGGTTGAAGGGCCATTGCGAAATGATTAGTCTAAAGTGAATGCTGGCAAATGAAACTGCATTAGGAATGTGATCTCAAGCATGGGAAACTTTTGGCAAATGATCTGTGCGTTTTGTTTGGGAACAGCCAAATTGACTAAGGTAATAAGCTTGTTTTGTTACCGACACAGTGAATGATATTTAGCATATTGAATAGGACATTTGCAAACTCAATGCAGAGGGAAACTATAAGCACCTGGCAATTTCATGACTCACAAACCCAAACATTCAATTCCTTATATATTATTACATTAAACGTCCATCGAATGACTAATCATCCTGACAGGCTTTTGGAAGTTCATTAGATAGGTGCCAGTACTTTAGATGACAATTAAATAAACATGACATAAAATATTAATGTCTTTGAATGGACTTACAAAAAACTACCATAGTCTACTTGAAATTGGAGTGTCATGATAATACCATAGTGTTTAGATTGTATCATAGTAGCGCCACTGTACTTTTTTTGAAAGGGTGTGGTTTACATAAAATGTTACATAATAATGCCTCGCTACACTGACATCACGTGTGGGAGGATACATAGTATACATATCATTGTACACAGTGTAACTGATATGCCTCTCACAGAAGACCAAATTCCCTGTCTATTTACGTAAATTTTTGCCATATTAATAGGCATACAAACTAATAAGCAGATATATCGCATATACGTAGCCTATTCGCTCGTTCTATTTCAACTGCGTCAATTTGATAAAATGACAGTAAAGTATAACGGTGTTGTGTTACATGTTCAACGCGTAGTCATAGAAACCCTGTTGCCATTAAAGTCACTTAAAAGTGCATAATACAGAATATACATATCTAGTAAGTAGTTACACGTACCAGACAGCAGAAACAACGTTAAAACCGAGTAGGACAGCAGACTAGAGAGTGAAGGGGGGCCGCTGTGAAAGAAGCGCATTTGTCAAACAGCGACACGACCGTGTACTTCTTAGGTAATGACAAGTGCATTCTGGGAAATTCCTCAGGCTGAGCAGACGAGCTCCAAATATGAGCAATGCGTAATTTGCGCGCATAGTTACTCAGCCCGAAGCAGTTTGTGAGCTTAGCAACTTAATTACGTCAACAGGCAGTGCAATGGGTTACTGTTAATTTGATTATTTGCATAATTATGTTGTAAAGCAAGTATTCTGCTAGTGCTATGCATACCATCAGATCACTCAATCCACATCCTACTTCTTCCATCAGGTCTGAGATCAGCCAACTACAAATATTAAGTATTATGGAAATGCGAAAAGCTCACTCTAGATCAGTGGATACGTATAACTTTATGTATTAGTTTATCAAAAGTGTATACTATTAAGATGTAGCGTCATATAATTTAATCAGTGTGGGAAGTGTAAACCTATTAGTTTAGTGTAATTTATTAGTCATCCTACTAGTCATTTTCATGTAGTGAACATGGTCAAAGACTAAAATATCTTAAGTTTTCGCTTGGTCATACAAATACCGTTAGGCTTCTATGGTTATTTTCACTTTTTTTGTAGCTTCTAGGTACTGTTGTCTACATTACATATGTAGGCTACTTAACCTTTTTCAGTTCAAGGATCCTTGTCGATGGGTTAGAAACTGGGAATCATGCAAAAACTTAAACAACAAAACAATTTAAAGTGAATATCACGTTGACAACTGGGTGGATTTTGAACGGCCTCCACTTTTTCTAAGACTAGCAAATTAATTAAAATTGATGGTGTTGCAAAATGTCAATTTTTGCATCTGAAAGAGATGAGAAGAATTAAGAACAATTTTTTATATATAAATATTTACTAACATATATTGATAATTTTCAAAACACAATCTGTCACTCACAAAATAATATCCATTGACTTTATGAATGATCTCTGAGATTATAAACAATGTATTGTCTTAAGACTGATTTGTAATACTGATATACTCACCCCTGTACCTGGAGCGGGCAATTACAGACACCTTTAAAGAAATGTTTTCAATTATTAAAATATTACCTTTATCTAAAAAAGTCATTACCAGGACTCTATATAAAATGTAGATGAGTCATTCTGAGAAAGCACAAGTTAAAATGTGCTCACGCAGAATATGTAATGAAATTAAATTGAAAGGAACTGAACATTAGTAATAAACAAGTACATTTTATTTACCTCATATCAACCCGAACTGCATCTAAACAAAAGCTGATAAATCGTTCTGTGATCCAAAATAGACATGACCGCAGCATGACATGCTCTGTTTATGAATGTGTCCTGATACAAATTAGAATCAGACCACCGGATTAGGCTGCGACTGTAGCACAAGTGTGTTCACGAAAGTCAGAAAACAACTTCCATCAAAAAGGTCTCTTTTGGAAATTTAGAAGGGTCAGATTAAAACAGCAACAGGGTGGCATTTCAAATTTGCCAAGTGACATGTGAGGGGGGTAGAATCCATCTGCACCAATTAATAATGGGAAAAGCATAACTTTTAAAATATAAACAAACACAACAGTAAATAATTATATACTTGAATATAATCAGGCTGTGACAATTAAGACTAGTGTTCAGAAACATGGCATCAAAGGGGAACAATTGTTAATTTCTCTCGCAAAGCCATGTAGACCCTCCACATGCCACGTCTCTGAAAGCAGCAGTGTAGTTATTCTGTTGGCAAGAAACAAACGAGAGCTTATAACAATTTCAATTTCATACAGATGATTTCAACCACCACCATTCAATGAGATATTTACAGCACCCCTTTCTAGAGTGTGTGCATGCCGTTCTTGGACTAAAGACTACAAAAAAAGTCAAAAATAATAAAGGGAATACGTCAGCTAAAACATCCTCAGGGAAATAAACATCCACAATATATGATACAATTCAAAGCTTAAATATAGGCATACTTTAACCAGCACATGCAGCTATGTATAGCCCAACACAGCTCCTTGGAATAAAGGAGGGGAGTTAGTTACGTAAAAAATAAGCAGAGGCCGGAAAACTTTCATTCTTGTTGTAAGATTTAAAGTTGGAAGCCATTTTTGTCATTGAATCCATAAAGACGGTATATCAAAAACAAATAAAATACATAAGAGAAACAGAAATTTGTGTCCACTTGCACCAGATATGGGAAGGACAGAGGATTGTGTCGTCCACCTCTCCTTAAAGTTCTCACCGGACCGAGCAACTCTCTTTGCACCGGTTTCACGCCAGTGTGTACATCTCCCTTGCTTTCCTTGATACCGAAGGACAGGGGAAAAAAACACAAAAAAAAAAACACAGCAGCTCACAGGTTTAAACACCATTGCTTGCATATGGCTGACAAAACTGATTGGGCGTCCCAGGTCGCCCAACAGTAAAAGCTCCTGAACGCGATTCTCTCTGGTAAGGAGGACGCAGGAGGAATGAGCCTCGTATATAGCGATAGAGAGAGCAGAGAGGATGGTGGTGGCCGTTAGCACGTCCCTCAAGAGAAACCCAGTGAGCTGGACGTGCTGGATCGCTGGTTCAGGCGAGACATACTGTTCATGCTGGAGCTGGAGGGCTTGAGGGGCGTGTTGCTGCCCAGGGCTTGTGGGAAACGCTGGTGGTAGCGATCCAGACGTAGGTACTTGACCGTCACCAGCTTACCTGTAGCAAATGGGTGACAGCTTGAAACGCACTGAAAACTGAAGTGGCTCGGATTAGTCTAGAATAAATACAACATTTATTTACCATCAAACCAGGAGCCATGAAGCGCTTTGAAGGCTTTCCCAGAATGCTCTGCTGAAAGGCACTTCACATAAACACAGCCCTAGACAGGAAGATCATATAGAAAAATCAAGCCATTAGTTAAATGGTTCTAGGAATATTACTCCGTTCCAAAACACAGTGAAATTATAAGGCAGCAACATGCTCTATTAGAATCAATTGTGAGTGTTTGTATTTTCAGTTCATTTTAATATTTCAAATTAGTTAACAATAATAACATGGATTATAAATTATTTTACCCAATATTTGTGTTCTCTTCCAAAGTTCCCTTAGTAGGCAGCAGGCAAATCATTAGCTTTTGGACAAAAGCTTATAAATTCAGGCTGTACATTTTGTAAAGACCAACATAGGCTCAGGATCCTCACCTCTCTTGAGTTTTTGTCAACAGCTATGTGAACGATTCCATCGTTATCACTGCATTTCTCCAAAATGGCTTCTTGAATGGCGAGGTGCCAGTTTTCCCCCACTTCCCTGTTCAAGAGGGAAATAC
The DNA here is from genome assembly GCA_030578255.1 of Tiaroga cobitis. NCBI lineage: Eukaryota > Metazoa > Chordata > Actinopteri > Cypriniformes > Leuciscidae > Tiaroga > Tiaroga cobitis. The sequence continues at coordinate 34,792,744 of CM060594.1, read as the reverse complement.
TGAGTAGTGAGATTATTTTTCAAAAAAAAAAACACTATAATAACAGCCAAGCCTATATAATCTTATGTCTGCTTGAACAACAAACCCAATGTGAGGTTATGTGTTAAATTCCTTGGGAAACTTACATTACAGGATCAAACATGTTGCGAATCTTCAAGCATGGCGTTAAGCTGTTTGGTGGTGAATTTCTTCGGTCCAACGGAAATGCTAAAGAACAAAACAAGCCATGAAGTCCATGTACATACTATATACATCCAAAAGAATGTTGAGACTACACATGAATGTGTGTTGAACAATTAACATAAAAAAAATCAAGTTTGTCCTACAAACAAGTCAATCAGAAGGAGGTATCCACATACTTATGGCCATGTATGAATATGAAAAACTAATATGGCACAATGGTTGGACTTAAAATGTTGATGGTTGATTGCACACAATGTAAGAGTTACCTTGGCCTTGCCACACTTTGGAGGGCATGCTGGACATCTTATCAGGTGACATTGAGGGCTGAATCCACCGCCACACCATGAAGTCCGCCCCTCCAATCCTCTGCTTTTCTGTCCGGATGCGAGACTCGTTAGCTGAGAGAAATGCAACAGCTCTGTCCCACACTTTCTTCATCTTCTTTCTGACCGAACAACACAAACATACTATTCAGGACTGTTGTCGTGAAAAGAGGGCGTTTCAGGCAAGAATGCAACCCAAATGAAAAGCAAATTCGTTCAGTAACAATGGAATACCTGTCTTGAGGCTGGACAAGAGAGTCACGGACGTGAGGGATGGGCAAGTATGCCTGCAAGTCCTTATTCTCATGAGAGGCCTCATTGTGGCTCCTCATTACATCTGTAAAAACACAAAGCACATGCATGTAAGATGCATTGTATGTCTTCTAGTTAAAATTAAGCTTATAGTGATAAGGCAGTCTTACCGATGATTCTCTCCACCATGTCATACATTTGTCTCGTTTCCTCCTCTTGTCTGCGCCATCTGTATTTCATGTAATACACCAAACCAAAAACAATACCAATGCCTAAAGAGAAAGTGTAAAAGGAGAAAATTTGTGAAAATGATGCTTTTACCAAAGGAAGAACGACAAATTCTACAAAGCGCACCTGCGAGGATGAGGAGAACTCTGTGGATCACAGTGAAGAAGGCGCGTCTGAAGCGGCAGGAGAATGACATGCGGGGGTGGATGGACTCCAGCCGCGAGATTTCCGATACGTACTCTATGGGTTGAGCAGGGTCGGCACCAATCAACCTGCCCAGAAAACGGCACACACCCAGTAAACACAGGAAAATGGTGCACACAAACACAGCGAGAGATAAAGATATGAAAGCTACACCTTGTTAACGGATAGACAGAGAGGCCGATAGATAGATAGACAGACAGACAAACAGAGGCTGATATACAGACAGGCCAACCGGAAGACAGGCTGACCAAAAGAAAAATACTACACCGAGAGATACTAAAGGTAAGAATTTTACACCTTGTTAACATATGAGGCCAATAGACAGACAGACAGGAAGGCCTACCGACAGACAGACAGAAACATATGGAAGGATATCAATTACCTTATTCCGACAACATCTTTGGTTTTCATGATCCATTCTAAAGACGTTTCAAGCAAGTTTTCATATGCTTCATTTTGGAGCTTGAAAGTGAAAGACACCATTATTATATTGTGCATTTTAACATTGGCAGAGCAACAATTTCCCAAATTATACAATTAAACATGACAAAAGGTCTGTGCCAATTACATAAACCACTGTATTTGACTTAAATGATTATAAAATACAGCATCAAACCCTTCAAAAAGCAAAACAAACCTTGAGGTACGTGGAGGCGTCACTAAAAGAGACGCTTCTGTTTAAAGGGTTTTTAAAGTCTCCACAATCATGTTCTCCTGAAAGGCAATCAAAATGCTTCACATTTTAATGCGTTCATCTATATATATTAGGGGTGGAACGGTACACAGAAGTCACGGTTCGGTTCATACCTCGGTTCAGACATCACGGTTCGGTACGATTTCGGTACAACGGAGGGAAAAGCAAATGCAGAAGGCATTGTATTTTTTAAATAAGTTGTATTAATAAAGGCATAGAACCAGTTTATTTGTAGTGCACTGACAATAGTTTTATATAATTAGTTTATTAATTAAATTAATAAAAAGACAAAGACCGTGCAATATGTTTGGTAATTGTACCTGAATTAATTTAAAATTATTTTGCTATATTTCAGATCAATATATTTGTTTTCCTTAATTTTAATTAACATTATTAATTGACAATGTAACATTATTCTCATCTGAATTACAAACAATTGATTTCTGTATAAAAGAATACTAGCATTAAAAACACATTCGATTTTCTTTTTTTAATCAATGTAGAATGTGTAAGATTAGTGCTCCGAGGACAAGAAATGGAAACCAATGCAATATGATTATTGTCCAAAAGATGGGACCCACAGACTGTTTTGAAATGGAGTTGGATAAATATGTTTACTTTTAAAACAGTGTGTGTGTGTGTGTGTGTGTGTGTGTTTTTGGTTGGGTGACAGTTGTAGGTTACAGTTTGACAAGGGTTTACAGTGTGACAAAAGCACAATGTTGTGTTTTATTGCGAGTGTACACAAATATAAGTAAACACTTTGCAGGTTTAATGATCTGTATGAACAAAATGACGGAGTATGTTTTTACGTTTCCACTGTTCGATCACGCCCGCGCGCCTCTCTCTCTCTCTCTCTCTCACTCACACACACACACACACACACACACACACACACACACACACACACACACACACACTCCAGCATTGCAATCTTGACAGCGCAGCCTGTTCATTATGCGGTCACACCAAACGCGAATAGAGCGTCAAATTCGCGTCTAGTTCGACGCTAGTCCAAAGCGAATAGGACGCGCATATAACGCCAACGTTTGAAGTGAACGCGCGTTCAGAGCTAAGCCGATGGTACAGATTATGTGTCCCTAAAGAACCCGCGTATCTAACAGTAGTTCCGCATTACATTAATTAATTTGCACGCAAGTTTTATTTATTTTTATACCGTGTATTCTCCGTGTGAATTCGTGCACCGAACCGTGACGCCCCTACCGTTTCGGTTCAATACGAATACATGTACCGTTCCACCCCTAATATATATATATATATATATATATATATCAATTCCAATCCATACAATGTTTAGATGTTAAAAAATGAGCTGCAACTGTATGCTCACCTGCAACATTGCTCAGGTGCTCATGTAGAGATAGGAGAAGGTTAATGATGAGGTCTCGGTCTTTGACATCCTGTTGAATCAAACCAAGTACATGTAGAAAGTAAATTTTTTAGGACTGTACAACCATCTTCTTGGTTAATTAAAAAATGGGAAATTACCTGATGAAAAGTTTAACAGGTGAGAAGAAAGATACTTACATACTGCTTATCAAACTCGGGTCCAAACGGGTGCTGCATGACTGAAAAAGAAAATTAAAGTAAGATGACAGACGGCATTACTCAGCATTAGCAAAAATCTGTCACAGTTATATTATAGTATTATGACTGGACGACGTTTCCCAATCGTGCCGAGGACAGTCAGAGGGAGTGACCATAGAGGAGGGCTGCTCATCGTCTCGCACTTGAAGGTGTGACTACGAGCGAGAGCCTCTTGTCGTCTCGCACTTGAGTCATTGTCTGAACATTGCTTTTTTGTCCTCGCTCTGGCCTGGGCCCAGATTTAGCACAGCAACTGCCCTTCCCTGCATGTCTCAATCATAGACAACATTCGTCTGGTATCAAACGTGAGCCGTCTGAAGTCGCAAGCCATTTAATATACCAACCTCTAAGATGAAGACATACACCGACAACACAACAGCTTTTAAGATTCTTGCCCAAGTTTGACCTAGATTTCAGGCAATGAGATGTTTAAGGACCCATTTTGCTGGTTCTGTGGTTGAGCTACAGCTGTGAGTGGCTTACACTGCCTTTAACATTTCATGGTAAAACCACTGAAATACATGGCCTTAAGTGGCTCATTTATATAATGGCAGAATCAGCAATAAAACAAAGGATATTATCTCTTTTATAAAACATTACAGATAAATCATAAAATCCCATACTTGACCTTCCAGTCATTTTTTGAAACTTTAAAGGAACACTCCACCGTTTTTTTGAAATAGGGCTTATTCACATTCTTTCCTACATTTAGATGTGTGCAAATGCATTTGTCTCAGTGCATGCATTGTTTTAGTTTGACAGGGTCTGCGCTAGCTTAGCTTAGCACAATGAATGGAATCCTTTGTTGCCAGCTAGCATGTCCTGAGTAAAAGTGATTAAAAAAATAAACAAACCCACGTAATTACTTCTTGTGGCCTGCGTATTCACAACGAGTACAAATAGAGATGCAGATTAACACTAGGCGATTTCCTAGGCAGATATTGACTTGGGACTATATTAGGGGGAAGCACAGGCGAAGCACTGCTACTTGGGCGCAGAGATATCACGCAACACATGAAATCCGACGACTTCCATAAACATACCGGCGTTCAACGCGTCAAAAAAACAGAAGAACAACATACCGGCGTTGAGCCTGGTCATCGATGGCAGTAACTGGTCCCACTCTCCACAGCACAGACACTATTTCAGTCGGCATAGGTTGGCATATTCCCCCACATTCACACCACCAGTTCGTGTTGGCTCTCATCCTCAGGCTGTTGAGCGATCTCAACCTCCTCCTCCTGTCGGTCTATTTCTAAAGCACGCAGCTCCTCTTCTGTAAACTATAGGTATGGCTGTGGCTCTTGATTGTCTGATGGTGTGTTCACACCGAACGCGAATAGAGCGTCAAATACGCGTCTAGTTAGACGCTTGAACATTCGCTCGAGTTAAAATGTTTCAACTTGCGCGGAAGACATTCGCGGCAAACGCGTCGCCCAAATTCGCATCATTCGCAACGCCCGGCGCAAATGATGCGTCTATTCGCGTCTTTGCATTGACTTTGTATGTAATCCACTCGCGCAAATAATTAAATTCGCGTTCGGTGTGAACACACCATGAGAAGTCACCCTCTTCGTCTCTCACAAAATCAGCCACGTCCATCGCCAATCATGTACTGTAAGGAAAATAGTCAGGCAGCTACTATTCACGCCGGTATGTTTACGGAAGTCATGGGATTTCATGTGTTGCGTGATATCTCTGCGCCCAAGTAGCAGTGCTTCGCCTAAGCAGCAGTGCTTCGCCTGTGCTTCCCCCTAATATAGTCCCAAGTCAATATCTGCCTAGGAAATCGCCTAGTGTTAATCTGCATCTCTATTTGTACTCGTTGTGAATACGCAGGCCACAAGAAGTAATTACGTGGGTTTGTTTATTTTTTTTAATCACTTTTACTCAGGACATGCTAGCTGGCAACAAAGGATCCCATTCATTGTGCTAAGCTAAGCTAGCGCAGACCCTGTCAAACTAAAATGCATGCACTGAGACAAAAATGCATTTGCACACATCTAAATGTAGGAAAGAATGTGAATAAGCCCTATTTCAAAAAACGGTGGAGTGTTCCTTCTATTCAGAATTGGATACCAGCATAGTAAATAGCATGTGAAAAAACATACTATGCAACGATACATGTTTCAAACAATACTATGCTACACTGTTGTCAAATGCAGTTGTAGTTCACACAGTAGCATACAGTTATCAATAGGGTTGCCAACCGTTCCGTATAATACGGAATCGTTCCGTATTTGACACACAAAAGGCTTGTTCCGTATTGAACTGATACGGAACGCACTTTGTTCCGTATTTTTGAGAATCAATTCAGTGCAAATCCATGACAGACGCATAGCTTCTAATATATATGTCAGACAGACTATGATGAATGAACGAAGACCCGCTGCTATAATGGCAAATTCGGGGACTTGGCGCCACCTTGACGGGCTCTGGCGCCCGCGCCATTGGATGTGCAGTTGCCGCAGCGCAGCCTGAGCGAGCCAGACGCTCAATGTGCAAGCTGTGCAGCTGCAAATGCATTTTACAGGCTTCAGTAAATCGAGTAAAATGTGTTTCCGAAGCTTAGAATTATAAGGTTCTATCTCCACTTTTGGTCGAAATTGAGTTTTTGACATAATCTTATCCATTAGGTGTTTATTAATGCCTGTGTGGTGTTATTTTTGTAAAAAAAATATTTTGTTAGTAGTTATTAATAAAATAAAAAGGTTCCATCTCACAAAACAGCAGGGATGTAAAAACTTTGATGCTCAATATCTCAGAACTACCCTAAACGGAGATAGAACCTTATAATTCTAAGCTCACGATTTGTAGGCTATGATAAGAAAAACTACTAATTTAAAAAAAAAAAAAAAATTTGCACCGGAAAGAACATTCTAGAAGTCTAATTCTATTGAATAAGTTCGCACAAGGCTACAGAAAACTGTTGTGTTTATTTTTCTTCAAATGCAGTCTAAGCCGATGAGTTTCGAATGTTATATGTTGTATTTGTTTAAGTTAAAAATAAAACGTATTAATCTAAACAAATACATGGTTCATTTTTGGCAAAATGATCATGATAGCCTTTATATATCTGTGTGGTTAAGTCTTGTATATTGATTAAGCCTACTTTGCTATTCTATAAATATATAGGCCTAATAAGTTGCATTATAATATGATATAAAATGTAGTAATTTCAGGGGGCATGTCACTACCACATACCCCCCCCCCGTTCCTTATTTCCATTTCAGAAAGTTGGCAACCCTAGTTATCAATGCAGTAACAAAAAAAACAAAAAAAAATTGTTAAAAAAGTGTGTTAAAACATTTTACGTCAGTCTGATAGTCAGGACGTTGAAAGTCGTGGATAATATGACAAAGTCGTATACTGGAAGATTAAGTTAAGCGCACTGAATGCTGTAGGACATATTTTATACATACAGAACATTTTGAACTGTGCAAATGTAGTGAACACTACAGAAATAGTTAGTAATAGTAGTTTGATAGTAGGTGGTTCAAAAAACCTAAATCACATACGCTGCGAACAACAGTCTGTCTGAGCCAGTAAAAAAAACTGATACACAATCACACAAAGTGAGAATGAGCATTTAGCCGGCCAGAGAAGTCAGTTACTCAAGCTGGCCGCAAACTCCCAGAGTCCTCTGAGAGATAGACAATTAGGCCGCTTTAGCTTGTCTGTGACCTAGATGTCTGCAGCACGCTCTCCAGTCAAAGCTCCTCTCCCTGAGAGGCCGGCCATGCCACAAATATACATAGTAATTCATCAGTCGCCTTCCTCTCAAGAGTCGTCTCTGCCTCCAGAGCACTTTACTCTGATGGTACTCAAGCTATTTAAACTGAGCGGCTTTGAATGCACATCCAAGAACAGATTCTCTCATCGGGGAAAATGTATCAAAAGATTAATGCTGGCTATCACATTATGATTATGAATGATGACAACATGTCAAAACGAGGGGACTACCAGACTACCCATGATCATTCTCAAATAACAGAGGGTTCCCACACTTTTCAAAAGTGATTATCCCCAACTTAGCATCACGTTTCTAGTCATTTGTAATTGCTGGATAAGGATTTTTTAAAAATGAATTTACTTAAAATAATCAACAGAAATATTTTAACTTACTATTTTAATGATTTAAAATAGTTTTAACAACATTCATTTTTTAAATTAATTTAAATTCTGCCTAATGAATGAATGATGTACATCAATTTGAAGATGAAAGATAGTTTTAATCTACAAAAAAAGCAATATTTAGCCAAATAAATTGTTTAATGTAGGTCAAAATTAAAAACTGTTAATTAATTGATAAGTAATCATTCATATTTACTATCTAAATTTATCACAACCTCAATTTTAGTAAGAGAATGTAGGCGAGAACTGAAAAAAACACAAAGACACCATACAATCACAAATATGTTGAGAGACAGAGCACTGAGACGTTGGGAGTAATTTGATTAAAAGTTTGTCTCACAAACATCGTGTTGCAGCATTTAAGGTGAAGGTGCGATCAGCTGCCTGAAATCCACCAGGGCTGGAACAGTCATTTCTGACATAACATGTCTCATCACACACATATTTCTAATGCAAATACCTCTCTCTGTCCGATAAAGCACCAGTGGGAAGTGCATTTCCTGTCTGAGGAGGTGCAGATAGTCTGGGGTGATAACTCATGTGTGAATTGGGCACGTTTGACTCAACGAATTGACAACGTTGGAGTTGCCGGAAAAAAAAAAAGTTGAGGAACATTCTAAAGCGTTAAATGTGTAATTTCTTAAATAATTTTGCTTAGTGAATCAATACAGATGTTAATATGACATTTTTACCATATATAACGGATGCTAAACCTAACAGAATCGTATAAGAGAAGGAACACTAGTGCAACTACCATTAATATTAATGAATATGATGGCTCACAGACTACTGAAACTAAAATACATCTGTTATTCTTCATCACACCATGGCAATTCCTTAGCATTCTTAATAGAGTGAGTACCATACAAATAGCATTGGAATTACAGTCCAATTCATTCATTGCACCATTGTATTGCCAAGCATGTTTTTTTACATTTCATGGTATCCATCATGGTATTCTTGGGAACTGGGTGGAAGTAGGCTAATACATTCATAGAGTGGTTTTTATGTGGTAATCGTTCAGTAGCATCGGATACCAATTTACCATGGTAATTTCATGTTTTGTGGACAAGTAAATAGTTGACTAGGTTTTAAAAGACATGCCACCTTCAGCACTTAATACTCACTGACTACATCCCCCACGGAGGTGCTGGAGCCCCTCATCCGCAGGTACATGAGGCCCAGCAGCACGAAGAACAGGCAGGCGGCAGTCAGGAGGAACATGGACAGGTAGTGAGCGCTGAAGCCGCCGGTGGCGGACACCTCCTCCCGTTTAAACTGCTGCAGGAGCTCGTCCTCCGGGACCGTGGTGTGCTGCTTGCGCTTGGTTGCTGAGGCATGGCTGTAGGAGTGGTTGGACCCGGTGTGGTTCGAGTGGTTCGCTCGGTATGTCGCGGTGTAGGAGGGAAAGCGCGGTCTGAGCCCAATACTGAACCGGCTGTTGCTGCCACTGCTGCAGGCGGATTCGCCGTCTCCGTTGTCGAGGTGGTTCTTATTGAAAGAACCGGACGGGATGCCGCTGCGGTTGTCATCCGCGTCAGTCCCGGAGAGTTTCGGGTAGCTGCGGCTCACGTAGCTTCCGCTGAACTCCCTCGATTTCTTGCCATCGTCGTCCCTTCGTTCCCCGACCATATCTAGGTTAAAGTCGGGAGTATCATGCGTCGTGTCCGAACTCCAGACGCTCCGGTACGGGGGAGAGGAGGCGGGTGGACTATGTCTGAAAGTCAGACGACGTTCGTGGGGACGGTCTCGCTCACCCTCCTCTTCCTCCTCCTCGTCGGAATCGGAATAATCCCTGGCTAGATTACTGCTGTTAGACTCGTAAAAAGCCTTATTCCCGTTCAAAGCCCGATTGTCTCTTTCCGTTTCCGCCAAACCGCTGAATTTACCCCGGTCTGCCCACCACGAAGACCCAGAAATGCCTTTCCTGTCCACGGATAACCCGAGGGAGGCGGCGGCGGGTGTTCCCGCAGGCCTGGTGATGGGTGTCTGCTGCGCGGATCCTCGGTCTCTCCTGCTGCCGCTGTGATTCGGGCCTCCTTTCTTCTGCGGCACCTCCGCGTCCGACTCGTCCGAGCTGAAGCCCAGCACGAACTTTCCGGCTCTGCGCTTTTCGCTCCGGCTGGCGCTCAGGCGCGTGACGTCACTGCCCGGTGGCCTGGCGCTGAATCCCGAAGCTCGCGCAGCGGCGTTGCTATTACTAGCGCTGCTGCCGTTGTTGTTGATACTCCCGGTGCTACTGCGCCCTTTCCCGCTCCGGGAGCCCCGAGGCTGTGGCTGCTCCTCCCGCAGCTTTTTCAGTTTCTTCAAGTACACGGGCCGCGTGCTCTCCGTCACCGGGCCAGGGGTGAAGCCGAGCCGTTTTAATTCAAACACAAGCTCCTCATCCGTTAACTGTGCAGACGCCATCTTTGCACGAAAAAACGCACACAGCGAGACACGGCGGAAATGACGTGGAAGTAAGCGGACAGACGGCCAACTTGAAAGGAAAGAAATCTAGGAAACTTTTTTGTTTTTTATTATTAAATGCACATTATACAACACTATGGATGACAATCAAGAATAAAGGCTGGAAAACCGGCGGTTATCAGGTGGAATACACAAAGCAGACACAAATCAAATTAAAGTATATACATATTTGACAAAATATAGGCCTATTTTGAAAATATTACCATATTTAGGCCTACAAAAAACAAACATTTTGCAGTCTTCAATGGACTGCCACATGTCACACAGTAAGAATAGAAAATTTAAACAATTAATGTTTCAGAAATAAGGAGGCAGAAATAATTATTTTCTAACAAAGCAGTTTCCACTCATAATGAGTTCCGATGGTATATAAACTTTTATTTTATTTGCTTTTCAATTATTTATAATTATAATAATAACAATTATTATTATTATTATTATTATTATTATTATTATTTTAAATAAAAATAAATTGACTAACAATTAAGAAAATCAAGTTTGCCAAGTAGTAATGATAACAATCTGTTTAAATAAATAATTATACAAAGCAAATTAGTTAACATAAATCTAAGTTAATGTGAATTACAAAATATGAATGAAAATCCATCTTTGGATTTTCCAAAAGGTTTGTGTCAAATATCTGATGGAGACTTCGACTCTAGAAGCGTTTATCTCCAAGTATAACGTACAGGGAATTTCACTTGGTGTTGGTGTCTGTCGACATACATTGAAACAAGAGAAAATAAACAAATAAATAGAAATAGGCTAAAAATAAAGATGTTGAGAGAAGTATCCATACTGAATTTGGTTTAACCAACAAGAAATGCCTTTTGATGATATGGAAGAAAATATTTCATTATCACGCTGTTCAAAAAATTAATCAGCATGTATACCGGTATGCACATTGCACAAAGATTATGGATTAGGCCGCCTTGGCTTGTGTTACACTACGCCACCTCGTGGCAAGTTCTGTGAATTGCAACTCCTGCTGCGTACAAGTAGCTCGCGGAACAGTCCGCGCGAATCATTCTGTCAATTGAAGAGACTCGCTCGAGACACATTTAGTGCACTGCACGGGATTGGAGCGAGAGGGGAGAGCCAACAAGCCGGGCAATTCACTTTAAATAAACCAAGGGATGGCTTTCAGGACGCCTGCTGTTCAACTGCACCTTAAAACGTGTTTTCTTCTGCTTTTAGGGGGTCTAATGGAAGCTGCCCAGGAGCAAGGAAGCATGTACATGTGGATTGATGCCAATCAAGCAAGAATATTAATTGGTAATAGTGTTTTGCGTGGCTTCTTAATGGCACATGAATGTTATTAGAGCCCAATTGTAAACCAAGCCAGTGTATAATAATTTAACTGAAAGTTTTTTTTTCAATTCATGGGAAGCTTGTGAATGCTCAATGCTTTATTCAACAGGTTTTGAGGAGGATATTTTAATAGTTTCCGAGGGCAAAATGGCCCCATTCACACACGACTTCAGGAAAGCACAGCAGCGAATGCCAGCAATACCTGTCAATATCCACCACGTGAACTTCACCTGGCAAGCCACTGAGCAGGTACTGTGTGTGTGTGTGTGTGTGTGTGTGTGTGAACCTTCATTCTGAAACGTTTGATGGCATGATCTTAACCAGTGTCGCTTTACACTGACAAATCATATCCTGATGCCGTCTTTTCGCCCTTTAAAATATGTAAACATCTTCAAAACAAACTGATTTGATTTAATAAGCAGAATTATTGAATTAAGTTGTTAAATACTTAAAAAAGTTGTTTTTCGTCTGTGCAAGCTTTCCATTTTATTGATTTGTGATTAACATGCTCGTATAAATAAGCTATTTTACTTTGAAATACAATGACAATTTTGAAACTATTTATTTATTTACAATGTTTATTTATTATTATTGTTGTTGTTATTAGTAGGCTTTATATTATAGCCCATTTATTACTGTTATATTTATTAGTATTTTCCTGTTTACCTGTAAAAAATATCTAAACATCCTTAAAACAAGTTAAATTTTAAAGCCTATTTTGTAGAAAATAAATTCGTCCGTGAGTTAAGAATAATATTCTCAATTCAAAATATTTTCTTTGAAAGCTAATCGTATATTATGCAGTTTTGCTTGTCAGCTGAATCAATGTATCATGTTTTAAAAGGAAAACGGTCAGTTCAACTCTTGTGGTATTTTGCATGTTGGTGTTGTAAAGCGGCACGCGGATCAAAGCGCGGGCCCGCCGCGTGAACGCGCCGCATCATGCATGTGCCAAACATCTGGGTCGTCATCAGTACACTGAGAGCATGCGTGCCAGAGCCCGCGCTTTATTTCACAACGAAAGTTAACTTCCATTTGGAATCACTTTGTTGCGTTGTTATTGCTTGTTGATCCTCTCTGTAATTCGTTATGCTTTTGGCAGAAACTGTGGCAAGTAATGCATAGCTTTTCCCCCAAGGTTTAATAATAATAACACATATATTAGGCTACATGACTAAAATCAGTAAGGAAATCTTTCAGATCGGATTTAAAAACTCAATATAAACTAATGTAGCTATATGTTTCCATGTATATTTTATTTTTATTTATAACAATTTTAAGCATTATAAGGCATAATAATGAAAGCAAAATATAAGCAACATTATTACACTAAAAACATAATTAGGCCTACATAATTAAATAAATAAAAATGATGGCAACATAATTAAATGAAAACATTGATACATTTATATTGATATTGTACATTTATTATACCCACTAAAATACATTTTTTAAATCAATTCAAATGTATTTGTATCATCCTTTTGAAAGCTTCCCAAAGCAGTTTTACTAAGAATATTGCCTTACAAATCCTGTAAAAAAATATTTTCATGATTTATCACAACATTTTTTTCTTTTGACAAATCAACTTGGATAATTTATAACATAGGATTACAGATAACATAATATTGGTAGTTTCTGTTGATTAAACCAATCTCCCTCATTGTATTAACTCAATTTTTTAATTTCAATAAACCTAACATTTTTAGGCAGCCAGGTTATTTAGGCTACTTTTTTTAAGTTAAACCAACAATCATTTTTACAGTGGGCGGCAACAGCAGTGAGAAAGGTCATACAAAATTTGCATATACAGTGCGACTTTAAAAGTCAAAGCAAAAATGTTTTGTAATATCATGAATAACAGCATGCTCACATTAGCTCATGTGATTCACCACAGCTTCATTCACAACTTTGTATGTATGTACCTAAACAGCTTTTGGGGGGGAATGTACAGGAATCTCTTTTCACAAATGATCTATCTTTGCACGCCGGGATCATAATCTGTGAATGGCATGTTGACTTGACGAAAGAGCAGCAAGAGGGAGAAATTAAAATAGCAAGGGGAGGGATACGGAGGAAAAAGAGAGGGCCCACTCTGTCCTGGCCCCTGTTAGCTTCAAAGACGGCCGCTGAGGCTTTAGAACAAAGGTCCCCGGCATAAAAGGCTGGCGGCGAGAGTTATCTGTGTTGGTTATTACCATTCAGCTGTAGGATTAGCTAAGCTCTCCACACAGCTTGTGTACTTTTGCCTCCATCAAACGCTGCCCAGCTTTTACACTCCGAAATCTAGAGACCAGGAAAAAAGAAAGGGAAAAAAGAGTCGTCTACCTCGCTTTCATCTCCTTTTGGGACGTGTTTTTCCCCCCGTAGTGCATGTTTGGCCTCGCCATCACGGCTGTCCTCACAAGTGTGTAATTCCCAAAGAGTTGAGGTCATTAGTCAGAGAGTGGAGGAAATTGATTGCCTTGCAAACTTAAGGATACCCTGAAACCCTCTTTTTAGTCTTTAAAGATGTATATGTGCTCCTGTCATGAACCACATGCAACCTTTTTTGTGCTATTGTCCCAGATTGCCCCTCTTTATGCAAATATACACTACTTCTTTTAATGTTTTTGAAGTTTAAAACAAAGTTCACCTCTGTTTATCTTTTGTTATTTTTCTTCTTCTTCAGGCAGAGTACTTCTATGAGTTTCAGACTCTGCGTTCAATGGATAAAGACATTATGGATGACCCTACTGTCAACGTTCCTCTCTTAGGATCAGTGCCACACAAAGCTTCTGGTGTGCTTTTCATTTTATATACATATTAATTAATTGTAGTTTATTTGAATAGATTTTAATTTTATTAATAAATTAATTTATTTCAGTTTTTCCTCTTAACAAAAGTTTTGATGATAAACCGGTGGAATAGTGCAATAACGATGATGTGCATATCATTTCGATTCTTAAAATCACATCTAAATTATGATTATTATAACCCATGAGACTTGTGGTACATGGATGCTTAAGGTTAATTCATCAAAAGCGGTTTTGTGTACTCAGTGGTCCAGGTGGGCTTCCCATGTCGAGGTGACCAGGATGGTGTGGCAGCATTTGAGGTGACCATCCTAGTGATGGATGCTGGAGGAAACATCATCCTGAGGACTCCACACAATGCCATCTTCTTCAAAACGTGTCAGAGAGGTGAGCTTTCAAACCTTACATGTTGATGCACAAACTGATTGAGTGGGTTGTGGATCAGATATTGAAACTTTACAGTTAAAAGCCTAGAAGCAGTTTTATTACTCAGAAGAGTTTTCAAGTTCATTCAGGTCAGCTTCATTTCACCTAAAATACAATATAAACAGACATAAATGAATTACTTGTTGACATAGTATGAGTATAAAGCTGTAAGATGAATATGGTGTTTTGTATATCACAACATTTGGTATCCTGACATTATGTGAGACATTATTGAGATCTGAAACTCTAGAGAAGACATACACGACTATTCGAAAGTTTGGGCGGTAAATTAATTAATAAATTAATATTTTATTCAGTAGAAGTCATTAAATTGAACAAAAGACATGTATAATATTACAAAAGCTTTCTATTTCAAACAAATGCTGCTTTTTTAACTTTCTATTCATCAAGGAATTCTGAAAAAACAACAATTTATCACGTTTCCCATAAAAATA
This sequence comes from Tiaroga cobitis, assembly GCA_030578255.1. Lineage (NCBI taxonomy): Eukaryota > Metazoa > Chordata > Actinopteri > Cypriniformes > Leuciscidae > Tiaroga > Tiaroga cobitis. Next base: position 34,777,662 of record CM060594.1, on the reverse strand, counting down.
CTAAGCAGTACAACTGTTTTCAACGTTGATAATAATAAGAAATGTATCTTGAACACTAAATCAGCATATTAGATTGATTCATGAAGGACCGTGTGACACTGAAGACTGGAGGTTTAAAATATATTAAAATAGATAAGTTATTTTAAATTGAAATCATATTTCACAATATTACAGCCTTGGGTTACTTTAAAGATTTAAGTTTTTTTTTTCTTTAGAGAATAACCTGGAAACTTAGGGGAAAGTTTCCATTTGCTCTAGAAGAAACAACCTTAGTGAAAACCTATACAAAAATGTATTTAAAATACATTTATTTCATACTAACTATACTACAAATCCATTAACATATTTACTGACACATCGCTTGAGACTTAATGATATAAATAATATAATTTTAAACATTATTTGGAGTACTTCTTTATTGCACAATGCAAATGTCTTAATATTAAGACTAAAATGTGTTTTAATATCACTATTAGGAAGGATGGTATGATCTCTGTATAATATCAGTCTTTAAATTCAAGTGTATATTTATACATTTAAAGTGTGTGTTATATATTTAAAATATTAAATATTTAAAGTGTACCTAAAGTATATTTGCAATAGTTCCACTTTAGCAAAATCAAATATACTTAAGTATATCTTTAGTTGGACCTCAGCACTATTTCTGGATAACTAAAACACATTGAGTACAAAATTATTTGTTACAATTTAGCAGACTTTAAGTATAACAGCACAATTGCAGGGTATTTATATTAATGTATTAATAATATATGTATTCAAAATGTATTGGTAGTAGACTTAGCATAAAATAAATCTATTTCAAAAACATTTGTGGCATAATCAAATTTCACTAGGGAATTGAGATGTTAAATAGATCTTATTTATGATTTTGAGCATGGTTTGTCTCTTCTTTAAGTGTATTTGGTAAGAGAAGCGGAGATCATGGTACGGGTGATTCTCAACCTCACCCACAAAGCCATCGCTGGCTCATGAGGTCATGTGAATCCTACCAGCTGCAGCCCTTTAGAATGAGCGTGTTATGTTTTTCTCTGATCCCCCCTCCCTTCACACACACACTAACCTCACGGTGTTGCATTCCCCTACACACCCTTTTCCACCCCTCTCCATTCGGCGTGTAGACTTCACAGATCAAATGGTCCATCTGTCTGAAGCCACCCCGCAGGGAGGAAGCAAAGTGTTTCCTAGTGACAGCTGAGGGTGCCTTAATGACTAGTACTCACAAGTTATTTTTTTAAAAGTCTAGCTGCTTAAATTTCACCCACAGGACAAAATGACATTGACGAAGTTGATATAGCTTAACACTTTCAAGTTTACCCTCTTTTCGAGGACCATTATTAACAATATTGGATATTTAGTTTCATGTTTCTTAAACCTGACCCAAACATATCTGCATTGAACAAACCTTAAAAAGGTTATTTGAGCCAGCAATTAACATTTTGTCATCATTTACTCACCATCGTGTCATTCCAAACTTGTATGAATTTTTTCCCCCATGTGGAACACAAAAGGAGACGTTTAGCAGAATGTCCAAGCTGCTCTTTTTCATATGATGAAAATGAATGTAGACTAAGACTAAAGGGAACACTTTATATTCTGCAATATTATTGTCTTGAATGCTCTGACACTATTGGATGAGAACTGAACTGAGTTGGATGATGACATCACTGCTTCATAGCTGAATTGAACTCATTATATAATTTATGAACTTTACACAGTTATTGAGCCAGAATGAATCAACACTGAACTGATTTCACCTGAATAGTTACTGTTTATTACTGCCTTTTTAGAACTGCTTTACAGCAGGATTGAAGTCTCTTTGCATTACTTAATCTTCATTTTCCTGTTTATCACTGTAAAGCTGCTGTGAAACAATCTGTATTGTATAAAGCACTATATAAATAAAGGTGAATTGACTTGACTTAAGAGCTGCCAAAGTCTAAAATGACAAAAAAAAGGGCAACAATAAAGTGGTTAGTATGACTTAGTATGACTTGTGTAGTAAGTCTTTTTAAATCTTTGTATGAAGAACAGACTCAAATTTTTGATGTTATTAACTGAAAATCCTGCTTGACAGCCTCAGACTCCATTCACTTTCATTGTAAGGAAAAGAGCAGCTTGAGCATTCTGCTAAACTTCTTGGTTTTTCACAGATAAAAAAGAAAGTCATATGCGTTTCAAAACACATGAGATTGAGTGTAAAGTACACTATACTACATAGTCTTTAAAGATTCTGAATTACGCTGAAACATTTCTGTAACAGCTTATTGTGGGCCACATTGTGTTCGACAGAGTTGGTTTCACCTCAAAGCTATTTCCCTCCTTTTATATGTGTCAGTACTGTTATTGAATTCACTGGCCTTTCAACTTCTCCCGGAATCTGATGTCCTTGAAGTGGCGTAGGAAGGGAGTAAGTTATGGAGAGTATGGTGAAGAAAAAAAAAAAAAAAGTAGGAAATGTTCTCACCATTTATGTCTTCTCTCCTCTTTCTGAAGCAAAGTGCCCTGGTGGTTGTCGCAATGGAGGCTACTGCAATGAAAGGCAGGTCTGCGAGTGTCAGGATGGGTTTTATGGGGTGCACTGTGAGAAAGGTAACCATATTTATATAGACCCACCATCAAATTAAAGTCAGTAGGCAGGCTACTGACAGTGTAGTTTACTACATGAAACGAACAAATATATATATATATATATATATATATATATATATATATATATATATATATATATATATATATATATATTTAATAAAACGTAATTATATATTATATATTTAAACATTTATAATTTAAATATAATATTTACATTCATTTAAATATTTGAGTTTTGGTCTTATTGGATCTCTAAAGTGTCTCATTGTCTACCTGCAACAAAACAAATCCATGAACAACAGATGTGAGCATGTAGAACCTTGTCATTAACTGTCCACTGACAACGCCAAATAGATATAACAAAAATAAAGAGAAATGTATTCTACAAGACTCTTTTCTCAGAAAGACAAGCTTCCTTTGGAAACAAACGAGTGCATATAGTTTATTATGATGATGATTATACTCAACCTCAGGGCATCACTTCCCAAAATGCCTTGTGCAAATTACAAAGTGTGGTTAAGCCCGCTATGTACTAGTTTATATGAAAGAATGGAGCATGCATGTATTCTAGAAAGTTTCTGAAAAAAAAAATATGAATTACCCAGCAGGTTGGGAGGCGCAAACATGTGTTTTTCATCTATTTACAACTTTAAAGAGCAGTTTACCAAAAAAGGCTTCCATTATACGCTGAATATGCGTTCAATATCCTCATTGTTGCTCTGCTGTGTTTGTACATAAACCGCTTCCACAAAACACCTTTCATCTAACAGCTTTTGGCTGATTTGTTTTCACCTGCATCGCTGCCAAAACCACAAAGTTTTGTGCTTTACATATCAAGCAAACCTGCAGCCCAAACAACAACAGCAGAAACAAGAAATTTAACTTGTTTATTTGCGATTTCAAAGTAAGACGTTAATATATTGACTACGTAAATGTTTCAGCCTGCAAGCTCTGTGAAATATTAAGTTACATTTTGCATTAAGATAATTTGCATTATGTGGGCTGAGCTATTAATCATAAAGCATATTTTAATGCGTATTATATATAACAAACAAAATCCTCTTTTCCTCATTTTTAGCCCTGTGCTCCCCTAGATGTGTGAACGGCGGCCTGTGTATGAGCCCAGGTGTGTGTATATGTCCTCCGGGCTACTTTGGACCCAGCTGTGAGAGAGGTTGGTTTCCTTCCTGTTACTGCCTATCCATCATGCTGCTATTGTGCTATCTTATGCCACCTTTCATTATAATATTGATGTGCCCCAATTATTCTATTTTAAAGGCTCCTAATTTTGTTTTGGAGGTCTGCTACAACACTTTTTCTTGCATCCAAGGTCAAAAACACTTACATTTGTCGTAATATACATAGCAGCATCACCTAATTTCTCATAGTATCTGAAAGGGTATTTGCTTTTGCAGCACAAAAAACAATGTCTTCTTTACATGTCGACAACACAAACCAAACTCTTCCAGGCTTCAGCTACAATGACAGTGTTTGAGGGCGGGTCAATGGAGATGTTGTTTACAGGCAGACAATGAAGACCATAGGCTGGCATTAGGCAAATTTGTTAAAAACCTACATAAGCTTGTGCAGGAAGTAAGACTGTAATTACTGACTGTTCATTTCAGGCAGTTCACAATCGATTCTTTCATTTGGGAAACAATAAATATCTCGTTCAGTAATGAAACTCTGGAGGGTACAGGCTGATAGGTCCTTTACATGCAATCTGCAAGCAATTACATCATTACAGCGTGGCATAGGCTGATTGGCCACTGCTGCAGCTAATGAGATTGCTTATTCAACAATTAAATAGTTTGGTTCACTGTTTGCTAGTCTATCAGAGTTCCTAATAATTCAACTTCTTTAGATAAGTGAATGGTCTTTTATTCATTCCAAAACACTAAACAATGTTCCTTGATCTGCATTTATCAGTTCATAAATGAAGCAACACACCTGTTCAATATCATGTTTGATGTTTTGCAAGTTGTGTTGGATGCAGGGAGTGAATAATTTAGCATATAAGCAAAGCTAGCGTGAGAACATGTATTCTGAGTCAATAGCAGCAGCAGGAAGAAAACTTTCTATCAGCTTGCAATGTGATATCATTTGTTAAAGTCACACATTGAGCTCGTTTTCATTAGGTAATTTTAAGCCATATTGGTTCAGGAAAAAACGAGCTAGTTTGGCCAATAGTTAAACAAACCCATTGCAAAAGTCACTAGTAAATTATTCTGCGCTTAACTAGCCCTGATTTAAATCAAGCCACTAGAATTAAAGTAATTCGGCAAAGCAGGTCCAGGCACACAAAGCATAGTCCATTAGCGTTAAGCTGTTCGGCAAAGCAAGTCCAGGCATACAGAGTTGGCAAACATGCAGTTCTCATCTTTGGAACAGCAGCAGTACATGTCTTGGAGATAGATCTCTGTTGGGGGGACTGTAGTGTCCTATTGTCTTTCTGTTGTCTCTGCGAGGATTTCTGATTGTCTATTAATGCAGCAGCATGTTTTACACAAATGCATGTGTTCGTTTGCTTGTATTGTGTCCTAGTATCCAGGCTGATAGGTCCTTTAGTTTACATGCAGTCTGCAAGCAATCACATCATTACTGCATGGCACAGGCTGATTGGCCTCTGCTGATCCTGCAGCCAATGAGATTGCTTGTTCAAAATTGAAATAGTCTGGTTCTGTTTGCTGTAGGCTAGTACTTGCGCACATGATCAGAGATACTCTGAAACCCTCCACCATTTATGTCTAGATTTATTTTTGTAAAGCAAGAAATTCTGATCGCAGTCTCTACAAGTTTTTTGATTTTTATTTTACAGCTGTTCTTAAAGGATTTAGAACAGATGTCAAAACCATGAAACATGATCTACCAAACCGTTAGATAAATAAATAAAAGCACAACTTGTTTGTGTGTTATTTCTCTTTGTAGTTTGTGACATTTTCATTGCTTTGTTTTCTCTGCATTAACAGCTAACTGCAGCACCACCTGTTTGAATGGAGGGACGTGTTTCCATCCTGGCAAATGCATCTGTGCCGTGGGCTTTGAGGGGAGCCGCTGTGAGCTCAGTGAGTTCAGCTACACACATCTTCATCAACACTGTGAAAGGAACAAACTACAGTCAGACCACAGTAACAGCACACATTAAAAATGATCTAAACAAAAACAAACAAATGCCAACTTGTTGGCCAAACCTAAGGATTTTCACATGGGCTTTTAGAGGGGGAAAAAGTTGTTAAATAAGGACTGCAACTACTAAAGGGTGTGGTTTTATGTGCTTGATGAATCATGGTACAAATGTAGTCTTTAAACTAAGGTTTCGGGTCAGTATGATAAAAAAAAAATGAATTAATATTTTTATTCAGCAAGAATGCTTTAAACTAATCAAAAGTGAAAGTAAATACATTAATAACGTTACAAAAGATTTCCATTTCTAAAATTTCGATTCCCCATTTTTTTTAAACTTTCTGTCAATCAAAAAATGGTTTCCACAAAAGTATCAAGCAGCACAAATGTTTTCAACATTGATGATAAGAAGTATTCTTGAGCAGCAGATCGATAAGGATCATGTGACACTGAAGACTGGAGTAATGATGCTGAAAATGCAGCTGTTTCATCCCAGGAATAAATTACATTTTAAAATATATTCAAAGAGAAAACTACTGATTTTGATTCGCTCATAAAAAAGGTACCATTCAAAAAACATTAGAAATTCCTGAACTCATAGCTTAAAAGTGCTAATTCTCTTCTGAGTATTTGGACTTCTAACTAAACAGCTCTATTGATTTATAATGTTGAGTGTTAACTGGCAGTTACATTTTTATCATCATCTTTCAAAGGGAAAGCTGTGTTGTTTTTTTTTGGATGTAATAGGCTCTCTTCCAGAAATTGCCCTCAGAGCAGGTCTCCAAGTAAACTTCCTAAGTGAAGTGTGTTCTCACATTAGTGTTAAATGGGCCGGCACCTACTTGGGCAAACACAGGATGTAATTCAGTTGTGTTGTCACCCTAATCACTAATAACAACCTCATGAGCTCACATGCACTCAAGCAGTGTGGCGTTTTATCTCAGGCCTTGTTCTCTGACACAAAAATACTGTATATAGATACACACTTGCTTTGCTTCAAAGGTCTGTAGTCATTCATTGGAGTTTAAACAACTCTACTTTGACCACAAATATCATCCTTTCCTTTTCAAAGGCAGGAAGTATTGCAGTAACACCTCTTTTGGTCTGTAAAGAGAGAGAAGAGAAAATATTGAAGTAATATTTCCGTAACTTTTTAAAAGCATTAAGCCAGTTGTTACTGTCTAATCCACTGCAGTATCATGTTCTCTGTCAAAACGAGCTGTGACATAAACGCCTGGAGTCCCATTGAGGTCATGTTATGTAAAGACCTAGTTTCATGGGTATGGATTTTGTTGATTTGTCAAGGAACAAAGCCGCCGCTGAAATTCAGTCAATCTTGATCAAATATGCAGGTGTAAGAGGATCCGTGAGCGTTCGGAAAGGGTCTTACTACCTATACGCCCCGCTTTTGTTTTTTAAAAGCGTTAAATTTCCTTTTTATTTTATTTCTCAATCACTTTACTATACTTTTCCATACATCCTCTGCTGGGTGTTTTTACATGTTCTCAATATTTGTTTCATTTTCCAGTGACAAATATCTAAACATCCTTAAAGCAAGATCAATTACTGCAGCTTGTTTATATTTACATAAAACCCCAATGGCTAAAATAGTCAAATAAAATAAAGCTTGTAAAACCCCAATGGCAAAATAAATAACTTTTGTTTGTGTGTTAAAAATATAAATGGAAATGTTAAATGTATAACATTAATGTTCTCCAGTTTGTTTACTCTGGCATGAAGTATATTTAACATCTTCCTGTCACAAAAATGTAAATTTTATATAAATGTTAAATATATAATATTTAAATAGATTTTAAAATTAAAATAAATACTGTGCTGATATTTCCATGCAGCACAGTTTCTCATAAGACAGTAAATAATTGTAAACAACACTCCCTTTTGCAGTCTATGTTGGTTTTGCATTTTGGGATTGCGATAATGCAGTTTGCGATGTTGTTGTCTCCAGGTAAATGTCGTCAGCCTTGCAGAAATGGAGGCAAATGCACAGGGAGGAACAAATGCAAGTGCAGCAAAGGCTACCATGGCGATCTGTGCTCCAAAGGTGAGATTATCTCAACTTGGCAGAAGAACTGTGGACATGTTTGATCAAAAGCACATGTTCCACTGCAGCATTGCTCTATGCGCACAAAACACGCACTGTAAAAATGAACCGCCGGTGCTTGATTGCACCTTAAATTTTCCACTTGGGCTCCAGGCTTGCTGAACGGCACATGATATATTTCTAAGACTAAACACTGCGTCTCTGTGTATGGGTAAAAAGTGTATGTGTATACGTGTGTGCAGCTGTCTGCGAGCCCAGCTGTGGAGCACACGGGACCTGTGTGGAGCCCAACAGGTGCCAGTGCAGGGACGGCTGGCATGGACGACACTGCAATAAGAGTAAGACAACATCCCACATATCCCTTTTCCCAAGGCCAAGTTACTAATTGCCACCTGGAAATGAATTAGAGCAAGAAATCCGCTGTAATGTCAAGGTATTACCATGGATATTTAGACATATTGCCATAAAAATACCATAGTTTTCTGGACATGTACAAATGATATTCTTGGTGCTACCGTGGAGTGCAATGCAATCATTGTTTACATAAACTAAAATGAAAACAGCTTTGTTAGCTGAATTTTTTTTTAATGACCCATAAAACGAACAAAAAAATGCTATATTTTTTTATCTATGGTATATTATAAAAACTTTACACAACCTTTACAACCCACTTGCATTAAACATGAAATTGCCACTAGACGGCAATGGCACTAGATTTAAACATTTTTAAATTATACCAGTTGAGGCATTAACTTTTGCAGCCCTAAAATGACTAAAACAAATATGTAAGTGTAGAAAAGCCTTTGTGTACACAAAAACTAAACTTAATTGAAGAAAAAAAAAAATTTTTTTTTAAATCTTACGCTTATGCATTTAGTTTATAGTGCAATTTAACCACTGGTTTTAGCAAAAGAAACCCTGTAGTACCAGTTATATAACATGCACCATTTGAACTAAAACCCTGGCAAATGACTTGTTTTTGTAGTGAAGTCAAAGGCCCGGTTTCACAGACAAGGCTTAGATTAAGCCAGGATTAGGCCTTAGTTCAATTAGGGCATTTAAGTAGCTTTTATAAACTTGCCTTAAAAACATTACTGGTGTGGATCTTGAAATTAAACTATGGGACTGACATTTTAAGATATGTCAGTGCAAGTTGCTTTCAGTTAAAACAGCTCAAACCTGCATTTTGGCTTAAGCCGTATCTGTGAAACCAGGGGGAAATGCCTTATTTGTATTAATTATTTTAAGATTTTATTATTTATATTGACCATAGTACTGCAACAGTAATATGTCTGTGTTTGTGTTACCCTCTAGCATTTAGTTTATAATGCCATTTAACCATTGGTAAAGCAATTTTTACCACCTACTTTTTTCTTATTTTCCCTAGAAGGGTCAAGTAGTATTAAACGTTTTTATTGCAAATATACCAATGCACAATTTGAACTAAAACGCCAGTAAAAATGGCTTGATTCTTAGTCATAAATACTGTTCTACACTACTGAACTGATTGCTCTCTTCCTCCAGGATTTCGTGGAGGAGTCTCCAACAGCCAGCGGGTCTCTGGATCCAAGCACAAGTCACAGCCTGTGGCAACGAAAGACACAAAGGAAGCACCCGAATCCAGTCAGCCCTCTGAGACCAACTACGTGGTTTAAGCCTCTAAATTTTGGGCCAACGGCCCCTCCATTTTCAACGTCGCCTTCCCCAGAACAAAGCTTTCATCATCCTCTTCCGATCCACATCGGGACACTCCCAAGCTGGACTGCTGCTTTCTCAGAGCGAGACTTGTTTTTGTAGGACAGTAACAGTGTCTTATTTTACCACACTAGCGCCTTTGATATAATATCTCCCACAGTCACCCTTCATCGAGCTTCTGCCCTGCGTCAACCGAGAGGGGAGTGAGTCACATGGTTGTGGTGAGCGTCTGATGTTTGTGCATAGCCCTTGCGGTTTAGCTTCAGATGTGGCGCTGAATCACTTTGAGAAGTGTACGTTACGATCCGAGAACTTCCGGGTGTGGATCCAGCTTTTCTTAGGATGGTAATTGCTGTGTTTGGCTTGTGCTCGAGGTTTGTCTCATTGACTTGCTCATTTTGTAAACATATTGTCGCCATTATTGTCACTAACATTCTTTTTCATGCAAATCACACTTGTGTAGTAGGTTCTCCAACAAGTACTTGTATAAGTAATATGTATGCTATTCGTGCCATGTAAAATTGAAATATAAAAATATATATTTAGATATGAGTAGACTGTCTTTAAGTGTATGCTTAGAGTTTTCATACTTATGTATAACAATGCACATACGCTGCGTGTGATGTCATAAACATTAAGCCAAAAAAACATTTGAAAAAAACTATTTTTCATGTGACTTCATTACACAAATAAAACATGTTTTCTTGGAGCCTGCGAAGGTGAAGTGTCTTAACTCTTAAAAGGACGGTTGTGTCTTCATTTACTCACCCTCATGTCGTTCCAAACCTGTATGACTAACTTGTGTTTGTAGAAACACAAAGGGTATTGGACGAAGTCTGCCAAGCTCAAAAAAAAAAAAAAGACACAAAAGCATCTTAAAAGTATAAAAATTGTTCATGCAGCTCTTTCCGTGATCTGTTCATAAGTACAAATTCATGAATTAATATTTATTTGAATCAGATCATCAAGTTCAGTACCTCTGTTAAACTCAGTCAACGGCTGTCAAGTTAACAGCTCCCTGGAGGTTATTATTGGTGAGTAACAACTTCACTTTTGGTCCGTTCCACACTTTAGGCCATCTAATGGCTTTAAAAAAAGTTTAAATATAGCACACAAGTTGTATAGAGTACTTCTATAGCACTCTGTGATGTTTGAATGATGCTTTTAAAGCTTGGAAGCAGAATGGCAGAAAAAAAAGAAAAAAAAATCCCCTTCAAGGCTGACAAAGAATACAGACAAGTCACAAGTTATTGGAAAGGGCCAAAGCTCAGAAAGTAAATTTATATATATACACTAATATTTAAAAATTTGGGTTTTTTGAAAGAAGTTTCTTATACTCACCAAGGCTGCATTTATTTAATAAAAAATACAATAAAAACTGTATTGTGACATTTAACATTTTAAAAATGTAATTTATTCCTGTTATGGCAAAGCTGAATAGACTTCAGTGTCACACGATCCTTCAGAAATCATTCTAATATGCTGATTTGGTGCTCAAGAAACATCATTATCAATGTTGAAAACAGCTGTGCTGCTTAATATTGTTGTGGAAACTGACTTTTTTTTGTAGGATTCTTTGATGAAGAGAAGTTCAATTTATGTTTAATCATGTATTTGAGGCGTTATAAATGTCTTTTGAATGATCCTGTATGGCACAGCGCTGGAACATGACTCTTAGATTGCTTAATCTTTCTTAAACCTGCTTAAATGTTCTTCCGTCATTTGTTCCACAGGCTTTCTATAAGGGAGGATTGTAAAATAAAGCGAGTTTTTACGGGCCAGTCTTGCGGCTTCTGTGCGATTGCGAAGGGACTACACTGTGGTGGGTCTAACTCTGTGTGCGCTGGCAGGCGAATAAGTAGCTTGTTGCTCTCCTGTGCATAAAAAAAATCCAAGTATTCACATATTCCCTGTCTCAAGTATAGTGGAAAAAAGCAAAGCTGATAGAATGGGTGCAGATGTTTACCACCTCCACCATCATGAGATGAATTGTCAGATGTTTGTTTCGGTAAAAGTAACATCATGCAACTGGAATGTTGATGTCTACTTACCAAAATACATGAAACATTGTGCAACAGCCACCTGGAAGAGCACTCATCCTTTGAGCCAATCACTCAAAAAGCAATCTTTGGTTTTCGAGGTTGAAAAGGTCTTGGTAAAGAAGAATGATGGCAATGTGCATACGAGCATACACACACATGCAGTCTAGGAAGATCATTCACACATTACACCAATTAACCTCTATGGGGGGCGCCGCTCGATCAGCCGTGCTTCCCTCCGCGGTCCAGAGGAAGCTGGTGTGGTGGCCAGAGAGGACAGGTGAAAATAAACAGCTGGCCTGGTGATTATTTGTACTGTTCCACATCACATAGCAGCTCGGCCCACCATGATTGGCCTGCGGAGCCCATGGGAGCCACGCGAAGTTGCCCTGTCAGGTCACCTTTCATGGAGGAAATACAACAATAACAAAAACACTGTGGAATGTCAAAAATGTAGCAGGCAAATGAAATGGCGGTAACCATGGAAACCACTGAGTCATTTCGTGCCTGTGAATTTTCCAAACATCTGGTAACTTGCGTTAAGCAGGTGCAGGAACAGGTATGTTCCATTTGTATCTGCCTCTGGGCGCCGAAGCAGGGAAACATCAGAAAGATTCGGTCTGTTGAGAATCAAATTGAAATGTTCTCTCCATTAGACTTCACATAACGGCTCTTCTGAGAATCGTAGCAGTAGAAGATTCACCATCTGATTATAGGACGGAACGAAGGGCAAAAATAAGATATCCACAGGACGTTCTTACAGGAATATTCTAGATTCAATAGTTGAGGTCAATTGACAGCACTTGGCATAATGCTGGTTACCACAAAAATGTATTTTGACTTTTCTCTCCTCTTACTTTTCAGAAGGTTTTTTTTTTCAGTAGATGAACAACAAAAACATTGACAGCCAATCAGAAACCACCCGACTTTAAAGAGGATGAGAATTGAATTTGGCAGACGACAAAAGTGAAGCGTGTGCTTATAATAAACAAAGTTATCGTCCATTAATTGGTGTGGACACTAGTTAGCATTCTTGGTTTGATGGGCCCTAACTATAAAGTACAAAGTTGTATAAAGTAATAATCATTCTAATTACGAATGTTATTGCCTGTTGGTGAGGATGGTAATAAGGTTATCGTTCTTGGTGTGAACAGGCCCTAAATAAAAAGCATAAAGTTATAATAATTTCTATGAGAAAAGAGAAGTCTTAGAAAAGTTTCTAAGAAAATAAAACATTTAGTCCTAGTTCGCTTAGCGTTCACACTGTCATTTTTAAGACCGAACCTAAGATACAAAAAAACATCCAAAACAAGGCTTTTGGCTTTGGGCAAAATGCGCTTGTAATATGTGCGTACAAATGATGGCATTTTGACCAGCTGAGAACACGCAATAGTTTATAAAAATGTGTAAAGGAGCACCGCCAGAAATTCACACAAATGAAAATCTGCTGCAATGAGACGGTGGTCCTGATGCCTGTATCGAACTGTGATGGCCAACTCAGCTCCTATGACGAGAAAAAAAAAGGTATAACACACCCTTCAACAAACCTGACTCGAATGCTTGAAATTGACACCAGAGAGCTTCATGGAAGGCACTTTGAGGGTGTGAAGATGTTGTGAAGGCCCTGCTGGTGAAGAAGAGAGAAGCGAGAGAAGTCAGTCTAGTGGGGTAGTATGAGTATGTTTGTGCCAGTCAGGAAAATTCCCCTGTGGTGTGGAGGAGAAAGACAGAACCAACAAAAGCAACACGCGCATTATGCCCACTGTGGCGAAAGGTTCTCGTCATTGTCCCAGCAAAAGAGAAGCAATGAAAGCAGGACATCAAAGGGAGAGCAGGAGAATGGGCTGTCTGAGCCAAGAGCTTTAGATCTGCTCTGCCCCCCATACAAAATCACCCCGCCGGAAAATACAGTAGGCTTACAGGTAGAGGTCGAGAACACTGCAGCGCGGATACTGGGGATGGGCACTGACTCTTAAAGCAAGTGCCATTGTTAGACACTCTGGGCTTCAATAACGCAAAGACTTCAAGCATACAGATAGCTAAACATTTATACTGAATCCTAATGTCTTGCCAAGCACATGTGTGCACTTACTCCTCATTCTTCAAAGTTTCCTGACAAGGTGTCATTTAAGTGTTAGGAATGACTGTATGAACCTCCTTGGATATAGATTCAAACATTTAGGCTTGCTTTATAATGAAAGGTAAACTGAGATTTAAGATTTTAGAAACAATTTTGGTTCCCCTAAGAACCTTTCAGTGAACAGTTCTTAAAATAACCACTTCTTATGCCTTGTTTTAACCTGGTATTAAGATGCGTTTTTTTTGCTACTTAATACCAGGTGTAAACGGGGTAAAAAACAGGTGTAAAAATTAAGATAATTATTTTTTTATAATCTAAAGAACCCTTTTCCACTATAAAGCGCCTTTTGTGCAATGCAAAGGTTCCATCGATGTTAAAGTTTCTTCATGGAACCATTGATGCCTGTAAAGAACCTTTACTTTAAAAATAATATGCAAAATTATTTGCTACAGACATTTCTAGACTTTGCATGACTTCCTAAGCTTGGAAATCAATATTGTCCTTGATAAATCAAGGTTTTCTATGGGAACCCATGCCATGATGCATGGAATTGTGGGTTAATTGCAGGACAGACTTTTTGTTTATTTCGAACTGCACACCCATACATTTATTTCACATTTTTAAAAATTTTGATATATCTGTTCTTTAAAATCGTATAAAGGGGTTTTTCTATAAACGTGTGTGGCAAGAATTTTGTTAACAATAAACAGCAAACAGCGGAAATAGGCAAAAAAAAAAGAAAGAAAAAAGGCTAAATGAAAACACCTCTGAATCCTTTAGAGAGAATGCCAAACCACCCACTCCATCAAACTAAACCTGCCAAGAAACATCAGAGAGAAACATGCTGTGCCACCTTCTTATAATATGGTGAAATGCTATAAATAAAGGCAAGGAAAATTAAACAGGAATTACAAAAAAAGGAGTATAGGAAAACGAATTAGCAGAGCATCTTCCAGACGCGTGGGATAAAGTGCAGTTATAAGACTCTTAACTAAATAAATCACTTCACTAAGACTTTGAAATGGCATCACATTTACATGGAAAGTGTGCTTTAAAACTCCCAGCCTATATGATTGTGTGTGTATAGTCTGAGCTGTAAAGTGAATCAGTGTCTCTAGAGAATAGGATTTTCGCTCTTGTCTCAAGACAGCCCTGCCCTGCTTCTCCAGAGACAAAAACACCGACATCAAAGCCTCGCTGTCATCACGCAAGAATTTCTGAGTGCCCCCATCCTTCAAGAACCAGCCACCCTGGAATTTTAAGTGGATTTCTCCATCCCATCTCTCCCTGAGTCTTTCTGAACAGAGCGGGTGAGGGGGGATCCATATGGCTGGCAAATCATGTGACTTTTAAAACTGAGACCAAATGGAACTCCTCTGACTTGGTTTTCAATCCCAAATCTCTTATGCAGACAAGCATATGATCCAGAAATGAAGGGTCTGTGGCAGTGGAGATAAAATTTTTTTTAGAAGATAATGACCTATGAGCCCTGATTTAATATCTAGGCTCCAACAATTACTTGGTAACATATCCAACATTATTGACATGGAAAAAATGACACACTGTAAACAATTCAAAATGATTAAGGTTGGGGTTCTTGGGTCTATACTCTGTACAGATTGAAAATCCTCTCTAATAAAAAAGCTTTGAAAAGGTTAAGCAAATTGTAATTTTTCTTTTTTTACGTCTGTATCCCCACATGTTCACTGTGTTCTGTATTATTTATTTTTGTGCTGAATTATAAGTATGCAAAAAAAAAAAAAAAAAAACAGATAAAGAAAAAAAGGTTGAAAATCCAGCACAGCAGCACCATCTTTGTTTTGATTTTTTTGCGTGTGGCTGTATTCTCTTCAGTGGGTTGTACTGTTATTTAATGTGTTTTGGATTGTTTTTTTTTGCGTGTGGCTGTATTCTCTTCAGTGGGTTGTACTGTTATTTAATGTGTTTTGGATTGTTTTGTCGACGACACACCGTGAAAATATCTTTCCAAGAAATTTTGGTAGACAAAAACACGAGCTGTGAAAAAATTCTAAGTGATCTAGAAGCTTTATAGAGCTTTAAACTGCGAATGCCATTGAAAACTCGGCAAGTCTAGTCTCCAACCCTTCTCAGTCTATCCCTCACAGTCTCGCTTTCACTTCATAGCTACCTGTCATGGCGCTGCTCCGAATAAGGTCTATGTTCCATGCATAAGAGGGTGTAATCCTGCCACCTATCAGTGATACAGTGTCACTACATCCACGTTCAGTGACAGCAGCACTATGGCTGAACAGGAAGTTCCCGCACCCCTGAAATCTCTCAACTCGGATGATCCAACATTTATCTCCTTTGTTAACAAATCCAGTCGGAATGCCAAAGCATGGTGGCTAAACTTCTCGGGAAAACCCGTATCTTACGGCGACATAAAACCGGGGAAAACGCTCAAGATGAACACGTACCTCAGTGAGTAACGTTACCGTAGAACTAGCAACCTATCCGGTTTGTCGCTCCACTTTGTACTAAAGCAAGTATTTTTTACAGCTCATCCGTGGATCTTCAGGGCATCTGACGGAGCTAAACTGCTGGCTAACCTCAGTGAAGTTTACTTTCCAACTCAAGCGCAGTATGAGTACGGATACCCGCTGTACCAGTCTGTGTGTGTGACTGCACCAGGTGCGAGTCCATCCTTCATCTCATGTTGCTTCATATGCACAATAGTTTCATTTCAAATAGATATCTATGTTCTGTTTTTGACAGTGTACTCATTACAAGAATATTGTGCACGGTTGATCCGGAGTATGGTGAGAAAAGAAGACATCCGCAAGCTGGAAATCCCCGACAGTTTGAGAAAAGACATCAGTCGTGAACCCGATCTACTGAGAGACATTAAGATTTTATCTGCCAACATGTCAGCAAATGGTGCAGACTGATCCAGTTGCCTCCTCCCGGTCAACTAGAGAGCAGAAATCATTTATGATATCAGATGTTCAAAGTGTGAAAGTATGCAGAAGCTCATAGTTTCACTTTCTTTGAACATGTGGACAAGTTGTTATTCTATGCAACGACAGGGCATCAGCACTTTCATTTCAATTTCCTAATAAGAGCACTGTAGTATTGGGTTCTATCTATTAAACAACTGAAAAATTACGGGTATGTTATGGCAAATAAATAAATACACAAATACCACACTTGCATAAAATAAGATGGAATGATTGGAGTAATATAGTAAAAGTCCCAGTGCTTTTGGAGGATATCATCACTGGATATCAATTCAAGGATAGTAACTGTTGTATATGAAGACAACACATACAGGGTAAAATATTTTATTTTTTAACTATTACACCAAACAACATTAAATTATAAACAATCTGTTTTTTTCATACGTGACAATTTTGCCCTTTTAAAAATAAATCAAGAGCAATATTTCTCTATATCATGATAAATATTATTATGTTTAATTGTGACTAATATTGCACTTTGGGTACAGGCATACAGAGATCCCTGAATAATGTTTTATATTTATTGATGCTTTTGAAACTGACAGCATGCTGCTTTAAAATCATGTTTATTTAGTGAACAGTATATTGTTACACCAAAGACTGCTGCAAATAAAAAAAAAATATTATTTTCAAGATGTTTGTGTTGTGGTTTCTTTGCAGCTCTTCTACTTTCATGTAATTCTGGCCTTTTAAGTAAAAGTGTCTGGTTACTTTTAAATCATAAACATTCCATTAACACATCCCAACTAAACTAAATATTGCAGGCTTCTCGTAACGTTTGTTCCCAAACCATTAAAGGGATAGTTCAGCCAAAAATGAGAATTCTGTCATCATTTACTCACCGCTAAATTGTTCCAAATACCATGGAAGTCAATGGGTGCCATCAACTGTCTGGTTACCAATTTGAGGGTGAGTAAATGATGACAGAATCTTCATTTTTGGGTGAACTATCCCTATAACACTGATTTACTACAACACCTAAATAAATATGAAACATTTACCATTGATTATAGGTCACACTACATTCAAAAACAGAGGAATCCAATCAACACCACCGAGTTAAGTTGTACAATCATATTTGAAACATTCACATTTGGCCATTAAATTACAATTACTACTTTGCAAGTTGAAAGTTCACAGCTGGTTTGCAAACATGGGGAAATTACAATACACTAGCAGTGTCACGAGGAGAATCAACTCAACTAATGCCAATCTAATCTAATGCCAAAAATGAACCAAAATCAGAGGAGTTTGCTGTTAGTGCCCAAATAGACAGTCTATAGCACATACACTCCAATAATTCTGAACATAAAAAAAAAACAAAAAAAACCTGCAAACAATTTAATGGTTTATATTCAGTGCATGTATTTTTAAAGATTTTTTTATCATATATAAATATTTCATATGATTCACAATGTTGTTGTTGTTTTTTTGCAGAGATCTGCACTTAATTTGGATTCTAATTAACAATACATTATAATTCGATAAGTTCAAACAGTGTCAAAATTTAAGTTAAAGAAAATCAAAGAATATAATATTTTTGTACCACTCCCAGGACTGCACCCAGATTCACCTATGAAATTGAAGAGCATCACAACATTCAGTGTTTCTTCATGGAGTCGAGAATGCGCAGGATGTACAGGAACAGGTTGACTATGTCCAGGTACAGATTGATGGATGCCAGAACGTGTTCCTCGGGGGACAGCTTATGCATCAGCAAGTGGGTATCGAAAATAATGAACCCGCAGAACAGAAGAGCTCCAGCCCCGGCGAAGACCAACTCCATTGTGTCGTTGTAGAAGAAAAGCTGAAGGAGAGTTTGGCGTGAATCAAATTGTGCGACTTGACCACACAGCTACGGGTTTCAGTACTCACTTCATTTGATAATGTTAATTACAATTGAAGAAGAAAATCATTCCATAGAATACATAAAAAATACATTAAATAACAAAGAATAACTAATATAATATTAATATATAATAATATACTAATATTAAATAACAAATATACTTTGTTAATATTTTATACATAGAATGGAAGTAATACTTAAACAGAAGCACAGTTTTAACTTCTATTACTTCCAGAACATTCAGTTAAAAAATTGACAGGCCTCAGACTCACCCTCATAAAGCTTGCAATGATCAAGATCCACAGGCCAGCAAACAGACTAAAGATAAAAATGACCAATTAGGATTTTTCTGCAAGTGCACAAAACCAATTTGAAGGACAGAGCAAGAACTGTTGCATCAAGTTGTCTATTAAACAATAATATGGATGAAAAAAAATCTTCAATTCTCCTCACAAAAGACATTCACTTCTCCCATGCCGACCAGCGGGCCATGCACCACATCAAAGTTTTGACTCATGGAGCCCCGTTATTTTTGTTACATTTCAATTTAATAACTGGAAAGAAGAATGTTTCTCCAGAGACAATTTCTGACTCAAAGAACACCATTCCACATGGATTCAGGAGTAAATGGATTAAAACAATCATTCTTGCACTCAGTTACTGTGATGAATGTGACAGATCTGGGCCTTGAGCGGATGAGGAAGAGAGAATTACCTGGCTCCGAGCTTGCTGAAGTCTCTTTTAGACTGGAAAGTGTAGGCAGTGAGACCCAGGAACACGGCAGACGTGAGCACAAAGGCCTGAAGCACTATTGTGTACTCATAAAATGACACTGAAAGCAGAAAAATATGGTATCAGATGATGCATCACAGAGGTGTCCAATAATATTATGGAAATGGATGTTTATCAATTACAAAAATGCATAAACTTACCTGCAGTGGCTACAGACAGAGACTCCAGCAGAGTCTGCATAAACATGTGCAGCCATTATATTATAATACTTCATAATATGTAATATACACACACACACACTGGCCACTTTATTAGGTACACCTTGCTTGTACCAGGCTGGACCCCCTTCAGAACTGCCTTAATTCTTTGTAGCATGGATTCAAGAAGGTGCTGAAAACGTTACTCAAATTTTGGTCCATATTGATATCATCACGCAGATGCTGCATATTCATGATGCGAATCTACCGTTCCAGCACATCCCAAAGGTGCTCTATTGGACTGAGATCTGGTGACTCTGGAGGCCATCTGAGTTTAGTGAACTCGTTGTCATGTTCAAAAAAACAGTTTGAGATGATTTGAGCTTTGTGACATGGCGCGTTATCCTGCAGGAAGTAGCCATCAGAAGATGGGAACACTGTGGTCATAAAGGGATGGACATGGTCAGAAACAATACTCAGGTAGGCTCTGGCGTTTAAATGATGCTCAATTGGTAATAAGAAAATATCTCCACACCATTACACCACCAGCAGCCTGAACCGTTGATACAAGGCAGGATGGGTCCATGCTTTCATGTTGTTTACACCTTACTATCTGAATGTCGCAGCAGAAATCGAGACTCATCAGAACACGCACCAACGCTTTTCCAATCATCTATTGTCCGTGAGGTGAGCCCGTGTGAATTTTAGCCTCAGTTTCCTGTTCTTAGCTGACAGAAGTGGCACCGGTGTGTGTTCTGCTGCTGTAGCCCATTTGCTTCAAAGTTCGATGTGTTGTATGTTCAGAGACGCTCTTCTGCAAACCTCGGTTGTAACGAGGGGTTATTTGAGTTACTGTTGCCTTTCTATCAGCTACCAGTCTGGCCATTGTCCTCTGACATCAACAAGGCATTCCCACAGATTTGCCAACCCAATTGGATATTTTCTCTTTTTCAGACCATTGTCCGTAAACCCTAGAGATGGTTGTGCGTGAAAATCCCAGTAGATCAGCACTTTCTGAAATACTCAGACCAACAACCAGGCCACATTCAAAATCACTTAAATTATCTTTCTTCCCCATTCTGATGCTCAGTTTTAACTTCAGCAGATCATCTTGACCATGTCTACATGGATTGAGTTGCAGCCGTGCGATTGGCTAATTAGATATTTGCCTTAACGGGCAGTTGAACAGTTGTACTTAATAAAGTGGCCAGTGAGTGTGTATATCATACTTAAAATGTTGTTTTTTAGGTATATATACTCACAAATCCAAACAGCAAATAAAGATTGACGGGGTGCTGGTGACGGTACACAGCCAATGCAAGCAGCAGGATAAGGGACCCGATAGCAGATATCAGTACCAGAGCGGGACTGAAAAATTAATGCAGTGGTTCACAATAATTTACTTACACAGCTTAAAGTGTATTTTTTATATCTATCAGCCACAATGATGTGGTGAATGATGAATCCACAGGGAGGATGTGGTCTTACCTTTCGTGCACAAATGTTTTAATGGGGTTGCAGAGCATGAAAAGGGCAGATACAGCAGTGGTGATGATAATCTGCAGTGAAAGGATGGTGTAGACCTTGCGGAGGAAATCTAGAGAGAAATATGATTTGAGCGTCAACTCCTCAACCATATATACACACATGTAGTAAATAAAAAATTATAAGGTCACACTTTATATTAGGTGTCTTTTTAACTATTATGTACTTACAAAAAAAACTGTTAGGTACAATTTACTTATTGTGTTCAAAAATATGGGTATGGTTTCATGGAATTGAATTATATATATATATATATATATATATATATATATATATATATATATATATATATACATATATTATAGCTTGACAGGGTTTATTTATTCTCAAACAAGGCGTCTATCATTCACACAAAACCTCGATAAGCAGGTTTGACAACTACAGGCAACATTTTTAAGAAACTGTAACATTTCTAATAAAACTAATAAAGACACTGTGAAATCAATAGGGAATCCAACGACTCGTGACAGCTGATTTATATAATGTGCGCCAAATGTCTCCTGTGTGCCTTATGATGAAACCAAGTGAAATAAATGTAAATAAAATAGGAACCCCGCTCCAGCTGTTTCACGTTCATCCTTCCCATGCCATAGTGTTATAGACTGCATTACTGATTACGTAGACTTTTATTGTAAACATCGGCTTAACTCACCCATCCGGATGTGCACACTCGCTGTCGCGACGTTCGTGCCATAATTAAAATCATCCTCAATAGATGATCGCGGATACTTCTCTTCATTCATGTTTGATCGTATTTAACGAGTACCATTTACTGACAAGTTTATGGATAATCCAAAGGTCTCTTCCGTCGTTTGCCTTTTTTCTTCTTTTGGTGGTTTATATTGTTAACATTCCGTAGCTCAAAGATGCGCTATTGCCACCTAGCGGATTATCCCAAACCAGCAAGGAGGTACGTGGAAGACAAAGTAAAAAAACAAACAAATGTAAAAATAAATAAATAAAAAATTCATTAAAATATAATTATTTATCATCATAAAAAGGATTTAAATAAATAAATTGTCTTAAAATAAATACATAAATGTGATTAACATATATTAGTTATACGTCTATTAAATACTTTAAAATAAATAAATACAAATGTTGAATAATATAGATAAAAATCCTGATTAAAATTAAATAAATAAATAATATATTTAACAGTACATTACTATAGTGACTAGAAAAATATAACAATGTAACTTAATAGAAGCTAATTTCCGATTATAATATTAATTTAACATTTTAGGATGGAGGGTCTCTCACACGATGATGATCATATTTAGGAGTTCGTGGCATCTACAAAATTTACAACCCCTGCTCTATATTTCTGAAATAGTAGTACCGTATTAAATTTTCTGTCGGTTGTGAACTGCAATTCCCGATTGGTGAATGATTCACTCATTTGAGTCGGTTCTATTGAGAGTGAGGAGTCACGTGCCGATTTGGGCGGGGTCTGAGCCGTTCGGCCATGATGGTAGGAGACGCTATCGGTTGCCAGGGGCAACGCCTTCAGAACTTCACAGAGGCGCGACTAAAACATTCCAGAAATAGCGAAAGAGAGACAGCGCAGCTTAGTATTTGTTTACATTTTACCGATACGCCGCAGTTTCTTTGGAAGATATGGAGAAGGAAGAGAAATGAAAGGGGTTCTATCGGGAGAGACTAAATAACAATGCTAGCCAGGTTAGAGAAACTGCTTGTCAATAAACTGACAGCAGCAACAGCGAGCAAAGTCTGCTTTCAAAAGCAACACATTTCAGCACAGTTCGCCTTTTATTTAACACAAACGAACGAAATTAATACTCTGTTATTCATCGAGAGTTGTTTCATTTGTTATAGATATATCTGTACCGCGAAATGTTTTAAAAAGACACATTTTTTAATGACGTACGATTCGCATTGACAGGGGAATGTCCGAACTGTTCGCTTAACGTTGCACGGCAGGTGCAAATGCACGTATCTGATTCATATCAGATTTATTTCCACATATGAATGAGGCCTGAAACATCAAGTATGACTGAACTCTCGCAGTTTAACGTTACAGGTTTGGGGGTTTCTAAGTCTTGCACCCAGCCGCAGCAGACTTGTTCAGCTTCTAATGTTCAGCTTCTAATGACTTAACGTTAAAGCTTCTGAACTCTTGCATTGTGTAGGCAGTAACGTTAGTCACTGATACCATTAACAAACCAGGTAATTAACTATGTCAGCGTACGTGAAAGGTGGTAGTGCTTTGGGTCTTTCGACCATTCTGTAGCAGGTCGTACGGGTCCATGTTGATGTCAAGTAGTTTCTCTAAATAACGCTGCTTGGTGTTGTTATTTAGTCTCTCCCGATAGAGCCCCTTTCCTTTTGCTTCCCCCTTCTTCATTTATTCCCAAGAAACTGTGCCTTATCGCAAAAATGCAAACAAATATCAAGCTGCTCTCTCTCTCTGTCGCTATTTCTCTCGGGCTCACGGTCGAAGTAACCATGACAACGGATAGCGTATCCTACCAAGATGGCGAAACCTTCCCACAATGCAACGCGGAGTGATACGCGTGACGTCACCTTCTCATTCTCAATTCAATGAATCGTTAAGATACCGGTAGTTAGCAAACGGTTCGCGATTAAGTCATTTTGGACAGTTCACAAACGCACTTAGCCTACTCATAAAGCGGTAAAAAAAAAAAAAAAAAAACCACACAACAACACAACAACGCGATACGAACACAAAGCACAGAAACACTGGTTAAATTGAATATTTACCAAATGCCTTTTAAGCAAGCCAGCGCATCCTGTCGTTTCCCTTCCATTGATGAATTTCGTCAACACCTGCAGCTTGTGAACGACTCAGGTAAAGACATTTTACCTACAAACAAAATCAAATCACGAAACTTAGTACCAAAACGCAATCAGAATGCAATAATGTATATCATCATTAACGTAATCATCAGTAGGCTATCGTGTTTGTTTATTTGCTTTTTTACATACGTTATTAGCCTATCTTTTGAAACACTTTGAAGTATCATGATAGGCTACATGAACTATTGCTAACTATTAATTATTTAAATGGATAACTTAATTATATAATTGCGGGTTCATTTCACTTAAACAAAAGTAAACAATATGCTTTCTCAAATAAACTTATGATAATATAGGCCTACTGTATTTAATCAGTGTAACATAGTTGACCAGCTTAATTATTAAACACCATTTTGATATTACAAGGGAAATGATATTTGCATCTGTTCTGCAATATATGTACAGACATTGAAAAAAATGTGAAAAAATCGAATCATGTTTTTGCATCATATTATACAGTTCTATTACAATTTTGGATATCTCCTTCAGGGCCAACCTTACTTCTTACTGGGCCCATGTCTGACTTTAAACCTTATATGTTTTTTGATTTAGAACTTGTTACAACTTGATCCAGTTTTCTCAATTTATACAATTCCTGACATGTGACAACTTGATTCAGTTTTCCAGTTTTCTTGATTTAGACAATTCCTGACATGTGGCAACTTAATCCAGTTTTCTTGATTTAGACAATTCCTGACATATGACAACAAGGACATTTGGAACACTAGTTTTGCATCACATTTTTAAGATAATACCAATCCTCACCAAACATCACCAATCAATTTAGGTCCCTCCACTATACCCTATGTAGCACTAATGACAGGGGAATGACATTGGATGACATGAATTCACAATTGTTCTTTGCATAATTTAATTCCAAACTCCTTAATTTAAATTTCCCAACAGGTAGCCCACGTTGAAGAATCCGCACCGGCATCTTCTGCCATCTCTTTTTTTCCATTCTCAGATGGGTTTCTTGCACCTGCTTCCTTCCTTTGTGGTGCTAATCAGCTCACGGAAATCTGTAAAAAGACCCCGCCAGGAGCTCCACCTCATATTTAACCAACACATGTTCATTCTCAGATGATTCATCTTTCTGCTGTTTTTAATATTCCACTTATTTTATAACCCCAGTAGTGGTCACAAAGTAATTTCCTTCAGGTTTAATTACAACCTCATCTCCAAAGAGAATACTGTTGTCTTTTCTGTGGGCTGGATTTACCCATTGCTTCGAGCATGTAATGACAATTCCCGTGGGATTTGGATATCACTAGAGTTCCTGCAAAAGTTGCTCACGTCTCTCCTGGGCATGCTTTACAAAATACACCACTGCCCATTGCTTTCCCCAAGGAGTTTGAGGTGGAAGCCATTTCTCTTTATGGAGTCCACACACAGCATTTCATTAAAGCCTGTGTGGAGCCAGCCTCGGGGATATGGCCACATAATTCATTTGGAAATGTACACTGTCTCCTCCATCCATTCCCAGGTGTTTCTGAATAACCTTTTGGCTTTCTTGCATCCAGGGGATGCTTTCCATCACATTTCTTTCATGTGGCAGTTGCACATAGTGGTGCCTCATTTTCTGTTTCCAATCCTTGCGTTTCCCTTCATACTATTTCAGCTAATAGACAATTGTTACATACCAGCAATCTTAAGTGAGCATTAAAGCCCAGGAAAGTCTTTAAATCTGCAGGCAGCAGAAGGTAAAAATATTTATTTTGAAGCCTATTTTGTAACAACTGTGGTGTGATTTCAAATAAGATCGTATTTAATTTCTGATGCACCATTCATCTTGTGTAATTCTTGTTACACAAAAAACAGCCACTAGGCCTAGTAGATTTAAATTTTTAAACAACCTTGGTAATCATATTTACCTTTGAGTCTGTACCCCGAATGACCACCAGATGGCGCTCTCATTATAAACAGCAAACATGACGAGCAGAGTAGGTCTGGGGAAGCTGCTTTGAAACTGTATAGATTACCAATGGTGTGACGACCCATCCTGCATTTTTTGGGACAGTCCCAAAATTGGAAGCTTTGCCCAGCGTCCTACATGTCATAAGCAGTGTCCTGCATTTCAATTGTGTTTGTATTTACTTTTCCATGAAATTACAATACCACAGAAAATAAATAATTTGCAAACTGGGATTTTTGGGTTAAAAAATCAAATTGCGGAGTTGTAATGTTCTAGCTTAGTGGTTCTTTACTCTCGCCCTCGAGGTCCACTTTGCAGAGTTTTGTTCCAACCCAAATCAAACCCAGCTGAACATGCTAATCGAGGTCGTCAGGCTTACTAGGGCTGCGTCCGAAAACTCATCAGACTCATCGCAGCCTTATCAGACAAAGACTTTGTAGTGTTTGTGCACAAAGGTACCTCACAGGCAGCGTAATGGTTTAATGATCAACAGCAAAATAAAGCGAGCTTTGCTGATAACCAAGCAAATATTTAATAACTACAATAGTAATCTCTCACTAAAAAATGACATCAGAAGTGGAAAACGTACATTTACACACAATCTGACCACCAACTGCAGACACCTCTTATTAAAGAGTGAAAGTGAAAGACACACGTATGCCTTAAAAAATCGATTAGATGAAGGTATCTCAGGAGACAGGAAGTGAAGCTACCATTTGGACTCAGACGTGCCTTAATGCCTTTCAACCTTGGAATGCATCCTCCGAAGGCAGCATTTTTAATGCTGCCTTGTCGGACACTGCTTAGGGTTGCATTCGAAAGCTGAAACATTCCAAAGTAGGAAGGCATCAAGGCACGTCCGAATCCAAATGTTTCCTTTACTTCCTGTCTCCTGAGATACTTTAATCTGATCGATTTTTAATCCTGTGCTTTCCATTTACTGACAGTTGAGCTAATAAAGATGGCGACTGAAAGTTGTGGTTGGTGGTACATTTTTGTGTAAAAGTTAATCGTTTTCCACTTTTAGCATGAAATTACTATTGTAGTAATTGCATTTTTGCTTAGTTATCAACAAGGCTCACTCTATTTTGTTGTAGATCATTAAAGGGACACTCCACCCTTTTGCATTAAGTTTTCCATTGTTAGAAACCCAGTCATACTATTGAATTGTCGTGCAACACTCTCTCATTTTCCCCTGAGACGAGAGAAATCTGCTATTTACCTTTTTCACTTCCTCCTACAATGATGCAAAAATCGTCATTTTACATCATTGTAGGAGGAAATGTAAGAAGGGGGGATTTCTGTAAAGACTACAAGCACTAGCTCCCACCCTTTCAAACCCGCCCATAGGGGGTTGGACCTAAGGCCGTGTGTCCACCAAAGCGTTTTTAGCCAGCTGAAAACGCTAGACGCTCTGCTGAAGATGCCTAGCTTTGGGCGCTTGAGAGCGTTTTGGCAGCGCAGCGTTTTTTCCGTTGAGACGTTTCGTTGCTATGATACAGAATATCCACAGCACAGCTTACTTGTAACTGATTTCGCAGATAATTTGTTTCATACTAAAAATAAATTTTTCATCCATTTTGTTCGGTTAGCTCTGCTGGTTGATGTCGTTGTACAGAAAGAATGTTGTGACAGTTGGTCGGTGTGGTGTTAGTCCCGCCCCTCCTCCACTACTGTGATTGGACGGCTGGGTAAAAAGTGACAGTGATGAGCGCTGCGTTTTACCCAAAGTTGAACATTTTTCAACTCTCGGCGACCTGTAAAAACGCCGAGCTCTCAGCCCTTCAGCGTGAAATAACCGCTCAGCGCCTCGTTACGCTCATGGCGTTCTAAAAACGCGGCGCTCCCATTGAAAACAATTGAAAACATACGCCAGGCGCGTGGAAAAACGCTTTGGTGGACACACGGCCTAAGGGGTTGGGTTCGAAATCTTCTGGATTGAAATACTGCACACTGTCAGATATGTGCTTCATGGCTGTGTCCTCTCCGAACTTCGGGTTATTGATAGCCCGCAGCCACTTTTTGCACAAGTCCAAATCTTTGGGTAATCTATGAAAACTTACTCTGTGTATTTTCCTTGTGCTGGCTGAACATGCCGGTACTATGCAAGTGCACACCATTTCGAAACCCAAAAAATTCAATAATTAGTTCGCAAAGTAACTCTTCACTAGAAATTGTGTGAAATGATTTCCAGGCGGTAGCGTAGAGGTGGGAGTGGCCTGCGGAGCTGAGCATTGCAATGCACTATGGGGATTTGTTGTCTACAATCCACAAGCACTAAAAAGTAATTTTCTGCCTTTTATCGGCCAAGAAGGACCCAAATTAGAAATGTATGCTACTATTCTACTACATATATCACCCACTTTCAATACATATTCATGTCTCCACCGGTGGAATTACCCTTTAAACTGTGAATCATAGTGAACTTGCTACATCTGCCAGAACTTCTACAGACACACAGGAAGGCTCGATTTGTAAAGCGAAATAAAATGGACCCAAAATTGCCTGCCGAATATTATAGGTTGTATTTTTAAACGGAATGAATATTTTGGAAGTGAAATCTGAAAGGTGAATATGGATTATTGAATTTTTAATAATGAAAATGTGTGTGAAATGTTTTGAATTGAAATATTCACAGCTTAAATATACAACCATGTTGAATTTCAGCCCATCACAATGCAATGCATATTTTTTCGAGTAGGCCAATTCAACAAGCTTTTTTGTTTCAAAAACATTTGCCGTTATTTTACTTCCATAAATCCGACAAAAACAGGCCACAAGTTCAAGATTCACTGAATCTGGTAAAAACTTATGTAATCTCCGTACAGTCTAACCTAGGACTGCTTATTTATGTTGAGTGGACTGAACATGTTCTGTGTTATCTCACTCGAACCTGGGCAAATTGAGTGCCCTGTAAAGAGCAATAACCAGGTGTTCACCTTACTTGTCTAATTTAAAGTAGAAAAGGTTTGAACAACTGAAAGCTTAATGGTTACCTATCTCAGCCTCTTAAGAAAGAGTTACTGACATCGATCCCACTCCATCAGCACTGTACCCTGAGCATGACACTTACCACCTGCTTACTCAGGGAGACAATTGCTGAAAATGCTGCTATAGTCACTTTGAGTAGAAAGCAATTGGTATCTAAATGGCAGAGAAGTAGTGAGTGCACAGACTACTTATTTTCTTCAAGTTTTTCATTGAGTCATTCATAGGTTTCCTTTCATATTCCAGACTTAATCTTAGTGAAATGCTATAGGCTACACCTTATTTTTGAAGTCGGTATAAAAGAAAATTCGCCTATTTTCTAAATGGATATTGTTCATCCTATTTTGAGCAATTACTCAACGCTTGTAACTATTAATTTATGACTTAACTTTTGCATGTTGTTGTCATGAAAAAGTCTCCACAAGTTAAACTAAGTACGTAAAATATGTAATTGAGTACTTTATAGTGCATAATAGAGGTTGACCAATTGATCGGTTTTGACGATTAATTGGCACCGATAACCAATTGCTGTAACAATTGGTTATCAGCCATAACGATAGTTTTTCCATGTTGCGTCTGTTGCTGGAGCGGCTGAGAAGGGTCCACTGTCATTATACAGTACGAGAGCGGCCTCTAGAAGCGAAGTAAAAACTATCACCGATGCCTTGTGGAGTTTGTTTTGACATGTGAGGCTGAAATGGTATACAGGACACTATAGTACATGTTTTTAATTTGTTTATTAGATGCTGCATTAGTAGAGAAAGAACAGCAGTATGTTTGCCGTAAAGGCTGAGAGGACGCTATAGCATTAGTAGTACCTCCAGCGGTTAAAACAATGTGACAAAAACACATGAAAGTCCGACCCAAATGTTCAATTCCACAATTGTCATCTGTTTGCATTAGTTAAATCCAGCTGGTCGCTTTTATGCATTCATTATGCAGCGAAGTTACATATTTAAAGCTGGTGACGTGAGAAAGCAAATTGATATTCATGCAGCCCGAGAGAAACATTATGAATTCAGAAACTCATTTGATTTCAGTTCTTTTTTTATCATCACTGTAATGGGCATCTTTAACCATGACTGTCAACCTCTAGTGCATAGTAAAACAAATTCTACTACGCATTAGTTTCATTTTGCCAAATTATTTCAGTTATTTCAAAGGTCCTTTGTCACGACTACCTGGCTCACAGTAGCAATGACATAGGGGAGACCACACCGTTTGTTAAGTTAAATAAAAAAATGTTTATTTAAACATTTAAATTATACGATGAAATCCTAATTTAAATCAATAAGTGTATCAAGTCAGTAAATGAGAAGCAAGAGAAAGCTAATCAAAAGTGTAGTGCAGATCAGTAAAGTGTAGACTATGTGTAATGCAAACAAAGCAAAAAGGAGTAGGATGATGATGCCGCCAGCCTGGAGGCCAGAGCAATGCCGAGACGCGCAGCACCGAGCAGGCAAAACAACTGGCAGGAGAGGTTTTTAAACAGTCCCGCCAATCAGCTGCTGTCAGATGGACCGAAAACAAACAGCTCCCCCTTCAGATTGACGGGAGAGAAACGGCCCAAACATATTCTGTCCATGGTGGAGTGAGCACACCCAGCACGGCAAAGCCGGGCGTGACACCTTACAACCTACTACAACAGTAAAAAACCCAAAATGACACTGACCAAAACAAAAATATATATAGACCTTATTCGCAAACACTGGAAGTAGCTAACCGCGGCCATATTGTTGACATGACAACTGTCCTGCCCCTAGCTAGCCACACGCAGATTTGAGTTGAGGAGAGCAGTGACGTTAATAGAATAGACCCAATAGCCTTAAGTAAAGATGCGTTCTTATTGCCAGCCGTAACGTATCTGGATATTTATAACTATCTCGTTCATTCAGTATCCGCATACACTTCGCAGGAGCTGAAGGAGTTGTAGCAAAATAACACATCATACAAGCACTAATTCCCTACCTAGTATCAATGTCAGCCCTATATGTTCATAGGTAAGCTGTAACTACTAAATGCAAATTACTGCATGATACTGATGTCTGATAATGCCTGAAAACTCTGTGTAGTGTAGGTATAAACTGTTTTGTGGATCTGGCTAACTTAAGCCCACAAAGGACAATATAGTATTAATACTAATTTAATAATTGTCTCAATTTATGGCAGCTTTCTCTATTTGAAAGAGCAGTTTCAGCCACTGCTTACAGCTAACCATATGTGATAAAATTATGGGGATAGACTTTGCTGTGAGGTAACGTTAAGTTATCTAAAAACTGTAACGTTAGCCTACATGTGATAAAATGATGGGAACAGACTTGTGAGGCATATCCCTTACGTGTAACGGGTGTGCATTATTTTCTAATAATTTAACGGCCTGTCGTCAATTATTCCTTACTTGGACAATGTCTTTTTTCCCTTGATAAACTGTCAATTAATTAATTAAATACATATTTTTTAATAACTGACATTTTTGGACATTTTAACACCAGTGGTGTAAAGTAACGAATTACAAATACTCTCGTTACTGTAATTGAGTAGTTTTTTTTAGGAATTGTACTTTTTTAAGTAGTTTAAAAACAGTGTACTTTTACTTTTACTTGAGTACATTTTAAGTGCTGTATCGGTACTTTTACTGCGCTATTTTCCCTGAACCTGCCGTCGCTACATTTATATTAATATTTATTTTTATAATAAGTCATCATGTGACTCCATGCGTGATTCCCGTCAAATCAAATCGCGCGCGGAAAACTTTGCATCAAACCAGCATCAACAGACTTCGAGACACCTGGCGCCAATTTATTTTGTTCACGAAGTGACTTTCGGAGTGGATCTTGAGCCTGGAGGAAGTTCATGCATTTGTGTCTTCATATAGGCAAAAAAACAGCGCAAGCGTCACACCTCGCACGTCCTTCAGTGTGTGTGTGTGTGTGTGTGTGTGGTAAATAAAACTGCGCGTCGGCTGCACCATTCATTCACACAGAACATGCAGGATTCGTATTTAAATTGTCTTTGTGGTTTAATATTCACACTATATCGCGATTTGATTTCAAGTGTACTGAACTGCTTTCTATTTATTCCTCAAATTTACAAATTCCGTGAAATTCCGAGTTATAAATTCCTTTTTTATGACTGGATTTTGTCAGCATTTTAGGGGGGGCGGGAGTCGTCCAAAACAATGGTAGGGGAAACGCTGTATTTTTAGTGCAAGCAGTCAAAAATAAAACTGTTGGAGAAATATTGAAATACTGTTTCTTTTTTTCTATGAATCTGTGATAAAAGAGTAAGCTACACTTTCAATTTGCAGGGTATAAGGTGGACTAACATTCATAGCATAATACTCACTACTCACTACTCTTGAGTACTTTTAAAAGGGCTACTTTTTACTCCTACTTTGAGTAGTTTTTAGGACCGGTACTTTTACTCTACTCTCACTACATTTTTTGACAAGTAACAGTACTTTTACTTGAGTATGCTTTTTCAGTACTCTTTCCACCACTGTTTAACACTTACGTAATTACTTTGAAGGTGCTGTATGTAATATTGACAGCTAGTGGTTGAAATGGGTCCTGCACTATTCTAAATATTGGAGAGAGTTGTTTCCCCCACCACCTCCTCAGACTCCGCTTGAGGACACGCAACAGAAAAGAGTGCAATTTACAATGGAAGGTGACGAGCCTTACACTGTAAGTTTATCAGCTAAGTAAGGGATAATGTACATCCAGCCGGTAGTTAACTCAGAATAAACACAGACAGGGTGATCATCAGGATTTGTATCAGCCTGAAGGGGTTTATTCTGAGATAACTTCCGGCTGGATGTACATTATCCCGCTCATTACATGGCTACTTCCCACATAAGTAAATAATTAGACAATATTGATCTGAGTGGAAATATTTTATTAGGTCTTTAAACGCAAAGCTTCCGCGGACAGTTGCTAGCGTGGCAAGTTCAAACTAGACGGACATTTCAGGGATACATTACAGTTACAGTCATACCACTTATTACACAGCATTTCGCCACATAAATAATTCTGGGGATAAGAGATATTGATTTGAGATTAAACTGTTTTAAAATCGTACGTTTGTTATCTTAAAATCCAACAGTGTACAAAACAATAGCAAAATGGCAGCATCTGCTTTTGTATGAAACAAGTGAGAGTGAGTCCACGATACTGGGTGGCATAATGAAATAAATGTACACAAAATATTCATTTGACTGAGTTTTACTGGATTGGCCAATCAGAATCAAGTATTCCACAGAGCCGTGTAATAACGCATTTTAATATGCCTATGGCCAAAGAACTTTTTAGATAGATGCCGAGGCATTTTAAGTCTGGTAGAATCTGCAATCTCTGACCCAGTTCGTTTGTTGGCTTCCATGGCTGCAATACACTGTTTTCTCTCCCAACTGGCAACCCGGGATGTCGAAGCACTATTGGGTAAATCGGCAGTGGGCAGGATCACACAGACCAAAACAAAAATACAGTCCAACTCGGAATGCACATTGAAAAGTAGAATAACTGGCTGTAGAATTGTTTTGTGAGAAACTTGTGAAATTAGCATGCTTACTAAATATCTGCAAACAATACCCATACATAATGTTTGCAGATATTTAGTAAGCATGCTAATGTGGCGAGACACAAGGTTCTCAAGAATGAGACTTTTGAGAAGATTTTTGCACAGTAGTTTTAAGAAATCCTTAACACAATTCATCACTGGAAAAATAGCCCGCAGGTGCAATTTGAAATGTTTTAACTAATCATCTTATAATGGATGTCATTTCAATTATACTTTCTGAGTATGAATCATCAAATGCATTGAAAGACAACAATATACAAGCACTGTAAAAGGTTTTGCCACAAACTGACTGGCTTCTCTCCTGTACGATTTCACACAAGTCTCTTCAGACCTTACTGTACATGAACTTCTGATTGAGGCTGTGTGTGACGACGTAATTGAACTCATCTCCGCAAATTGAATACAGAAATATAATTTCTTAGTCTTATTAAGTGCAAACAAGAAGTGCAACCATAATCAACGTCTCTCAAAATTCAAAGTGCAAACAGAGACCAGATCTAAGAGGTGGTTACAAGTACACAGCCCAGCCTAAGATATGTTTGATATTGGGTGATATTCGAATTCGCGATCGCACATACTGTGTATGGGGAGCAGCAGTACTGAGCGCGCATTCTATAAGATAAGACATTTATCTGAAGCTTAGGCTCTGTTGCGCAACGAATCCTCCGCCATTATCTTGTCAAGTCTCGTTGTGTGCTCAGGGAACTGTGATTGAAGCAACCGTTATCCAACCGAATAATTATTTTTTTTATTTCTATAAAAAAGCAAAACGACAGGCAGTGCCGCTGTGGATCACCATAATGTAAACGTAGCGGTGGCATATTCTATGCTAATTTCACCCCCGTCATGGCGATATCACGAGACTAGAAATCTTGTCACATTTTAATATCGCGAGATCTCGTGTCATGAGATCTCATCACACCCGTAATATTTTGGAATTTTTATTAGGGGTGTAACAATATTGTATCACAATTTACCGTATACAAAAATGCATCCATATCGTGGATAGTGACAATATGCACTGTGTATAATTCACCCAAAATGACCATTTCTGTGTGAGGAAAAAATTTACAGTACTACATTTAACTACTATATGTAATGTATAATAACGTAATGGAGGAATATTTGTGGGTCCTGATAATGCCAAATGTCTTGTTACCAGTAAAAAGTGGCCTATATTTAATTTTTTTTAAAAATTTAATTTAAAATTTTAAATGTATCTAGTCAGAGACAGAGTGCAAGCATGTTCGTCTAAAATAATTCTATGCTTTCATTTTTATTCTGGTGTCACCATTGTCTTGTGTATTGAGTTACATGCAAGTCATATGTAAATACACATTTAGCATTTTAATCAAAATGATTTTTTGTTAACAAGTATAGCAATAATATTGTATCGTGAGTTCAGCATTGTGTATCGAATCGTGACGAGTGTATCGTTACACCCCTAATTTTTATGCTTTAGTACAGTAAAAAAAAATACATACAGAACTTTTGAGGATTGTTGTGAACATGTATGGTAAATGCAAATGCATAGAGCAGGGGTTCTCACCTCTGGCCCAACTCCTGCAGAGTTGACCTCTGACCTTGATTACACTCACCTACCTGCAACTTTTTAGTAATCCTGAAGACCATGATTAGCTTGTTCAGATGTGTTTGATTTTGGTTGGAAACCAGTGGTATAGTGCAAATATGCATAAATTATCTTCCATAGGAAAGGAGTCGCTGACACAAACACGATCCATTTAGTGAAACCGGTAGAGCACCTTGAGAAGCCATAACCGATCAAACAGCAAATAATTATTAGTAAACACCACAAAATAAGTCTCAAAAGTGATAAAAAATGCAACTGCTTGTTCATTTATATTTTCTTTACAGAGCACAAATAAATGCGCAGCATCTGCATTTGTACAATCACAGTATATTTGAATAATGTACTGTGAGCGAGCGTGCATAACCATGCCATATATTTGTTCATTTTGTTGCGCTAACCTTAAGTTTTCCTTCCATTCACTAGATTTCTATATTTTTTCTGTGTAAACATGCGCTTGATGGAAGTGTTTGACCGTTGAGCTCTTCTCTTGCTCTGCTGTTTGTGTTTGTTTATATAGAGATGCTTATAAAGATGCTTCGCCAAGCGCATAGTTGCAGTGTTGCCATGTCCACTTAAATGCATCTTTTGGCTTGTTATTTTTTCCATATTAAGAGGTGAAGTGACAACTTAGTTCAGTTGGCGTTTGTACATGGCCTTTGTGCCAGTGTCAGTTATTTGAACCGAAAAAAGTCAAAATTCTTGCACAACGGGGGTGGCACGTAGCTATGCCCCTGCCCCTCAGTAGATATCGCGTTCTGGCCGGAGGTAGAAATCGTGTCTGAAATCACCTTGTGTGTGTATATATATACCTAAAGGATTATTAGGAACACCATACTAATACTGTGTTTGACCCCCTTTCGCCTTCAGAACTGCCTTAATTCTACGTGGCATTGATTCAACAAGGTGCTGAAAGCATTCTTTAGAAATGTTGGCCCATATTGATAGGATAGCATCTTGCAGTTGATGGAGATTTGTGGGATGCACATCCAGGGCACGAAGCTCCCGTTCTCCCACATCCCAAAGATGCTCTATTGGGTTGAGATCTGGTGACTGTCGGGGCCATTTTAGTACAGTGAACTCATTGTCATGTTCAAGAAACTAATTTGAAATGATTCGAGCTTTGTGACACGGTGCATTGTTAGTATTCCATTGACTCCCATTCATTTTGGCGTCACTTTGACAGCGAATAACTTTACATCTGAGGCGTTTAAAGACTCCATTTGTCCATTGTTTATTTCTAAAGAAACACGACAATGTAAAAGGCTCCATTACCTTGTATCTTACGTCATGGCCCTGTAGAAGCAGTTTTTGTAAAAATAGGCTAACGATTGCATCATAACACGCGACTCTATCGCACAGTAGAGAAATGACCGTATAGACAGGAGGAGAAGCTCGTGGGCAATCGGGGGGACGCGGAGGCATAAAGTCAAGGGAGAAGCCTATATAAAGTCATAAAGTTGGTCCTGCTGCCAGCTCAAGGACAGCTCCTACTCACGCTCTCCGTCTCTGCAAGATTCGGAAGGGAATGATTCAGATTCCTCTTGGCACAGCTACTAGAACACTTACAACTGTCAGACAGGTTGCTCAGGTCGTCAAGCTCAGTTTGAGCCTGCGCTGTGTGCTCAGCCATCAGGAAGTGAGTGCTTCTAATTGACTTCACTTTTCTCTGTTGAAGTCTATGGGGTCGCTGTGTCCATTTCTTTTACTGTCTATGGTGTCAACCGTTAAAATACTCCAGATTGGCTGAACTTAGTCCTGGAACCAGCATAGCTTGAGTAAGCAAGGTTTGGGTTAATCAACCGAGAGTTCAGGGTATGTTTGATGGTAAGATAACCTTGCTTTCTGGAATAACCCCCAGTACTTGCGTGTGAGTGGACATGGATTGCACCATTGCAAGGTTTCAAATTTTGGCCATATATTGTAACTGTCTTTTATGCTGCATATTTGAATTCATTTTCGTAAAACATGCTAGGTTGTAGCGTGAATAGTTTTGCTGTTTACTGGACTTTGTTATTCTTCTAGTTATTTACTTATAGCGGCTGATGTATCAGAAGTCTTGCACATTCACAGGAAATGACGTGTTTGTGTATGAAAAACAATGTGGAGGCTGTGTCCACCCCCTATATACCCTTATATGCCATATAAGGTGCACTAGTGCACTATTTAAGGGACAGCTGTTTGTAGTGGTGTCCAGAACCATAGTGTAAATTGAGTACACTGATTCAATCCCATAATACACCTTAATAATGAGTGCAAAGCCAATGTCTACCCATGCACTACGAGTGTCGAGCCAAACATCTCGCCAGAAGATGCCGTAAGCAGCACTACTGGCACACTTAGTTTTTATTCACTTATTCAGTGGACTAAATTAGTGGAGTAATGAAGAGAATAGTGAATGAGGATATAGGGCCGATTTCAGATGCAGTCAGTTATACAGCTGCATGATTAATCGTTAAAAGATCGTAATTCAGCTCTGTCTATTAAACCTTTGACAAGTACGATCACAACGAACATTCAGATCTGCGTTCTGACCAGAGAGAAGTTGTCATGTATAGGTAACAGCTTCACAAACCACACAGTATCGTTATTTCTGTGTTACATAACCATATTAACACAGAAGTACTGGGATAAAATATATATAGTTTGGATAAAAACACTCAGCAAATCACCTTTTTTAAAGTAACATGATGCTTCAAATAACAATTGTATCGATTACGTCTTTTGCCACCAGGTTGAGACGAGACTGTTAAAAATGTATTTGTCATTGAATCATTCACTCAAACTGAGTTTTAAAAAAAATTCAGATTAATTAAATATTTGAAATAGACTACAGCAATTAACATTTTGTCAGAACTTGTAGTAAATTACATGTTATTTTGGAAATCGTGATCTCTGTTTGCAACAAAAAAAGTTGTGATTCTCAATTCATCCAGAATCATGCAGTTATTTATTCCTTTACAATTATATCAATGTGCGTGGAAGGGAATCTTCAAATAGCACCTCGTATAAAGTACCCGCATCATAAAGTATCACATGAGATCAAGAGATCATTTCAGTGTCATCTCTCCACTCGGTATGTCGTTTTATTGTTTCTCTGTTCGTCGGCCATACAAAGGATTACAGCTGTAGGAATCCCCAAATTTATACATATACGATAAACATCATGCTAACAAAGTATTAAATTTGTACAAAAATACTTTAGAGCTCATAATACCTGTCCATTAGAAATAAAAATACAATATTTCAGGGACATAACTGACATTGAATCAAATTCATCGTATACTGAAAATGGACACCCACTATTTTTACTGGCAGTGCTTGACTTCACTAAACGTTTCCACAAATGTAACACAAAAATGAATTGTTTTTTTCTTCTTTTCACTTGACCAGTGTATTTGCAGTAACACAGTGAAGTGTTGTGACAAATTTAAGTCGAGTTCAAGGAAAGCGTTGCAATGAAAGTGACAATTAACTCTTGAATCAGGCCTTGAGAACCATAATTCAACATGTAGCGTTTATGCATTTGAGAAACATCTCAGTGAGTTGCTCAGTGCATGAGTTTGGGGAATGAACCCGTCCCTGAAGGTTTATCTGAAATAGAACAAATAAAGACACCTTTTCATCATCGGCAAACTTTCTCCATCAAGTGGGCTTGATGGGGTTTTTGTTCGGTTCAGTAGTTGGACCACAATGTGCCATTTGAAAATAGTGAGTAGACAGGATCTTTGAGCACTGACAAACGAGGGTGACATCACTCATCAAAAGCACAGTTTCACACAGGTGGGTGAGGCTCTTCATTGCCATTAGCAGCTTACCCATGGCATTTTTTCTTTACTAACGTCATTTTTTTTCTCCAAACAGAGCTACAAATGTGATGTTTAGTGGTCTACCACATACGGTAAGAAAACCCCATTCTCATGATTTGACACTCGGTTTTTTTTCTCTTTACAAACGAATTGCGCACCCTTTGGG
Organism: Tiaroga cobitis; assembly: GCA_030578255.1. Classification (NCBI taxonomy): domain Eukaryota; kingdom Metazoa; phylum Chordata; class Actinopteri; order Cypriniformes; family Leuciscidae; genus Tiaroga; species Tiaroga cobitis. The sequence continues at coordinate 34,738,867 of CM060594.1, read as the reverse complement.
CTTACACAGTCTGGAAAAAAAATGTCAGATGAGACATAAAACCATAACAGTACCATATACAAATTACCATAATGATTTATAACTATTTAAACAATGGTGGGAGGAATACAAAAGTCTTTTCAGGATTTTTTTTTCTCATGGACATCAACCCCATGCTCGTGTTTTTGTCATAAGTGGGCACTGCAAATTTAAGCAAATGAGATGAATTTGTTCGTCGTAATATTCTCATTTATCACAGACAGCGGAGTAAACAATATGCGAGTACCTACTTGAACGGCTGTCGTTTTCGTTTACGAGATTGATGTCGGAATAAATAAGCTGTTCTATCCTTTGGGCCAATGATGGATTTCCTCAAAAAGTGGGCCGAGAGTCTGGAGACCGCAGACCTACGGCGGTTGCCTAACAAAGTACAAAGAGTTTCCGAACCGAATGACCTTCTTCGTGCCATCAATCTGCTCCGGTACATGGTCGATGGTGACCTCATGCTAACCAGCCACTGCTCAAAATCACACACATCCCTTATAAATCATCCGCCTCTATTCATAAAAATAGACATCTATCCAATTTCAAGATAAGGTGCCTTTGTGCCACCCTCTCCTTATGAGTGACATAGGATTTCATATTTGCGTTGAAAAGAGAACCAAAACATGGTGTTTTTCATGTAGCCAAGCTCTTGTTTTTTTGGACAGAAGTACTACAAAATAGTTTATTAAAAGGTCTCATGCATTAGGCTATAACCCACATTCAGTCACAATTGAAAAATGGCTACCGAATTCATTGTGCTGATTATTTTTTTCCCCTACACACAGCTTTATCCTCTCTTGTTGAGCAAGAAAAGGGACCAGCTCTGACCTTGGCATCAGATAGAAGGAAATACACGGACATACACACTATACGCACACTTGTGTTTTAGTATCACAAAAATAGGAGGGTCGACGGTTGTGTTTCGGATGTGGGACTTTGACAGACTTCGTGGAGGCTTGCGAAATAGTCTCGGGACACGCGCGCACACGCACATTCGAACTCACACAAACACGGACGATCACAGAGTGGCCAGTCCGATATCATAAGTAAAAGTCTCAGTGTTGCTTTTATGCATCTTTTGCTTCTTTTTTTTTTTTTTTTTGAGTTGTCCTTAAAACTATTCTTGTTTATTGGCAATAAAAATCAGGGATGGCACTGTTTCAGGTTTTCTTTTCCTCACAATTTGGTTTTCCAAGAGGTCAGTGTGGTCTTCGCCGCCTTTTTCACAGGGTAAAAACACACCCAGCGTGTCAGGTAAGGACCTCTCAGTCATGGTGGTTCATGCGCTGACTTAGGAAAGGGACTGGGTGTGTGCTAAAGGACAACAAGCCCCTCATTTTCCTCCACTAGAGGGAGCCGTTTAGGGAGGGGAGGGTTTGCTTTAGCACCATGAGAAGGAGCGCTCCATTGCAGGCACCTTGGAGGAGTTCTGCTATAAGGTCTTGTTGGGGTCTCTGTCCTCTAGTCCCGCTAGCGTGGAGTTGTGCTGGCCCTGCTCCAGCCCTGCAGCGGGCTGCTCGAGAGGGTCCCCGGAGTCAGTCCAGTTCACAGCCTCGTCATTGGCCAACGGGTTCAGTTCTGAGGTCAGCGAGGAAACCGGGTTCCGGCTTATGACTAGATCCAGTTTGTTCCCGGACTCTGCTATGAGAGGAACCACTAAGCAGCAGTCAAAGTCTCTAGTCCGGACGTGGTTTATCTGTGGCACAAAGCAAGAAAAAATCAATCTCATTTAGAGGTACAATTTCTAATGTACTTGGTGTCCCATAATTTAGCGGGACTGCATCACAGTGGCTCACCTGTAGCAGTCTGTCGTATGGCTTCAGGCCTCCGATTTCAGCAGGGCCAGCCGGACGGATATTGTTAACATAAACCCCCTTCTCCAGGACCCCATCAGACACACTAAACCCAAAGTCCTCAAGATCTGAGTCCTTCAACAGACTCATCTGGGAATGTGGGAGCAGTTACACACATTAAACCTGCTGTATAACGATAATGGAATCGAGAAATGACCAAAAGACCAGTATTCCCACCTTATGTAGCTCAACTGGGGTAGGTGACATGTCTTTAATCTCCTGCTTCATTCTCCTCATGGAGAAAGATTTTTTGCCGACGTCGGTGGGCAGGGTGTTGCTGCGGTTTGCCTGTGTGTATTGTGGTTTGTTGCTGCCACGTTCCTGAAAGCTGGCCTGACGGCCCAGATGGCTTCGGGTGGGCGCAGGGTCGTGGTTTAGACTTAAAGAGCTGCCCGACATGATGGTGGCCTACAGGGAAAACCATGAGGAACTGAGCTGAGTACAAGTAAATATAAATGATGAGAAGGTTATACAGGTAAATGGACTCAAAACACACTTTATAAACAAAGTTTAGTATACACTACCGTTCAAAAGTTTGGGATCAGATAGCCTTTTTTTTTTTTTTGAAATTAATTCAGCGAGGATGCATTAAATTGATCAAAAGTGACAGTAAAGACGTTTACAATGTTACAAAAGATTTCCATTTAAAATAAATGCTATTCTTTTGAACGTTCTTTTCATTAAAGAATCCTGAAAACAAATGTAACATTTGCACAAAAGTATTAAGCAGCACAGCTGTTTTCAACATTGATAATAAGAAATATTTCTTGAGCACCATAAAAGCATATTAGGAGGATTTCTGAAGGATCTGGAGTAATGATGCGGAAAATTCAGCTTTGATCACAGGAATAAATAAGATTTTAAAATATATTGAAATAGAAAAGTTATTTTAAATTGCAGTAATCTTTCACAATATTACTTTTTCTTTTTGATCAACTGAATGCAGCCTTGGTTAGCATAAGAGACTTCTTTCAAAAACATTAAAAAAAAAAAAATTCTTACCAAGCCCATACTTTTGAACGGAAGTTACATTGTCAGTGAAATTAAGTGTAACAGTTACAGTACAAAGGGTGACATTCTAAGCATTTCGTTAACAGTTTGTGTTACACTTCCTGTTTAGTGTGTTACAAGAAGCAAAATGCTGATGGACAACGATACACAAACTCTTAGTAACATGCATTTTTACACACTAATGGGACGGTTTGAACCGATTTGACTTCCACCATGGCAAGCCATGGCAATGATTAAACAATGAACGGTGGGCAGTTTTTAGATGTTTCTTTGAGTCCCTTGAAGATGATCTTCAAAAAGAGCCTGGTTCAGACTACTGGAGACACTACTACACAATACTTAAAAATATTTTCACAACAAAAGCCTTGCTGCAGCTCTTCCATCATGCTTTGCATGAGCCCACATGCCTTCGTTCTTTCAATCATCCGTCATTTGCTAGTTTGTGTGAATCTCACTCAAACTGCATGGAATGGAGATTCCAGGTTAATGACAGGTGACACAGAAAACTCTTCTAAGCCGATGCGTTTATGGTAAGCAGTGTAAAAAATCATTAAACCAGTGATCAAACATGTAATCATGCACCTTGACATAACATTTGATCAATTCAGCATGTGAAAAATGAAAACGTGTACTTTTCGTACAGTGTTTTTCGGGCCGTTCCGAGCTCAATAGTACATTTTACTGACACAAACCAAAGGCAAACACTTTCATCGAATCCAATTGAGGCCAAAGGGTACATTCAGCGTAAAAGGCTTTTGATTTTATCGTGTTTCCACAGACAAGTGGGATGGAAAGTGAAGAGCTTTCAAAGCGATCCCTAACTTTGACTACTAAAAGCTTCTCTGCGCTGACGGCTACGTGTGGTCTGGGTTTAACTCGAGGTACCTGATAAAGCAAAGGCAAGAAAATCAATCTACTTTCATGAAACGTTTCAAGGCTAGCCACAAAGCATGTCAATTACACCATTGTGTGACATGACAGCAGATATTATGTGCTGTGAGTGACTGACAAAAAATAAAATGCAATTAACAGCAGACTTTTCCAAGAAGTTCTATTTACATTTTTTTTGTCTTTTATAGTATTTAAAGGGATAGTTCACCAACAAATAAAAATTCTGCCATTATTTACAGACCCTAATGTTGTTCCAAACCTGTTTGACTTATTTCTTTCGCATGAAAGTCTTCTGAAGCCAAACGATAGCTTTGTATGAGGGACCAAAAGTTGACTACCGGTAGTAAAAACAGTATTTGAAATTTGCACTAATGAAATCTGTCACCTGAATGTCACTGTTACAGCTGAACATGTTGTGTGCGAGAATACATGATGTTGATGAGAGATGCTGCCGTGTACTTTTAGGCAGAGCCAAGTGTGGCAATATTTCGATTCTTATTGGAATATTCAGTTCTCGTTAGAGTCATGCATCCCACAAGATGAGGATCTGCTTTACGGTGGGAAGATAACTGCAATGAGACGCTCAGACCGATATCAGTGTGTCCCTGTGCCGTCAGAGAACATTTTCTTCACAGCAGGCCTTGCTGTTAACAGGCAAAGATTTTCACCACTTATTTTTCTGAATAACATCATGTGAAACAACAGCAATGTGATAGCCTTAAAATAGACTAGTTTGTTCATTAGTCTAATGACGACAACCTAGTTTTCAAATGGGTTTCCTTGCGAGCTCAGAGTGAGTGCAAATGCTTTTTAAATCGTTATTTTACAAAAACACGTTAGTATTAATGCATATTGTCCATTAATTTTTTTTTTTCAAAATAAAACAGGTTTTTGAAGAAAATTACTGTTGATGTAATGATTGTTTCAAGCAGTATTGTTAACTAAAACAAACTATTAATCCTTATTTCAGTAATAAAGCTGAAACAAAATATACATTTTATATGTAAAAGTTAAACTTAACTTAATGTTGCCTTGGCAAATAAATCAAATAAAATAAGTATGTTGAAGCAGTAATAAAATAACTAAAACTAAAATAAAAATAATTTAAAGCTAAATAGAAATATTTAAACAGTTAATTATACATATTTTCATAATCATTCAAATTAAATCGAGTATATAAAAATAAAAGCTAATAAAAAAAAAATACTATGATCATTTATAAATAAAAAAATAATGTTCAAGATTTTTTTCCAGGCCTGGAAATTACAGTTTTTAAATTTCCTAGTTTTAAAGTATATTTTAACTTGCATTACTCAAATGAAAATCAACTATTTATTTATTTTAAAAAAAAAAAACAATCTGGCTACAAAAATACTCGGTGTCTATCCCTAACATAAAAGAGATTTATGATTTGGAACAACATAATTGTGACTAAATAAACACAGAATCTGGGTGAACGACACCTTTAACACGTCATAATGCGTTTTGAATGCACCCCCAGGATCTGAAGTGGATGCCATAAGTGGTTGTCTGCGAATCCCCTCCCCTTCCCCATCCCCCATCCCCCTCCCCTTCAAGCAGGCCCCCAGCAAGAGACACTGAGCCCATTAGCACGACGAGAGCACTTGAGTGCCAGCGCTACAAGCAAAGAGGAAGCCCAAAGGAAAGAAAGGGGTACCAAGATGGCCAGGTTTCTCTTATTCAGAAGCCTGTCTGGCTTGTCCTGGAAAAAGAAGGAGCTGTTACACAAAACAAGGGTTGGTACTGCATGCTACTGAAAAAAGATTGTATAGTGGGGCTGATGAATGGAAAAAGCTAACGGGTGAACGTGGGGAGAGGGAAATAGACACAAAACGGATGGCATTTTTCTTCTCAAGTTACCTCAAGTTCTCGCAGGATCCCGGATTGGCCGCACGTCTCTAGGTCTTCGAGCGCTTGGGACCAGAAGTTCTCTTCCTGGTCTGGCTCCGTCCCATCGTGCCCCACTGTAAACCTGTTTGAAACACAATGGGACGTTTTAACCGCCTAGTACGTGAAAACTACGGCGGCCAATGAGCAGGCAGGTGTAACAGTGATGAACGCAGGGGAGGACCAATGATCTGTGCAGGCTATGGTGGGGCTCTTGAAGAGAGACACATACGGACACACTGTGATAGGCGGTGATGTCCTGGTGGATTGTGGGGCTTTGGGTCATGAAGTGAAAGGGCCGGATTGGTTTGGGGAAGCAGTGCAGGTTAACAGGCACACAGCACTGAACCTCACCTGCTGTCTGAGATTAAACCGGTGGGGAGCGTGGATGCCCTGTAATGGGAGATCAGCTTCAATCAATAACACGGCATGGGTATAGAGTCAAACCAGATCACTCAGTCTGTCACTTTTTAACAGCGGTGTTTTAGACTTTACATCCTGTACATAACACATTGAGCGCCTTCGTCTAAAAATCATTTTACCACCACTCTCAAACGACAAAGAAAAATGTGCTGGAGTAGGTGGGGGAAGTTTTGCATTGTACAGATTTGATTTAAATACAGACTGCAGAATCCTGACAATATTTGAAAAGACTGAATGCATGAAAGTACAGGTTGTTTCTTCTCAGAGCATTTTTTTATTCTGTATTGCTAGAGTATATGAGAGATAGACATGTTTTCCAGATGATTTGTTATAGTTCCTAAAATTTACAAACATGAAATGGCATTCGCAACCCATTTTTCTCCCATCCATAATACAACATATTTTTGAGTGAAACAAAAAATAGAGGCACTGCAACAACTGAAATAAGATTTTTTTTAATAATTATTTCCCTAAATGTTTGGTAATATCATTATATTTTAAAATTAATTATTGTATATATATTTTTTGTTTTGCTTAGCCATAGTGTGCTATTTAGCCAATCAATTACAATTACTGGATGAAAGTTATGCCAGATAATTAATATTCATGAGCCAGGCTGATTTATAATGTGTCCACTTTTCAGGTCATTCCTACAACCCTGATTTTGAACTGGATTGTGGAGAAATTGGCACAATAAGACCCGGGATGAGTATTAAGAAACCAAATAAATGAGGTCAACTTTGATGTCAACTTTAAGGCAGCGCACAGTCACCATTAAATGGAAACTACAATCCTGAGACAAAACCTCAAAGGGTGATCATAACTCTAGTGTCAGCTAAATACTTTAAAAAGGCCTTCTTTCTTCCTAAGAGCCGCTGGCTTCATTACTGCACACAGGGGCCCTTTAAGCCTTTGATCTACAGCACAATGAATCTGAATTACAAATATTCAACAGTACGAGCTAACAAAGAATAAAGTAGAATCACCCCAAAAGTGATCGATCAAAGCTCCAGTAACAGTCTTTTTGACAATACAATGTGGTGCAAATGTACCGCACAGCTGAGTTAATATTATGACTCAGAGTCACATTTTAGGTTGAAACAAAGACTATTTCACACAGAAAACCCACTTAATGTGAATATTAAAGTCAGTTTCACTTCTTAAAAATTGTACTGATGGTCTCGTCTGAGATTGTCTTTTGAATTGAATGAATTTGAGACGTCAACAGAACATTTTAATAGATGCGGTTAAGCATTGCCTTCACACAATACCTTTCTGTACAGTCAGGCTCTAAACTAGTCCATGATTCAATGGATATTGACACTTCAGTACTTCATTTCTAGGGTAATAAAGAGGTGATAACTTTTATGGAATATTAATGTCTGCAATGGCAGAAAAGTTCAATCTATTTCACTCTATTTTCAAGTCTTGTCTACTTTGCTAATGTAGTATAAAAATCCGTGTGTGCTTTGCTAATGTATTATATAATGCATCCAATGAATTCAAAACATAACATTAACCATCTAATAAACCTGGCGGCCTTAATATATACTTAATATTTCACCCAAAAATGAATTCTCTCATTATTTTATGTGATTCCAAACCTGTATGATTTGTTTCTCCCCTTACAGAAAAGAAGAATCTTTAAAGAAGATCTTGAACACACAATGGTCAAGGTAAAAAAAAATATTCCTTGAAAAAAAATAATAGCTTATGGTTTTGGAACGACTTGAGGGTGAGCACATAGTGAACTATTCCTACAAAATAAAGATTCGTTATATATGCTGCAATGTGAATTTAAACAACATAGTATAGTTTACAGGCAGTATTTGACGTACCCGCTAGCGCTTGGCCTGTCCCATTCATCCACACCGAGTACGAAGTCTGGCAGGATGTTGTTCCTCTGCCGGCTGCTGTTGACCGGGGAGAGGCTGCCCCGGCTGGGCTTGGCATTCCTCCACTCATGGCTGTGGAAACTGTAGCCCGATGCCTGGAAACCCGTGGGAGCTGAAACAAACACACACAAGCCAAAATTAACTTTTTTTGCCACTTTTGCCAATAGGCTAGTGAATTAAGAAAATGTACTACCCATAAATATTTCTTGAAATTGTATTTTGTATGTTTATTATTATTAAAAAAAATTCAGTTTGGATAAAATATCTAAATAATTCCATTGAAAAAAATGAATATTATTATAACTACAACAACGAGATAGTTTAGCTAAATTCAAGGTAAATGATTGCATTGAAATAAAAATAACCAACATGGCATAATTACTATAAATAAATAAAAGTTCTTTGACAAAATGCATCATGTTCCTGCTAGCCAACTGATGAGGTCACAACGTTACTCGCATTTGGAAAGTGTTATTGTACCCTGCGCACAACATTAGCCTGCTGATAAATCAATTTGACTGTAAATGAGAGTGAGAAAAAAGCAGTGGCAATAAACGGTTCCCAGAAGAAAGAGTACATTTCTGCATTAAGCTGCACTCTCACGCCCGTTTCACACATACTCCGTGTGCAGTGTGTCTGCGGTACAGGAGCAGCACGCGCTATAGTGCTTTCACATATGCTGCGTTTGCAGTGCGTAACTGATCCGCGGCTGTACCACAAACACGTACTCACTATTTTTATTTCAAATCCAAAAGTTATGCAGCAACTTTTATAAAAAAAAAAGGTTTTGTCAGCATTGTGATTCTCTTTGTACACATATACAAACTTGAATGGATGTATGCACGTTTAAACACAATTTAAACAATATAGGCCTATAATTCCATGCGTTACTTCTATATATATTAAGTTGCTCAAGCAAGTGGTCAAATATTTAACAATGTACTTATATTAAAATCGCAAACATTTTAAATTAAAACTTAAAATGGACAAAAACAGCCGACTCTCATGCCTTTTCTTTTGCATTGAAATTTTAATACAATAAATCTTGCATGTCACAAAGAACTTGTTTTTCCACCTCCACGTGTAGTTCATTATGTTCTTGTTGAGGTAAATTGTTTTCCTTGCTTAAAACCCCGGTCTTAAAGTAAAAAGATGAAAAGTAGTATTTAATTAAATACATTTATGGTGAGATTACTACATTTTTTTTTAATTAAATGCATTTATGGTGAAGTTACTACATTTTCAGGTCAATCTGTGTTCATTTTGACCACGAACCGTGCGCTGTCACTTTAATTCAGCGTTTGCAGCACAGGCACAGCAAAAATAGACTCGGTGTGGAAACCATCTCTGCACTGCTGTATACGCACCACAACTGGAACGGATCGACGGACTGCATCCGCGTGCAGTGTGAAAGCTCTAGCCTGTTAACATGGGTACGGAAAAAAATACGTACCGCATACGCACTGCAAACGGAGTATGTGTCAAACGCTGAATTAAAGTGACAGCGCACGGTTCGTGGTCAAAATGAACACAGATTGACCTGAAAATGTAGTAATTTCACCATAAATGCATTTAATTCAATAAAATGTAGTAGCCTAATCTCACCATAAATGTATTTAATTGAATACGTTTCATTTTATATTAAGACCGGGGTTTTAAGCAAGGAAAACGACAATTTACCTCAACAAGGACATAATGAACGACAGTCGTCTCATTCGTGGAGGTGGAAAAACAAGTTATTTGTGACATTTAAGATTTATTGTATTAAAATTTAAATGCAAAAGAAAAGGCATGATCGGCTGTTTTTGTCAATTTTAAGTTTTAATTTAAAATGTTTGCGATTTTAATATAAGTATGGTTAAATATTTGACCACTTGCTTAAGCAACTTAATATATATATATATATATATATATATATATATATATATATATATATAGATAGATAGATAGATAGATAGAAGTAATGCATGGAATTATAGGGCTATGTTGTTTAAATTGTGTTTAAACGTGCATACGTCCATTCAAGTTTGTATATGTGTACAAAGAGAATCGCAATGCTGACAAAACTTCTTTTTTTTTTTATAAAAGTTGCTGCATAACTTCTGGATTTGAAATAAAAATAGTGAGTGTTTGTGGTACAGCCGCGGATCAGTTACGCACTGCAAACGCAGCATATGTGAAAGCACTATAGCCCTTGCTGTTCCTGTACCGCAGACGCACCGCATAAACACCAGCGCAGGAGCTCCTGGATGCACGGGTTCCCAGGCTCCGCTCATTAATCTGGCTCAAGGCTGCTGGAGGGCAGGGTGAGGACTATAGGGAGAGTGGAGAACAACACGCTAGCTGTGTTCACACACTCCTCTCCGGAGGGAGTCACGCCATTGTGTTTTATACGCTTTGGTCTGATTCTCCCTCGGCGACCACCGCAAAGCGCTGCATAGCCTCAGGGTTTTAAGATTCACCAGCAACTCAATAAGGATTAACTGCTTGTGATTTGTTCACCCCTCAGGGCTCGAGAAGGTGGAGGAATCCTTAAGACTCTCGATAGCTATTTTAGAGTTATGTCCCCTTTTCAAGGAAAGAAATTTTGGAAATGCTGAATGATGACATGCTGGAATGAATATTCCTCTAAACTGCACACGTGCAGCTGCATGATAATGATGTTGCTCATACGCATTGTGCAGACAAAGACAAACAAAACCAGCAACGATGTCTTGAAACAGGGTTAAAATGGTCCACTGATTTTTCAATATGGAATAGAAGCTGTGAGAAATCTTGTGCATGGAAAAGTGCACAATGCTAATTAATGAGAATGACAAGGAAACAGTGCAGACTGCAGAGGAGGTCATAGTGGCACCAAACGTCACAAATAATGACTGTTATAAAGCATGCTATTTTTATGGCTTGCTTTCTAAAGGCCCCAACAAATAAGAAAGACAAAATAGGTTGTCTTGAAAAAACAAGAGAGTATACCAGTAATTCTTAACTGGTTTTGCCATCAATTTTGTTAATTGTACAAAAGTCAATAGAAATGATTTATTAACAATACCCCTAACTACATACTGTAGGAAGGGTACAAAATATGGCAAATAAATAAAATGGGTAGAATAGAAAAATGTAATACATAAACTACGTTTAGTGCATTCTGGGATAAAAGAAAAGAAAAAATATTTATAAACATTTAAAATAATATTTTAGAAAAATATATTACATAAATATTTGTTATATATATATACACACACACATATACAGTATGGCTGTGCGTGTGTAAATATCTATTTATATATATATATATATATATATATATATATAACAAATATTTATGTAATATATTTTTCTAAAATATTATTTTAAATATTTAATATTAAAAATAATATTAATATTAAAGTTAAATATTAAAGTTAATATTTAATAGTATTAAATATGAACTTTTTAACATAAACTCTTGCTAAATAGTGGCGCACGTGTCTGGTAAGTCTTTTCCCAACAGAAATGTTTTACTCTGCAAGATTGAATATTGCATGCAGGTAGACTATTAATCTTATTAGACGCAAGACACATGATTTCTTTAACTTTTCATCCCAGGTATCAAGTTCAGAGTCAGCTTTTGCCTTATCTCTGGATACAGCTGTTTACTAGTTGAATCCCATAAGGGCCAATAGATTGCCAGCAACCTTGAATTTATGCTCCTTCCACAACATCCATAATTTAAGGGGCAGATTGCTGCTCCCTGCGAATGGTTTCCCAATCTCTGCAACCATCTGAGATTCATTTATGTATGGAGCCCTGAGAGAAAGAGAGTAGCGCTGCCTGAGGGGAGGAGAGCAACCATATGAACCTGTTAACATGAGCGGAAAGTGTCTTTCCACCCCATCAGAGCGAGGGACATGGAAAATAACATGAGATGAAAGGTGGTTTTGAGGAGGTGTATGTCAGCAGCAATGGGATGAATTCATTATAAATTATATATAAATATTCTATAAATAAAAAATGACTGATGACATTCAGATATTAATGGGAATTAGGAAAAAAGTTTTGCTGCTTGACAGATGGTAATTTATTTAGAATCAGATTATATTTTTAACTACATTCGGATTTCCAAAAGTACAGTACACTAAAAAATGTTTTATGATATGTAAGAATATAACAATAAGTTATGACAACATATGTTTTTACATTTGCTTTAACTCATCAAAACAAGTAAAGCAATTTTTAAATAAAAAACATTTTAATGTAAGTTGATTGTACTTAAAAAATTGAAGGCACATTCAAGGTTTTGTCCAGCCGATTTCTGAGAATTTAGTAATTGACATTTATTTCATCACATTACGTTTTCATCAACTTACAGGTTATTATAGTTTACCGTAGCTATATTTGGACGCTCAGTTTTTTCATTTGGCCAAAATCTCATGGTATTAAAGACGAAGTGCTGCACACAGACTGTTCAAAACTGTATTGGCTATGACTCGACAACAAATACTAGACTAAGATGGTCTTCTTAAACCTTGTGGACCATTACCATTGTTATTTCAGCAACTATTTTCACTTATATACATGAGCGTGGGAGTAATGCCCATTCATGTATTATTCATATATGAATAGAAACCATTTCTCTGAATTAAACATTGAAATGTGTGATGCCTACTTGGCAGTCTCGGTGCAAGCGATGCCTGCGATTAGTTTTGACCAGGAGGCCTCAGTGTCAGGAGAGCTGACTGCAATTCAAACCCATTACTGGCGAGTTATCCAAAAGGCCATGTGTATCCCAGTGCTCATTAGGACTCATTTTCCACTTAATAAAATAATACATTTTTACATATTAGTCCCAGCACTATACCACCAGCTGGCCTAATAAAAGACATATCCCAATGCAGATTACTTGAAATAATTACTTGAGTAAATACATATTTGCTGGTCCAAAGAGAATGGAAAACTCAATTAAACCTACATTAGACCTGCGGAGACTCAACCGATCCCCCAGGATGCAACTTGGCGCTGTAGCTAATGTGCGAGAACAGGTGGTGACCGTGATGAACCCGTACCAGGTCAAAAAAGACTGTATATGTCATTGTGATCAAATAAAAAATTCTGTCATTATTTGCTCTCCCATGTCATTCCAAAACAAATGAGTTCCCCCCATAGAACATAAAAAGAACCATTAAAGTGATCCACACAGCTTTTCCGGTATATTCCAAGTCTTCAAAAGTCATATGATCTTAAATCTCATTCACATTTGCGAATATTCAAATCAACATTAGGTGGCTCATTTGGATATATGCAAGAGCCAATGAGACTGAAGTGCTATGGTGAGTTTTTCGGAGCTTTCGATTTTGCTAAATCTTTCCTTTGTGATTTATGGAAGAAGATGAAAAACACATGGAATGACATGAGTAAATGATGCTAAAATGTAAATTTTTGAGTAAACTCTTCTTTTAAATATTGCCCTGGAGTTAGAGGCCACTGGAATAATTTCTACGCTAAGTTATTCACTGGAAACCAAAAATGATACATAGTTGTCAATGACCATTTCGTAAACTTTTTTTTTTTTTTACATGAACAACGTCAGTCAAAAATAAAGTTTTAACAGTGAGGGTTAGCTTACCCCAACTTAATCGTCACCCCAATTGTAACTTATAAAATATATGAAGTACATAAATCAAATTAAATAAATATAAATTATTAAATTGCACAATATAGATTAACATTTATAAAACACAGATAAAAGGAAAAAAATATATACATAAATATATAACCAATAAAGGGTTGGGTCAAAGAAAAAAAAAAAAAGTTTAGACCTTACAGAAATGGTAGGTAACTACACGTTTCGGAAACTTTTCAAACAAATGTCGTGCTCTCGTTTGCAATTAGAATCTGAAATGCCTGCTGGAAACCTCTAAATGGCAGAAGCAATTTACAAAAGTAATTTTGGCCAGAAACATTCAACAAATGGGACGGTTCATGTCGCTTTGCTGAAATAATGTAGCTCCAATTATATGTTGCCCAGAGGGTACTGGGAATTATTTACTGCACTAAAACTTATCTAAAAGCTGAAAGGTAGAAATGCTAATTGCATTTTGTGAAAAGTACAAAAATAAAACCATTCACACTCAAATTTACCCTGGGTGCTGAAGGTGGCGTCAATGGCAGAACCATCCCAGGATTCCACTGCGCTGTCCACACTGGGGATGGTGGTGGAATAGATTTCTGAGAGTTTTACAGATTTCTGCCCACCCTGACCCTCGTCCTCCATATCGCTCAGATCATTCATGCGACCCGTAACCGAGGGCTGCTTCGGGCTTGGCACTATAGAAAGAACAATATAAAGACGATGATTGTCTGAGCCATCGGATCACAGTCAATAGACCAGAGAGATCGAGACTTTACTGGATCTTAGGCTCACAAATCAGTGCTCATTTGATCTTTTGCTCTTGGATAAGGAACTTTACTTTGTCTACTGTCAGTCTACAGTAGATGATAGATGGAGACAAAACTATTTAGACCTTAGGCTTTAATGACTCATAGCTAGGCAGCTTTATTGCATTTTAGAGCTACAGTTAGATGTACAGTACCGTGGGAGGTAATGTTTGTGAGAAAGAGCGACGAGAAAATAAATGCAAAGAATGTACTAATCAAAAGTTTAGGAAATATAATTAGAAAAATACAATTAGAGAATAACAATTAGCAAATGATCATTAAAATGATAAAACACATAACTAATTCAGGAATTAAGTAACCAAAAATGATAAACAAACATAATAAAATATATTTCCTTCACTATCCACCCCAAATCATCTATTTAAATAAAATAAATGAATAATTAAAATAAATAAACCAATTAAAAACATTTAGGGTAGGTTTACACGCCAACGATGTACTAAAAACAGACGACAAGTTGTCAAAACGATCCCCGTTCACACGGGTCTGTGAAAATGACTAAAAAGGCTGTATTATGCATGCCAGGCCAGTAGTTGGCGATGTCACTCTGTCAAGAAACACCCCGCGAACACATAGTATACATGCGTGAACATGTAATGCGCATGACGGCACCGTTTTCACCAATTCGCGTTTTTGTTGTTTACATGGAGACGGTAAAGGTATCGTTTTCAAAACCTTGCACTTTGAATCTTGTTTTTAAAAGCTTGCGTTTTCAGGCCCCCAAAACGCTGTTGTCGTGTAAACGAACCGCCAAAACAAACTACGTTTTCTCAGTTGAAAACGGTGTCGTGTAAACATACCCTTAGATTGTGAAGATATTCATAGGCACCATTTATATTTGTACACAAAACTAACACTAATGCATTTTAGCATAAGTCTTTGGCGTCGAAGGATCATGAGGATCGTTTTAAGGATCATGAGAAGTGTGTTCTTTTGTAGTGTACATATAAAAAGCCATTTGGTCGTAAGCTTGCATGTCAGCACTCACATTCTCCCTGCTTCTTGATCTTCAGTGTGACGGACTCTCCTGCCATCTGCAGCAGGTGGATGGCCTCACTGAGAGGTTTGCCCTTCAAACTGTTGCTGTTAATGGCCAGTATGCGGTCACCAATGTGGATGGCACCAGTCCTGTGGAAACAAGAGCACAGCAACTCAGCTGCAATGCATCATTTCAAAAGCCCTTTTTTTCCTTGTTGAAAACATGCATTCATTCAAATTAACTAGGGCTGTCCATAGATTAAAATGTGTAATTGCGATTAATGTCTACGGCAACACATTAACATAGCCAGTACTTTCTGAGAAAAGGAAATCATTTTTTTATACATTTTATAATTACATTTTATAATTAGAATTCAAATTAAATATATATATATATATATATATATATATATATGTATATAAATATATGAATTATTATAATGATATAATTATCACTCAAATTATATAATATAGTTTTATTTATAATATATATTTTACTGAAGACATGACTTAAAGAGGACCTATTATGCACTTTTTATAAAGTCATGATTTTGTTTTTGGTGTCTACTAGAATAGGTTTTCATGCTTGAATAATAAAAAAAACACCTTATTTTTCACATTGTTGCATCACCTCTCTTCCCAGTCTGTCAGTAACACTGTTCAGTTTCTGTCTCTATGAAGCCTCTCCTTCCGAAAAGCACAATGTGCTCTGATTGGTCGGCTCAACCAATGTTTTGTGACATTTTAACCATTTTGAGTGTTTCATAAGTGTCACATAACGCACAATATCGTTCTGTTAAGCGCGCACTGCAGTTTTGTCATCTGCCACTTAAATGTTTGAACTCCTAAAGCAGATTGGATTGTGTTTATCATTCATCATCTAGAAAAAAAAATCGATCTGAATGTGATTCCGACGATATAGTTTCTTTGTGCCGTTATTGTTACAGTATAGTTGTGGTGTTAACTCTGTCCTTTTGTAGTGGACTTTGCTTTATAACTTTGCAGACCTTTTTCTTGCTCAAACAGCAACATTACACACTAAAGAAAGGTTAAAATGTAAAAAAAAACAATAGTTCCTTTTTAAGATATCACACATTAGCTCTCTCTATATACATGTATATTTAACTTAAGTGTGATATTTCATAACTGTTGACAGGCTTGAAAGCCCGAACAGAGCAGTACCTCTCGGCCAGGCCGCCTTTAGTGAGGCTGGAGATGATGATGGGGTCGAAGGGCTCCTCGGTGCCCGAGATTGTGATGCCCAGCGGCCCGCCGTAGCGTTTCAGCTCCACCGTGTAAATGATGGCGCCGGAGGTCTCCTGCTCGTCTGCAACACAGGCCAACAGCACACGGGCGTCCCTATCAACACTGCCATCACGTAGGATACCTCACAGAGGGGCAGAGAGCAGAGCGAAGACACCCCTCACAACACCGGACAGAGAGAGGAGGTAAGGAGGATTGACCAGAAAATAAAGAGAAAACATGAGGGAAGAGGAACCCAAAGGAAACAAATAGAAATGGGATAAAAGTACTAGGGCTGTCAATTTATCATGCAATTGAACAAACGGCAAGTCCGGTCCTAAAAGAAAAAAAATCCATTTACTGACCAGTCCTACCTTTGCAACTGTTGTAATCTGAAATTTTTTCAACTATATGTAATTTTCAGATTGCATATGATTTGCACTGCAAAAAATAAAAAGAGAAAACGTACTGTTTTTACGGAAATTTCTGTCAACCCAAAAAACACAATGCAAAATACCGGTAAAACACCTTTAAAAAAAACAATAAGGAAACCTCCCTATTTTACAGTGAATCTGCACATTAATTAATTCTGTTACAATTGCTAATTCATTGACAACACCCCGAAAAACAACCTAACAAAGTAAAAGTGATGTCTGATTATGCTCACAAAAAGTAATAAACTGGAGGAACGAAAAGCAGGAAGAATGGGAAAGGAAGTAAAGCAATTCAAGAGAAGAATGATGTAAGATAATGGAAGTGGTGGATCCAGAAAAAAAAAAAAATGAGAAAGAAAATAAGTGAGTGGCAAAATGGAGATATTCACATGCATAAAAAAAAAAAAAAAAAAAAAAAAAAAAGGGACATCGGCTCTGTGATCCATTTCAGAAATGGATACTACACCTACCTCTACTAAACATACATATTATCATCCAAAGGAGAACTGAGCCTCCATAGCCTGGACCCCCAATGCATTTCAGATGTCAGACATTTCTTTTTTCCACAAAGTGACTTAGTGCATTCAAGCTGTATATTATATCAGTATGTGTGTCCTCAGAGGATTATCTGTGCCAGTTGCTTTACCAGTTGAGCTACAAGAATCATAATGTAAATTAATTATAAGACTGAACTCATTTTGTATGCACTCAAGTGCAGATGTGGCTATAGCAACACACAAATCCACCTGAAAGTGTTTTTTTAAATATTTGTGGCGCTGATTCATAATGCTCAACAGCAATTAAGAGGTCAACCTGACGTTTTGACATGACTACACCGAGAAAGGAATGCGCTAAAGAGAAAAATCTCGCAGATCCTTGGGGCAATCGTTGTCATCTCCCACCCGCATCCACATACTTATGAAGCGCTGGTATCTGTCAGATCAGAGCAGCTCTAGGTTTGTGTTTGTGTGTCTGTGCTGGGGGTCTGGGGAATGTTCGTTAACACGAGGTCGGCTCATTACGCCTTTGTTTTTTTCCGGTGATGGACTAATGGAGAGATGGGAGGGAAATTACCCCTATTTAGCATGCCAGTTAGCACGGCCTCTCTCAGACTGATGATTTGTTGTCACCGAAAAAAAGGGTTTGTGAAAAAAGAATGTCGACCTTAATGTTCCCAGCGAGAAAGATCTAAACGAGCCTCCAGCATTGGGCGAGGATCTGAAACACAAGGTGCAATTTCACGGACACAGTGGACGTCCTGGATGAAATATAAATGCCAAATAAAAGTGATTCGCAGGTCTGCTTTGTAGTACGAGCGTAACACCCCTGTAGAAGACTATGAAGCAGAGGATTGTGGGTAAATGCTTTTGAGACGCTTGATGAGGGCTCCAAGGGTTTCTAATCGGATAATTGAACCAAACGAGCATTAAATTGAAGCGATTAAACCTAATTTTCTTCAGTGCGCACAATGCTAATAGTGTTAAGGGTGAATTGTGAGGTTGTGGAAGCGAGGAGAGATGTGTATGTTGCTGTAGCTCAAAAGAAGAAGCGAAAGGTTTACCAGAAGGTCCTTTGGAGATAATAAACATTTCTGACAGCAGAGCCACTTCAAATCCTACCTCAACTTAAAGTATAGAGGCCAGTTTTATGTATAATAACAAAAAAGTAATTCGGGTTTGGAACAAGGTTTTCTTTTTTGACTGAGCTATCCCTTTAAACGGTTACAAAATCACCAAGCTGTATAACTAGGCACTAAGGCGGGGCGATGTATTGAATTGTCAAATACATTTATAAAAACTTTGATTCATTTATACTGTGAAGATGTGCATTAACAGGTTTGACGCATAAATGAGTAGCATTCGCAGGCCCACTGATCTCGATTTCTTGGCTCCATGTAAACTAAAACTTTTATGTTCAATTTTGACTGTCAGTAATCTTTCTAAAGTACTATTCATTTATTTATGTGTAAAACCCTAACCTTTAAGAAACACTGTGCATATCACGGTTTTAAAGTTTTTTTTTTTAACATTAAGTTCTCTAAATACAATATGCATACATGTGTGTACACACAAACTTTCACGTTAGATGCATTAGCATTTGATAACTTTTAATTATATAAATACATGAAATATATTACTAATATTAATGTATTGAATTATATGGTCATATAAAATATACTTGTTTTCTCTGTATATCCCAGCCCTACTTCATCCCTAATAATACTTTCATGTTTTCTCCTATCTTGTCCTTTTTCTGTCCTTGCCGTATCTGGTTGAAACCATATTACATTAGAATAGGTTAATCAGTCAGGTCCTAATAGCTTATTCTTTATCTTGATCCTGGCCAAAATACGTTCACACTAGAAGTCTTTGCTGATGTGTTCTGTCCTTGCATGGGGATTTTTAGAGTACATTTGTGTCCGTGTGGTGTGTGTAGTTGCAGAGGCTCAGAGGTACCTGAGTTGTCCTCGTCCTTGCGGATCTTGAGTTTAACCAGGTCTTCGCACTGCTGCAGGATTTGAACCGCGTCCTCCATGGAGCAGTTGTCCAGGCGGATGTTGTCTATTGCCAGAAGCTTATCCCCCAGCTCCAGGGTGCCCGTTCTTTGAAGAGTACACGGAAAAACCGTTACAAGCTTTTTGCAGAAGCACAACCAATGTAACATTTCCTCTGCCACACAGCAAATCTCCATTTCGTCTTGCAATATTTTGAAGGAAAGGTTATTTTCTCCCTCATGCATACATTTACACTCATTTCGTTGTAGTCTGAGCTCACATTCTGCAAGAAAACACATCCATTATTCAGTGGATTGACCATGGTACACAGCAAAGAGCTTCCAGAGGCGCTGAGATAGATCTGAAGCCAAAAAAACCCAAAAACCTTACTTTTATCGTATTGGTCATAATTGTGTCATTCTATATTCAGATTAGACATTGAGGTTTAATCCTGCCTGAATTCACACTTATTCCACCACTTCTTCATATATTAAATTGAACCATTATTTTTAGGCCCTTTTAATAGAGCTGAAATGGAGGAGAGCAAAATGTGAAAGCAAGAGCCAATGCCATCTAATATCGACATCTCAATAGAAAGACGAACAGACCTGCATTTAACCTCTACACTGTACACAGCGATTCATAACCCAATTCTCTCTCCTTCTCGCATAATTATCCGGCAAACATATGTTCTATTATGTAAAAGTAGGGGAAATTAGAGTATATGTGCTGAAAGAGCCTAAATTACTTGGCACACAGCATCCCCCAACAACCCTAACTATTACCATGGAGAATTTATACTTTTTTCAGCTTTGTTAGCCTTAAAAAGCTTGAGAAAGGAAAGTATACTACCATTCAAAAGTTTGAGGTCAGTAAGACTTCTTTTAAAAAAAATGAACAATTCAATATATCAACAATGCTTTAAAAGCATGACGGTAAAGACATTTATGTTACAAAACATTTCTATTTTTAATAAAAGCTGTTCTTTTGATATTCATTCATCAAAGAATCCTGAAAAAAGTATTAGTTTCCAATAAAATTAAGCAGCACTACACTTTTCAACATGAATATTAACAAATAATTGTTTATTAAACAGAAAATCTGCATATTTTAATTATTTCCGAAGGATCATGTGACTCTGAATACTACTAATGGCTGCTGGAAAAATGGCTGCTGGAAATGCAGGAATAAATTACTTAATATATTAAGAATAAAAATTGTTATTGTAATATTTCACAATTTTACTATTTTTTAATTTTTGAGCAACTAAATGCAGCCTTGGTGAACATAAGACACTTTTAAATGAATTAAAACCCCAAACTTTTGAAAAGTACCATATCTCGAGCTATGAGTGAAAAGTTATTTTAAAGAAAATAAATCTAAGCTAGTCAATTTTTAGAGGATTGCAGCTAGATTAGATTTTACTGCGAACAGGCCTCACAATCAACAACAGTGCAGTCAAACAGCACTCTACACCTTTCCTCAGGGCAACCGATGTGATTTATGTCAATACGGAGGGTTACGCGTTCTCCCAGCCGCACTCCACTGTATCCTGGACAAAATGAGCATTTATATTCATGCTTTGAATGCTTTGGCAAGTCGATGCAGATAGCATACGCTCGTAGTCATGCTCAATTCTGTGCGCAGATGTCATTATATTAGCCGTTTGGGTCTAGTTGGAGAACAGTATTTAAGGCATGGATGAAGAGCTGATTTGGATGAGAGTTCAGAAATAAAGTGCTGACGTGTGCCAAAATGAATTTTCAGCATCATTACTCCAGTCTTCAGTGTCACATGATCCTTCTAAATTCATTATAATGCTGATTTGGTGATGAATAGAAAGTTTAAAAAGAACAGTATTTATTTGAAAGAGAATTATTTTCTTCCCAAAACGTTTAAACCGGGTTTGCTGGGTCAAACTGTTTGATGATGGGCATTATGCTTTAGAGCACGTTATATTGAGTGAAACATTTCGCACATGGATATAAAATGTAATCCATCCATTATGTATTTTTTTATTTAATATAGCAAAGCTTGAGATGTTGGTGGGTGTAAATGTGCTGGAGGCTGTATATATGAGTTGTTTTGCATGAGATTAGCATTTTTCTATACATTTAAAAAGAGATGCGGTGCAAGACAATGGCATGAGGCGGTACCTGTGCGCAACGCTGCCTTTTTTTATGTCAGAGATGATGAGTGAATCTCCGGGCTTCCTACTGGAAGGAGCTGTGAAGAGAGAAGAGAACAAACAAACTTGTTTAATAGCACAACATCACTCATTTTCTGTAGGCGACACTGTCATTCTTAGATTATAACTTCACATTTTTAAAGGTACAGCACTTTTAAAGGTTCTGTCTTGCTGACAAAAGTGTCTTTAAAATTGGTGAGAGTAAATCTGATGACACAGTAAAAGCTTTGTATCGACTTGGTTGGTGGAGAACTAGTTGCTTTCGGTAGTTGTCAAGTAGTTGTCAGTCCAGTCTAGTCGGAACTGATGGTTTTTGTTGTCGATTCAGCATTTTTCCAGCTTGGAGAATGACATGATGACACTGCAAAATATGCCACTCCAACTGATTGACAATCGAGATGCATATTTTCCACAGAGCCGTGTGGGTGGCAATCTTCCAGCAAATAATAGTTCATATATAAAAATGATATTTTTAACCATAAAGAAAGCACTCTGCAGAAGAAAAAAAAGACAAAAAAAAAAACTTAAACCAGGCTAAGATGGGTTGCTTGGCTTAGTGGGGTTAAAACCCCTCTAAAACCTGCCAACAGACCAAACCAGACAAGCCCAGCATATAGGCTTAGGCTATATATATATATATATATCACTCCCTGCTGGAAAAAAGCAAGTTTGTCCAAAATAATGAAATATTTTACCCATTTTGTGATTTCAGACATTTTGGAATATGTGTAATAATATAAATGGGCTAAAAATGCTGCCAGCTCTCTAGGATTTGGAACAGAGCCATTACGTCAGTATGAAAAATAGACCTTTTTAGCAGGTCTAGTCACATTCTGGTGTACCGAGGCGACAGATGTGAGTGCATAATCACATGTCATATGGTCCCTAGCCTACCAGGAGCATCTGGAGGTGTGATACCAAACTACTAGAGTGACGCGCCAGAGCATTTTACTCTCAGTCAGAGCTCAGGGTTATTCATGTTCGCTTAGTGCGTCACTGGCAGACTGGAAGGTTGTGTCTTTTTCACTTAGAATAAGAAAAATAAACTCCTTTGTTAATCCTGCTCACTTTTCAACCTAATATGCATCCCAGATGGTGGCGCAAGTTAATCATAATCAATTCTGATGCTCTGTGTAGCCTGTCAGTGATCGTCCTATGCTGCCTTATGGGGGTCTGTTCTTTAAGCTCTACGCATTGAGATGCCGAGCATGTGTCTGTGTCGGACACACAGTCCCAGAGGTTTTCTTTGGTGGGTTGTTATGGTCCGACAACCACACTGCAATAAGACAAGCTCCAATTGACAGAAAAGCTTGATTACTTGAGAGGTTTCACAAGGTAATATGATGGATTATTTGATTTCATTTTGGAAAATGGGTGGGTGGGTGCAGGGGGGGGGGGGGGGATTCCCCTCTTAGGTGAGGATTTTTTAATTTGGGGGCATTTTTTAATTTAGCTCACTTTAAGGATTTTTTTTCTTTTAACAATGGGGTAATTTTGTTGCACATGGGTTTACACACAGCACAAGAAAGCTTGATTTCAACCTTGAATTGAATTAACAAAATAAACAAGAACAAATAAACAAATTACGAGCAGAATCAGAAATAAAATACAAATGAAATAAAGAGAGCTTTAAGATTTTCAGGTAGGTCTAACAGTATTCAGGTACAGTAATACTACAGAAGTTGAATAAACCGAATGTTTCATTGTATAAATTAAATACAGATACATTTTTCTCACTATCTTTTCACTAAAATTAATGACAGACAGCAGCAGATATATTAGGCTGATGTCACTTTAAGAGCTAATGCATGGATCCAATATACTGATGAGTTTTAATCTTGGGGATATTCAAATTATTAACCAATCATACCATTGATCAGCTCTACCAAACTTGGATGTCTTTTTTTCCAGTAATAAACAAACATTGTTAAGTTGTTTTGATTGATACTGTGAAGCAGCTTTGATACAATCTGTATTGTGAAAAGCGCTATATAAATATATTTGACTTGACTTGACTTAACTGTTCACGTTCACTCAAGACACCGCTGTCTGTGTTTATGTGAATACTCCACAAGACGGGCCTTTTTTTACATCATTTTGTGCATTTCTGACCGCGTAAGCACAATAAGCCGCAAAAAAGCGCTCCGTTTGGTAAAAAATTTGCAAAAAACACTATTCATATATATTCAAATGTAACTATAAAAAGTAAAGGGGGAAAAGCATGTCTGATGCCTTTTTTTTTTATCTGTAATGGCTTTATTTAGCTAAAATGAAATTAGAGCTTTCCACTTTCAAATTACAAAGCAAGTCAGAGAGGTTTGTCAGTTGAAAGAGAACATTAATTCCAGGATGATTCAACTGAGAAAGGTCAAAGATTCAGTCTCGATGGTACAGGCTACAGCACTAGCAGTCTAAAAGAGGAAAGAAATTGCTTTAAGGATGTCAATCAGAGCGAGATAGATTTGAACAAGCTATCTGAGAGCAAATTGTCAAAGTGTCAGCAATGCAGGTGCTGAGGTGTAGCCTATCTGACAATTCAATTTCCAAATGTTAGTGAGTTCTCAGACCAAAGAAATAATCATGTTTTCTGCTCAGCTCAAAGAGTGCACATGTCCGCTGGCCTTAAAGGGACCTCGCCATATGCTGCATTACAGTTACAGCGGCGTGATGTCACCTTCAGATGGTGCACACCAAAGCACAGCCTTTCAACTCCGTGAAGCTCTGATGAATTTTATAGCAAGTATCCAGAGCAAAAAAACAGAGGAATGACTTCTTACATAAACAGGCACTCTTGATAGTAAATCAAGCAGCAAGATGATTCTTATTTGACAGGCAAGCTACATTATGACATTCAGAATGGAAGAGCACAGCCATCTCCTGCCTGCTTCCTGGTTGGCGGCAACATTGTTGCTATGGTGGCTTATTTGTCATAGTTTTCCCCAATTACTTGCACTGCTATTTGGCCTAACCATGATAAATAGCGTGGCCCATTCGCAGTCTCTGCACCTTGCCTGCTCATATTGGTCTGGCCAGGTGAATGTCAATCTTTACACAAGCTTAGGGTCAAACTAGAACAACTACATGTAGTAAACTTTTGCTGTGAGGTTGATCTGATCCAGTTTATACAGTAAAACTACTATGGTGATCTTCAAAAGCATTTCTTATGAATTAATCTGTCCGTTTAAGTCAACATATTTTTTTTGTTTGTTTATTCAAATGAAATCAGCAGTCAAAAAACATGTGAAATATGGTGTTTACAACCCACTTCATATATAAATCTGACTAAAATCTATTTTTATATGGATTTCACAATGCCCCCCCCCCCCCCCCCCCCCCCCCTCCCTCCCCCCTCCCTCCCCCTTAAGGAGAAGTAAACAAGACATCTATAAATGTGTTCCACTATGGCTTTATTAGTACCTGTGAAATACAGGCCCTACAGAGGCACAAAGCAGAAAGCCATTAAACTGCTCGGAAAGGCCACGAGAGCTCCACTAAGCCCATATACATAAATCGACATGTGGATAGGACACCCTACATCTCTCTCTCTCTCTCTCTCATTCTCTTCTCATTCCATAAAAGTTGACTTTCTCAGACATCCTGCAGGCCCTGAGCCAAATGGAGGCATAATTGAGCAGATTTTCTTTGTATATACCGTGTACCGTATGTATGTGTGTGTGTGTATTTTTATTTCTATTAAAGCAGACTTTAATAAAGTGCACATATCCTCCAGCACTCTGTCTTCATTAGTTAAGAACAAGAGCTCCAACCATTCAATGCAAACTCCCTGATCTCTAAGGATAGTTCAGTCAATAAATACAATAATATCATTATTTACTTGCTTATGTAGTTCCAAACCCAAATGACTTACTTTCCTCTGTGAACACAAAAGAAGATATTTTTTTGAATGTGCATGCTGCTCTTTTCCATGCATTTACAACGAATGGGGCTGACAAGTTTCAAAAAGGAAGCAAAAAATACTTATATGTGCACTATATTTTTTGTGCACTTTATTTAATATTTTTTGTGAGGAACAGACCAAAAATGTAAGGGTTATGTTATTATACATTAATGTCTAATTTGTGAATGAATTACATACATTTCCTCACATAAAGCAATTATATGGTTTTCTATGTAATACAGTCACAGAACACTTTTATGGTTCTTCCTTTTGCAGCTTTTTGAATCTTGAAAGCTCCAGTCGCCATTCATCAATCTATTCTTCAGAATTTCTCCTTTTGTGATGCATAGAATAAATTCATACCATTTTGGAACCAAAAAAAGGTGAATAATTAAAACAAACTTTCCTTTTTGGATGAACTATTATGTTCATTGAATGGAGATTTTGAGAAGATGCAGAGGAATGGAAACCATTAAAAAAACAATTTTTTAATGATCCGAAAAGCAGTTACAGCGGTACTTTAGCACTGGCAAAATAGTTCGTCTGGTTCATTAAAGAAGTTCAGACAGTTGTAAAAACCCACAAAGAAGCTTTACTGGGAACTGTTTGCTATTATATTTGGGCTGTGTATATCTTAATGGCCAATCCTGGGAGAATTTGCCCAAACACATTAGCAACAAATGTGAGGACTACACACAACTTGTACACCAGAAACATAATAAATACTTATTTAGAAAGCTTGGAGGATGACGGGAAAAATTGCTTTGGAGGTAAACAACTCCACAGATTCAGAGAGAAGCAATTACTGCTGGGCTGTTGCATAGGGGTCCAGCAATGTATTTCACGAAACCGCTGGCTAATAACAGAAAGTTCGTATCATATTGCTGTAATGGGGAAAACAGTCAATGTGACAAAACCGAGCTGGGATGAGGTGATGAATCACTCTCGCTTGACAA
This sequence comes from Tiaroga cobitis, assembly GCA_030578255.1. Taxonomy (NCBI): domain Eukaryota; kingdom Metazoa; phylum Chordata; class Actinopteri; order Cypriniformes; family Leuciscidae; genus Tiaroga; species Tiaroga cobitis. The sequence continues at coordinate 34,712,237 of CM060594.1, read as the reverse complement.
TGCGGGCGGGCATTGATGAAGCAGCTGGCAAAGGCTTCGAGCGTTCGGCGCGTGGGGTTTACGAACGAGCACTGCAGAGCCCATGACTGCAGGCACAAAACAGATTGAATTCGCAGGCAGATCCATCTATAAACACCTTTCCAAAAAATCTGGTGATTTAAACAAATGACACAACAGGAGAAAATATACAGTATCTTTGGAGGAAGGAGGGAATAGTTTGGTATTTATATCCATAAAATACAGCACTGTTTATGGGCTTTTGGGAGATGATGGTTCAAAAAGTATAATATCCCACAATCCAATGTGTGTTCAGCAAATGGTTTCCAAAATACAAATTACGTCTGATGGTAACAATTTGTCACAAAATATTATCTTGGTTATCCTTAAAGCCTAAATAAACTTGAATTCATTATAGATCTTTAGATGTGACATTATGGTGCCTTGGAAGACCTTCATACACAAAAACACATCACACACATAACACAATACAATGAAACTGCCTTTTGGGTGCAGCCACTGTGACTTACAGTCAGTTCCTAGCATTTAAATTTACAATTGCAATAAATGAGAGGTAATATATAATTAGGTGCTTCTTGTCATGCAGAACCTCAAAAAATGTTATAAATAAGCACAAACCCTCTGAGTAAGAAATGATTTTTCCCCAGTACCCTAATAAGCAATAGCTACCTTTTTTCCCCCAGTAACCCAATAATAAGTCACCCAGTTGTGTCTCTTTAATGTCCTTGGAACTGAAACAAGGGTTAAATGTCACATATTTATATCTCCGTGATAGAGGGAGTGAAGGAAGACCCAATTGTGAAGTCTTTTAAATGCGTGGCCTGGATAATGCATAAGGCAAATAAGAGTGCAGTTAAAGTTTCAAATGGGAATATGGGAAATTATAGTTTTTTTTAACAACAGTCTCTCACTGTATAGGCCTACTTTCTTACATTTACATTTGGCAGATGCAGATGTGGGAATCAAACCTTGTGTTTTTCATATTCTTTATCCTATGTATGATCAATAGTAATACTGTTTCTTTACTTAACATGCACCATGAGCATAGACAACCATTATTATGGATGGAAGAACTGAGAGAATACGTACAGCTGATGGTGATGCCCAGCTCTACGCCTGGCTTCTTTGGTAGCTTCACATGGAAGGTTCCACTGCTTGGGATGACAGATTCTGGATGAGACAAGGACAGGAATTTTTTTTTTATATATATATTTTTAGATGCAGGTCTATCTATATAATCATTCTCAAGTTTGATCAAGTCTGGATTCATAGACCATTTGCAAACTGAAATGTGGAGATTCAGGTGAAAGACTAAACCAACACTTGTTGACAAACCAACATATGTCATCATTTACTCACCCTCGTGTTGTTCCCAACCTGTATGATTATAATATTTTTTTTTTCAATGGGGTGCAAAATTACATGTTTAATGGAATGCCCAAGCTGTTTTCTTTTTTTTTTTCTTTTTTCATACAATGAAAGTGGATGGTGACCATAGTGGATTTACCTCCTTTGATTTACATGCAAGAAAGAAAGTAAAGTAAATGCTAGCAGAACATTCATTTTTGGGTGAACTCTCTTTAAAGCGACTTGGAGACAGCTGTAAAAAATTCAGACTTTCTCTCAGGCAGCGATGTAGATGATCTTTTCTGACAGAAGCCCAGAATACTCAGTTTGAAAGACTGAAATCTCCATAAAATATGTCCTTCTACTCTGGGCAGTGAGTCAGACTCAAAAAGAATGACAGAAGTGTCAAAGCGTCAAAAGAAAGAAAACTCTTGAAATGATCATGCAGTAATTCAAGCCAACTCATTTCTTCCAAATCAACAAAAGAGTCTTTCAAAAACACTTGGCCTGAACTATAAAAAATAACGTACAAGCAAAAACACTATCAAGTCGTTCTCCTTCCAGCACATCCTTTCAAAAGCAGATTTTATTGTTCTGTGGTAAAATATTTACATTTTATTGTGTTGCAAGGAAGATTTACATTCAACGTCCCACAATGTAAATAAGTGGTTCGTGCAAATTAGGATACGTTCATGGCTTGTTATAAAAATATGACAAAAAGTTTCCAAATTCAATGAATAAGTTAGACATACATAGCTTATAACATTCAAAAGTTTGGGGAAGGTAAGATTTCAGTAAGAAGTCTCTTACCTTCACCAAGGCTCCATTTATTTGACCAAAAATACAGTAAAACAGTAATATTGAGAAATATCAAATTCAAAATAAATATTTCAAAAAGCATTTTGAAATTCAAAATACTGTTTTTCTATTTTAATATGTTCAAAAATTTACTTTATTCCTGTGATGGCAAAGCTGAATTTTCAGCAGCCATTGCTCCAGTCTTCAGTGCCTCATGATCCTTCAGAAATCATTCTAGTATTCGGATTTGATGCTCGACAAACATTTATTAATATAATATCAACTTGTTGAGAACAGTTTCAGCAGCTTAAAACCACTTTTTTCCTGGATTATTTGATGAATAAAATATTCAAAAGAAGAGCATTTATTTGAAATAGAAATATTTAGCAATATTTTAAATGTATTTACTGTCATTTTTGATCAATGCATCCTCGCAGAATCAAAGTATTAAATTATTCACAAAAAAATAAATAAAAATGCATAAAATAAAAATTTTACTGATCCCAAGACTCTAGGAGGATTCTATCATTCTAGGTTCAGCAGTGTGTCATTGTCTTGTTGAGGCCTTCCTATATACAGTATAATATATAGTGTTTTCATTCTTTCTTTGCAAAGTCTTGTTGGTGTTACACTGCACAGCGCTACTTTTGGTTTCAGAGATGGTCTTGATCTTCTGCCTGTCTCCCTGGATTTCCCTGTTTTCCTATGCCTTGGGATTTGGTCATTATCTGGGTGGTTTGCTCTGTGGGTTTGACCTTATGCCTCGATTATGGATTACACTCAATAAAGCTTGCGTTTTGACCCAAGTCTCGGAGCAGTACATAAGAATGAAGTTTGTGAACTTTGATTAAACAGCATTTAAGCCCTTACTGACAGAAGTTGCATAAAGTCAGATTAGAGCTTATACTCGTTTTTGTGAGCTATACGCATATTGTTAAAGGACAGTAGGCGGTCTATGCTAGTGCCTTAAGGCTGAAACTACACTTGAAGTCATCGCAAACAAAATTGAAAAGATTTCTGATTAACTAAATGAAAGAAACGAATTAAATATCATACCAAATTACACAAGACAAAACACTAGGATGACAAGCTAATTACAGCACGTCTCAAGGACTACAGGCGCTCGACGAGGCCCGTACTGTGATTACAATGCCAAAGCACAGCACGAGATGGAAAAATGAGAGAATGTATTTTGGATTATTCTGTCTGGAAACAGTAGCTATTAAATCATGGGCCACTTGTCTTGCAGCGCTACTCATTTATATACATCAAATAGACGGCAGATGGTTTGGCTCCCAGAATTATGGCATAACTTTAAAAAAATGAAAACACACTAGGATGAACGCGGGTTATGCCCAGATGGATCCTTCCTCCCCAACAGGTTTGGAATTGATGAATTGTGTCCCCACCTGCTACGTCAAACTCAATCTCCAGTGTGACTTTGCTGGTGATGCTGGAGTCCCTCAGCAGCTGATTGGTCTCTTCCAGCGTGCTGTCCTCAGTGGGAATGCCGTTTATTGACAGGATGCGGTCGCCGATCTGCAGGATGCCGCACCTGTGCACAGAGAGCAGATTTAGCACACCATTCCTCATACACTGGCCAACAAACTAGCTGTGCTGAATGCATAAAATACTAAATAATGGACTGCTTGCAGAGGGAGACAAAATAGGTAATGGTACCCAGGCAATGTCTCGCACGGACCAACCAACCACTTATATTATGCCATCTGGCACCGTTAAATAGACATTAGTGAGTTGAAGTGACATTTTAGGCAAAAATACAAACGTCCTCTTAGCTCCTGCCTCAAGGTTAGAGTAAAATGGATGCAGCACTTTTTAATTGCTGAGGAAAAAAAAAAAAAAACCTATCTTTATTGAATTCCAAAATGGCTTATGAGCTAAACGGAAGCAGTTTTGCTTATGAATTCACTGGGAAAAATTTCAGTAAAGCTAGTCATCATGAATCATATGCTGTATTTTACATGCTGGTATCCAGCATGGGCTGCTAGCATCCCTACCAACAAAAATTAAATTAAATTCGATTCACATTTATTTGTATATCAATTTTCACAATACATATCATTTCAAAGCAGCTTTACAGAAAATTCACGTCTACATTACAATAACAGTGTCACGTCACATTGTGATTAGCGACTAAAACCAATGGCGTTTTTGGGATTTTAAAGCTATGTTGGAGGGAAAGATTGACTTTTATGGTGCTTTTTTGTTCTTTTTAAAGGTTGACAGCCTTAGTTACTATATAGAAACAGGTTGGGCTGGTAGCATGGATACTTTTCTCTCTGTGTGTGTGTGTGTGTTTTCATCTGGAGGATTAAATCTTTAGAGTGTTTGCTCATTTGCAGTGCAGTGTGATAAGAACAGTAAAATCTGATGTTAATCAGATGTGTGCACACATTAATAATTAGAACATGATGCATGATGATAAACTCTTTAACAGACATCGTGGGCATGCATTTTTGCAGCTATATACTGTAAGGTGCTGTTAAACTACTATTTTATATTATTATTATTTTTTGCAATGATAGCAGTATTAATCTGGCACAAAAAATTTGTATGATGGCATTAAACAGCATATAATACTAAATCAAATAATAATAATAAAAACACCATAATTTATATACAGTAACTAACATAATCCATTGACAACTAATGTTATTTAGTAAAATTATTGTAACAGACATTGTAGTATTTTGTATAACGATGCAAAAAAAATGTAAAAACGCAAATTGATTCAATAAAAAGATGCACATACAGTACAATGAAATACAACAAATAGCACTGTTGTGCTTTTTTAATAGCTTGTTACTGGAAAAAGCGACATTATTGTAAAAACTTGAGTTGTTTTCACAGTAGAAAAATGTTAAGTTGACAGCATCGCTAGTTTTGTTCCCCAACGCCGGTAGATCTTTATCAAATCCTCAACATTAGAAGGTTTATGTCCATCACTGCAATTACAAATTCAACTGGCAGCGAGAAGTCATTTCTGTTGCTTAGGTCAGTAATTACAGTGAAGCTAGAATGTAAATCCCCATCAGTCGACACGCAAGTTCATGTGGATGCCAGCTTAGGCTCTGGCGCTCAGGTAATTATAGTTAAGTGCTTTGCTCTATCACGTAATGGTGTAGTCAATCACAGCCCAAGCAGACTGGAAATCAGATCGTCATGGCCTGGCAGTTATATATCATGTGTGATCAACGCATTATATCATCGATGGAGATGTGGCTCTGCGGAGGACAAGTTATAAGCTGTGAGAACAGCGCAGTGATGTAATAACTGTGGGCTTTGGGATGTGTTCAGATAATCAAAATTAGAATCGAGATTAAATATTCAAGATTCCCAAAGGGAAGTTCACAGTTCTCTGATAACGCAAACAATTAAGCTGCACCGAGCGCTGCGATCTGTGGAAGGGTTTCTGGAATATTAAAACTCAGAGTTTTAACTAGGTCAAATGAGGCACTGGAGATTAATATAAGTCGTGTTCGGTGATCTTACCGCTCTGCCGGACTGTCGGGGTCTATGTAAGCGATGAGCGGTGGAGAGGACAGGGTTTCTGTGGCAAAGACTCCTCCTTGGAGCTGGATCCCAAAACCCATGATGGAGTCGCTAATGAGGGTCACCTCTGTTGTTTCTGTGTGGACCACCTGCCCAGCCAGTCCTACGGTACTGGAAGCCAGAGACACTACAGGAATGAATAACATAGGACAACAGGGTCACAAATAGCTGGAAAGGTTCCTCACGATAAATGGATTTTTGCTCTTGTTGGAGCTCAAAACGACCCACCCTATTAATTTTTACTATAATGTTGAGAGCCCTGAGTCTTTGCAGTGACTGAGCTGGATCTGTGCCCTCGCTGCAGATAATAATACAATGTGTGCGCTAGTATCTTTGGGGCAGCTAGGTGGGCTTTGAAATAAGAAAAGCCACTTTGATATAGAGCTATATCGCAAATCAGACCACAGGGATTTTGGGCAACTCTTTCTGTAGATGGTATGAATTATGAGGTTGTTAGAACTTCTTATCTTACAGTTCTGGGTCTAAAATGACTATATTATGCAGTTCTTAAATATAGGGTTGTCATTATACCAACATTTTGAGATTTTAATACCACCTCAAAATCTAATATGCTACTGTACATAGTTCTAATAAAAATGAAATATTAAGTATGTATATTAACTAATACATACTAATAACTGCTACCGCTCAGTGTTATATTTTAGTAGTATTTATAAATGATTATATTATTTTATAGCTTTTATTTTGTATTCACAAAAAAATAAATCATTAAAAACAATTATAAAAAATAAAAACTTAAAAAGAACATTAAAAATACTTTAAATGCATACCATTATAATATGCAGTATAAAAAAATAGATATTCCTTTTGGCATTTGCTAGCGTTTTTAAAAATTAACTTAGTAGATAACAGTAAAGGCAATCTAAATGTACAAAATGGGTGAATGAGCATAGAAAATTAAATATCCATTATCAACTGATAAATATGAAATATCAGCTTAATGACAAACTAAAAACTGTTCATGAGTTTAAATCTAGTCTATTTCTATTAGACACAAGTCTGTGAAAAAAGATAGGCCCTGTTGTTTTCACTGCATTGATTGAGAGACGTTAAACCAGCTTACCGAAAAGCAGACAGGCACATAAGCATAACCAAATTGATTTACACACTGCGCTTCGCCCCATTTACAATTGTCTATATCAATAAAGTCTCATGGGATACATCTCAATTGCAAAGCCACAGATTCGAACTGGGCTGCAAAAAGAACCAATTTTGCCAATGTTTATGGACAACAACATTTGGAGATCTTTTTTCACTCTGCATGCTTTCAAATAGACAAGTGAAAATGCACTCTGACACACGAGTGCCCTTCACACCCTTGACTGACCAAGCTTGAACTGTCATCTCAAGCATCAGGGAGCACAGACGGTAGTCAAGACGACTCTTTCCCCATAGACACATACAGAAATCTGCCTCTAGGTTATCGACCAGGCTCTCCGCATTCTTAAAGAGCCTGTTACACTCTCCAGATCGCTCTAGTGTGACTTCAAGAGTGAGTCTATCCGAGATTGATGGCCCTGCTCACGGGCTAGATTTACCGCACCAGACACCTTTATTGTTTTAAATGCAGTGACCTTTCCTTTTTTATTGGGAGTGAGGGATGAGAGAGGGAGGTTAAGGTGACGCAGATGAAGATAGGACGCCTCTTGGATGCAGAAACGCTTTTAGGGACGGGTCTGCGGTGAACATCGGTCAACGATCGTTCGGGACTCTTTCTGTCTGAAGCACTGAAGGTGATACTGACTGGTCTTTTCGGGAATTGCTCAGGGGCCGCAGACAGTGAATTGACCCGACAAGGCTTTGTGCTCTTCGGAGTCTTGTTTTTGCTAGGCGATTTCGGTTAAGTGGTGTCTTTGGTTTGTGGTAGACTTCAAAAGCTCTGACAGACAAGCAAGCACCTGAGGGGTCATCGTCTACACATCTTAAAGAGTTGCCAGCTGACTAACTCTCTGTAGCTCGTTCGCTTCCTCCTCTTCCTTCCTGCTAGAAATCTTCATTTGTGCTTCCCACAGACCAATGAGTCAGCTGTAACTTGAAATCCTTAGAATGAGTCAGAAGGGTTCTGAAACATCTTTTCTTCGACAGAGACCCGATTTTGGAGGCTTTACATTGGAAAACGCACCTTTGATCCTAAGGCCCTTGACTTGCGCCATCAAATACATATAAAAGCAACAATAGAAAATGCGTAAGGGTCATTTTGACCCCCTTTACGATTTAGGATAATGTTAGTTTTTTTTTACTGAACCATATGAAGGGAACTTAAAAAAATACATGAAGGTGAGTAAATAATAATTAATGTCATTCTTTTGGGTTAACTACGTTACATATCTACGGGTTAAGTGTATGCCATAGCCTGAAGATACCAGGAGCCTTCATGTCCTCAACACTGTCCTTTAATGTAATTATATTTTCCTCTAGCAGAACATATTAACTGACAACTGCATGGAAATCATAAACGAGGACAGTAGGCATTAGACAACAATTAAATTATGCTAATATTCTCCTGGTGAGAAGACACGGTGCTAGTTCGGTCACAGTACATTAAACGCAGACCGGTTTGTTCCGGACAACAGAAACACAGAGGGGAACGTTAAAATTAGCATGACACCACCTCCAACAGGGGTAAACAAGATTTAGAAAAGACATCAGTGAAAGCTTTTTACAGTTACCTCAGCAGGAGACGAGGAGACACAATGTTTCTGTTTATGGTGCGTGTGGACGAGACAGATAGTTTCACCTCACATTCACTGCTTCATTGACTGCGTTTGATCTTGCAGTAGACACTTTCCACAAATATAGGGAACAAATTCTTCACAACAAAATACATGGGATTTGTCCCTATAATGCTTTGCAAAAAGTAAGAGGACACTAAACTGTGCCGGTATAAAGCGCACTTGAAAATGGCACAGCCTTCTGTGCTCTCGCTCGGTGTGAAAAGATGGGTTGGCATCACATCCAGAGACGTGTTACTGCTGTCTGATGGTGACTTTGCAGCATGTATCTCCCTCCCTCCATCGCTCCACTCTCTCCCTCTCTCTCTTTCAGAAGTGTCTGTGAGCTTTATTCTGTCCCTGTGAGCCAGTGACAGTAAAGGCCTCAGGAGGGACTTTTAACAAACCAATGCTACTTTGTATGCTAGAAGACGTCACTCATGCAAAGGCTGGAAATGCGGAGTCAGCGGCACTACATGCTGTGGACCCGTCCTCACTCATTTGCCTTTGTGCTATAGGCTGTCAGAAAATATCTTGGGCAATTATTGTGCTCCTTGAAATGACTGCCGGGGCCTCTGTCCAGAGCTCTACGGACAGTGAAATCAAGGTGCTATGCAAATAGGGCTCATTTGGAGCATCAATGAAGTAAACCAAGCTTTAATTAAGCTTTCAATGGGCCAGTAAGGCAATGGACAGTTTGCTGCCCTTTGAGCTTGACAGCAGTGGGTTGAAGTGATTGCTGATAGCTGCTAAAATTCATTAGCGTTTCTTGGGCAATTATCAATTAATATTTGATAAGAATTCAAGCATTTCAGCAAGTAGTATTTATTCATATTTTTGATTGAGTTTTTTTTTTTTTATATTTTCCAGTTTTAGTAATTTTGTGATGTAATTTTTATCATTATTGTTTTAACTCTTCCCCCCCCTATTGACGGAATTTTCCCGGCTTTCCGTGTTTTCACATAGGGGGCGCTATTACGTTCATATATTCATACAACAAAATATTATGGGGGCCATCATTTTAGCGAAAATAGTAAAAAACTCTGGGGTGGCAACTTAAAAAAAAAAAAAGTGGGCGGGGAAAGAGTTTAAACAAATTTTTGTTTATATAATGTTTATATATTATTTTATTTCAGCTTTATTTCAATTACCGAAAACTATTTTTGATAGTTTTACTTTTCATTTCTCAATAACAACAGTGGTCCAAAGTTTTGACTGGTAGTGTAGTACTTAAACCTGGTTATTTCATTAAGCGGATCCACCAGTCTGGTCTAGCTGGTGTATAGTTGGGTGAACAGCTGGTTTCCCAACCTGACCAGCTGAAAAATGCTCTTCTAAAATTAGCAGACCAGTCTGACCAGGCTAGGAGACCCACTAAGACCAGCACACCAGCTTAGACTGGACTAAGAGGTTTTTAAACAGAGTAGCAACTGTGCATTATCCTGCATGTTCCTTTTTAGCTATAAATATTTTCCATTATGATATTATATACTCTGGTGTGCTCCTCTGATTAAGCATTTTTCATGTTCCTCAGTAAAATAAAAGCTGAGCAAAGACTCAATACAACTATTACAGACCCATTATGGAATCCATTTTCTTAAACAAACAGCGTCTATGAGGGGCCATGCACATGCTCGTGGCAGTAAAACTGAAAATAAATTTGTGTAATAGATGAGACGCTCTGTTTCTGTGCGGCAGGTATATTAGCCAAACACAAGCGGCAGGGAGTGCAGTAGGAAAAACTATTAAAAGTGATGTTCAGAACAAGTGCAGCTAAGTAAATTAAACACTTCAAAGTCAGATTAAAATAGGCAGAAGTGTTGTGCCAGTTTGAAATACCATCTCATATCCCAGTTTAATGAGACATCTAAGCAAGCCATTTATAGGGGGACTTCGCATCTGTGGCGCTATCAAACCATGCTGTTGTTTGAGCAAAGCGAAATGTCAACTTCTAGCACAGCCAATGGCATGATTTCTGACCAAACCATGGAAGAATGGTATAATTTTTTCCAAACAGGTTTCCAAAGCACACCGACTTGAAATGAAAGGCATTTAAGTCATAGTTCACCCAAAAAAGATAATTCTGTTATCACTGACTCACCCTCAAGTTCGTACAAACCAGTATGAATTTCATTCCTATGCTGAACACAAAAGAAGAAATATTGTAGAATGTCGGTACTTTTCATTTTTTGGTTAAAGCTGCAGTCCGTAGCTTTTTTGGGGTTAAAAATTATCCAAAATACATATTTGATAAAATACATAACAAGCCAGTGTTCAAAACTATCTGCTTGCTTTAGTTCGATTCAAAACGGTAAGCTTGTAATAATGTTTTTAATTCCAGTGGTACTGGTGGATTTCCGCGGGAGATTCGAGCATGTCTTTGCGTCATTACGTCACATCGGTCCACATAAAGAAGAGTCTCGGCTAGTAGGCTATATTGCGAGTGAGGATGCTGGAGGTGGAGATTATAGCCTTTTCTCACAGCACTTGATATAATTAAATTGATCAATTTGATGGCGGATCCAGAAGGGTTCAAATGACAATCACCAGTGACAACTAGAGATTCACCCGCTGTAAAATGCAAAAGACTTCGTTCGGACTTCGGAGTGGCTACAGAAAAAAAGAGACTGCAACCGGACCCATGCGAAAACAAGGATACATATCGGAAGGACATTACATGTAGTCACGCAATGCTTACGTTGTTAACATTAACAATTTGAGAACAAAGTATAATTTGCACAGTTTTGCGTGATATGATAACTTATAAGCGATTGTTACATTTAATCAGCACGATTTACTGCAATGTCAGAACCAGAACAAAGGTGGATGTTTCTTACTAGTTCAAATGACATTTTCCGGTGAAAATTCTTATGTTGGTCATACTTCCAAAAAGAATAATCTGTGATTCTGAATGCCAGTATCCACACCGGCGCGGTGACTTACAGCCTCACACTCTCCTCAAACATTGCGTTCATCCGCGCTGTGCCGTGTCGAGAGGGTGTTGAAGTACAACTCACGGAAAGTTGATAATTCCGCGAATGACTGCAATTGCAAATTTCGAACAGAGATGTCGACAAAGAGGAAAAATGCCGGACTGCAGCTTTACCTATGCTTTAGAGTGCTTTGGAAACCTGCTTGTATATTTATAGCTTTATTTTTTTTAGCTTCATATTTTAGTACTTGAACTTAAAAAGAAACAAATTAAAAATGTTCTTTCGGCAACTAACTGAAATAAGTTTGATCTTTTCATCTACTATTTATATTATATTTCAGCCTTATTTCAATTACCGAAAATTAGTTTTAGTAACACCAACAACAACACTAGAGTGACAGAAATACTGATTTGTATTTGTATACTGAATCAGAAAACTGATGATGTCAGCACCATGACCTCATCCTGCATCTCAATCATCACTTTCACATCTACGTTCTCTACAGTTAATAACCAAGCAGCTTTAAATGCAACGAAAAACAGAAACTCACAAACAAGTCAGCTACTGAAAGTTACCATGAACGAGGTCAGTGTCATGGGCAGCTGATTAACCATTTTCCAGTCCCAGCGTTTGTTTATTGGTCTCGTTGAAAAAGCTCGCAGATAACACACCACGCGGTATGAAAGCGTGGTCGGGTAATTATCTGCGGCAGAGGCAGCGACGCTGCTCAGTTGAAGGATATGAAATATCTTTCAGGATCTAATTACTGGGCAGCCAGAGGTGTAATTTCCCTCTTTCACTTGGCGGCTTCAGATATGGGAAGAGAATGCTGATTGTATTCACTTCAGGTAAGTTCTATCACACGCGCTGATCTTATTCAGATTCAGAGCCCAGTCGCGAGAGGGAAGGATGGGAAGCATGTGCAACTCGTCTGAATGTACAGATAAAGACAGACTATCATAGCAGAGACAGGAAGAATAATAGACGTATGGCTCTTCTTTAAAACCGAGCGACCTCGTTGCATTTATGTTGGAGTTTTATTGCTTTCAGAGGCTTGACCAAGCTTCTCTTTTCGCACACTTGCATGTGCTTAGCATAATGAGGCAGTTATAAAGGTTAATTTCTGAGTTAATGTAGATGGTATATTCAACCTCCTGACTTATGTTTCGCACAAAGAATGGCATAGGCATGCTATAAAAATTCTAAACCTAATATCAAAGTCAAGACAAGTCCCTGGCCAGAGCCTGCATGGAGGTGCTGATACATTACAGAAGTTTCACAGGAAATCAATAACCAAGCCTTTTTGTGTTTACTTCAGCCATTCTGATTAAAAAAAAGGGTTTAAAGGATGAATCAAAGTGGAACTGGGCAAGGAACACCGATAAATCTGTTGTTTTATGTATGATTTTATCCTCTTCACATCTAATTCTCAAATTTAAGTTGCGATTCACTGGAAAAAAAGTTGCTTTGAGTCCGACTTCTTTTTGAATAAATTGCTGAACCGGACTCATAAAACCAAATAATTCATTCTCAAATTGATTCAGCTATCGGGAGATCCGGTTGCAGCAAATAACAGCTCAATGGAGGTGAAGATAATCAGTGAATAATGACTTGAATCAACTCAATCTGTTCTTCACAAAACTGTAAAATGCTTCTGAATATAGTGTACCCTCGATTCTGTTTGAATTTTAAAGGGTTAGTTTACCCAAAAATGTATCCATAATTTACTCACCCTCAAGCCATCCTAGATGTATATGACATTCTCCTTTCAGCCAGTAGGAGTACAATAGGAGTTATTAAAAAAAATAAATAACCTGGCTCTTCTAAATTTTATAATGGGAGTGAATTGAAGCCCAATAAAGGCAACGGCCATACGCGAGTCTAGTTCAGGCAGAAGAGTGACTCTGACATAGGATGTATTAGGTGAGAGTAGATTCCTCTCGCGGTTCAAAAAAATAACTCAAGCTTCTATGACATTTCTCTTTAAAACTTATTGTTTTAGACTTCTAATTCATGAGCGGTGTTTTGTTTTGCTCTATCATATGCGCTTCCATGTTCGTCAATGTGTCATGGGTCACTCGATGAAGTGGAACTAGGCCATTACCGAAAGCCAGTGATTACAGTTTATAAAGTTATAAATATGAATATTTTTCTTACAAAAACACATCGCTTTGCTTCAGAAGGCCTTTATTAACCCCCTGGAGCCGTATGGATTACTTTTATGATGGATGGATATTTTTTTAATATAACACTGGTAATATTAATAATATTAATTATTAATATATTGTTATATTAAACACAGTGTTTAATATAACACTGGTAGTGTTTGGCTGAAAGACATACACCTAGGATTGCTTGAGGGTGAGTAAATTATGAGATAATTGTCATTTTTGGGGGATATTAACCCTCGACTTCCATACTGGTTCCTGAACGATACTTTTTTTGATACCAATTTTATGAAATCTTTTTTTAACAAGACTACATTACATATAGCCTAAAAAAAATTTGGTTTTATTTTTTCAGTTTGTTGACTTTTTTGGGAAGGGGAAGGAGACATTTTAATTGTTTATTAATAAACTAGTGTTTTCTGAGTCAGTGTTGACTATAAAGTTGACGTTGCTGACTCGTTTCCTCCGCAGTATAGTGAACGCGTGCGCGCCTATAGAGAGAAATGCACAGTTCATTTGGAAAGAGTATGTGTTTTTGATTGGAATTGGTTAGTTTAAAAGTAGACATTTCAAGCTTTCTATGTGCCTATTTCTCATGTCTGTGATGCAATTAGCCTATACGCCGAGTTTCGTTTCATTTGTGACACACTCCAGTTCTTGCAGTTGAAAACGGAGCAACTTTCTGCTCTTAAGTTTATTCCGTGCATCAGATTTGTCATGTTGCCGGTCTTGGCAAATATTACATCGCACGCTGTCGAGCCTGGTGAAATGTAGCAACACTTTTGTTCTTTTCCACATCTTATACATCTATGGGGGTTTGGATGCTTACAGGCTATAGCCTCACTTGATCTAAGTCTCTGGGCATAAACTAGTGTTTTTCCTTGATGCATCGCCACAGCCAATCATGCTGCATGCTTATTGGCTCACTGACATTGACGAGGTTAACCCCTTAGGTATCAAATTTTGTACCAAATGACAAGACATTTTTTGATACTCGATAGTAATCAAATTAATTTAATGATTTAATCAAATCGAGGTAATTCGGTCTTTGCTTAAAAAGTATCGAACTCGATACCCAGCCCTAGTCATACGAGTTTGGAATGAAAGAATTGTCATTTTTGGGTGAAAGATCCCTTTAAGAATGAGGTCTCGTTTTGAATTGTACGAAATGTTTTGTTTCTTGATCAATAAAAACAGATTAGACGAAAAATTCAACATGACTGCATCAAACGTACTTGAGCTCTTGTAGTCTTTCTTCTTCAGTTTGCGTCTCATCATGGTGCCTCGGGGACTTGTGGGATACATGGTGCGTGGCAACGTGTTCATGTTGAGTGAGCTCAGACTGTAGGCACTCATGGAGGTGGGAGAGAAGGATGAACCCAGAGCTGTGTGGGAAAGAGAAACTCATTATCAACTCAATGACTCATTTCAAAACAATCAATATTTAGTATATAATGTTCAGTTTAGCTGAGTAGAATACTTAAAAAAAATGTACCTTTACAAATGACATTATCAGTATAACAATTTGAGAATTTCAGAACGTCTTAGTATTTGGTTTATCTTTCTTCTGCGTTAAAGACAGCAGCACTTAAGCTGTATGAACTCCATAAGTTAAGCTTGATGTTTATGATCTCCAGCATGATTTGAGATGATTCGATGAGCATCTTGAGCTTCTTGAGAACATGTGACTGTCTGTACAAAGATGTCGATGTCACAAATTTACTTAGGTCATTTTTCTTATTCATTTTGAGTTTTAACAGTTTAAATCCCATTTTGAATACCATATTTTCAACTGAACTTTTGAACCCCAACATTTTCTAACAACAGGTGTTAGAAATGAGAGCCACGGTTTGTCACCATTCGAGGAAATGCACAAAACAACTCATTAAAGTGTAGCAGACTGCCCTCGTGTTTGACATTGTGTGAACGGGGGTAAATCTTCATCAAAGCACATCTCTAAAAATACTCCCAATTGCCTAAAAGCCACTTCTTATCACAGAGCAATGCCTAAGAACCGTGTTTTTAGCGCTCACAAAAAACTGGCAGAACATTACTACTACTACAACAAAAAACTATGTTTTGTTTGGCTGAGACACTGGTGATGCTGAAAACATGGCAGGATTAGAGCAGATTACAGTCTTATTTTTGCAGTACTGTTTGAAACAGATTGTCTGCTCTTGCCACATGGAAGGACATTCTGCCTTTCTATCTTGTTTTTAAAACACTAAACCATCTACAGCCATAATGAGGCCTTGTCCATTTGTGAATTGTAAAGGATGAGCTCTTCCTAAAGCAAACATTAAAGAGTTGATGTCCAGTAAATGCTGGCTAATTTGTCTTAAAGGAAAAAGAAAACAGCGGCTTAAATAATACAACTCTCGGAGGAGTTTGTGTTCACGCGTATCAAGGGCACATCTTTCAAAGATGGAAAAAGCCTTTGAACTTCCAGAACCTGGGGGATGTATAATCCAGGGATAAAAAACGAGACTGTGACTAAAAAGTATTGATGGAATGACACTAAATTATGTGAAGCCACCAGCATTGAAGTGCCCACGGCATCTTTATGGCCCTCTTGAATGCCGAATGTGAATCATGACTGTGAAGGTTGGGAAGGTGCTGCAAGAGATTGTATTTGTGTTGCTAACTTTAAATTCAATCATATGTGTGAAATAAGTGGCAAACTGTGAAATCGCTGGAGGTTGGCAGTTTGCTGTACCATTGGTTGCTGCAGGGGTTTTCAAACTGAAGTCTGCAAGGGGGTGTTAGGGATCCGGAGAAATTTTTTTTTTTTTTTTTGGATTGTCAAAATAAACGTAATATTAACTATATTTTTATATCATATATCTAATGAATTATTCATTTATAATATATTAATTCATTAAATTACAATTAGATTAAATTAACAATTAAACACATTTAAAGTTTCCCCCCTTTTTTACATTTTGCTGTCTAAAGGCTGGTTGAAAATCAGATTAATCAATTATTTTATCCTATTGGCAGTCCTAGTTTTAAACGTTAGGGAATAGAAATAAAAACCAAGCATAATAAATAAAAATAAAATATGAACACTTTAAATATAAAGTTAAAATAAAAATACAATGTAATTGAGTAAAAACCTGTTTTTTAAAGGTTTTATACATCTAACATTAATGTAATGTAGTGTGTAGACAACATGTTGTCTTTATAGTATGACAAGATCATACAATACATTTTTCTCGCACAGTATGAATAGGTCTTTACATATGAAGACTTCGGATGCAAAAGCCTCTAAGTGCCATCTGACATTTTCTTCTAAAATGATCATTTTTATCAAGCTTCTATGTTTATGTTCAGTTATTTCACTTTAATGGCAATTCAAATGACCTATTAATTGTCATTTAAGTGAAATTACTGAACTTAAATATACGAGCTTGATAAAAATGATAATTTTAGAAGAAAATTTCAGAAGGCACTTAGAGACTTTTGCATCTGAAGTCTTCATATATGGCTGCCATTATATTTTATGAAGGGAGCTGTTTACAAGATGATCACCCTATTTTGCATCAAAACATTCCCTAGGTGGCATCAATGGTCAATCACGTCCCCCTTAAACGCCGACTATCACTGACAATGAACAACGTCCAGTTGCTTTAGTGCTGCAAATCACTGTCAGTGTAAACAAACAATTACAGGTCATCTCTAACAGTCTCACGGTGCCCTTGAAATGCATAGAGTGCCAGCAAAAGAGATCGATAGGGCCCTGATGGCTGGAATTTATAGTAATGAGTCGTATAATCAAATCAGGCTCGCTGAAAAGGCCGTTGAAAGAGGAAGAGCATGACCTAAAAACACAAATGAGGAGTGCTTTTGTGACAATCTCCACATCTTATCAGCCAATTAGAGAGCAAATCTAGGGCCTCAGGATGTCAGTCATCATTGACTACATGTCCCAGAATGTATTTGAGACCATAAAGTCCACCCATGACTGCACAGGGAGAAACGATCAGGTCACATTGCTAGAATCTCAATAGTGCAATATCGCTTCCTTAACAAGGATTATGTTCCATATCCCCCTATGAATGAATGGCAACACAAATGAGTCCTGTGGATTCGCTGTGTATCTTCTGCACAACAAAAAACACACAAGTCTCCTTGAATGGCTCAGCGCTCGTCTGGCTTTGTTCGGTGAGTCTGAGCTTTGCCGTAATGTGCTCTCGCCTCTGGTAGAATAGAGCTCAGCTATGCCCACATGATGGAGAATAAAGGCCAAATATAATACAGAGGAAGAGAGCCTCAGCACAGTTTAGAGACAAGGAAACAGCCGGGGAACAAATTAGTTCTGCTCTGTTTTCCAAAGAGATCAAATAAAATGTGCTAAAAAAGACAAAAACAAAAACAGTCTTATCAAATAAAGCGCAAATGAGACATTCTAACATTTCTTCCTGTATAGCATATCACATTATTTATTTATGTGAAGCATGACTCTAGCAACGGAAAGGTCGTGGGTTCAATTCTCAAATAATGCATGATTTAAACTGATTGTATATATATATATATATATATATATATATATATATATATATATATATATATATATATATATACCTTAAATATAATGTGGTAAAAGTGTCCA
This sequence comes from Tiaroga cobitis, assembly GCA_030578255.1. Lineage (NCBI taxonomy): Eukaryota > Metazoa > Chordata > Actinopteri > Cypriniformes > Leuciscidae > Tiaroga > Tiaroga cobitis. The sequence goes on along the minus strand of CM060594.1, from coordinate 34,694,056 downwards.
CCAAATGCATTAATAAATGTAAAACAATTTAATAAAAATATACAGGATTCACAAAGAATTTTTTTTTGACAGATGAAGATATCAAGCATAATTTAAGATAACTTTAAATCTGGCATCTTCAGCAAAAGATACAGCATCTTCACTCCCAATGGCTGTCTATGCTCATTTGCATAATGTTGAACTCCGCCCAACTTGATTATGGTCTGTTGCTCATGTGGCATTGATTAGCCACATTTTTTTAAATATACGAGACCTTGAGTTTAAATTAAACAATAAATTTGAAAAACTATTTTGGAAGTTATAAAGCCAAAACCCATAAAACAATGGAATAAATCTGTCACTGATGAGAGACGAGGAAGATACAAGAGGATGAGGATGAAGGAAAAGGGAAGGAACATTACGGGGATTGTTTGGAGAGGTTTTCTGCTTGGTCTGGCTGCGGGACTGGTCGGGGTGGTAGGTGTTATAGTGTTGATAGGGAAGGAAGTTGCTGTTGTTGTTGGTTCCGGATTCCCAGGGCAATGTCCGGTTACTCCTCTGCACCTTGACTGACCACACGGAGAGAGAGAGGGAGGACGTGAGCGGGAAAAGCATACAACAACACATAAATTCCGATGTATAACAGATACAAGATAAAACAAACAAGGAGAGACTTTAAGGCTTTTCAAACTGTGCTTGACCCTGGAATAAAACCAACATTGTTAAAGATTACCTATTTTAGCAATGTCATGTTTGAAATGCCCATTAAAGGCTTATCAATCTGCTTTTTGATTGGACTTTTTTTCATAAGCGCAGAAAGGGGCAACAAAACAAGCACAAGCTAAATAAATTAGAGCAACCATTTGGAAAATGTGTTGCATGGATAGTTGACTAAATAATTCAAATACATGTTCTTCCAAACCTGTATAAATTTCTTTCTTCTGTGGGAAACCGTGTTTGTCCATTCAATGAAAGTCAATGCGTCCAAAATAAATGTAAAAAATAACATTACATTAAAATCAAAAATAAAATCAAAAATGTTGTGGTGAATTATACCTTTAAGAAATGTTCTAGGTCGAGGCAACCAATGTCACAAATACTGTAGACCTCACCAAAAATGCAGCTGCAAGCTACCTTGCAATATCTTCTGAGACTTTCTTTCGGTTATACATAGTAGACAAGCAGACTTACTCACAAGCATTTCCACAGCAAGGTATTAAATATCCAATAGCTAGTTCTCCCATCAAAGCGTCCTCCTAAGAATACACAACCACGGACACCTGCATTGATTATTTTCTATTTTGGCTCCTTTCTGTTTTCATGGTTAATTTTAGCTGCATGTTTGCTGTGCTTTCAAACACACAGCCTGGAAAGAGAGATTACAAAAGCAGTCTCAGAGAGAGAAGAGAGAGGCAAACTGGAGGGCAGTGGCTGCAGAGGGGATTAGACAGGAAAGAGACTCGGTGAGAGGTGGAGGAGGAGTGTGTTTTTGTGTAAGGCAGGAGACCAGGGATCCATCGTCACGATAGCATCAAACAGTAGCACAGAGTTGAAAGACAGTGAAGAATCCATTGAGACCGAACGAAGGTAATCAGGCCTGGACAGATGAGAGCTATTACCTCTACAATTATGAGTGTGTGTGGGGGGGAAATAAAGAGAGATTGTTCATGAATCACAGAGGGGAAGGCACACATGAAAATACGACGAGTGTTTTTGCAGGAATAAACAATGTAGAATCTCTATACCAAGGGTGTCAACAAATTAATATAATCAAGATTAATCTTTTTTTTTTTTTTTTGCATTATCATGATTCATTTTGAGTAGAACATTTTAGTTTAAGTAGAGAATATAGTCTTTTTTTTAATCTAAATATTATAAATAAATGTATAATAATATCATATAATATAAATTAATATAATACAGCTTAATGTGCTCTAAATCTATTTTTAAATAGTTGAATTTGTTTTTTTTTATTGTGAAGTAAACAATATCTATAACACAATATAGCTTAGTCTCTCTATACCAGGGCTGGCAACATATTAAAATATTGTATGAATGCTGTATGTATACAGTATGTGGTATATGTACAGTATACACTCTGTAGTGTCCACTTAAAACATTGTACTACAAAAAAACTACATGCACATGGTAGCCAAGCAAAACGATTCAGGTTCAGTGTTTGCATTAGAAACAAGTATTATTTTTGTTTTCAGTAGATTCAGATGTTTTCTGTGGCACACAGACACTACCACCCATGGAAGCCCTCCAAACGGATGTTGTGTTTGCTTGAGTATACGGTGACAAGGCAGAATGTGTATGTGTGAACCATACGTGCGTTAAGGTGTCAGCCAGCTGTCTGGTGTTGTGACGTTTCCGGCATTAGCCAGCTGTCTAGAATTTCACCGCGGCAGGCATTTAGATCTGTGTTAGTATAGAACGCTTCACTGCACTAAATCTGCTCGAGCTGAGGAAATAGAGTACACGTCTGTGTGTGCGAACTGCGTAGTGGATGTGCAGGTGCATAGTAATGCGAGAAGCCTGACAGTAGACATGTGCGGCTCTTCACAGGATTCAGGAGTGCGTTTCGTCCTGTGAATGTGTTTGGATGGTGCTCTAAACTCAATTTCCTTCTCTTAAGAGCCAATCAAGATGCCTCCTACCAGCTGACCCAAGGGTCACTTCATTGTTTTCTAGTGCTGGGCCTCTAAAAAACCCTTACGACAGCAAGCAAGAAGCATTAGTATGCTGTGCAGGTCCACGCTTATTTATGTTCTCTGGGCCTAGGCTTTAATCCACATTCTTATTAAGTTTATAGCTTAAAGGTCATACAGCCACTGACCTTGTGGACATTCTGCAAAATGATTCTAATTTGTCAATAGGTTTTTTTTTTATATCTCAGTGAAGGATGCCAGCAGAACAGCAATACAGGGCATATAGGATGCATATAGGATGTTTCTATGGTATTCTAGGTGGTTGCCAGTGTGTTGCTATGCAGCTGCTGAGGAGGTTTTAGCATTTTACTGTACAGTTGCTAAGGTGTTACGGTTTTTGCCAGAATGTTGCTACTATGTAGTTGCTTAAGTGTTCTGTAGCATGTTACTCTGCGGTTGCTGGTAGAATGTTGTTGGTGGTTGTCTAGGCATTTCTATTGTATTCTAGGTGGTTGACAGGGTTTTGCTATGCAGATTCTGACAAGGTTTTAGCATGTTACTGTGCAGGTGCTAGGGTGTTCTAGTTATTGCCAGAATGTTGTGTGGTTGCTTAAGTGTTCTGTAGCATATTACTCTGCGGTTGATAGAATGTTGTTGGTGTTCTAGGCATTTAAATGGCATTCTAGGTGGTTGCTAGGGCGTTGCTATGCAGATGCTGAAGGTTTTTTAGGATGTTACTGTGGAGTTGCTAGGGTGTTCTGGGTGGCTGTTAAGGCATTTCTATGCAGTTGGTATGATGTTCTGGATGGTTGCCAGGGTGTTGCTATGTGGTTGCTATATAGATGCTGAGGGGGTTTTAGCATGTTACTGTGCAGTTGCTATGGTGTTCTGGGTGGCTGCTTGGGCATTTCTATGCAGTTGCTATGATGTTCTGGATGGTTGCCAGGCTGTGGCTATGTAGTTGCTATGGTATACTAAGAGTTTTTAGCAAGATGCTGTGTGGTGGCTAGGGTGTTTTGGGTGCTTCCCAGGGCGTTGCCATGTGGTTGCAAAGGTATTCTGAGGGTTCTTTTAATCTTTTAATGTGGTTGCTAGGGTGTTCTGCCTGTTTTCTAGAATGTTCTGATGGTTTTGTAGCATGTTACTGTGTGGTTGCTTACTAGCCAAGTCAAAAGTCTCGATTCTGGTCATTAAATATGACTTTGGTCCGGTCATTCTTACCTGGCTCTGCTCTAGTGTGTGGCATTCTACATCTTTGTGGTATAAATCTAGCCCTATCAGGAAGTACAGCAGCATTCAAGCCTTTGTCTCTGGTGTTGAACGTTAATATCCTGCTCCTGATAAGAGGTGACAGGGCACACATAGGATGTCAGGAGGATGTATTCTCTGGGAGAATCATCCTTGCTCTAAACTTTTAACGTCAACTCTTGTTATCATACCATTTGGTGGAGCACAACTTAAAAACCTGTCAGGTGATAAGAATAAGCTTTCGAACAACACGTAACCCCTGACAACCTGAGGAAAGATTCATATATCTGCAGGAAAGTTGTTTAAATATCATTAAGATAACCATCATGTGGAGAGGACACAGCTGGCCTTGCACTGCTGTCAAATGCTGCATTCAGACAACACATTGTATCAAGGAACTACAGGGTTGATATCAAAGACACGCAAGAATTATGTTAGGCATCAATTATGCATATCACATCACTTTCAATATCAATTAAGGGAATGTCTCCACTCTCAAAGCACTGAGATTTGAAGAGCAACTCTAAGACGCATGTTGTACAACTGTTCCCATTAATAAATGTGACCAAAAATAAAATGCTGTGTGAGTAAAACTCTAAATAAAATGTGCATTTATCCACCACATTTTACAATTTGCATCACTTTCGTGGTCTTATGCACTAGAGAAAGTCCTAAAGGAGTGTAAAAAGAGCCGTGTTGGTTTGAAATCAAGCAAGGATGCAGTGAATTGCCCATATCCATACAATATACAATTCCAATTTAAATGTTTTGTCAAAAGTGTTTTCTGTTTTAAAACTCTAGTGTAGAGGTACCCTTAGAGCTCAGAGTGAGTGTGTGTGTGTGGGTCTCTTACCATGTTCAGGGCCCTTGAGAGCCAGTCTTGTTTGGTGGTGGGGCAAAATCTCCATTTTGACGTGTTCTGAAGCGCTAGCTAGCAGCTGGGTGGCCTCGGCCAGTGTGCAATACTCCATACTTGTGCCGTCCACCGACAAGATGTGATCACCTGCATGCAGTGCACCACACCTGCAAAGGCAATTAGATCACTTCCTGTTCTGCCAACCATAAACGTCCACTGAATTGCACTTATCACAGGCATCATTTCAAACAATCGTTTAAAACAAATTCTTCTCAATACTGCAAATATCATGACTTTCAGTAGTCCAACACCAAAGTAGGTTCAGTAGTTAGAAGACCAAATTGATGCAGACTAAAGCCCAATTTATACTTCTGCGTTGAACTCACGCCATAGCTATGTCGTAGGCTGTGTGTAGCGCGCGTACCTTTCGGCGTACCCTGATGTGCACCTCTCCAAAAATGTAATAACGCGTCAATTCTATGCGTACCGCAAGCGCTGTGATTGGCCTGTCAGAACCGCTCCCCGGGTTTCACACGCTCCCTCTGCATGTGTAATTGCGCGTCAACGTGGACAAAGACGTAGACGTATAAATGGAAACCAACGCGTAGCCTACAGCGTAGAGGATCTGGCGTAGGTATAAATCAGTAGAAGTATAAATCAGCCTTAAGTATTTCTAATTAATAATATTTTATAATTGAATTTTATATCATTTTTAAATGTGATATATTTATTTAATTTATTATTAATACATTAGCACTGCTTTTTAAGCCAATTTAGAAAACATATTTCATAAGTGCACAAATGCTTTTCTGGATTAGAAATGCACATAGTGGTTCCAGATTTGGCACCTAAACTGGCACCCTGTCGATGCAAAAATGGTATAAGGGGTATTCATAATTCCCACCCAATGTTTCTCCCAAGAGCAAACTCTTGAATCATCTTCAAAGTGCTAATCTGTTCTGATGGAAAGGTTTTCACTTGCTCAGCACTCCGCCACCCTTATTATTGTTCCGGGCCTTTCTGCTGGCATAAAGGCTAGATGAGTTATTGAATTTCTATAATTAGTTGCTAAGCTATATGCATTTCAAACTTTGAAATTTTCACAAGCAGGCATCAGGTTTCTGCAGCATACATTTCACTCCTCTCGATGCATTGATCTGGCTCACAAAACAATGGAAACATGATGAGCAATGATGCTTCTTTCATAAGGAAAATTCCTTTTTCATTTCATCTTCCTCTGTGTTGTGGAAATGATTGCCGCTGTAAATTACCTATCGGCGATGCTGGCTTGTTTGACCTTGTCGATGATGATGACCTGCTTATTGCAGTACATGGAGGTAGAGAGAGCCAGACCTAAACTGGAGCCCATCGACTTGGCCACCTCCACCAACAGCGGGCCTGAAGCTGTGGCTACAGAATCTGTAAAGTAGGAGAAAAACATTGATTATATTCAGGAAATGGACCTTCCAGTGGTATAAAGCGTCTTTTAATCTTGTAACATTATGGCTTTATTCTTGAAAATCTTTTTTGATGGCATAGTGACCGTTTTCTCTGCTACAGCTATAAATTACTGTATGAACTTGAGGAATTGACAGACTTCATATACATCCACTAAGAATCACTTTTACACCAGCGGTAACAACTTGATTATATGTTTTGCTTCTAATGTATTTGTAAGTGTGGCTTAAGTGCCCAAATACATGGGGGAAAAAGAGAAAAAACATTACGAATGATGGTTATACACCCCCACACACGTTCACACACCTCATTAATGTGAATGAGGGCGAGCGGCTGTGGTTGGACCTGTTAAAGTGTAATGGAGGTAATTCAACATCTCAGTTTAGTAATGGGCTGCACTAAAGACTTGATTACACCATACATCTTTAGAGCGTGGAGGAAACCACTACGCGTAAACAAGTGTCACACGACCGCTCTTCCAGCCTGTTTCCAACATGTGCTGATTTCACTTGACGCTCATTACAAAAAGAAATAGCTCCTGCTGTTGTATGTGGAGCGGACAGAATTAGCAGCCTGTCTTTAGTTAGAGCGGGCGTACAGCTGTCGGTTGTCAGGTGTGACAACGTCCTCCCTGCGTTCGCGGTAAACACACTTGCTGCCATCGCAACATGCCAACATACTGGGGAAACTCCTTCGCTAGTCCGAAAGAAGCTGCTTTGGTCTGTAAAGCGGCTCTATAAAGACTCAAACGTGGTGATCCAAGTGTATCCAAGGAACATTGTACATTTACGTTTATGCACTTAGCAGAGGGTTTTATCCAAAGCAACTAACAAAGGAGGAACCAAAGCAATTCATCAAGAGCCAACAATATTCATATTATACAATGCCAGGTTTATTTGGCGACTACTGTAGATTAGGAAGCAAGCTAGAAAAGTAGAAGTGCAAAGAAAAAATAGAAGGTTTGTGTGTGTGTGTGTACTTGAACAACTATATTTGTGAGGACCGGTTTACGTTTTAGATCATTGGAGTGAGGACAAAGAGTAAAATGAGGACATTTTGGCCAGTCCTCACTTTCTAAGACCCATTTAAAACATGTTTGAGGGTCATGACTTGGTTTTAGGGATACGGTTATAAGTAGGGTTAGGGTTAGGCACAGTTGTGATGGGTAAGGTTAGGATTAGGAGTTAAAGATTGGATCGTGTCAATGAATGTCCTCACAATGTTGTACAATAATGTATGTGTGTGTGAGTTTGTGTGTGTGTGTGTGTTTATTGGTTTAAGGGTGTGGGATGATTATGTGCTTGCAGAAGATTCAAGTGAAGGTTGGAAGCTCACTCCCCCAGTGAGGACCAGAGAAGTTGAAGATTTTGGAGAGCGACTTTGAGCCTCAAACATAAGGAATTGTCACTTGTAATTGTTTTAAAGCATTCAACAGTGATCAAGAGTCCAATAACTACAAGCAAATGTGTCGAAATTGATTTGTTATAATGGTATTTTGGGTGGTAGATTGCAATCTGGTCAGCTACAGCTAGAGAAGAGCTGAACTGAAAATTGGCTTGAGAATCAGCTGCTGACTATTCGAGGAGACAAAATGACCAAATTGCACATCCCTAGTGGAAGTGTGGGATAACTAAACATGCTAAATGAGATCCAAGTGATCTCCTTGAGCCATCATGACAGCTGATGATGATTAAACCCCTTTTTACAGCCCCTGAATCCCACCTTCACCTTCCTGCCAAGCCTCACAGACCCATCTGACATCAGCTAAACAGGGTTGAACTGACTATCCATTAATAAAGCCAGGGGTGGGGAAATTGTTCAATCACATGGGTGCCATCCGGGTGACAGAGGCGTGGTGATTAACGTGCCACCGTTATGCGCATCACACTGATGAGGGCTTGATCGAGGAGCTCGCCAAGGAGCGTTTGTGTTGTCGTAAAGTGCTGGAGGAGCATGAGGCGATGGGAGGAAGAGCAGATGTAAATAGTGATGAATGTACAATGCATGCTTGGTCTCTTGCGGACACTTTTAATCAAACCTTGTTACTGTCTGTGTCCACTGGTGCGGCGCTAAGCAGCCATTTTCCATTCCTTCTCTACCGGAGATTGTGGGGTTGACAGTGAAGTGGAGCAAGTGGTGAGAGTGTCAAACAGATGAGATGATGCTCAATATTATGCAAATGAGATACAGAAAAAAAGCTATCCGGCAACCAATCGCTGTAAGTCACAGGAATCAATGCCTGTCAGGAATCCATATATTAAGTTGGCCTCTTTCCAACTGTAATTGTGCATACATGATTATTTTGTGTGATGCAAGAAATCCAAGAAATCATAGATTATAGACTCTCGTTATACATATTACTTGCGGTTATGCTGTTTTTGTGTGCGAAATCCCGTCAATTTATAATGGTAATGCTTGCGATCGTGAATTTCAAGTGAGGGTGAAATATTTTCCCACGCAGATTTCGAAACCAGTTCAAGTTGGCCACGCGGATTGACAAATAGAAAGCTGTTTGTTTTGAATGAATTCGGTGTGAGCTGTGCTTCATCAATTGCTAAACTACTGGCAATAGACAGTTAACCTCTGAAATTTAGTGAATGTGAGTGGGCCTTAACACCCTTAAAGCGACAATTTACAGCAGGTATTGCCTGATTCATGAATGAATCGTTCTTTTGACTTAGATATTTCCAATGAATCATCTGAAACAGTTCACAAAAACAATCTGAGCAGTTTGCGAATCAACAACTGACTGTCTCACTAAACCTAGAAACTTCTCTTTTCGACATGTCTGATTCGTTATGAGTCTGGTAGCAAACACAAACTTGTTGAAATTAACTCATAATGATCAAGCAAATACTAAGAACAATACCTCAAGATTGCATTACAATAATGCATTAGTACACAATGACATACAAATACTGCAGAATATTTTTTTAAACAGTTAATTGAAATAAACTGTTTAAAAGAAATGTGTCAGACTAGCATTGTCTTTCGCACCAATGAGAATGTACCATACTGAGCAGGAGAGTTGATAAGACAGAAAGAGAGTGTGCGGACAGAGGGAGAAAGATGGTGTAAATTGCTTTAGGTGTAGAGAAAGTTTTATTTTGGCCAGAATGCCAGGACAGAGCGATCTATAGGTTACACAGCAAAACTTAAACTGAGAAGAAAACTGACCAAAAACACAGTCAAAAAAGTCACTGTAAGGTAGTTAGCATTTAATGCTGTTTCAACAGCACTGTTCTGAGGGGCATATCAGTGCGGTGAAGCAGGATGTGCCTTTTCACTAGACTTCCTCTGGGCACAGCAGCAAGATAATCTATCACTTCCGGGTCAGAGCCCAATAAAGACATCGGAAAGAGGAGTTACAGCCACGGGCCACTTCAAATCTTAAGAGACTTTCCTTTTCATTTCACTTCACTTCAGCTCACTCGCTGTCACACTCTTTCTTGTCTTTTTGCACCTGATTCACCTCTTTGGCACTCTGTCATTATCCACAGCATGTTTTCCTTGACATTTACAAATTCAACAAAAACATATTGACATTCGAGAGTTGGAAAACATGAAATAACTTCTTTAAAATTGCTAAAATGTTACATTCTGTAATTGCTGTTTTCAGTCGATAAGCGTTTACAAATACTGTAATGGTTTTCCAGCCTCAACAATGATCAAGAAGAACACAACAGTACCACTGGTCTGGTCTTCAACAAACCACAAAATGCCCTTCTAGACAAAGTCCCTGCCATTAAGGAACTATGTTTTACTACGTGCTAAAAGTGCACGACAATACAAAGAAAAAACTAAACAGAATTAAAAGGAACAAAAAAAAAATCTAAAAAATGCAAAATACTAAAATACAATAAATTAAAACAATAGTCCCAGTAATAAAGGTGAGTAAATAAAGACTAAATAATTAACATAAGAATTAATAATTAACTAAATAATTAATAAAGATACGTAAATTCACTTTTATAGCAGCAACAACAAAGATTTTCATTTTCATCTCTTTTCTGCTATTTCACTTCTCTCGATATGTAAATGTAATAATACCGAAATATTTCTTTAAAATTATATCAAATGTATTGTTATTAGTGCTGTCACATTGACTAATCGCAATTAAATCGCATCTCTAACATAAAAGTTTGTAAATATATATACACGAGTATACACACATACAAACACACTTTTATGTTAGATGTGATTAATTGCAATTAATCGATTTGACAGCATCGATTGTAATGTAAATTAGTATATATTAAATATTATGAAATACATATTTCTGGTTCCTTTATGATAAATTACATATTTATTTCCCCATTTAATTATAAAAAAACAAATGTGAATTATCTGGGGGCTGGGATTAGATAAAGTGGGAGTGTCCTTACCCATGACTGACACATCATACTCTATTAGAAGTGTGGCTTCTTGGCCACACTGTTTGAGGATGCTCATGGCCTCTGCGTGAGACGCTCCATGCAGACGAATTCCATCTATACTGAGCAGCCTGTCACCGGGTTTGATGGTTCCTTCCCTGAGAGAGAAAACAAAATACAATAAAAGACTGAAATGAAATTGCAGAAGAAATGTGTTGGATACAAGAGAGGCACCCAGAGACACTAAAGCACTTGTATTGTGTGTCTTCCGCTTGTTTGCTCAAAACAATTAGCCTTTTAAATGTTACAGTTACGGGCTAAAGGGTTACAGACTACATTCAATCTGTTATCATGGCAGGCAAACAGGTCACGTCTGTGTTCAACACACCAGAGACCTTTCCAAAACCACAGTAATTCCTAAACTAAGACCAGGTACCACTCTGAACCTCAAAAGATATAAAAAAATAAACTCATTTACCATGGGAAGCACTTTAGAACATGTAGAAAATGCAATTATCAATTATATTGTTGCGGCTGGTACTTTGTGTTCTTGGACCATCTGATGCACATGCACACAAAACTGGCAAGTTCAGGCTGATACATCTGGAGCCAATCTGATTGGCTGACTTTTATGCTTTTTAATCAGTGCGCCTGGAAACAAAGATGTGTTTACAAGATACAGCTGCTACAATGATAGCATCTAAGGAAGAATTAATAACTTGATTTGCTGAAGTTTTCCAGGTCAGCGGTATCAAATCTTAAGTCAGTTTTATTTAAGATAGCTTAAATGGTCAGTAAATTAGATATCCATGAGACGAATGTTAATGGTTTTCTGAGTTACACTACTATTCAAAAGTTTGTGGTCAGCGAAATTTAATAAGAAATGAATACTTCGATTCAGCCAGGTTGCATTAAATTGATCAAAGGTGACAGTAAAGACAATACAAAAGACTTCCATTTCAAATAAATGCGGTTTAGAACTTTCTATTCAAAGTATCCTAAAAAATAATGCACCACAGTTTCCACAAAAATATTAAGCAGCATAACTGTTTTCAACATAATAATCATAAATGCTTCCCGAGCACCAAATCAGCATATTAGAATGATTTCTATGATCAAATGACAATGTGGCTTTGCCATCACTGGAATAAATTACATTTTAAAATTGAAAAACAGTTATTTTAACAATGTTATTACTTTTACTGTACTTTTAATCAAATAAATGCAGCCATGGTGAGCTTAAGACTTATTTAAAAAACATAAAAAATCGTACTAACCCAAACTTTTGAATGGTAGTGTAATTGTGAAATAGTCTTGGAAAGGCAGAAATTTCACACTCCTCAATTATTTTTTCAGTGTTACACAGTGGTCTGTTATTGTAGTACAATTCATTTGAGATAAATAAAAATAGCATGTAAACACAAAGGTAAACTGTGATTAGTTGATGTGTACAATCTCTTTATGTTTAAGTCTGGCTAGGTCAGACTATTGAGCTTTATGTGAGGACAGTTTCAAAGCACAATTTAACCCATAATACCAGGGAGCAACACAAGAGACGAGTTTTGGTAAGAGGCCTGATTTATGACTGTACGAAATGAAATTTGCTGTTTTTATTGTCCAAGGGGGCCGTTCTCTGTGACTGCAAGATGTCAGAGGCCCGTCAATACCAAATTGCAGAGGAACAGAACACAATATTTACCCAGAAAAACAGGAGCCATGCCACTCAACAAAAGAAATGGGAATACTCTGTCGGTAAGAAATGAAATTACCAGTGTGCAAAATGAATATTGATAAGGGTTGAGGGGAAAGAGAGAGAGACGGGTTGGCGTGTAATGACGGTAATAACAGAGCAGTTCATATGCCAGAGCGAATGAAATATCACGCTATTCCATTTACAATCCTCAAGTGAGCGCTGAAGTTGCGGGGCAATCTATTCCGGTTCCGAAAGGAACGCCAACTGGGAAACACTATTTTCATCAAGCAATTTCTTGCCATTTCACAGCAATGACTACAGTCCAGCTATGATGAATCTGTAAAGATAAAAGTCAAACCAACGCTTGTATCCTTAAGGAAGGAAATCCATTATGCAGGGAGAAGATGGAAGGAAGGCTAAATTAATATATTTTAAGATTTAAATATAAAGATTATTACTATATTTACAGTTCACCCTGGAAAAAAACATCTTAAACCAGACTAAGCTGATCAAAATATTCTATTTATTCGAGACTAGAGGACTTTTTAGTTGGTCAAGCTGGGCTGCCCAACTAAACCAGATTGGAGATCAGTTTACACCAGATACAACCAGCTTAGACTAGCTTAAACCATCTGAGACTAGCAAACACTATGTAGTTTTTCAACCTTCATAATATATTACCAAGACCCTTGTGATGGTACATCGACTTACAATAGGTTAAATGACACGTCTGCTATAGCCTGACGTGCTCTGTATCGCTTTTACTTGCACTATGTAACTTCCGGTTTCGGGTAGTAACCGGAGCACAAAAAGAACTACAAAATTCGACTGCTTTACAGCATACGTCACTTCACCCACCACTTCCTCAAATTGTATGTGACCAATGACCATTGTTGATTCCAAAGCCGGTGCTGGATAAACAGCGAGCGTGCGCGTGCGACAGTAGGCAGCGGTAGGCTAAATTATTTACGACAGCGGTAATGGACAATTCCGCTTCCAACCTGTAGGGCGACCGCAGAGGAAAAGTTCCTTGGTGTTGCTTTAAGTAGGTTTTAAAGAAGGACTATGCCATTAAAATGTTATCAATTAACTTAATTATGTGTGTGTATTTTTATACTTATTGTATTTTATTAGAGTATTCTGGCATTAGATAAGCAAAATGCTAATACCAAAACCTATAGAAATCACGAGTCAAGTATGTGAATCAACTATTTGTATGATGCACAAATAGTGTCTTGGCTATGAAGTGTTTCTAATCAGTTGGCATTTCCATCCAGCATTTTTTTATGCAATATTCCGAAACGCGCATAAAAAAGGTGGATATAAACATAGCTAATGTTGGTGCTGATGTATCCAGTTCAGAATCCAGTACCAACTCACCTGTCAGCCGGACCACCGGGTCTGATGGTTGTAATGGTAACCGGGCGAGATTTGTTCCTGTCTTCATGGGCACCTCCTACACCATGGAAAAAACAACTTGTTTTGACACATTAAACAAATGTAGCCATAGAGTAAAACACTGTACATTTACACTTGTGGAGATGTATACTCACATTTGATAAACTTAAATAACATCCATTGCTCACCTCACTGAAATGTCCATATATTTTTTCTACAAAAGCACCAGATTATACATTTTTAAAGCCGTGCTGCTCGCTATAAAATTGCATACCATTGAATTCACAAATGGAGTCTTGAAGATGAAAAGGAAGTCCTCAATATGCCTCTATGAGACAGATTTGAGAAAAAGAGTAAAGCTAACCAAGACCTTGACAGGAAACCTTTTTTTTTTCTGTCTCTCTTCAAAAGACTTCACACTCGATGGATCTAAAAAATGGTCTCTTTCTTTTAATGAAGTCTGCTTGGTAAATATTTTGGAAAATGAGCATTAGAAGTGGGACTGAAAGCTGCTTCGCCTTCTTTCAGCGGGCCCAAGGGCAGCGAAACAAATCTTTGGAGAAAAATAGTCTCTTTTTGTTTGATGTAGATGTGAATGAAAGTGTGTTGATGAGGTGGACTCAAAGACATTTGAACTCGGATGTGAGGAAGTCTACAGAGGCACTCACCTCTGATGACGAAACCGAAAGTATTGCCTTCTTTGTGCAACGTCACCTCCACATTTTTGAACATGACCCCTGAGCCCTGTACAGCTGAGGAAGAAAATGAACAGTTCAAAGTTCTGCCAAGACTTAAATGCTTGATCAGAACATATAAATTAACAAATTAAAATACATTTCAAGTCACTGAGAGTGACGTAACTCAGTCTAAGATTGCTGTTATAAAACTAATTTTAACGAATCAATGAATATACTGTATATTATATATTTAAGGCTTGACCTTCACTTTTTTGCTCACCAGCCACTGTGGCTAATTTTGACATCGAAACAATGGGGAAAAACTGCCATATGCATCTTTTTTAGCATTATCCTATCATAATTTGGCAGCAGGTATATTAGACCTGACGCACAGATCCATTATACTGTTACACATGCGTTTTCTTTCTCAACTGTTTACATTAAAAAACTTAACTGACTGTATTTACGAGAATACTGACCAAGACAGGATTTTGGACATTATTTTGTGTGTATTTGACTGTTTAAGCGCAATAAGCAGTGAAAGAGAACTCAATTTAGTACTGAGAGGTGGCTTTATGTGCGCACACTTTGGGTGTGAGCACAAAATCTGCGGGAATGATACAATACGCGCAATCCCACGGTGAAATTCAAGCCTTGTAACACACCAACCGGAGCAAATTCATCCGGAGCAAATGAAACGAGTGTGAGGGGAGGCGGGTTTGTGTGTCAACTCGCTGTCGGATAGACGAAAGAGCGAGAAATTGAAGCGTGTCGTGTATCTATTCTGCGGGAAATGAGTACTGGAAGCGTTTCAGATATTTCAGTATTGATACTGTATGTATTGAAAAATTTAGATTTTTGACAACACTACATTGCACTTAGTTTATTATTTCAGATGCCTCTTTAAAAGACTACAATTGAAAAATGTATATATTATATATAAAATTCAACCCGCCAATGTGGCTAGTAAGAGTGACTGCGTTAGACGCCACAGTTGAAATCCACCCGCATTTCGTGGGTTAGAAGGTGTAACTGTATAGCCCTGATTATATTATATGAGGCATTGATATTTATCACTTCTGAAATATACATGAAAAGATCACATGTATAGGATCTCACTCACAGACAGGCGGTAGCTCATACTCGACCTCCAGGACAACCCTTTCACCCACATTCTTCAACAGACTGATGATCTCATCATGACGAAACTTTGTCAAGTTGATTCCGTTTACAGATTTTATGTAGTCCCCTACGTTCAACTGGTCACTCCTGCAAAAAAACAGGAAATTGCATAACCGAATGATGGAAGAAATAACAGGCAGGGGAACAGCAAACAAAGAAAGAGAAGAAATAAAGAGAGGCAGAAATTTGGCGAAGGAGGAGTCAGGTCGAGCTCTGAGACGCTGTGATAGCTGATTTAAGCACATGAAGGGAACACGGTTCTAAGGAAGCATCTAGTAAGATCAAGACAGGCTGCTCCAGTCTCCGTCTCGATCTTTCACTGACACACATACACAGTGTTGAAAGCTCTTGCGTTTTACAAGGCGGTCTGATTGTCAACAGATTCTGGAAGAGCGAGTGTGATGTTAGGCAGTTTATTTCAGCTCGAGTAAAATGATCAGGGCAAGTGTCTCTGTGGTAATAAGATACAAGACTTGATGTGCAGGGAAACATTTAAAGCCGAACAATTGATTTGCAGAAAAAAGTATCTGTGACTGTGAAGAAGAGGGTTTAAAACGTGCGTTTTACTATACAGCATGTGCAGTGTTTGTTCTGGGATCTGAATATGGATCTATTCTTTGAGAATTGTGTGTGTGTGTGTGCGTGTGTGGTGTGTGTGTGTGTTTATGGGGAGGTCTGCCATCCCTGAGAGCCAATATGGAAATGAGAGAAGAGTTCTGGCTTATGCAGTATTGATTAAAAGATTCTGTCTACCTTATTCATACAGACACACATACGCACAGAGTACACAGATAAAACAATAATGCACACACACTTCCTAGACAATGCTCCAGCACAACAGACTGAACACATTGATCTCTCAGGGCATGTCTATAGTTGCTGTCTTAGCAAAAAATCATTAGCATAAACATTTACATTTACATTTAGTCATTTAGCAGACGCTTTTATCCAAAGCGACTTACAATTGAGGACTAAACCAAGCGAGTCATCGTGAAGAGGCAAAAACAACGCAAGAAGTGTTCAAAATACAAAGTTCAGACATTGCTCGGAGTAGCATAAGCCAGGCAAGCAAGGATTTAAAGGAAAGGATTTTTTTTTAATTTTTTTTTTTTTTTTTTTTTTTTATGTTAAGTGCTCCCGGAAGAGATGAGTTTTCAGTTCAGATGAGTTTTCATAAAGACCAAAAGACAACAAAAACCTGACAACACAAAGCCTTGACGGTGAATTTCCACACCTTTTGCATCTACAAAACTTAATTGAGTCATTTCTTACATTTTCTAAAGAATATGTGAATGCTGGCTGTACAAAACTAGTCACAACGATGCTGCTGTGATGCTAATGTCGGTGATTACAGTATGCAGATGCTAGGTTACTCTAAATGTTTTAACCCCAGTGCTATGTGGTTGCAAGTGTGTTCTGGGTGGTTGCTAGGGTATTTTGGGTAGTGACAAGATGCCTTAGAGAAGTCCACACGAAATGTATGATATTCTGGTCTCTAGATGGCTTGAGTTCCTCTTTCAATGCAAGTCTAAGGAATAATTTTTTCCTGAAAATTTTAAGCAGAATCGCAAGTTTCTAGGGGGTCATTCATGTTCAAAGCGGGAGTTAGGTACCAAATACCTTATGGTTATGAGTCCTAACCCTATCACCAATACCAGTCTTAGCAAGCACCAACGACCGTTTCCAAAGATGTTTCCCAACTTCCGAGTCAGATAAGTCGGACATCTTAAAAACACAGCAATGTTTTGAAAGTGCTGGAGTGTTTTGTAAAATGAATCCACAAATGGTTCGCTAATACTGACCTGGCAGCGATGCCGCCCTGGCGCAGGTTGGAGACTCTGGGCTTGCCGTCTTTGTCGATGCCTCCGGATACTGTCAGGCCCAGGGTGGTGCCTTCCTTCTTGATCAGCTCCACGGTACTCGTGCCCTTAAACTCATCTGTGGAGAAAAAGTAGGGATGAGAAGGAGGGTTATTGGGGGAGGTGGGAGAGGAAGAGCAGAGACAGGAGATGAGAGGGTTACAGGAGCAAAGCAGGCCAGCCGCTGCCATACCTCTCTCTCATCTAAATGACTGTGATCAGGCGTTCTTGCTTGGCCCTCTCTCTCTCTCTCTCTCTCTCTCTCTCTCTCTTATTCTACCTCAGCTGGTAATTAGTTATACACTGAGTGCTATGTGTGTGTGTGTGTGTGTGTGTGTGTGTGTGTGTGTGTCTCTGCACTAGGCTATAGTTCGAGGACACAAGAGTCACCAGAGGTGAGCTAAAGCTGTCAAAACCTCGCTTTGATGTCATCTGGGAACATACTCCCTTTGAAAAATGTAAATTCATTTATTAAAAATAAATTAGTTATAAACAACAATAAAAAAAGAACACATTCATTCATTTTAAAAAGAATAAATGCATGAATAAATTAATACAAGTTTATATTTTATTAGTAAATATAAGCAAAAACGATAATATATAAAATAAATATATATCAATAAAAACGAGTATATATATATATATATATATATATATATATATATATATATATATATATATATATACACTCACCTAAAGGATTATTAGGAACACCATACTAATACTGTGTTTGTCCCCCTTTTGCCTTCAGAACTGCCTTAATTCTACGTGGCATTGATTCAACAAGGTGCTGAAAGCATTCTTTAGAAATGTTGGCCCATATTGATAGGATAGCATCTTGCAGTTGATGGAGATTTGTGGGATGCACATCCAGGGCACGAAGCTCCCGTTCCACCACATCCCAAAGATGCTCTATTGGGTTGAGATCTGGTGACTGTGGGGGCCATTTTAGTACAGTGAACTCATTGTCATGTTCAAGAAACCAATTTGAAATGATTCAAGCTTTTTGACATGGTGCATTATCCTGCTGGAAGTAGCCATCAGAGGATGGGTACATGGTGGCCATAAAGGGATGGACATGGTCAGAAACAAAGCTCAGCTAGGCCGTGGCATTTAAACTATGCCCAATTGGCACTAAGGGGCCTAAAGTGTGCCAAGTAAACATCCCCCACACTATTACACCACCACCACCAGCCTGCACAGTGGTAACAAGGCATGATGGATCCATGTTCTCATTCTGTTTACGCCAAATTCTGACTCTACCATCTGAATGTCTCAACAGAAATCGAGACTCATCAGACCAGGCAACATTTTTCCAGTCTTCAACTGTCCAATTTTGGTGAGCTCTTGCAAATTGTAGCCTCTTTTTCCTATTTGTAGTGGAGATGAGTGGTACCCGGTGGGGTCTTTTGCTGTTGTAGCCCATCCGCCTCAAGGTTGTGCGTGTTGTGGCTTCACAGATGCTTTGCTGCATACCTCGGTTGTAACGAGTGGTTATTTCAGTCAAAGTTGCTCTTCTATCAACTTGAATCAGTCGGCCCATTCTCCTCTGACCTCTAGCATCAACAAGGCATTTTCACCCACAGGACTGCCGCATACTGGATGTTTTTCCCTTTTCAAAGCATTCTTTGTAAACCCTAGAAATGGTTGTGCGTGAAAATCCCAGTAACTGAGCAGATTGTGAAATACTCAGGCCCGTCTGGCACCAACAACCATGCCACGCTCAAATTACTTAAATCACCTTTCTTTCCCATTTTGACATTCAGTTTGGAGTTCAGGAGATTGTCTTGACCAGGACCACACCCCTAAATGCATTGAAGCAACTGCCATGTGATTGGTTGATTAGATAATTGCATTAACGAGAAATTGAACAGGTGTTCCTAATAATCCTTTAGGTGAGTGTATATATATATATATATATACACATACATACACACACATATGCATGAATAAGTAAATGAAATATGTATTTATTTTGTATTTTATATATATATATATATATTTTTTTTTTATATATAGGGTTTAAGGTTAGGACATAGTTATAATGCTTTATCTAAAAATAAAATCAATCTATGCAACCCCCCAATTTTAAAATCCAATTTTTGTCTTCTGTCTCCCTTGTATGATTTTGTCTTCTATTTGCTGTTTCTCTCGCCGACTTACACTGATATTGCTGGTCAGCCAGACGCGTCGCTCCCCTATCGACTGGCTGTCATTCAATCCCTCTGTGGGATTGTCAAAGTCACATTAAGAATACTGCATATCTGTGCAAGCAGGGCTTTTCCTCTCTCTCACACACCCTACCATCACTACTCCATCAGCTGTCTAAGCTGGAGAAGAAATCAAAATAAGGCATTTGTAATCCCTCTCTCTTCACTGGAGGAAGAAAAAGACAGATTTATATGCATTCCCTCACTTTCCTTTCCTGGTAGCACAGGACATCGAGTGAGGGGAGACGAAGCTCCAAACCCCCCTGAGGCTACTGACAGAACAGAGCTGCTGAGCATTTCACCGCAGGAGGACGGCAATAACGCGACACAGGGTACAAAAAGACAGGACTGACAACTTTTGAGTTCAGCTTGGAGTGAGAATTGGGGGTGAGGTTAATTAGTAACTGATTTGTATGCATTTGCATATAAGGCCGTTTATGAATATGGAATGGATATAGAATGAATATGTAATATAGTGCATATTGTTTTCAAAATGCTCCTCTCTAGATTACATTTTTTCTTGCTATACCATACAATGAATGGCTTTTCTGAGGTTTTACCACATTGTTTACAAGCTGTTTTATCCGCAGTTGAAACACTGATTTAACAATTACATGAGACATGTGCATTTCAGTAAGTTTTGCTGATTCTTTCAACATACCCTCTGATGCTAATTCATGTTTATTTTGTACTGTAACTAGTAGTAGAGGAAAGAGATCATCACGTGCGCTACCGCTTCGCTTAAACTGAGGCGCTACACTGAACTTCCACGCCACATTATTTTTAATGTATACTGATTGGCTTCATCACTTTGTCTCCTCTACACCAATAAACTGGTGTGTGGTGGGCGTTCTGCCGTAATATGGCTGCCGTCGCATTATCCAGGTGGATGCTCCACATTAGTGGTGGTTGAGGAGATTCCCCCCCTTCCATATGTAAAGAGCTTTGAGTACCCAGAAAAGCAAATGTAACAAATTATTATTTGAATTTCATAATAAAACTTAAACATTTTGTTTCATTTGTTTCATATTGAAAGTATCCTGCTATGTCTTGTCTGTCAGCGCATTGCCCGTGTCCTCTTTGCTCCGTGTTTTTTTTTAAAATAAAGTACAAACCGAACTTGATCTGCTTCTTAAAATTCATAATTCTTGTTATTGTCTTCAAAAATTGATAATGAAATCATGAGATCTGTATATCTATTACAAATCCATCAGTTTTGATTTGCCTTAAAACCCATAACTGCTTCGAAGCCCTTTGCATGCAAATCACCAGCACAAAAACCTCAGTAGAGGAAGAAACAGATTTGACATTGCACTCTGCCTCCGATCGATACCCTGCCATATGGACATGGGAAGGGAGCTATGTCGAAACGTGACCCAGAACAGAGGAAGGTTAGCATGGATCTTACTATTTGGCCTGAACCTGGAGCCAAACAAGGAACTTGCAGTGCAAACATGATGATAAATCAAAGACAGCAAAGTAATTAAAAGAGAAATCAAACTTAAAATTTGCCAAAAGGAACTGCTGAATAATTTAGTGTCTGTGATTGTCTGTGTTTGTGAGTGATAGAGGCGAAACATCTTGCCGTGAAAGAAGAAAAAAAAAAAGTCAATCAATATTCAAACGGGAGTTCAATCTATAACAAGCCTCGTGTTGTGTGCCAGTCTTTTGATAATTAATTGTAAAAGAACCGCTCAATTTGCCTTCAGCTTTCATCAAATAATTTGATTAAAAAGAACTTTGCACTTCTGGGGATTCGCCTGACAGCGAAAAATTACAGTGGGCCGAATTATAAATGTTGCTGTCATTTCCCTCCTCTCAGTCGGATGAGGAAAAATTATGGGTCTTTCGGTGGTTTGTGACGGCATTAAATTAACTCCATTTACATGTGGAAGACAGGGGAACATTTTTTTATTTGGTTGACATAACATGTCTTCCGAGGCCAGAAACATACTTTATGCGAGTTTGTGAAACACAAATACGTGCAAACTTGAACACAAATATGTGCAACTTTACATATAACATTCTCTTAAAATAGTTGTTCTGACATGACAATAAACAAGAAGAAGAAAACTGAACAGAGAAAAGAAATATAGCAAATATTTAAACAATCCAGGCAAGTACTATAATAGAGATATACCAATATCGGCCAGCATTTTCTAATGGCTGATAACCAATAAATGGTGTTAAAATATTAATAAATGGTAATATAAATATAAATAAATATATATATATATATATATATATATATATATATATATATATATATATATATATATATATATATATATATATATATATATATATATATATATATATATATATATAGCTCTGATTGTTAAATGTCTTATTGGACTGTTTCTTTTAAAGCGTAATCGCAATCCAAGCGAAACTCTGCAGCATCCTTCGTGCATGTTGTGAGCCCTGTCGCGCAGCTGCATCGGGGGGCCCACTGGGGCTCATTCAGTATCCAAACAATTTGTGTCACAGTATGCCATGGTCATATTACAAGCTCAGTCTTAAGCTGTCTGGGGAAAGCGTGGTTCTCTCAGTTCACCGAGGGTTCAGCTTAATATCCCGGCCCTGAGCGAGGAAAAGGGCCGCTGGGATCTAATGAGCTGTGCTTTGAGGGCTACACTGGGACAGGTGTGGAAGTTGATAAGTTGATCCCATTACTCGTGGTCTCTCATTTCATTCCATGTCCTCTTTCCCACCTTTTCTCTTTAAATGTGGCAGACCGAGCTAGTGTTGCCTTGCCATGGTGATGAGATTGGCCATCAGCTTTCTCAAAGCCGACAGATTTCTGTGGAGGGATCGAATGCTGTGCCCATCAGACAGGTATTGAGGGAGAGAGACAGAAAGATAGAGCTTGGGACAGCATGTACGAGAATGATACAAAAGGAGGAGATAAAAGTACAGATGTAGTGTATGATGGAGAGAGCAAGATATAAACATCTACTCTGTCAGCTGAGGCGCACGCAGGTTAAAAAAGTCATCACTTTTTCAAGCTGTGACAGGAAAACGTTAATCTGCGATCGCAGACTGATCTAGATTGCAAACTTGATAGATCACACACAGAAAATCCAAACAAAAAAAGGGGGGGTTCTCTGCGGGTTTTTCTTCATGAGGCGACCCAACAAAGTATAATTTATCATTCACAAGTAAACAAAAATCCTACCTTAAATATAACTATAAAAGTCCTTAAAATATCAAATAAAATTTGAAATAAAATGCATTAATATTACCATGAATTGCACAGGCCCTACAATGTCCAAAAATATTTAGCGATGAATATGTAAACAAATATAGATATTTTATGTGATGGTGATGGCAGATATTGTATATTTATTTTTGACATGCTCAGTTGCTCTATTTGTACATTTACAGTATATTACCCTTGTGCCATCATCTAATCTAATGCCCATTTAAAATGAGTTTTTAAAAACTATAATAACTTAACACAGTTAAGTGTAATCTTTAGCAAATATTAAAACGAATGCCCATTTTCATACTGTGCATTATGTTACGATGCCTAAATTCCCGTTTTTTTTGGATTTTTTTTTTTTTCTGAGACAGATGTATAGAATTTTAAATCTCAAATTTAAAATATTGTAAAGCTTGACTAGACGCGCAACCTTTGATGTCAACTAAAAATATACGTTTTCTCCTTCCTTTCAAAAACTGAAAGGCCCTGCCTGTTTATATGTTTGATTATTCGGATTTAGCATTGTTTATCCCATCAGTAAAGACCCAACATTTGAGAAACACACACCACATTTAGGGTAAAGCTGCATTTTCTATGGGAAGCTCAGACAGGGACAGCAGCAAGGTGCAGAATGGAGATTTATTTTGTTTGTAACATTGCTCCGAGGTGTAATGAAAACATTTGGTTAAATGCCCGCTGTCAGTTCACGGTTTAACTCTCTATGAAGGCTGTAGGCGTACCAGCAGGTGGGCTCAGCACTGAATTGGCTTTCCACCATTGAAACTTTAGCAGTCAAAATTACAAATTGGGCCATAATTCAATATGGAACCAGCCATGACTAATGGTTGATGCTAGTAAACATCCATGGGAGATAAACACAAACGTATTCAGAAACAATTGCTTTAATTACTTAAAATTACAACAAGGACAACAATAAATATTCAATTAGAGAGCGAACTCATTACACAATTTCTAAACCGCCTCTTCAAAGAAAATGATCAACTGCAACTAATCAAATTGATAATTGAATATGATGTATTCAATTTGAGAATAAACGATCTGGTGTTTGAACGATGGCTCTCCTTGATGATGTTCAATCATGCAGACTATTACATCGAGACATGCAATTCCCTTTTTGTGTGTGTTATCAAATTATATTCAGTGCAGTAAATTGACACTGGTTCTTACATTTTTCTTCTGATGGACACCATTTTGAAGTTGTATTGTATGTGAGAGAGAGATCAATATTCCCATCTGGAGACAATTTAAAGACACTCAAAATGGTGGACAAACAGCACAATAATGCACTTCTTTTACCTCTCCCTCCCCACAAGCGAGAAGAACTACAACAATAGGATTAATTGTGTGTCATTTTAATATTTAAAGGGCTAAATTCCTGTAAACCTGTGTTTACTTGTTTGTATGCTGGGCTGTCTTCTCCACAGGGGGATAAAACACACACAGGCAAATGAAAAACACTATCTGCTGGCTCCTGCGGCAAACAGGGTCTTCTGGGAGAACAAAAAGTTTCAGAGCATTTATCATGAAGATTTCGCACAGGCGCGCTGAGGTATGAAGTGCTAGCCTGCACATCTGCCCGCAATCTCTTTACTCATCCGCTTCTGACATGCAGTTTTACACCCTCAGAGAAACACCTTGCTTTGGAGGGGTATTTTAAGAGGGTGTTTCTTTAAGAGCTACAGTATGGTCACTTTTGGCCCTGTGGACTTAACGGGATAATTTACCCCAAAATGAACATTCTGTCATCATTTACTCACTCTCAAGTTGTTCCAAACAGTTGATGGGCCCCATTGAATTCCATAGTCTTTTTTTCCCATATGATAATTGTGGAAATTACATTTTAAACAGTCGTTGGTACACATTACAAGCTACTTGCTACTGCCTTGCTAAGGTTAATTTCTAGGATGTACTATATGCTAAATGCACACAATTACTGTAAACAAGAATGCATTTATTTAGCGTATATGTACTCCCACTAAGTTTGGGCACAGTCATTCTTTTTAGAGATATTGATGCATTCATTCAGCAAGGGCGCATTAAATTGATTAAAAGACAGTTAAGTCATGTACAGTATAATCCAAAAGATTTATATTTCAAATAAGTGATTTTCTTTTGCACGTTCTATTGAAAGAATCCTGAAAAAAATACAATCACATTTATTTTTTTATTTTTTTATCAGCACAACTGCTTCCAACATTTATTAGAAATGCGTCGAACATCAAATCAGCATGATCACAGGAATAAATTACACTTCAAAATATAGAAAACGTTATTTTAAATGTCACAATGTTGCTGATTTTACTCTATTTTTGATTAAATAAATGCAGCCTTGGCGAGAATAAGTGGTTTATTTCAAAACATGAAAAAAACTCTTAACAACCCCAAACTTTAAAACACATTTTTCACACATTAAATATTGAACATGTAGTTTATTCCATCCTCTCTTTTGCATCATTGTAATTTTCTATTGTTATAATGGATTTTGTTAGTATTATATTGAAAGTATTGATGTAGGTAAAAAAAAGAAGGCATTTTACAAGGAGCAATGTGATCTTTGCATGGTAAAAGGTTTCCGAAACAGTTTTAATGTAGTCTCAGCCTCAGACGTCACGCCCACGGAACGTTGGCTAAACGTCTGATGCATATGGTACACTTAACTGGAAACACTTCAGGAATGTCGAAGTCGTCATCTGATTGGTTGAATTTTTTTCGGATTTCCGGGGGGCGCGAGTGTCGCGTTTATTTTCGGTCCGCCGGGAAACAAAGCGCAGACGTGTGATTGCGGAAGAAAAACTGTTGTGTTTACATGAGTGACAATGAGCATTTATCAAGATCAGCTAAACGTAGAATTCTCAAAAGTATGCGAGGTTCACGGGAAAGACTCTTGAAGTTTTCTTCTCCTTCTTTGATTTTCTATGCTGACTGACTTGTTGCACGCAGGTCTGTTGTTGTGGGGACATTTCCACGCACCGAAACGTGACGCTGAACGAAACGAACTGTAATTGGTTGTTTTACATGTCGGTCAAACGGCCTTATGGGCGGGCCTTGGCCAATGAAAGCTGCTATGAATTCCAGACCTTCAGCCGTCAGTCTGTGGTAGGTCTTCTGCTAGATGCAATAATAAACAACCCCGCAACAAATTCGAAGAAACACCCAGCAACAAAAACAGCCTAAACTTCCCTAAGAAACTCTACTCACAAGAAAGCACCACAAACAGCCCTTAAAATGAGCCACAACCTCCATTAAACTTTCCCACCTCGGACAGCTTGATAACAGACCTCAGGTGAAATGAATAGACGCCTCTGCAGCTGCACCCTGCATTGCATGCGCCTCTGAAAGTGCTGAATCACTTTGATGCAACAACATTTTCAGCTTTCAAGCCATCCACAGCGAGCTCATCTTTCAGCAGCCTGTCTCTCTCACTCATCATCCCGAGCCTGCCCAGTGAATGCTAACATGGCATTTAAAAAGAGATGTGCATGCCAGGGGACGGGTATCCAGGGTAAGCGAGAGCTAGTGTTGTAGCAGGAAATTGAGGTTATACATGAATGATGCGTTTGTATCTCTTCACCAGCAGCCCAATGAGCTTTGGGACGCTCCTGCACCGCAGGCCTCGGCTCCCCTGTATGTTGCTTAAAACATATTGTGATAAGCAGTTAGAGAACACGACCCCCGGTGGATTCATTTGCAAAATTCCAGGTAACAATTTGCTAATCCCCTCATCCATATTAATAACAACTGCAGAGAACTAATCAAGGAGATTTAAATGTGCTGAGAGATCGGTGGCGGTGCAAGAGTTGATAGAATTCTCAGTGTTTTGAGGCTCATAAAAACACAGATATCATCTTGGGGAGAGGGAGGACACTTGTTGAATCTGAAATGAAATCATCATGCTTTTCTAGCCAAGCTATCTTTAATTATGTTTTGCTTCTGGTTTTTACTAGCAGGTTTGGGAACGATGCTGAATTTAACCTTTGGCTTGCTTTCTGTTTAGTAAAGGTGCTCTAAGCGATGATGGGTGACGTCACTTCTTGTTGACGTTCAAAGTATTGTCAAACAAAGCGGAGGCTAGCTAGACCTTCCCTCCTCCTCATCCCGTCCCCTCCCCCTGTAGTTTTACTGATACTTCTTTCAAGGTGTAATGTCACCAAGTTAGATAAATGCTTTCATATAATGCAAAAAAAAAAAAAAAAAAATAGAAACATTACCAGAAAAACACGATAAAACGTTTCGCCACCTGAGGTTATAACTTTAGCTCCCATACCAGGACGCAATAATAGCAAGATAACGTTGGCTTCAAATTTAGTCAAAGTTGTCAATAGGCTATGAATGAACATTCAATTTCATAATAAATAGTTGGTGAAAACAATCATTCACACAAACTGTCGCCCTACTGTGAGTTTGCTTGATTATTTACAATAGAGATCGATGGCTAGCTGCTAGAAACCTGTATGTTGTATTCACCAAAGTTAGCGCTGACTGCATTGTTCTAGCTAATTATATCCTTGTGTTTGTTAGGCGAACATTAAAGTCCATTTAGAAAAACCAAACTGGATTTACCCACCTGTCCAGCAAAACCAGAACTAACGTTATCTGAATGTCGGATTGGAAGCCCTTCTGCCGGCGGAGTTCTCACCACCTTTCAAAGGCTTTTCCAGTGTAAATTGCGTTCCTTCTCCTTTTCCCTCTTCTTTGTATTTTTGCAATCTGTTCATCAGAACGTCGTCTCTTTGGTCGTGTGTCGGCCATATCAAACTTAAAGAGTTAAAATGATAACTTTCCTCTTCATGCTTCTCTCCTCCACACCCCCCATGTACGCTCACTAACCCCACCCCCAGGCTGGAACACTGTTTGTTTTGTTTCGTGGAGCGGGTTGCCGCAGTTTGTTTTTGTTGCTGTTTGTGGAGCCTGGGCTGTCTACAGAGACCGCATTTTTTACAGTGTGTTCAGGGGACAGGCAGCTAGCGGATAGTGAGGAGATGTTTGCTGTATGTGACAAAAAATGTTTTGGCCTAAAAAACGCGTGACATCGCTCAGAGGACCTTTAACTGAAATGTAGATTAGAATTGGATTTCTTGAAAGGATGTTGAACTGTCGTTTGAATTCTAATGAGAGGAATTTACAATTCAAGGAAATTCAACACAGTTACTCAAGAGGAATGTCTTAACCCTCTGGGGACCAAAAACGCGCCCGCGCGTTTTGCTGGGTTTTTTTCACATAGCAGCAACATACACTTAGAATACTCCGTCATTTATGGTAATATAAATAAAATCAATACATGATTATAAACTATAGAGGGTCTTCTTTTTTTGTGTACACTCACATTAACATCAAAACCGTGTGTTTTTTTTAAATAAATAAAATAAACAGGGTGCGCTTTCAGCTCACTCTGTCTCTGCAAAAATCTTTCTGAAACATGTCTGGAAAATTAACGAAAACTCAGCCAATACTTATCACACAAACATGAAACATACGTCTAAAGAACGCTTTAAATTTCTACTTTTAAATAAAACAATTCACATTTAAAACAAATATTCTCCTGCAATGTAAACTGTATGAAACTAAAGAGAAGTACAGTTTCTCCTGTCTCAGCTCATTATCGTTAATTTGTTCACACCCACTCGCAGAGCTCGCTATTCACAAGATAATGTGTTGAGGCCATATGCAAAATAGATAAACACCCCCAGGCAAATGCCTTAAAAGCAGCAAGTTTCATAACAAGATTCACTCACTTTCCTGCGCGTTTGGAAGATGGCACGCTACACCGGCGCGGAAGCTCTTCAGCTCGTCCTGGACAGTGACGAAGAGTTCACATTTTCCTCAGAAGAAGAGCAGGACTCTGACGATGAACGTTTGTATTTTGAAGAGCGACTTGATCCAGCCATGGATACAATTTCGGATGAGTAAGTCTTTAAGTTTAACTTACATTCGTTGACAAGCTATTTTATTTAAACATGTACATATTTTACTGGTTGGACTATTTCCAGACTTGCCATCCAGTAGCCTATTCAGAGTGTTGAAATTTAGTGAAATTTGTTTATTTTACTCACATTTGATTTGCTTAGAGCCCGCATCAACGGGGCATAAGCATTTACTGTGAGATACCTGCCTTTAGTTTTGTTTATTTATCGCTCACAATTGCTTTGTTTATAGCTGACTGATTATTTTTTAATCACATTTGATTTGCTTAGAGCAAATTTAGAACATTTAGTTTCTCCACATAGAGGAATTATAATAAAACAGATTGAAAACCTTTGAATCTCCTCTCATTCTTTGTTCAAGCTGCTTCACTTGATGGGCCATTAGCCATTGGGAGAGTGTGTGTCACACCCCTGGTCTGAATCTCATTAATATTGATAGGCCATTACCACTCCCACGCATAAACCTCTTCTGACCAAAAAACTGTCATACAAAGTATAAATTAATGTCATTGTTTTATGTGAACGATCAGGCAGGATGATTTTCACATCATTTTGAAGCCAGAACTCGAAGCGACAACATCCATTAGTCAAAAGTCTTGTGGACACATATTTAGTATGTGTTTTATGGTTTTATTTCAGCAACTTTCATTTTTATTTGTTTCAATAACCACGCATAAACATTATTCTCTTAAAAATACAAACATGGACATACATATTATAACACAGATTATGGTAGCCCCGTTTGTGCTATATAGAGTGAATTTACACCTTTGCCATTAACATGTTTATAAATAACTGAAAAAAGCACAAATGTCAGAGCATGTCAAAACATCCCAAGGGCCAAAAAAAACACATTGGTCCCCAGAGGGTTAACTTAAGACTTAATTCTCAATACTGTTCAATACTGTCAAAAACAAAAAATCACATATTTGTCTATTTACAACAAAAAGTTGTCTATTTTGCATGTACAGTACTCTACTGTTCAAAAGTTTGGGGTAAATATATTTTTTAAAGAAATTCATATTTTTATTCAGGATTAAGGATGCAATAAATTTAATGAAAGTGTCAGTAAAGGCATTTATAATGTTACAAAATATTAATATTTAAAAAAAGATACTATTCTTTTAAAAAATATGAATTGGCACAACTGTTTTCAACATTGCTTATAATAACAAATGTTTATTGAGCAGCAAATCAGCATGATTTCTGAAGGATCATGTGACACTGAAGACTGGAGTAATGATGAGCACAAGTGACTTCTTTTAAAAAGAAAAATGACATCGGAATTTTTATTGTTAGTGTAACAAGGGATTATGGGTAAAAACTTTACTTCCAGCAGATACACACATTTACTGTATTTTAATTCTACTTCCTTAGATTCAAATTCAAATGACAAATCTGCATCCTGTTTGCTACCTCTATTCAAAATCTCAGGTTGAGGGTGCAGCACAAAATTCATCATCAGTCGCAACATGAATTTATTTCCCACCACTCCATCATATATTTTTTAAAAGCAACAATTTAAAAAATCAGGATATCTACACTTAACATTGCATTTATAGTCTTTGGAGATTCTAAGCAAGATAAACGTTTTGCCACTCCGCTCTTTTCAACCACATAGCTTCACTTTGAATTTTATATACAAATAACTGTACAGTTGTACAGTTAGAGATGTACAAAACAAGATGTACAGTTAGTGATGTAGTGCTTGAATGACTAAAATAAATTACTCATATTCATCACGTCTGGAATCCTAAATCATTCAAGGACAATGTGAATGGCCATTAAAAAGAATGTACCATAGAATATCATCAATTTCTGTTACAAATGTGATAGCGAGTAATTGTGGTTACATAAGGCTCAGGACTTAAGCAAGTCAAGAACGACCAATGAAGCAAATCTAGAACGAAAAAAAAAATGATGCAACTTCATCACCTTTGTGTATTTCCCATTACAATATTCAGTCGCATCCCTCCAGCCTTATATGTGAAGTACTTTGTGACAGTAGCTTCTAATCCCACTCTTGGCAGAAACTGATTTTCTAAGGGAGCATTATGAGACGTGCCACCATCTCTGATACTTTCACCAGCAAAACCTTCACACCGATCTCGGCAGGAGCGTCACATCCTTCCCCTAATCTGTCTTCAGATGGATGGTTTAATACGGCAGTCCAAAGAGGCCTGTGCCTTCGGCGGGAAGCTACATCAGAACGTGGGCACGAGGCCCCAAAGCCGTCATGCTAAACGCTAACCGCTTCTGAAGATGGGTTTGATGTGCTTTGAGCTCTGAACTGAGAGATTATACAGGGAATTTATTTCAACACCCTCCGAGACTTTATTTAATTTTTTTTACCTCTAGCATCGAAATGAGCACGGCTTCAAAACGAATCTCAACTAACACAAAGGGGGCGCTGGGTTTCTGCAACGAGTCATAAGTGAACAAGTGAGTACTGCAAGCAATTTGTTCATCTTGTCAAATAACCGTAAAACTGGCCGTAGATCAATTGATGTATCGGCATATTATGCACACTACCAGTTGAACATTCTCATTCTTGTTGTGAAAATGTAAAATCAATACTAGATTATATTTCTTCAGATCACACGTCTCTTTGAATAGATTCAGCCTTAGTAAGTATCCAATCAAAGACATTCATTTAATTTTTTTAACTAATTTTTGTAAAAAAAAAAAAGTGATATGCATACACAATTGAATGTCTAGACAACTCATTTAAAGTTTTTAAGCAGAAGTCTCCAGGTATGAAGGCTTCAATAATCATGACAAAAGTCAATTCAGTCAAATGCGTTCATACTTTTGACTGGTAGTAATTGCTAAATAAATGTACAGATCTTGTTGAAAAAGAATAACGAAACAAAATGTGTACTACTGTAATAGTGAAAGGTAAAGTTAGTAACAACTAGTGTTGTTATTGCTAAGTAAAACTAACTATTAAAACAAAATGTCATTCATTGAAATAAAATACAAATATTAGATAAAAAATAGCCAAAATGAAAGCTAGAAATGTTGTTTTGGCAACTAACTGAAATTAAAAAAAGTTTAAGTATTATAATTATTAAATCTAAAATAAAGCTAAATAGAAATATTTAAAAACCAAAAGAAAAATGACTAAAACACAAAATGACTAAAACATAAATTAAAAAGAAAATGATGGCATCTAGGTAGATGAACACTTTAAAGCAGTCTTTTTATCAAACATTTGCATGGGCAGGTGCATAAAACGGTAATTTTTTTCTCCATCGATAATCGTACACAGCAATTTTGGTTACACGTCCCTTTTTTGAGCATCAGACTATCCCACACCTTCAAATAAATAAAGTGACAGGTTAGACATTGTGCTTTGTACCTGGAATACTCTGTCTCCTAATGGCCAGAGCGCCATCTGGTGGCCTGGAGGGATTGGAGTGTTTAGTGTAGGGCCCCTCATCTGAAAAAACACACACAAAAAACAAGACATTTGAAAACCACACACAACGGTTTTCATTAGCAAAGCCACAATCTTTTTTTCACATGCAAGCAACATGTACACAAATTCAAAGACACCAAAGAGAAGTGGCTTTCTTCACCAGAAAAGATAGCTATCACGTAAGCACAAGCTATTACGATGACCATCACGCTCTCAAAGAGACATAGCCTTCAAAAACAGACATTTGAGTCTGAGGCTGTCAGCTCTTTCCGCACACACTCAAACTCCAAAAGACACACAGACACTCTCAACAACACATCGCACTCCCCTGCCAATCACGCATGTTGAGCAGAGAACAGAGACCTCCCATCTGTGATGTATGGTGAGTGCATCAGTGTGAGCAGCCCCAGCTGTGGCCATCAGACTGCATGCTCTGATTTGGAGCCGTGGAATACTGAGCAAAAGCAGTGGGAGTCCCGTCATAATGGAGCCCTTACAGAACAGCAGGACGGCACACTGAGCACTGTTTACTTTCACTGCAGTGGCAAAGCACAGCAAGACTGGGCAGCAGATCACGCATATGTGGAGATGCGCGTGGATGCCCAAGAGACCGTGTTGTGTGTGGATTGATATTTATACCGTGGGAAAAGGATAATCATTATTAACATACTGTATCCTATCATTTGTGAACATAAGTGGGCTGCAGTGTGTTGAAATTACTCGTCGTGCTTGCGAGGCTTGTTATTACTCTTGCTGGGGTTAGAGATCTAAACAAACTAACTAAGCTAACCCTAAGTATTAATGCATTACATTTAGTATGGAGTTGAGTATAGTATGTTGTATAGTATGTAGCGCTTAAATCAGAAGTTAACATATTACAGTTATTAACGCTTTCCCTGCCATTGACAAGTTTTAAGGCAATCCATGTTTCATGCGGAAGGGGGCGCTGTTCTAAAATAGTAAAGCATCTCTGGATCCATAGATATGCAAAGAAGAAGATCTGATCATCTGGGTAAACAAGGAGCGGATAAAAGTTGCTTATACACAAGTAAGCTAATGTGAGTACCAAAAATTCAACAGCATATAAATCAAAACTGCCTAATGTTACCCACATGTCGAACCCACGAAAAAGGTACACGACTGTCCAAGCTTTGGTGGTGTCGATGGACTCGATTTACTCAATTTATCTTTTGATCAGCGTTCTGAATCCGATCTGGACTAAGTCTTTGTTAAAAGCGTGATTTTCTCAGCTTTTGTTCAAAATGTTGTTTTTTTATTATTAAACTTACCCACATTCAAGTATTGCTAAAAAAAGAAAAGAAAAGAAAAGAATGATTGCTAGAATAATTTATTTTTGTTTAAAATCAGAGGCTCTGTTCTTTCTTTTGATACTTTCACTGTTTACATATTCATACAGAATATTCTGGTGGCTATGAATATGACCAAAAATGATTGCTCTGTCTGGCAAACATTTTTTGGGAGAAAATGCTGGCGGGGAAAAAGTTAAGCCTGATTATATCATTGGCTTTCTAGTACTATTAATGCACCATTGTATATTTTAATGTGTCTTGACTGCAACATGAATATGGTAATTATATGCAGATGAAGTCTTGAATAATAATGTAAGGCACACATGTGCACACACACACACACATTGTTAAAGTTATTAATTATTAAATTACTTTGACTGGAGGCACAAAAAACTTGATCGGGACATCCCTATTATATACACTAACCAAAAGCTCCCGTTCCACCACATCCCAAAGATGCTCTATTGGGTTGAGATCTGGTGACTGTGGGAGCCATTTTAGTACAGTGAACTCATTGTCATGTTCAAGAAACCAATTTGAAATGATTCGAGCTTTGTGACATGGTGCATTATCCTGCTGGAAGTAGCCATCAGAGGATGGGTACATGGTGGCCATAAAAGGATGGACATGGTCAGAAACAATGCTCAGCTAGGCCGTGGCATTTAAACGATGCCCAATTGGCACTAAGGGGCCTAAAGTGTGCCAAGAAAACATCCCCCACACCATTACACCACCACCACCAGCCTGCACAGTGGTAACAAGGCATGATGGATCCATGTTCTCATTCTGTTTACGCCAAATTCTGACTCTACCATCTGAATGTCTCAACAGAAATCGAGACTCATCGGACCAGGCAACATTTTTCCAGTCTTCAACTGTCCAATTTTGGTGAGCTCTTGCCAATTGTAGCCTCTTTTTTCCTATTTGTAGTGGAGATGAGTGGTACCCGGTGGGGTCTTCTGCTGTTGTAGCCCATCCGCCTCAAGGTTGTGCGTGTTGTGGCTTCACAAATGCTTTGCTGCATACCTCGGTTGTAACGAGTGATTATTTCAGTCAAAGTTGCTCTTCTATCAGCTTGAATCAGTTGGCCCATTCTCCTCTGACCTCTAGCATCAACAAGGCATTTTCGCCCACAGGCCTGCCGCATACTGGATGTTTTTCCCTTTTCACACCATTCTTTGTAAACCCTAGAAATGGTTGTGCGTGAAAATCCCAGTAACTGAGCAGATTGTGAAATACTCAGACCGGCCCGTCTGGCACCAACAACCATGCCACGCTCAAAATTGCTTAAATCACCTTTCTTTCCCATTCTGACATTCAGTTTTGGACTTCAGGAGATTGTCTTGACCAGGACCACACCCCTAAATGCATTGAAGTAAATGCCATGTGATTGGTTAATTAGATAATTTCATTAATGAGAAATTGAACAGGTGTTCCTAATAATCCTTTAGGTGAGTGTATATATATATATATATACACAGACACAATTTAAATGCATTTTAATGGTCTACACAGCTACCTTTGAATGGAGAAACAGACCATTTAAATGAGACCTACGTATTACGATCCATGAGCTTTTTTGACAGTCTCACTCGAGATTAGAGCGAGCGTCTGATAGGCAATTTATTCTTGATCATCCGTCATGGTCAGTTTGACTTTACTGTGGTCAATGGGCTGGACACAAGTCAGTGAACACAAGAGAGCTCCAAATGAAAGCAACATCCCACTCATGCCTCTTTCTGAACCATAGGCAGAAAAAGCTCTGAATCAGCCTGTATTTAAAAAAACAAAACCCTCATTAATAAGTAATTTCATTGGAAATGAGGGGAGGTCAAAATTAAGAGGAACCTTCTGAAGACCACAGGGGATGAGAAATAAGTCTTCTTCATTTTCTTCAGTCAGTTAACAGCAACTCCTGGGGCATTTCTGTATGCATTCAAATGCACCAAATTGTTAAATGAATGAATAGGCTCTTCACTAAAGCTACATTACTGTGTGAAATTAAAGCATGAAAGAGTGATTTTACTCATGGATAAAGCTTAAATTAGAAATGCACATTCCTACTAAACAATATATTATATATATATATATATATATATATATATATATATATATATATATATATATATATATATATATATATATATATATACATATATATATACACACACTGTATATATACAAGAATAATAAAAAAAAAATAAAAAAAAATAATATATATATATATATATATATATATATATATATATATATATATATATATATATATATATATATATATATATATATATATATATATATATATATAGGCCTATATATATATATATATATATATATATACAATAATCTCCAAGAATAGAGAACACATTTTTTTAAATACAATACATTAAATAACACTAAAATAAATAGTTTTTTGATGATCAATCAATGCTGTGATGCTTGCATGAATTTAGACTAAGCATTATGTACAGTATAACATTTGTTTAGCAATTGATGACAGGAAAAGTATTTCAGACAACAGACAAAACAGACAAAACAATTTCAGTAACAGACAAAACTAGAGTTCACAATAAAACATCCAATATCATCTGCTATATTGGCTGATATTAACAAAACATTTCCTACCAGTAACCACTATGTTATTACATATATATTTTTTCTTTCATTTTTTCTCTTTTTTTTTCAGTGAACGTATGCAGCAGCAGTTTGTTTTTATTTCGATAAACAAGTCGATTTGACACTGGCATTTAAATTGCCAATAGATCTAAAATGAATTTAAGATTCAATCAAGCTTACCTACCCTCCATCCTCTAATACAATCTGCTGAGTAGTTCTAAAAAAGGGTCTATTGACTGGCACTGCCTGCCGACTATGTCGACAACCGACGGCGTGCATCTCCCCAGAGACCAGAGCAGACAGACTCATTTAAAATGCATAGAACTGTAAGCCCACAGTGTCTATGAGCTGGTGTGTAGAGACGTCACTGTCAGCCTCCTCACAACTGGCAGATGTTACTGATGCATGTGATGATCCGACCAACAGAGAGGTCAGTAAACAGATTATTGGCACAGCAGGAATCAGATTTCTCTGAATTTACCACAGGTTCAGAGCTGAAAGCATCATGGGATGAAGTTTACCTTTATCTTAAATCTGATCATCGGCTTCAAACACGCTTATAGCGCTATTTCGGATAATCAACACGGGCGAGAGCGTGGGAGCAGATTTATTTGTTTTCATGCAGTAAAAAGTAAGAATAATCCATCAGCGATATGCACAATTCTCCTACATTTGAAAGTTTCAAAGCATTTCATGAACATCTACTAGGCAGATGTGTAAAACAGCATGTGGATGTTTTTCATACAGTAGCCCAAGGCTTCGCTCCTTCGTCAGTTCATCAGTCGGTTAGAAGAGATGCTGCGGCTTTTATTCATTGTAAAATTATAATTGAAAAAAAAAAAAAAAGTTTAGCAACATGGCTTCCTTCATGAATTTTAGTGTATTCACACTAGCACTTTTACTGTGGAACAAGTCTGTGTCAAGTTTGGATGGTTTTTGACTGGTGCGAAAACAGTTTGGAAATGTTATAAATTAGAAATGTTGCCTTGGCAATTAAGTGAAATAAACAAAATCTCAAAAACTAAAATATATATAGACACACACACATATACATAGCCATGTATAAAGCCGATAAATAATGGATTATTTCCTTTAGCTGAGACACTTCAGATGGGCACTGTTCGAAATTATAGTTTTGAATAGCTTGAAATATGATTGGAATCCCTTCAAAAAAGGAAAATACAGTTAAGTGCGCAAGTCTGTCATATAGGTTACATAATGATAATGAGAACATTATAATTGTGTGCTTGGGACATGAATTTTAATGGTGAGACTTTTGTTTTTTGTAATCAGGCCCTCAAAAATTATATAAAAACTTGGATTTAGATTTATATCGGTTATCGGCTTTCAAATATAAAGAATTATCGGTTATCATATCACTATCATCTGTGCATCCCTAAAAATGACCAAAACTTAAACTTGAATTAAAATGAGAACTAAATTAAAATGTAAGTAAAGTAAAATGAAAAATGAAAATATAACATTTAAAATCAATTCAAAATAGTAATAAATACTAAAATAACACTGTTGCAGAGGCGGAGTTCAAGCGAACTAAATGATTTGAGAAGTCTAGGATACATCACCAGGAAAAAGTCTGTCATTTCATGGTAAGTTAAATAAAAAAATGAAGAAAAAGAAACGCATGAATAACTCATTCGCAAAAAGATCATATGAACATGCATTTTAGAAAATAGAAATAGAAAATTTCGATTCATGCAAACTTTTAATAATTGGCTTTTAATTATCATTACACTAAGTCAACCGAAGCGGGTTCATTTTTTTTCTTTCTACCCACTATTAAAGTGTTGTTAGAAAACTGAATAAAATATTTGGTGGAATAAAACTCTGGTTCGTACCAAGAAATCCAACTAAATTTCACTGTCTTGTCAGTGTCTGCAGAAATGATTGAGACTGAGATACAAATCAATTTCAGTGTCAGCGAAATGTGTGGTGTTCAAAAAGCTAGATGTCAACGATTTTTCCCTTTTTTCCTGAATCTGGGTTACAGAAATGGAGAGAGACAAAATGAGAGAGAGAGAGAGAGAGAGAGAGAGAGAGAGAGGGGGGAGAGAGAGAGAGGGGAGAGAGAGAGAGAGAGAGAGAGAGAGAGAGAGGGGGAGAGAGAGAGGGGTGAGAGGAGAGAGGAGAGAGAGGGAGAGGAGAGAGGGGAGGGGAGAGAGAGGAGAGAGAGGGGGAGAGAGAGAGGAGAGGAGAGGGGAGAGAGAGAGAGAGGAGAGAGAGAGAGAGAGAGAGAGAGAGAGAGAGAGAGAGAGAGAGAGAGAGAGAGAGAGAGAGAGAGAGAGAGTGAGTGAGAGAGAGAGTGAGAGTGAGAGTGAGAGAGAGGCTCATCTTGGCGTCTGAGCTGAAGGTGTTATAAACAAAGTGTCTCTCACCTGTCACACCATCACACAAAACACAGCCCTCCAAATTAAAGCCTCAGTGCTTGTGATGTGCAGATCACACACACACACACACACACAAACATGGAAAATGAAGGAAAAAGGAGAAAAAAAAGGAAAATGAAGGAACATTATGACACAAAAATAAATATTTCAGATTATACAGAATTTGTAATAAAAAAAATAATCAATTAATTATAGCATAAAGCCTAATGGAAAAACAATGTACAAAAGAGCAGTGACAAAACTATTGTGTCTATTACTTTTCTAAGATTAGGACTTTTCAAATCAGACTAAATGGGCAAAAGAGAAAAGCAGAACCATGAACCACTCAGAACTCCATTTCAACCACAAAAGACACCTTACCTTCATGACAGTGACATTTTCACAGGTAAGCACCACTCACATTTTAAGAACTACTTAAAACCCTAGCTTCTTTTGTTATAGACAGATACACAGCATGACAGACCAGGGCCAGATGTGAGAAGTCTTGAGAGGAACCAATCAAACAACAAAAGCTCAGCTAGCCAACCAATCAGCTTATTCAGCCATGTATCTTGGATCCTTCATATTTTATTATGCAGATGACATCCAGGCCTGACTGGATGGTCTGAATGACTGGAATATGCATTCGTCTATGATTCAAAGACCTTCAGAAAAAAATTTTTTTTTTCCCTTTGGGTTAAAAAAAGTAGCTTGGAAGAGAACAAAATTTCCACATTTAACATGCCATTTTCACACCAAAATTTCATCCCTATTCTGACAGATTTGGCGGTTTAGAAAAAACAAAGCCGCACAGCAGGATATTAATTAACCGTATTAGCCAAAGCCTATTTTCAGCATCCAATCTCTCATTGTCCCAGTGTCACTCCCAGTGTTGGTGGTACTCACCGACGTCACCGCGGAAACCCCTGCTGACACCACAAAGAAATGCCATAGGGTAAATGTGCTCTACAACACCCAGGGCTCGTCTGAAATCCACCCGTCCCTCTGGAATCCAAGACTAGCAGTGCCAGAGATCTTCAACCTCCACAGCTGTCCAGCATCTGTTTTCTGCATAGTTCAGCCCTGTATCCCAACACGTGGAAATGTCACCCCAAAACCGCTTATACGCTCACACATACGAGCTTGAGGAAGCAAGATGTTGTTCGGATGAGTGCACCGGTAGGTTCTGAGGCAGTGGGTGTATTAAAAGTGCTGATGATGGCCCAACATTTCACTTTTTCCTTCTCTATTCTAAACAAAACCCCAGGGCATTTATGCACTCTAGATTAAAGACGCCGCAAACCAAAAGTCGTACCATTAGAAAAGTTCTTAAGAGATCAACAAGTCAGCTTGCTTCTTTCCACCGCCGATGGTCCAGGTTGGCTGATGACGCATCCTGCGAGTGCATCCCTCGATACCGGTGGCGGAATGAATAAATGAATAAAACCCTGGGTCTCAAGGCGCCAAGCATTAGCACAGACTGAGGTGAGATGAGAAATTTCAGTCTTACAGCACTAGGAAAATGGAAATGAGAGGGAACGTTAAATGGCAGACAGAGAGAGAGAGAGAGAGAGAGAGAGAGAGAGAGAGAGAGAGAGAGAGAGAGAGAGAGAGAGAGAGAGAGAGAGCGCGAGCGAGCGAGAATGGGACGAGATGAGAGACGCAAGCAAAGCGGCCATCACGCTGTCAGGTCACAGCATGCTCACTCATGCATACCCTTACATTCATTTGGAGAGTTGGCGGACATGAAAGCAATGTACAGGAACATTTCCTAAAAGCTTCCTAAAAGATCTGGAACTTCGGCAAATTGCAGGCTTGACAGGCTTTCTTTTTTCCAAAAAAACCCTGCTAGCAGACTAAATAATTTGCAACACAAATGGCAACAAGCGTACGAATGCGAGGTGCGATGGCCTTAAAAATAACACGACATTGCTATTGTTCGAGATGAAAAAGATATTTTCAACTTTCCTCAATAAGAACTACAGTATTTGTGTACAAAACAACTTCACACTCTGGTAAAAACCAGACTGAAGAGTGTGCGCTACCTCAGGGGAGAGCAAAGAAATGGCTCTATTATTTTTAGCTGTGATCTCAGTCTGTGTAAAGTGGGATGACATAAAGTACACCCATCCCATTTCAAAGAGTGGAACTACATCATAAATAAAGAGAGCAACAATCCCAGCATCCTCCTGGGCACTGTGGAGGAGTGTCGGCCTGTATTCACCTCTAAGTGGAGAGGCGGGACAACCTGGGATTAAAAGTCCTGAAATTTTAACAGGGGTGGCCTGAGCAGTCAGTTCATGTCATACTCAACCACTGGTGCTTCAGATGAGGAACTAATGTTGGGATGAGGGAGACATCGGGGATAAGAAAGATAAGAAGGAATGAGTGCGTAAAGTGTTTAGATCTTCTGAGATGGTCTAAATGAGACTCTCAGACTCATAACCAGTTCACTGACCATCCGGTGAATTTTGCTGTGGCAAAAATGGCAAGAATTTTCTGGAGTCAATTTTCAAAAAGTTTTTATTGAGTCTTCTTGGACTTCTTTTATAGCAATACCTTCAGCTTATTAAGAGTAAGAGGTCCAGTTCAGTAAGACAAAATGTACTTGTTTAAAAGATACAATCTCTGAAAACTCTGCATTAATATCGTTTGCAGTGTTGCTCTGAGAAAATATTTGGATAGATTTGAAATATTTAAAAAATACAGATCTATTTTGTGGTTTTATGTAGTAATATCACAAAGCCAAGGGTTTGTTTATGCGACAACGATGTACTAAAAACGGGAAAAAAAAGTTTGAAAAGTTTTGCGTACACACGACAACGTTGTCAAAATGATCCGTTAACACGGATCCGCAAAAGTGACTAAAACCAATGTCACTTTGTAAAGAAACACTAGGCGCCTATAGACTGACCACGTAATGTGCATGACGTCACCGGTTTTACAAATTCACCTATAGTTTACTTGGAAACGATAATGGTTCAAAAACTTATTTTCAAAAGTTTGCGTGTTATTGTTAAACGTTTGATGTATAGAAAGTTCAAAAGAACCCCATTTG
The DNA here is from genome assembly GCA_030578255.1 of Tiaroga cobitis. Taxonomy (NCBI): domain Eukaryota; kingdom Metazoa; phylum Chordata; class Actinopteri; order Cypriniformes; family Leuciscidae; genus Tiaroga; species Tiaroga cobitis. Next base: position 34,652,536 of record CM060594.1, on the reverse strand, counting down.
CAACAAAAATCTTTTGTAACATCATAAATGTGTTTACTGTCACATTTATTGCAATACAAAAAATATCTATATGTTTTGTATATGTTTTGAGCTATTAAAATGACCTTGGGATCCTCAGACCCGAAGCAGAACACGAGTGTTGACTTCTCTGCAGCATTTGATCATATGGCTGTGTATGTAATTTCGAAGAAGTGCGCAGACATCAGAGCTATAACTCATCCTCTGGTCAGCATCTAGGAAAGAAGCATATGTAATCCTTCGCTTCTCTGGACTCTGCATCTGGCGGTTCAACGCACATTCAAACACTTTGACCCAGCCTCCATCACTGAGCTCATTACTGACCACACTGGACCCAAAGCAGCAGCTGATCTCAGAGTAGGTCCATGTGGTTAGTCAGTTCAATTGGTGGTCAGCCAAATGAAGAATATGAGGGGAAAAAAGTGCTCTATATAGCACGTGATCACTCTTTGCAGTTCTTCAGTCTTGGTTTACTTGTGATTTTTCCAGCCTATTAATGAAAAAAAAAAAACTGTAAAACAGCACAATGATGCAGTAGAAGTATGCAAAGCAAAACAAAAGTTTGTCTAGTTGAGCGGTTTTAATATTTTAATTATTTTATTGTAAAGTATTTTTTTGGGGGGTATTTCTATAAAATATACACAACATATATATTTTTTGCATTTATAATCCATCCGGTTCACAAATTTCCCTAGTTTGAATTGCCATGATCTGAGTGTCACTGTAAAAAAAAAATGGTATCACATTTTAAAGAGCGAAATGTGCACGAATTGCATTTTCTGTTATTTGGTAAACTGAAAGCAGGGATGAACGTGGGACCCCAGGGAGAAATAAAAACAAATGACTGTTCGTGCTAGACAGCTTTTCATTCGCTGAGATTCCCCACAGTGGCGCCGACCATCTCAACCAGACAACCCTTCGGCAGTATCCCTCCTGTGGATAAGTGGCTAACTCTTCAGAGTGATTCTACCTTTCATTTCAACACGCTCGTCTCTGGAGCTTATCTGCAGAGCGGGTGAGAGGTGCTCCAGCTCCCACTGAAGGACACTGCACTGGGTAATTGGTCGGATCAAGTGTTTGAGAGGCCAATCAATTTAAAAGCTAAAATTCAAACTCCCAAGTCATGTTATTCATGAAAAGCCAAATGAATGATTCTAATGAAAGTGTCTCTTTGACAACCATAAAGGGAGTGTGCGGTATGGTGATTTAAAAGATGAAAACTGCTGTCAGCCATGGTAATACAGTTTAAAAAAAAAGAAAAAAGAAAAAGTAATATAACAGCATACAGGTGTTTACCATTTTTTGAGTTTCTCAGTGGGCAAAAGTGTAGCTAAAACGGTGTCCAAAGGGTAAAACATGCTTCATCTTCGGCAGAGATAATGAAGATTGTCTCATTTTCATCATTTAATATTTAAAGGAACTGTTAACACACACAAAAAAGCAAAATGAAATGACTTTTATGAGATGGATCATTTAATGAATCAAGACTGTCAAACCCCTGGCGCTTTCAAAATAAGAGTCCTGCTACTGACAGAGAAAAACTTATCGGCCAATACAGTTCATTGTAATGCCAATATTGGCCACTAATCACATTCAATACGGCCTGCAATCTCAAATAAAATGAGATTTCTTGTGCACAGGGATCTTTGATTTTTCTGAGTTTTCATGTTTGGGTGAACTATTGCTTTAAATTTGCACTCTGAGTTAATAAGTGATGTTTTCAGGAACTTCAAATATTTGCAATGGTCTTTGATGTTCTCAGTAAACCAAAATGTGTGCGACAGAAAGCGGCGGGCGACACAAGTGCATTATCTTAGAGCAGCGCGCTATAACATCGCCTCACAACTTCAGTGCTCCCCGAATGTAGAAGAAAAAAGAAATCAAAGCAAAGATGGTGGTGGAGGGGGAGACTTGCTCACTGGGCAATGGGAACTAACTGTTTGTTCTCTCTCACTCAACCAACTCTGGAGGAATCCTAACCGGCAGAGAAGATTGAGAACGACAGAGAACATACACCTACTTCTCTGCCTCATCTTCCCCTCCCCTTCGCTTCCTAACTGAAATGAACACAAGCCCCATAGCCGCCCGCTGCTACTAAATATTGCGTCTCTCTCCACAGGATCAGCCCTCCATCAGGACTGTTTTTGTAAAGCCCACGCATTCTGTACAACACAAGGATTTGTGGGAGAAAGAGTTTGCTGGAGGGTTTGATGATGACCAATCCAGGGTCTGGATCCATGAGGTAACTGCAGGTTTCACAAACTGATCTCTGCATGTTCTGTTTGGTTCTAAGTTTGGTTCACTTATAAGAAGCATTTGGGACGCAACTTGTTCCAACCATCTTCTATACTTGTAATGAGAAGCGCTTACAAACTGGCTGATGTCAACAAAAGAGAAGCTTTAAGGGCTCCCTGCAGCTTGATGGTTTAACAATTGAAAAATAATTAAGACAGCCATAAATAGTAGTATTGTAAATTTACAGTTGTACAGTAAAAAAAAAAAAATATATATTATTGTTTTTCTAAATACTCTCAATTGAAAATTAAATTAGAAATTAAAATCTCTTATTCTGTTTAATATATTTAATAATAAATAATGTTATTTAATAATTATATTTAATAATAATAATAAAGTATAAACTGGTCGTTGTCAACAAAAGGGACGTTTTATGGGCTCCCTTGCAGTTTTCCGCCTAAATAAAAGCATTTGAAAATGAAGAAATTAAAAAAGTTGAATGATAAGAATGATAGTATTGGTAATTTACAGTTTTACATTAAAAAAAAAAATTCACATGATATATTATATTATATATCATTATTGTTATTATTATCATCATAATAAAAATTATATTTTCTAATAACTATTATTGTTTAACAACAACAACAACAACGACAACAACGTCCTTTTGCCCTATATAAAGTTTAGTCAAATACAATTATTATTTTTACTAATATTATTATAAACATACAAATACTCTAATAAATTACATTTTATTTATTAATAACAATGACAACAACAATAAAAATAATCTCCTATTCCCTTATATAAAGTCATATTGATGTATAATTAAAAAAATTTGGACAAATTGTGCAGCCCAAGCAAGCACAGCACCAAAACAAAATTGTAAATCACAATTTTTATCAGAAAAATTCTATTTTTCCCCCCATATCATGCAGCCCTGTATGTTTAGCTTAAAGCGAGAGTGCTAGGATTCATGCATTTGTACTAAAAAAGTGCACTTAGATGCGATATTTGAAGCCAATGTTTATATCAAGCAAAAAATTAATGTTTCTTTCCGTCGACTGTTTGGGTTTGCCCGTCAGCCTGGCTGCGTTAGGTTTCCACGACACACTGAACCGGTGCCAGTTTTACTATATGGACATATGGAATCAGATGATTACGCCCGGCAGGCAGCTTAACCAATCAGACGACATGTGTTTCATTACACAACCTGTCGAGAAACAATGCAGACACCACAAAATTAAGCAAGCTAGAAGACCCAAGCACTGTCGCTCTGGGTCAGCACATGAATTTGGGGAAATTAGCTGTACATAAACAGCACCGCTTGAGGACACATGCGGTGCAGCTGACACAGGCAAAAGCAGAGCAAGCCTTGCATGTAATGAGGCTAATGAAGGCTTCTGTTCTGAATCACGACTGCTTGCTTGTGTGCACGTACGCGTGTTTATAGGTCCTGCATTGGGTTGGCGCTAAACTACTCACTAAATTGGGTGTGATTTCTCTCCAGAATGAACCAAGTCCAGGTTGACGGACATCATAATACCAGAGTAGACTGTTTCCATGCGGCTGTCCAAACTTGCAGCAGGCTTCGAGACCAGCTGGAAGCCGTCTAGTCCTGCCAAAATCGGACACAGGGGCTGGAAATGACTTAATTGGGCCCGTGAGAAGAGACTGCCATTTATGGGTATATTTCTGTATTATTAACCTGTCTGAGAAGCACACCAGGGGTTTTTCTTGAATTGAGGTGATATTTAAACCTTGCCAGAGCTGAGGTTGAGTGGTGCTTACCTGTCTCCCATCTGAGGTAGCACAAAAAAACCCCATACACTTAACCTTTAGAAAACTCTGAGACATTCATACCCTTGGGGGAAAATTACAGAGAGGCTACAAAGCATGGCGACAGAGTGTAGTCCATTCAAAATAACAGACTTCCTCTGGGCACAAAGGTTATTCTACTGAAAAAAAGACAGGGCTGATTGAAAACGCAATGGACTCGGAGAGACTCTCGTCGCCTAGAACGCCTCACATATCAGCTGAACGACCCAACGCCCTGACACTTCATCCGCCCATGCAAGGAAGGTAACGTCACAAAGCTGATATTGCAGACAAGAATTATTTACTTTAACCTTCCACAGTCTGCCCTGCTAAGGCACGAGCAAACCACTAAGAACGAAACTTCAGCACATAACTCTATACGGACATGAGAGGTGTGCTATTGGTTTTCTATGTGGTCTCACTCGGTTGAAGTATAAAACTAGTGAAAAATGCATTAGATTTCATGCCTTGTTTGCTCTGAATTGCTGTTGGCTATAAGATTGGCCAATGGTTTTGATCTCAAATGAAATGTACTGCTAGTGAAAGCAAGATATCATTCAACATTTCAACTAAGAATCACTTTTTTTTGCAGCTAAAATGTATATTCTGGAGGTGAAGTTGTTTGTATCCACCTTTATTTTGCAACATGGAAGTACGCTATTTTAAATGTCCAATTCATTAGCCACACAGGGTAAATAAGTAGAATAATAACACAGTGCAGTACAACTATTCGCAAATGAGTATGATAATTTAAAAAAAATATGATAAGAATTGCCAGTTTGCAATATCAAGCAGCATAACGGCTTTATCAGCACCAGACTGCAAATAACATGGTTGCAAACGTGACTAAATAAATAAATATTGTGTGACTATTTAAAATCTTAATTCAAACATAATTTCATTTCATAATTCATTAAATTATTAAGAAAATACACTATTATAGAACTAATAAAAAAAAAATATTGGTCATTGTTTAACATATGAGGTCCAATTGTAAGGTTGAATCGACTATTAGGGAAACTTTATTCGGATAATATGTTGGGATCACAATCAGCAATACATTTGACTATTTTTCTCACCAAATCAGGCAAACTTTCGGTAAGTTGCGAGCAATAGTGTAAATGAGGCTTAACGTAAATGACCCAGAACACCCTTTTTCAACATGCTAAATATTACTCAGATCCCATAGCAACCCAATGGCAATGGTCCAGAGTTTTGCACATGTAAGAATCTCTCATATTTTCATCAGAAAAGGTAAAAAATCTAGTTAATTAGTATACTTGTTTCCCATGACAGATATTTTACTGGTCGCAAAGGATGAAGGCTGACACATCAGGACCCTGAACATCACACTTAATGAGCTCGGTTCTCCTATCCTCCATTCCACATGCCATGATTTAAATATAGGACACTCATTGGGAGCTGTCAAATCATAATGCCTCTAGGTTTTACAGTTTCAAAACATGCGCCAATAACGCAAGAGAGCCAAGACAGCACCACCTCCTCCTCCTCTTCCTGGCACTAATCCAGCTGTCAAGCAAACGTAAAAGGATTGATGGAGGCTGTTCAAAGTGAAAGCGGCGGAGATCAGGACAGACGTGTGCCAGCAGAATGAATAAGAGCCAGATGCGGTGATCGGTGAACACAGCATCTCTCATCATCTCCCCAAAAAAACCTGACAGATTTCTTTTAAAAGAGCCTGGCGAAAGAGCTTGAAGCTCCATGGACTCCTCTGAAGCCGTGATAGTTCCTCCGGTGTGTGAATGGAACAAGAAAAAGGTGTGATGCTTATACAGCTGCTGTTTCTGCGGTTGAATCCTAGGGATGTCTGTGTAAAAGTACATATTACTAAACTAGCAGTGTTCAGTTGCTGAACAACTAGTCCAAAGGGGGTGTTTACATAAGACACGTTCTTGAGTTCAAAAACAGCTAGACAAAACTGAGAAGAAAGGAAATATATATATATATATATATATATATAAATATATATATATATATATATATATATATATATATATATATATATATATATATATATATATATATATATATATATATATATATATAGATAGAGAGAGAGCATTTTTCAAACTAAAATACAGTAAAAGCAGCAACATTGTGAAATATTTTTACAATTAAAATTACCTATTCTATTGTAATATATTTGAAAATGTATTTTATTCCTGTGATGGTAAAGCTGAATTTTCAGCATCATACTCCAGTCTTCAGTGTCACTCTAATATGTTGATTTATGAATATGAAGAACATTTCTTATTTTTATCAATGCTGAGAACAGTTGTGGTGCTATAAGTTGTTCCAAACCTGTATGAGTTTCTTTCATGCTGAACACAAAAGAAGATATTTTGAAGAATATGGGTAACCAAAAAGATGATGTGCCCAATTGACTTCCATAATATGGAATATGGAATATATATATATATATATGTATATATGTATATATATATATATATATATATATATATATATATATATATATATATATATATATATATATATATATATATATATATATATTTATTTACTATGAAAGTCAATGGCTACCGTCAACTGTTTGGTTACTGACATTCTTCAGATGATCTCCTTTTGTGTTCAGCATGAAAGAAACTCATACAGGTTTGGAACAACTTGAGAGCGAGTAAATGATGACAGAATTTTCATTTTTGGGCAACTATACATTAAACACCAATTATGAGAACTATAACGATTAAGATATAGTTCTAAAAATCACTCTAAATTAAAATAACTATGCCGTTATCGTTATGGTGGTAGTGGGGACTCTGAGGAACAATATTGTTTTCAGTTTCAGAATTATTTTTTTCCAGCTGATAAATGATAATTGATAAAAATCGACAGCCAATCAGAATCCATCCTGCTTTAAAGAGGATGAGCATTTAAAGTGGCAGATGGCAGAACTCCAGCACGTGCTTATTATAAACAACATTATCATCTGTTGGTGAGGATGCTAATATAGTTCTTTTTTTAGTTATCGTTCTTTAAAATAGAAATATTTGCAGCACTGTCATGATCCATTTAAAGTGTCCTTGTTGCAAGTAATTATTTCTTTAAAAAAAAAACCACTAACCCCAAACATTTGTAATTCTATGCATTTGTAATTCTATGCAGCTTAACACTGTTCAAAACAAGTGCAAGTTTATTCATTTACTGTATGCACCTTTTCATACAGTAAACATGCAGATTATTAGATGGCGGGTCATTTCCTTCAGAGTCTTTCCCTCAGTTAATTTGTCTTTCTATCTGCTGTGAATCAAAGCCTAGCAGCTGGTTCCCATAATGCAGCTCTACAAACGGAGCTCTAAATTGTTTTTCAGTTAGGAAGCAGGTGGCCTAAGCCACTGAGCTCAATGCAAAAGGGTTACAGTGTACCCAGTGACTGCTGAAGAATGGAAATGGAAAATGTGCCTTATCCGAGTCAGGGAGCGATTAGCATACCAATTATTACAGTAGGTACGGTTTGACACTGCTAATATCAGCTGCCACGCTGCTGACCAGACAAGCAAACCTGGACGCGAACATAAGCTCAGGCAAACACTGAGAGAAACGTATGAGCACACAATCTCCCACACAAGCCCAAATACAACCTTCAAAACAAACAGACATTTTTCCATAGCCAGATCTTTCTGCCCACCTCGTATCCCAGGAAAGCAGTACCGTTGTGAGTGGCAGCGCGGTTGGCTCGGCTCATTACCATACATGCAACTAAAATATAATTGGTGCAGCTCGCAGAACACCTGCAGAGGTGAAGGTAGGCATGCTTTTTTTCAACTGGTGAAAAATAAATATGGAATAAATTTATTAAAACCAACAACCTACCACCATTCAGGATGCTGAAAATCATCTTCTAATTAACATTACAGTTTAAGCACCAATTTCTTTGGAGTAAAATGAAGAGGAAACCAACACCTTGGGCCTCTTTTTCATTTTCTGACTGCCTGCAAATGTGTAACAGAGATATAAAACCGACAGGCCATGACACCATAAATGCCACTACCAAGACAAATGCTGCACACGGCTAAGGCCAGGAACACTAGGCGATGTCAAATGAGATGACAATTCATCAACAATTAGGGCTGCAGTGGACCCTGGTGAAAGAAAAAACAAATAAGCAGTTTTTTTCTTTGGGGACAGATATTCTACATTATTCAACACTCTTAAAAATAAAGGTTTTGTTGCAGTGATGCCATAGGAAACATTTCTGATTCCCCAAAGAACCTTTCAGTGAACTGTGAACATTTAAACATACAAAAAAAAAAAAAATGTAAATAAAAAAAAGTTTTCAACATATACAGAACCCTTTGTGCAATGGAAAGTTTCCATGGATGTTCAACGTTCTTCATTAAACAATGGATTCCAATGAAGAACCTTTGTATTTAAGAGTGAATAAGCTATTACAATATGTCCATTTATGTGTTTATTTGATACATGTACAGTCAGCCTGTCATTATTGCAAAATAAAGCCTTCAGGGCGATGCAAGACCCCTCTGATTATCCTTTACTTCAATATCAATGCTTCTCACTGTTGCAAAGCATTGGCTAATATCACCAGACAAAGCAACATTATGACATTTCTGATGTAGCGAAAATTACACATTGCTTTAACCTTTTGTGGCCAGAAACCATTAGCCTACAGAAACCCATCAGTGTCCATTAGTTTACATCATCTGCCATAAATAAGTTATTCTTCATACACTCTCATTTCACCTTTAAAAGACATTACGCTGACTCACCGTGAGTTAAATGACTCTACCTAAGAGTCTAACAACACACAAACACACACACAGAGTCCAAATGAATGGCTACACACCACAAGCTAAATTGGCAATTTTTTTTAGGCTCTTCTCATGAACTTTTAGATGTAGAAGGGTATTTACTCAAAGCAGACACATTATTTTGTGATTTGCACAACAGTATCATAAGTGCATCATCATGGGAAATCAGAGGTGAACACCTTCAGCTACAAGTTAACACCAGATATTTTTAAGACCAGAAATCAGTGCATGCAGAAATAAGCACCATCCAGTTAGAAACTGGTTTGTGCATGGATGAAAGGGATCTTCATTCTGGCTGAAATGCTTCTTTTTTTTTTTTTACACAGCCATCTGGGTATTTACTCATCTTATTGAGGTCAAGTGTTTTCCCCTGAGGGAGGACAACTTGCAGTATTTATGACAACACCATTCCGCATCTCTTAAGCAATGCCAAGTTTGCTAACTCACACAAACCATTAATAGTCAGGGTGAAATATACAGAAATAATCCATTGGTGTAGCAGTCCTCTCATAAGAAAACACTATTTATAGTCATTGCACAGTGGGCAAAGCCTTTAGTGAAAGAAACCCACCAGTCAAAATGCAACATGACAAGCAACTCATCATTATTCAGTTAAGTTTGCAACAGAGATGCTTAAAACAAATCCTCCGCCAGTGTTTCCCAGGCACACCAGGATCAACAAACACACAATATTCCCAAACCACAGCATGAAGCAGTGTGCCTTCAGGTAAATAATTAACAGGGGAGAATCTGTCAGGCAGATACTAAGAAAAATAACAGCAGCATTGTTCTCCTACAAGTGCACTAAGATGTCCAGCAAACTACGGCACTCTACTGTTAAATATTAATGAAGGTGGGCGGGTGTGCGATACTTCAGTGCGTATTTTTTGCCCCAGGCTTCATGCAAGAACATTTCAAAACAAAGGCGCGCGTTTTGATGACCGTCGTTGGTCCATTCCGCTGTGCTCCATCAGGTCCGGTGACCCCTCTCTGCGTCTAAATGCCCTGCGTAAACGTCCATATATCATACAAGCACGCGTTCGCTTAACGGGGAGGGCTACATGAGGTATAATCAAGGATGAAAACAAGCGAGACCGTACCTTTGTTCACTCTCCGCAGTATCTGGCATCGGCATTTGAAAGAGACGGCTATCATTCTAGCTCAGCCGAAGCGCTCATCCAAGGGCTGCGATGAAAACGGTTCCTCGCACACACATAGCACAGGCGCCGTGTCCCACAGGAGAAAGGCAGACTCCGAACGCGGTGCAGAGCTCGAATCATACAACACGTCCCTGCAGCGCTGAGATCCGTGCTTTATAATGGCAAATCATATTTCCCCCCACATATAAAATCCACTGAAACACGCGCGCAGCAGAAGAACACGCACAGCGCGGCTGATGCGTCTCATCTGAGACCCAGTCTGATCTGAATGGGCTTTTAAAGTTGCATGCTTGGTGTATTCAGTTGTAGTCGTGTACCTGAGCACAGCAGGAGACAAGCGACTCTTTCGTAGATTGAATGAGTTATTTGCAAGCAGTGTCAGAAATGAACTTTTCCATTAAAACGCATTAGCTATTTGCCACTAGAGTTTTTTTAATCCTTTATGAGGGCAACGTTTTAGTTTAATCAATTCATTATCATAAATTCGCTATCTGCATAATTCGATTTAGAATGTATTACTTATAAAGCTGTACAGTTTATATCCCTAAAACATGGAAACGCCATCATTAAGCCATTTCCTTGGGGATTTTAGAATAGCTGTTCGGAATTTGATTGAAACTGATTCGAATCATTCAACTCTAAAAATTAGCATAAAAAAAAAAAAATCATTGGACATTCCATGAGGGAACACATGACAAATTCATTCACAAATAATGAATTACCACATTTTGCATTTGGATTGCATTCTGGTATATATTATATTAAACAACATTTATAATATTTATAATCTTATTATATAACCATTCGGGATAGAGTGAAGTTATATGCTTGCTATTTTCATTTAGATGCTTATTCAAGCTGGAAAAATGTAACCCTACATAAGAGCACAATAAAGAGCCTATCAATTCCCCTGAGTGGAGAGCAGAATAATTATCATTAGAAAAAAAAAAAAAAGTAATAACAGTCAATTTTTTTGTCACTTCAAAAAGAGAAATAAAATTGAACATGCAACAACAAAAAGATTGTTTCCCACTTTCAAAAACACATTTCAGAACTGTTAATTAGCCAATAGTGTCTGTTTATTTACTTCTTAAATTTGCATTGTGCCAATCATACATCCCTAATTGCAATCAAGAGTGGGCTGATGTGATTCACAGGGCAGTGCTGCTGTACTCATGCTCAATGCTGAGCAGCAGACCTTTTTATAACGCAGATAACATGCATTTAGGTCAGTGGTGGCATCTCTTCGCATTATCAGACATTTGGAGGCACGATAAGCCTAGTGACAAGGGACTGCGTATTAAAGGGGTCTATCTCTGTTTGTGTATGAAACAGGCCTGAATGAGTCTTTAACATGAATGAAAGTATTAAGGTCATCGCCACCATACTCTGTTCCTCCCTTGACGCTTGTAAGAAGAGTCTGAGATAACAGTTAAAACTGCTTGCCAGAGATCAAAGTGTGCAAGCTCATGGTCTAATCTCTCTTTTCAACCCCCCTCGTTTTTTATTCACTTCATTTTAATTTTGTCAAGCTTCCAGGTTGACAGTCCAGCGGAGTGGATCAATGTTCCTAAAGAGAGGGATGAGGTTTAGAACTAGGATTATGCATACTAATAAGATTACACACATACAGGGATTTGTGTGTCCACTTGGATAAATAATGCTCTGGACTATTCACCACGTTAATATGACAGATGCATTTGCATGTTCTCTGTGGGCAGAGCTTGCAAGTGCATGGCAAAGCCTGTGTGTTAAGTGGTTCATTTGATTTGCACTCTGTAGTTTGAAGGCTCAGAGGAAATGTGCTGCCTCAAAGAGAAATCAACTGGTGCAAGAGGAGATGGGAGCATGATTTCCGCTCTGTCCAAATTTTATGGAGAAGTCCGTGAACTGAGGCACCCTGCCACTGTTTAAGACCCAACAGTGCCACATTCAGCCCTCCTCTATGTGCTCGTATTAAAAGAATATGACCCAAGAAGAGAAACAAATGGAGTAAACCACAGTCATTTCCATCGTGGCCCAAAACAAAAACAAAAATATTTGAAACTGAAAAAATTCTGAGGCAAATACACTTTAAATCCAGCTTGACTATCCCAAAATAGTCTGTGCAAGCTCTAATTTATGCATCCCACACGAGAAACCCACAATACAAATGCTCCCTGCTTGGGATGTACGTTTGCATATAATATTTAATCAACAAAGAATCAGTTTAAAGACTCCATGAAATAGCTTGACAAGTGAATTTTCATTCTTTGTTCACATCGAAAGGTGTGTTCTGTTTAAAATAGAGATCATGATTCTCCCACGATTCTGAACAAAATAGCATGTAATTTACTAGGTCCTGACAAAATGCAGTCTAATTAAATTGCTTAATTTGAATTAATTTCTCAAATGAACTATTCAATGACTCGCTCATAAAGACCTGTTTCATTACTGAATTAATTGGCATGTTTAACCGAATCTCTAGAATGAACGATTCAATGACAAATACATTTTTAACAGTAATTTGTCACCACCTACTGGTGTAACACTCTATATTTGAAGCGTCAAGGTTTTTTTTAAAGGCGATGTACTCTATTTTGATACCAGAGACATCAGTGTTTATATCCGAACTATACATTTTTAGCACAGAAATAATGATACTGTGTGGTTGAGACGGTTTGTGAAGCTGATTTATATACACATGACAACTGCTTGCGTGTGTGTGTGAGCGCGCACGTGTGTGCTCATGGACAAATCAATATCCTCAAGGTCCATGACGACCTCAATCTCAATTATAGGAACCACACAAGTGTGTTAAACATTCCTAAATAACAGGAATCAAGTCTCTTGTTCGTCTCCCAGGATGGTGCAATCAATTTTCTTGGTATGAGCATGGTAGCAATGGAAATCAAACCAGTAGGATGCTTTATGCTTTCTCATTACAGCTCTGAAGGTGACAGCTGACTTAATGGGAAACCTCTCCACAAGGGCTGTCCCTGCATTTACATTTGCACGTGGATGAACACATATAATTGGCAGGTGTTGATGTGCATGGATGCATGTATGATTCAACGTGACATACGTGTGCAGAGGTCTTGGGGAAAGGGGTCCTGGCAAATTGGATGGTGTGAGCGTTCATGACGACTGCAGTTCAACTGCAGTTCATCAACTGTAGTTGGACAGATGGAAAATACACTTCAAATCTCCTTGGCTTATCATAGAGTCTATTATTTTTCCTTTTGACCTGCTGACTTGGAGGTCTTAAAAGATGAATTCTCTTAATGGCTCTCCCGAATAAGACATTTTCTTCATAAAACTGTTCTCAGTTCTTCAGATTTACTAAGACCATTATTACTAAAAGAAAGAACAGGTCATTCCACCAAAAGAGGATATAGCTTAGCTGTCATTATCATGAATGCTGTATATCTTGAGGTTGGGATTAACCAGACCATGAAAAACCGAGCCACCGTGTTTTAGACGAGCAAGCTAGAGGCAGGCCGGGAACATTTTCCCCACAAAGAGCAAAAGCAGTGAACTATTATAAATGAGCAGTAAAAACCCTTCAGCCTGTAAAGAGCAGAAGGAACAAAGGCGGGAGCTGTCCATCAGCACTGGTGCTGAAATGGCGAGGATTACAGTTTCCCCTTATATATTACATTAGCGGCCTCTAGCGGTGAAAGTGATGAACTGCACTATCAATCAAAGGACTGATATCAAACAGATTTAATGCTGCAGGGTGGTCACAATTCAAGCCCTATTTACTGTAGCTTCAATAAATCAGGGCATTAAAAAAAATGCAAAGCTCTTACATACATATATAATTATAATTTTCAGCCTAGATAAAGTGTACATCCTTTTGCACCTCATCCCACTCGACTGGACTGAAAACTGGGGCTGTGTGGGCCTTTAAAACAAGTTAAAAAACATGTTTGTGGGAGCAGCTTGAAATGATGCGTACTTGGTGCCAGTGCACATCATTCAGCTGGAAGAATCTATTTAAAGACGAGTAGGGTACATGATGACTCATTTATACTGAGGGCTGTAATGTGGGCCAAAATAAGTCTTTCCTTTTGAGAAATAAGACCCTGTCAATTGATATTAAGATTAATTAGAGCAGTTGATCCAATCACCAATAATACCGTTTTAGTGTGATCAATGTAGCGTCATCTTCACAGGAACGGAATCTGACATTGTCTTCTACCAATTGTAGTCAATTAACTTAAATACTTAAGTACGGCAATTGTGTCCTTTCTGTCAGTTTAATTAATCTTTAATATACTATGATGCATGGTTTTCCCAAGCAAATCATAAAATATTATGTGGAGAAATTTTGATTACAGTTAAAAACAGTAATTGGAGAGCCTAATAAAAACTTAATCTGCTTAAAATAATGTGTTGAATATCTTATTATCCTATGTTAACTTTGACTGCCCTAGAATACATACAGCAAACTGTTTATTTTCTCTCAATTTTCTCTAATTAAGTTAAGTGACAATATAGCCAGCACAATAAAGCAGGCACATAGACAATCTCTCTGTCTCTCATTCTTTCACTATTGTAGTTTCAGAGAAAGCTCTATATTGATTCAGTCTAATGGAAGTAAATGGAAGCCCCGGCCATTACGTGCAGAGTTTGCATCACAATGTAATGCAAATGAGATGCTTCTAATGCGTCTTCAGGGTACCATAATAATATGAAAATACATATTCTTGTTTACCTGGATATACTTCTCGCATTGTCTTACTGGTTGGGAAGCAAAAGACTTCAAAAGAGTGATGCAGCTGCATTACCCAACTGAACTGCGCGGCGACACCAATTATCGGTGCAACCTGATGGATAGTGCAGAAAGAATCTTGTTACTTGGTTTACTTTTGCGCAAACTAAAAATTGGCCAAACAGGTGCAGTGATGATCCACCTTGGCCTGCTTTTAGCTCTCAAGACAATATTTTGAGTAAATGTAGTCGCATCTTGCCAATAAATATTTACAGTATCACCACCTGATGCCATGGAATGTGGCACTTCAAATTATACAATGTAGCAAGACTCCCATAATACCCTCTCATTAACATTATTTATATCTTTAACAGCAGATGGAATGTAACTGACCTGCTCCGAGCATTATTCCAACCAGGGTCTCCGGCGTGGGAGTCAGGCGCTCTAACAAGGAGGCTAAGACCGCAGCCTCTAGTGTCAGTCGCTAGAGCACCTCCTGAGATCAGGGGAGTGAGGTTTACACACACAGCCCTTACTGGCCTACGACAGTTGCAAGACGAACTTTGGAAGTTTCACAAACACCACCATGACATTGTTTCATCAGCTCAGCAGTTATCAAACTACTTCAAACATCTATAAAAAGACACTCGGTTGGCATACCACTACTGCAAGACTGCCAATGCTGGGACCCAATATCTCCCAGCGGACATGACTGGACAATTTAAGGATGTGTGGGTGCCAGTACTACTTTATCCAAAAGGAAAATTGACTTGGCCTTGAGCAAAAAATCTCTCATTAGGACCATTTGCTACTTAGGACAGACAGTGTTGGGGTAAAGTTACTTTAAAGTAATGCGTTACTTTATTGCAAGTAACTAACTGAGTTACTTTTTATGGAAAGTAATGGGTTACGTTACTTTTGCGTTATTTTTTTCTTACCTGGGCTGGGCTTGCTTTGATTCTTTTTTGATAACAAAAAATCTATTTTTGGCAAATGTAAAGGCCCTTTCCCACTAAAAGTGAAATTAAAAAGCTTCAGGCTGAAGGAAGTGCAAACTCACGTCTGTTAATAAAGTGAGAAAGTATGTATTATTTAACACATTTAATTAATGCAGGTTTGTGTAATATTCGGAGTTTGCGTTTCAGTTTTCATTCATTTTGAGGAATACTGATGTTTTTGCGCAAGATGCAGTAAATGCTCACATTTAGTCTAGAACTACAATAACCATCATGTTTACACAGCACACACAAAGTCTCTGCACTTACTCACGGTTTCTCTCAACATGGGGACAGGGGACGGGTCAGTCAATAAATGGGGAAGCACAGTAACTTGCATTATTTGAAAAAGTAACTCCGATATTTTGTTGTAAATTTAAAAGTAATGCATTACGTTACTAGTTACTTGAAAGAGAGACAGGCTTGTCTTCCAGCCAAGGTGCAGTAATAGGTCTAGTCAAGCATCACCATCTCACAGAATTGACTTAAGTGGCTTTTTCCAGATGAAAGAGCAGCCAGGGAAAATAGACTGATAGGGATTTAAAACACAAGAGCGCTGAGTGTCGCACTGTCGCTACACAAGAGAGCTAAATGAAACTCTTCTGCCGGTTCGGAATGTCGCTTGCAATCAGTTCCATTGTTTCAGGCAGATTGTGCATCATTCCCGATGAAAAGCTGATGACGGGGATTTCTCAAACAAACACAACCCTGTTTCCCACAGGAAGCCCCAGAAAGTGTTAACAGAAGAATCTCCACCATACACTCCCTTTGAAGGCCACATCAAACATTAAATGCATGCTGTTCGCTCAAGAAGTCTCTCTCTCGCTCTCAAATATGACCCACAAACCCTTGCAGGAGCATCATGATCATTCTTTGATCCAAGTGGATTTTGAATGCAACTTTTTATCTTTGAAAAGAAGATTCTCATGGTCAGTTCAATCGAATCGTAGGTTCCGCAGGTTATTTGATTCATATAAGAAATTGTCATCCATCAATCCTCATGTCGCTAAAAATAGATATGACTATTATAACTGCAGTGTTATCAATGTCTCTAAAATATTATCACTAGACAAGTAATTTTGATAAAAGACAAATTAAATATTAAAATAAATAAAATTTAAATATTTGTTGATAAACCTAATCTTTGTATTAACTTTAAATGAACTAAAAATTGTAAGGCAACAAGGTTACTTTCTTTTTTAAGTTAACCCAACAACCATTGGATAACGTGAGGGATTCAGAAGGTCACAGAAAGTGATGATACTGAATGAAAAGCATATTTACATGATATTTCTAGGTTTTATAACAATGTTATTTGTCTAAAACCTTTTGCTTCTGTACTTCAAAAACCTTTTATATAGCTTTACTTCAATATTACTGACCTTGAAAACACCACTGTTGCCTAACACTTTCAAAAATTACTCTGTGATCTACATCAAATTACAGGCATATCAGTTTTCCTTACAGCCCCTGGTCTCACCTGGACTGACAACTTCCTCTCCTTCCTCTCCTGCACCTGCCAGTTCCTCCTCCGTGTGACAGGGTCTCCGGGAGAGCGAGAGCGGGACCCCGGCCCAGCCGTGCAGCAGCCGTCGCATGATTCTGTGCTCTGACCTGGGAGAACAATCCCTCAACCTCTGCGCCTCTCTAATCGACCCTCTCCTCTCTTAAAACAAGGGCTAACTGATAGACCCAACACCATCATGCACATATAAAATCTCTCTTGGCTCCACAAGAGGGCGGCAAACGTAGGTGGAGGGGATTTTCACGTGTGCACATGAAGGTGGTTGCCATGGAAATAGTGCGGTTGGTCTCAAAAGGGCGGATCTGAGAACAGCAGCACAGGAGTTGACAGGAAGTGGGACGAGCCGCCGGCAATATGGGAGCAGAAGTCCCTCTTTCCAAGAATTTGTGTGGTTTTGTACGTGTGTGTGTGTGTGTGTGTGTGTGTGTGTGTGAATAATATGGAGGAGCTTCGAACAAGCAACATAACCGCATGCAAAGCACAGGGTAACAATATGCAAAGCAGCTCATGAATATTATGCATATGAATGATTTCTCTGCAGGGTGGCTTTGTATGTCTGCACCATATGGATTTAGAGGGAGGATGATGGATAGGATAAGCACACAAGTATAATGACTTGATCATCTGACATCTGACTCAGCAAACGCACACAGCACTGTTAATGCACTACGTTGTGTGTGTGTGTGTGTGTGTGTTTCATTGACTTTTCCCCATCACAGTCGACGGCTGCAAATGAAAACCCCTCATTTAAAGGTCAATTGACCCAGAATGCTTCCCTTATAAGACCAGAACACAATGAACCACTGCAGTGAAGGGACACAGTCAAACAGAGAGAGAGAGAGAGAGAGAGAGAGAGAGGGAGAGAGAGAGAGAGAGAGAGAGAGAGAGAGAGAGAGAGAGAGAGAGGAGAGGGAGGAGAGAGAGAGAGAGAGAGAGAGAGAGAGAGAGAGAGAGAGAGAGAGATGAGAGAGAGAGAGAGAGAGAGAGAGAGAGAGAGAGAGAGAGAGAGAGAGAGAGAGAGAGAGAGAGAGAGAGAGAGAGAGAGGAGTCAAAGTGAGGGTCAGGTCAGGCACAATTAAGCAGGCCAAAGTTAACTGATCAATCGAGCTCTTAATGATGTTGAGTTCGCTGCGACAAATGAATATGCCACTGACATTTTAATAGTGGTTTGGAAATTAATGTAGAGCTTACGATGGCCAGCAGAGGGAGCCATTTTACTTGCTTAGTTCTAGTGTCTTCTGCCAAACTCTGAAAACTCACTTTAGAACAAATAAACCGGTTTCCGGTTAGGGGTCAGTAAGATTAAGAAATTAATACTTTCATTCAGGAAAGAAGAATTACATTTAATAAAAAGTTACAGTAAAGACATTTCTTTCAAATAAATACTGTTCATTTGAACTTTCTTTTAATTCAGAGAATCCTGAAAAAATATCCTCAAAATATTAAGCAGAAAACTATCATTTAGAATTATAATATTATTTTTGAATATTGCCATTCAAACTGCATTTTTAAACAAATAAATGCATATGATATCAATTAAACCTGGCCCAAATGCATTAATATTCAATATAATCAGTCACTCAGCCCAAGTGGGATGGCTGTGGAAACACTTGCTGGCATCAGAGACAGAGCATGGCCATAATGAAGGAATGACAGACAGGGCCCATCAATCTTCGTCAATGTTATTACTGAACTCTCGGCTCGGCTATCAGCATATCTGCATTTAATCAGGATCAAGGCCACCCAGAGGGCAGATGACTGTGTGTGTGTGTGTGTGTGTGTGTGTGGTTGTGTGTGAAAGAGATAGAGAGAGAGACAGGGATAGAGAGAGGCTGGAAGTTCAATAGACCAGCACAGCCTTGAACATCTATGCCGATAAAAGCTTTGACAACATTTGACCTCTGCCGCGACACATCGAGCAGATGCTCTACTGCTGTTTTATCCTGCACACACCTGCTATCATATGCTAGTGTCCTTTAAGCTCTGTGAGAACTTGAACAAAGGGTTTTCTGTGACACTGTTCACTGGTCCAAGCTGAGTTTCAAGATGCATTTGACTGATGTTAAAGTTATCCTAGACCCCATTCACTTTCTTAGTACACATTCCTGATCTTATCATGCATCATTCCGCAGTGCACACTTCTGCAAAGTAAAACAAAAAAAGACATTTCCTTTCAGCTGATGTCACTTCTGCTAAGATGGTGGAGAAAACAATCTTAACCAATAGCTCAACAGTAATTTAGTTAATGTTTTACTAAAATTGAAATTGAAAAATTTAAATAGAGCTGAAATAAAACAAAGAGATTAGACGAAAAACTTCAACTTAAAAAATTCAAAAGAAAATGAAAAATGTTAGCTTAGCAACTAACAGAAATAAAATAAGCTGAACTTGAAGTAAGTTATTTTATTTGATAGGCCTATATTCCACCAAATCTTTTTCTAGGCCATTCAGTTAAAGATTTTAGCATAGTGTAAATAGACTGTGCTGTTACAGGGGGGAAAAAAAAAACCCTCATTGGGCAAATATTTCCCCTTGAAAAAGTTCTAAAAGTGCATTTCTGACACTAGTCAATAGAATAAATAAAATAAAAACATCAATTATATGTGATATGCTTGAAATTAACCTTTAGCCTCCATGTCCAGGTCAAAAAGCCACCTCAAAAGTAGAGGATTCACGAGGGAAGCTAGCACTATTTCACCAGCAAACTATTTCAGTTCCCACTTTTCATGATCCAATCAATTCCCCATGGATACAATCAAGTCCTATCCAACATGGTGTTCCTCCTTTAACAGTTTTTCACTCAGAAATACATCATTTCTAGGGCAGTAAAATAGTTTGTGAACACCATATTGCAGTAACTTGTGGAATGGAAGCCTGGCAAGCAGTAAAAAAAAAAAAAAAAATCAACATATAAAATGTGTTATCATTGCACTTGACTGCATTCCATAAGATGTTTTTGAACCAGTTCACAAAATGTAACACCCAGAATGTGACAGTCTCTAAGCTCATGGGTTCTTCGGTTAGTCAGACACTATTTCCGTAGCCTTAGGGCTGTAGGTAATTGCTAGCTGGCCTCCAGCAACAGTAAAGTAAATCACATCTCCATTGGTTTGTCCCAGCCGACTGACATGAGTCTAAAAGAGGTGGATGACCTCTTTTCAGCACAACAGATGTCTTAGTGGGAAAAATACAGTAATTGCAAATGGTGCATTATGGGTGCAGTCGGCATCCCTCTTGCTGGTTGTTCCTTAAAGCCATAAAGCTTTGACAGGGGAAGCCAAGCAGAGAGTAAGACTGGCATTATGCAGGCCTGCCACCCCCATGGGATATGCTGATAAGCACTTCCTGTGCAAGGGGGAAGCGGTTATTTTCAGGGCTGCTATGCACGCCTCTTCTTTCCCAACCCCCAGATCTTATTAAGACCCAGCCAGCTCCACATCAAATGATTTCAGACTTCACAGTGCCTCCTGAAAGAGGCTCCACAAGGCATTTCGGATATTTAGACATCTTTTGTCAAAATGGATTAAATAGAAGTAAATCAATATTTTAGAATAAATATAAAAACAGAAAGCCATGAAGGTGCAAATAATAATCTCATAGACATTTTTTTTTTCCAGACCAAAATTAAATGGGTCACATTTAAAAAGTTCAGATTTACATACACCAAATTTGAATGAAAGGCCTATTTCTAGCAGTTGGAAGTCCAAAACCCCCCCCCCCCCCCCCCCCCTAAAATCTGTTTTGCACACAAGAAGAAAATTGTCAATTTACTCACCCTCATGACATTCCAAACCTGTATGACTTACGTCCTTCTGTGGAACATTAAATATGGTATTTTGGAAGAATGTTTAACCCATTTTTTCATTCAGTAAAAGCCAATGGGGTCCAATACAACAATGGACCCCCCATTGACTTCCACTAGGACAAAAACAGATTTTTCGAATTATTTTCTTTTCTTATCTTTACCGAAGAAAAAAGTCATACAGGTTTGGAATGACTTGCGGGTGAGTAAATGATGATCCTTCTCAAACGAAACACACATACACACTGATGTCACCCATCAAACCACTGACATCAGCATGACCTTGTAACCTTTAACTGCCTGTAAATATTGAGTCTTTTAGTTGATGTCATCAGGTCATCATAAAAAAAGACAGGTCTCTCATTGATTCAAAAGTGTGACAGAATGATATACTTTAAATATTAAAGAGACTTACCTAAATGGCGCAGAGGCAGCAATGACAGCAAGAGAGGGAGAGAAAAAAGAGAAACATTGTATTATTACAAAAACATCCCAATACACTAACTTTTATATGATGATTTTATAAATCACAATTAGAGTTCTTTAATACTTTTAATAAAAAACACTGTAGCTGCAGCTTCGTGTATTCAGTATGTGTGAACTCTGATGTTCATTCATATCATCGTCCCACCTCAAATAATGGGGAACTTTCTGCTGGAATGACTCTAACATCGAATAGTTTTCCATCTCAACGCACAGAACAACCTAACCACCACCACGCACACAAAGAAAGAAAAAAGTGTGACAATTTACATCTTTCAAAATGTTTTTCTACCCCAACGACTTCAGTGCTCGTGGCTGAAGATGCTAAAGGCAGGAGAGGAGTAAATGGCAGATGATTTGACAATCAAATTTGCCTTTTGCTAATCTGAATCCGAGAGCACCAACAAATCATATACAGCAAGCATGCATGCAGTGAAGAAAATTAGCTCTGTGTCAGTGGGGTAGCACTTCTTGAGCCGCCCATAATGCGGCCCATTTTAATGACTGCATAACTCATAAAAAACAAAGAAAAAAAGAACATCTCAACAGCGTAATCAGGGTCTAATGTGACCGTGAACCGCAGCTTTAGCTTGTTTACTCTGTGCACACTGCAGAGAGGTAAGAGAGTCTCGGCTAAAGATGACTCTATATCAAGCCATGACAGCTGATGTCATCTCTCACCCGCTCTGGCGAGAATGATGTTAATGCTCCAATCTAACTGAGGATAAAAATGCCATTTAATAGCAGCGCAACCTTATTTGCATGACATGACAGCTAGTCCCTAAACTCCATATTGCAATCAGTTGGACGTTGTCACATCATGATCACATCTCAATCATGGACAGAAATTCCCCTTGATTTGACATTCTCTAACAGTTTCAGTCAAATAAATAAATAAAATAAACAAATAAAAATAAAATAGCCTCTGATTTTATCCACCGGGAATTGATTGGATTATGAAAAGTGGTCTTGATATAATAGATGGGTGCATTGGAGGATGGAAGTTATTGATGAATCTTTTCAAAGATGAGTACAAAACAACAAGGTCAATTCTGATTTCATGTTGACATTAAACTGAATTTTTATTGTTAGATCAGTGGATCGTGATGCATCACGGCATTTTTAAAGGGTCATTCCACCCATTTCAACATTAATCTTTATTGAAAGTGGGTTATATATGTAGTCGAATTGTAAAAGAAATTTTGAATTTGGTGCCCTCTTGACCGAGAAAAGACAGAAAATAACTTTAGGGCACATTTGTATGTAAGACAACAACTCCCACAATGCACCACATTGCACAGCTCCGCAAGCCACTCCCACTAATCCAGAACAGCGCAAACATCAGAGAAATCCCTCTTCCGTCTACAAGGCTAGCTGCCAAAAGAGTTTGAAATTAATTTCACACAAAATGTCTAGTTAGTTGCTGGCTGTGGCGAGCAGGACGAGGGCGAGAGACGTGAGAGGACGGCGCGAGTGATAATGAATGACACCTGTGAGACGCAGCGGTCTCATATCTCTTACGGAGGAGCGGAAGCACAAAAGGAACAGGCCTGATTTTATGTTTTGTTTCTGTTGTGTGTGGCCAGCTGGCTTATACTTTTGTTTTGTATTTGTATTATTTTACTATTAAAATGTTTAAATGTTCGCCGGTTCCCGCCTCCTTCTTCCCACAACAACGAACCCCGTTACATTGGCAAACTCATTAGCGAATTACTCCTCGTTTGTATTTCTTCCTATATGGTGAATTATTGCATGATACCTGGATGTTCAGTCAGAACATATGCGGTGCGACACTAGGATGGTTCACATCACAACACAAACGTCCGTGTGCTCGTCTGATTCAGAGATTTCGTCCAGGAGAAATTGCTACCGTTGAAATTCTCTGCAGCAGACGGACTCTATCTGTGTCCGTAGCGCACAGCGATAGCACAGGCACCAGCAGTCCGCCCAGCTCGAGCCCGTCCGGGCTCCTCGTCCGCCTCCTGTTCCTCCATCAGCCTCAGCTGCTCGTCACTATATTGCGGCTCGTAAAGATAGCCACGAACAGCGGATTCGAGCAGCAGAATTTCAAAATCCTCTTCTTCCATATCATGTTTAGTTTCTTCCATATCGTGTTTAGTTTCTTCCGTCATTGTCATAACTTCCTATCTCCACAGCGCTTGTTAGCTTAGCTTATAAACAAGATGGCTGATATTGATTTCAGAATCTACAAGTAAAGTCCCACCCACTGATCTGTGATAGCTCTGTTAGCGCATTAGGTCCAACCTATGGGCGGGTTTGAAAGGGTGGGATCTAGTGCTCGTAGTCTTTAGAGAAATCCACCCTTCTTACACTCCCTCCTACAATGACGTAAAATGAGGATTTTTGCGTCATTGTAGGAGGAAGTGAAAAAGGTAAATAGCAGATTTCTCTCGTCTCAGGGGAAAATGAGAGAGTGTTGCACGAGCATTCAATAGTATGACTAGGTTTCTAACAATGGAAAGCTTAATGCAAATGGGTGGAGAGTCCCTTTAAATATCTAAGTCAAAGTATTCCTCTGTGTTGAGAACTCTAAAACCAAAATGTATGTTCAAGGCGAAGCTTTCAAAGAAACAACAGCAGGGGGTATCATTCAGAAAGAGAGAGGTAACCAAACTACTAAAACCCTTTCAGTTTCATGGACCTTCAGTGTCTCTGCTGTTAGTTAAAGTGCAATGAGACTTAATGCAGGATAGGGTGGCCAGTAAATATAGAGCTCCATTCTTAAATGAAAGCCAACAGGCCCTCGATTTCCTTCGAGCAGTACTGTTAGTCGAGGGCAAATGCAGTCCTTGAAAGCCTGCTGGGCTGAGCAGTTTTACTTGGCGACAATGTTTAGTTTTAGGTGTCTTATCCAGTGTTGTCACACTGATGGTTGTTTATCGCACAGGGAGATTGTTCTGCCAGTAGAGATGGCTGCGACTCATTGTCCTTTGGACATGGAGGACTGAATTAATTTTCCCCTTCAGTAAACACTGGCTTGTTCTCCAGTCCGAGCGATTAATCCAGCATGGGTAACTTCTACTGTCCAGGGAAATCAAAAGTTACTGTTGGAAAAAAAAAAAAAAAAACGGCACTTGCCCAACTTATCAGTTGACAGGCCATTCACAAATCCTCTACTGTGGCCTCATGGAATAGTAAAAATAGTAGGTCAAACAGGAACTTTTCACCTACTGATTTATGAATACGATGAATTCAGACATACTATTTTCACATACAAGGTTCTTTTTTTTTGCCTAGTATTTAGTAGGGAAGTATGCGATTTCAAATGCAGCCTCAATGTACTATAAGAGCCTCTAGACAGTCAATGCAAAGTTGCAATTCCCCTGGAGACACAAACATAACTTTAGGTAAAGCGGGTGACAACTGTGATACAAATCTACAAACAACTGCTTGTGTGACACATTAGTTTGCGCTTGTGTGTGTGAGTGTGTCTGTAGGAGGGAGCGATGAAGAGAACACAGACGAGCCCTCTGGCTTTGCGATGTGGCCGTGCATCTCAATGAAGAGCAGAAAGAAAAGCTCTCCAGTTCCTCTGCTAGCGTGTTAACCAGACTACAGTGAGGGAGAGAGGGAATGTGAACGTGCTAGCACTTGCTATCGAACCCGACCGTCCTCGGGAGAGATGCCGGGGGCCTAGACGTTAATTAAATCTGATCCTCTGCTTGCACTTGATCCACGGGAGCCACGGGAGCCACGGCTGCAATCATGTGCATCTATATTACTGAACCGACAGCCAGTTTCAGATGAAATGCGTGATTGAACTCAAGACACGTCCTAGTGCAAATATTGTAGGACCTTATGCTGATTTGGAACAATGGGGGATCTTGCACCCAGAATAAAATGTGTTGAACTCTTTAGTTAGTGAGGAGTGAAGGCTTATTTTGCAGAAGAAGCAACTATTTGGACAGGAAGAGACCATCTTACTCACGTGTAATTCAGCCAATCACAAATCAACGTGAACATAATTTGTGCTCGTCCAAAAGTACAAATATGTTCCATATATTCTGCTCATGGATATCTACAGTACGTAGTTCACCTGAAGCAAAACTCTGAGGTCCAGTTTCACAGACAGGGCTTAGATTAAGCCAGGATTAGGCCATAGTTCAATTAGGACACCAGATTGAGAAAGTCCAAAAGGTAAGGGGATAATAGACAACAGTGCCAATTAAATTTATCTCGTTTTTATTTGAGAGTACAGCCAATCACTTTATGTTGACAAACACCATACATACGGTATTGCCAATATGTTTAAGTACGGTAATAGATTTATGTTTAAATTTGAAATTATTAGCTGGATTACTGCATGTAAATGACAGTATGTATCCAGTCCAAGTCTGTACAGCATCTACAGTACACACATCCTTTAGGCTTTTTATATGAAAATATAGCACAAAATGAAATGCATTTCATGCTGGGAACAGCACATAACCTCCTCTTCTCAACGGAATCAAGGCCAACATCAAAGGGCCAGTGGGGTCTCTCTCTATTCCCAGTGGCAACCTCTTACATAATAAATGACCACTGAATGATCTCAGCATACACTTGATTTCTGCACAAATTTCTTTTCAATTTTCTGTCAAAATGTAACACTGAAAAGCAAGTCACACTGCAATGGCCCAGACATAAGAAAAATACAATATTAAGAGTATAGATTTTGAATAATGGAAGTAAAATCTTTCCAAACACAGTGCATCCAACATATGGATCAAAACATTCAATGGACAGTTCACTCAATATTGCATAACATTAGTGGTATAAAAATGCTTCTCTACGATCACAATGTGAATCTTGTGGTCAGAAACTTGAACCAGTCCCTGGGAAATGTCTATATTCCACACAAAACCATGAATAGCTATGCATCATTTGCAAACCTAAAAAAACCCATAGAAAGCAATGGTTCTGGCATATTTATCATGTCATGTAGAACTTAAGGCTGTGCTAAAACTAGGCTTTGACCTATATGTAGACAGTTGCTGTGGGTCAATGGTGTAAAATGGTTCAGGAGAGACCACACAGCATGGCAGAGGACAGTGTGTGTAATGCATGTGTAAAGCAAGCTTAGTTCAATGTAGCCCTGGAGACAATACACAACCTTCTTTCAAAGGTAGCAGTTTAATATTGTCAATCTGCTACAGTACGCATGTGTCCTGTCAGATTAGGAAATGACTAGAAAATATTAAGGTCATTACATCATAAATATAACTGAATTACGAGTCTAATTCTGATAAGCAACTTGATACAAAGAAATGCAATCAAACCCAGGCCAGCAGATAACATCAAACAAAAACTATGCAGTTGTTGCACTATCCTCTGGATATCTCTACAGTGCACCAAACTGCATAAACCAAGGTATATTCAAATCAAATTTAAATGCTGTGCTTACAAGAAGCCACACAACATTACAAACATGTTCCATGACAAACGATCAGTAAACAAGATAACTAGGGTCTTTGAAGTATGTAAGTACTACGAAGACACTGAAGGCCAGAGATCTGGCTGAGGGTCTAACATTATCATGTCACCGACTCATCAGGGCTTCCTACGTGTTTCCAGAGTCTGTAATCTAAAACGCACTCAAAAATTGAGCAGATGTGGAAACATGTCAGCTCCATTATCAAACACCCGTTGGGAGAATGAGACTGGAAGCCGAAGAGGGGATGGTGGTGACCAAAGACACGAGAGGTGTGTAGGAACACAAAGATGATGATGAAAGATGAGCAACACCTGGTGCTAAATGCTACAAACGCTTTATCATTATCCTCTGAAAAACAAGGGCTCATTCAAGTGCTAGTTAGAAAGATTAGCACTTGGCTCTTTGCAAGATTTCGTATTTACACAACCTGTTGGAAGCGTACAGTTTGGACGGTTTTGAGGGTTAACTGATGTGACAAATACATTAAGAAGAGAAGTCAGCGATTTTATTTTATTCCTAATGAAGCATGGCTACATCACACATCAAGTGCTAACTGCAGTTCTCATTAGAGAGATAAGCTTCCTTATTGCTTTATTTTTTTCATTTGCGTATAGCAAGGGCAAAAGTTTTGGGCTCAGACCTGTTCAGAAAGTTACGGCAGAATGCTAACGCAAGCATAGTTTTTATGGCTCATACTTATGGTTAGGGATATGAACAAACTTGTGTGTGTAACTTGTCCTGCACTCCTCCTCCCCTCTTCACACCCTGTCTTTTCTGGGTCCTTGTTAAAAACCCACACGCTTCCTCTATTTACAGCCTTGAAAATTACACATTGCACAGTGAAAAAAGACAGCTGCCCTCTAAACTTTGCTAACATAGAGTTGCACACAAAGATCCATACAAAATCACATGCCTTGATGAAAATAGCGCACACTGTTGTGACAGACTAAAGAGTTTAAAAATAGCAGCACTCTCATTAACATTTCACGACTGGCAGCTACGCAAAAGGACATTACGTTAATCTTTAAAAAAATCACTACATCACAAGAGTGACAAAAGAAAAGTGTCACAAGAACCGTTGACATAAGATAACGTTTCCCACGGGGCCTGTAAATGGATAGCAACCCTGGGGGTCAGAAATGTACACTAGATAGCACATTTATTATGCCTTTTGTTCAAACATACAATTCACATCGTATAACCACGACAAAAAAAATGGTCAAAACAATTGAGATTTCAGTAGCAAGCTAACTGATTGGCCTGATAAGTTGACATTCCATCATGCATGTTTCCCAAAAGCATTGTTAGCAAGTTCTGTTGTTACCAACATAGTTCAACGATTCAGTGTTTCCTAAAACCATAGTTTCGAGAAACATTCACAAACATTGCAATGTTGAGTGGTTGGAACTACTGCTCTCGACCTGTGGTTAGAAGCATAGTTCCTTGTTAGTATGACATTGTCTTGGATCATGCTCTTGAGAAAAACAAGCAAGCTTCTTCTAGTTTGACAAAATAATGAAAGTGGCATTTTTGAATAGGTCACATTTGCAAATATCCCAGAGCATGAGGTAAGAAAGAAGACGCAATCGAATCAAACATCTGAAAATAAACCAATACAACGGAGAACAAAATAGCAAAGTAGTCCTCAGATGCCATGTTTGTTATTTTCAACAATAACCTGTCATTAATTCGATCTCAAACCGATTTAATAGCAGTTATTACTCCACCAACTGTGTGATGTAGTTTAAGACAGTTCTATACTGTTGAATCAACATGGTTTTATCAAAGGATGTGCGATGAAGTTACTACGGTTTCGGGAAACAGTTTTGACAAGCTAGTTAATTTCTCCACATCATATTTCCGCGTGATTTCCATAGGAGATTTCCCTGCTACTTGAAAACAAAGAAGATGCTGCTGGCGAACAGCGGTCTTTCGAATCGGCTTTGGCCGCGACTCTGGAGGACTTGGAGTTAAGAAAACGTCACTTAAAGGGATACTCCACTTTTTTTTGGAAATAGGCTCATTTTACAACTCCCCCAGAGTTAAACTGTTGAGTTTTACCGTTTTTGAATCCATTCAGCTGATCTCCGGTTCTGGCGGTACCACTTTTAGCATAGCTTAGCATACATCATTGAAGTGGACAAGACCATTAGAATTTTTCAAAGAAAAAAAATGACCAAAGGGTTTTGATATTTTTCCAATTTAAAACTTGACTCTTCTGCATCGTGCACTAAGACCGACGGAAAATTAAAAATTGCGATTTTCTAGGCTGATATGGCTAGGAACTACTCTCATTCCTGCGTAATAATCAAGAAACTTTACTGCCGTACCATGAGTACGGATGGAGTATCCCTTTAAGTCATTCTTAAAAAAGGAAGATGTGTTCGGAGTTTTGACGACTTGATACGCCAAAAGTTTAATATATCAACTAGCTCCGCTGGTGGGAAAACGCATGGGACTCACTCATCCACAGCCGTTCGTTGCTCTGGTTGGTTGTAGCGCTGTCCTATTGTGTGCAGAGGGATTTTGAAAGACAACTGTTTATCCCGCCCCTCGGATTGAGGCATGCCAATTGTGAGTTCCCAGACCAAACATCTTGATGTAGGTCTGGCTTCCCAGGCTACCAATCTGCAGCATCCACCTGGATGATACAACGGCAGCCATATTGCACCAGAACTCCCACCACAGACCAGTTTATTGGTGTAGAGGAGATAAACCCAATCAGTATATGGGGATGATGATTGACAGAGGCCAGTGGGCAAATCTGACCAGGATGCTGGGGTTACAACCCCATACCCTTTTTTCGAAGGACATCCTGGGATTGTTTAACGTCTCATCCGATGGATGGTGCTCTTTGACACTATAGTGTCCCCATCACTATACTGGGGCGTTAGGACCCACACAGAACACAGGGTGAGCGCCCCCTGCTGGCCTCACTAACACCTCTTCCAGCAGCAACCTAGGTTTCCCAGAAGGTCTCCCTCCTGGCTACTGCAGTCCCGGTGTGGAGGCCATACTAAAGGCCCACACATAACTAGATTTACTTATGACCTTCTTGCAAGCAAAGTCAAGAGATATTTTTCCCAGAGTTACAGTCAGCAACATTTACCGTTTCGCTGATCTAACAAAAAAAGGCAGTGAGTAGGCTCAAACTGTGTCCACATGTTCACAGCAGAAAGTGAATTAGTTCTCTTTTCAGCCGCTGAACCTGTGGCAAGTGGAGGACCCTTATACCGCTTTCAGCCAAACACAGAGATGGAGCAAGCCACTTAACAGCCTCTGTTGTTTAGAGCAGCAAGAATTCTCCCTAGTGCCAGAGGGGGTGGTAACAACCTGAAACTTTTTTGTTTCATTTCCTCGCAGTGGACAGACCCCTTAATGGTCTCCGACAGGCAGTTAAAGGGCATGTGTGACAATGACTCAGGGCTCTTATCAATAGCCGCCCTCACATCCTTGTGTCTGTGTACAACCTAGCATAATTATAGACGTGGGCCTGCTGCTATCAAGAGCTGTGCAGACAGAGATAATAGGCGAGAAGAGTTTACCGTGCAAATAGTAAGAGCTAGAGAGAAAGAGTGAGGGAAAAGACAGAAAACTGCCACAGAGAAGCACAGCAGTTCTAATGAGGTGAGCTGGGCAGCTAAACGAGGCAGAAGTTTAGGCACTGCAGGCTTATCCAGAGACCCGATTTGAGTCATTCCAAGCTAATAGCTATAGCTATTTTATTTATTTTGATATCAACTCATTTAAGAACATTCCAGTTACAATGTCACAGTTTGTGCCTACAAAATACTTCAAAAACTGAAGCAGCTGAGAGGATCCACCACCGACATCTGCAGGATGGGAGGTCCATTACAAACAATGTTTAATGCAATTTTCATGCTGTAAAAAAAAGCATAGATTAAAATAATGAAAAGATCATTTTAAAAATCCTAAATTGTTCAAACAAATATTGTGATTACAATTTATTTACATTAAATATAGATATCAAACATAATAAAGACAGACAGAACAATAAATAAAACGATATATGTATAGAATATAGATAGAGAGATAGATAGAATATAAGGACTTGTGTAAGTCACAGCCAACAGACCAATGTAAAGCATAGAGGCAACGAGTTTAAAAACTGCCAAAAATTTACTAAAACTGACTGCAGACAAAGGGAAAAGAGAACAAGGAGGAAGGAGTCTGAGGCAAGCGGGTCTTGATGTTTCTGCACAGAGAAAATGGCTGGAGGTGAAAAGCATTTTTGTAGAGCGAGTGACGGGTTGCTCTTTGATAGCTCCGCACCAGCCCTGGTGAAAAACGAGTATGGCAAGAACAGGGGTGGCGGATACGTGATAAAAATATCAAGGTACATTAGGATTCAATTTCAGACTGAGGAGTAGAAGGCAGGATCTCAAGAAGACATTGCTTCATATTGAATTACACTGCATTCTTAATGAAAATATATCAATAGATGATTTTTTTAAAGGAGTGGTGTAATGCCCTTTTCACAAAATGTAAAATAAGTATTGCAACATGGCATCATGACTTTTGCGTAAACATACACGCCACTTTCAAGTCAAGTGGCGTGTTATCTATACGCATTTTGAGCTATCCGTGTGTCATACATACGCCATTTCATGAGATCAGCCTGAGTATTTGATGTCCACAGAGTGTGTATGTGAAAGTTTTAGCTGTTATCATGCTAAACAATTAGCCTAAATAAACAAATAAAACAATAAAAGATTGATGTTCAACAGTCAAAATGTTATTATTATTTTAGGTAGCAAAATCTAACATTCAATCTATTATCTATACAAACTATATAAAACATTTTCTTTTATGCATTATACTCGTTTAGTCGTTTAATAATGACTAATTTGTGAAAAACATAATTTTGCTAATTCTGATTTAATTATCATAAACTCAGCTTTTAATACATCATTTTAATTAAGAGACATTATTGGTTCTTGATTGCTATTTAAAATCCATTAGTCACACCACAGGACTACTAAAAAGTACAAGTGAAGAAAAGTTGATTAAGAATGTTGAAAAACTTTGTTTAGGCGATAAAACAACATCAATGTAACCTTACGTTTATCATGTGCTAAACTACATCAGGATAATGTGACAGACACTTCTAAACAGTCATTTGATTTCACAGAGCTATACCCTTGGGGATTGAATCTCACATGACACAAGGAAGGTTTGAGGGAGGGGAAATGGCAGCCTTAATCAAACGGCACTAAAATAAGAAAACCTTTAACAGTTTTTAATTAGAAACATCCGTTTTTGCCTTGATGAGTTTCTGGTTCACTCACATCTTCTTCTCCAGCTAACCCGAATGAGGTTATCAGTGAAACTCCAAGGCTGGAGAGCGTTTAAAGAAGTGGTGGCCTGATGTTGCTTAGAATCAAGAAAATAGAAAATGAGCCAATCAGACAAGATAAAGCCATCAAATCGGACCAGGCTGTAGCTATGGCTTGCTTTATACTATTCTTTTGGGGTCAATTTAAGCTTTTTGCTCAGAATCAGGTAAATGCACCACACCATCAAGTAATGCAATGAAAAAATGTACATCAGGCTTGAGACTTTGCACCCAACAAAAGATCTGATTGCAGTTTTCAGAGATGTGTCAGACTGGATTCTCTTCTCCATCTTTCAGTCAAGTCTGAAAGAGTCAGTCAGTTAGGTGCTTAAATGATAGAGATGCACTAATGCCATTCTTGCAATTCCAATAAGCTAATAGACCTCCTTATTTGTATGCTTTGGGCTGATAACTAATACATAGCCACTATAAAAATTCCATACACAAGGCCCTGAATGAAAAATGAGATTCTAAAAATCATCTAAGCAAAAGTAGCAATAATATGCCGAAAATGAATCTACAAAAACACACCAAACCCTACAAATCATATCAGGATGTATACCGTCTCCTCCAAAGTGATAAAGGAAAACCCTATTAACAGTCAGCCGAGGGTTAAAGACACATTGTAAACATGCAACTTGCAGATAATGACCATCTTCGCAGAGGGCCCAAAGCCAGAGCATACCTAACAGAGAAGGCTGAAGTAACTGTGACCTCTAAAACTATACATGTGTATATTCAGTCCCCACTGAGCACATGGTAAGAGCCTTTGAAAGCTAGCCAGCAGCTATGCTGTCAAAATTACTCATGTAATATGGGGAGAGAGGTAGCAGCCACAGGCACAAATGGAATCTAATGTAAAAGGTTTAAGCCTCAGGTAAGCAAAGAATTCTTAAAATAGGCTTGGTTCTGTGTTCGGCTTTTGAAACAGGAAGTGTAAGGACGGGAAAATGCGACTCTAGATTAATGTCCTGTCTCGAATTTCTCTATTCTGGTGCAGTGCTGCATTACAAGCCACAGGTCTATTGTGAGCAGTGAAATGTGTTGTGTGAGTGTGTGTGTGTGTTAGAGAGAGAGAGAGAGAGAGAGAGAGAGAGAGAGAGAGAGAGAGAGAGAGAGAGAGAGAGAGAGAGAGAGAGAGAGAGAGAGAAGAGAGAGAGAGAGAGAGAGAGAGAGAGAGAGAGAGAGAGAGAGAGAGAGAGAGAGAGAGAGAGAGAGAGAGGAGAGAGAAGAGGGAAGAGAGAGAGAGAGAGAGAGAAGGAAAAAAGTTAAAACAATGAAAAGCACATGAATGTAAGTGGTTGAGAGAAAGTGTGCGTGTTGGTTTGAGAGAAAGTGTGTGTGTCCGTTTGGGAGAAAGAG
This sequence comes from Tiaroga cobitis, assembly GCA_030578255.1. NCBI lineage: Eukaryota > Metazoa > Chordata > Actinopteri > Cypriniformes > Leuciscidae > Tiaroga > Tiaroga cobitis. The sequence goes on along the minus strand of CM060594.1, from coordinate 34,618,841 downwards.
TGCGTGACTGGACTCTACAGAACCCAATGATGTCCATGACCCAAGAGCTGTCCATGAAGCTAAATTATCAATGAGTCTCTTAGAATTATATCACAGCCGAGTGCACTGACCTTTAATCCGCCTCTACAGCCAGTGCTATGCTTCGCCATCCCGTCACCTCCATGGAGAGCCTAGTTTTCATTTGTTACACTGCTATCTACCCATCATTCTCTACTACTGTAGTATCAATTGTGTGCTAGTATTGTTTTCCACACAAAGCATGAGTAATATAAAACGAACATATCAAAAGCGAAAACCAGTCAGCTGTCACACAGCAGCTTGAATCTCAATGCTTCTCAACAGCCCAAAGCCGTCCAGTTGTTTGTAAATGGGACTTTCGGAGACCTGAGATTGTGTTGTGCTGTATGTTGTTAAAATATTAGCCCTGGCTACAGTAGGGGGGAAATCAAGGGAAGCCTATTAAGATGAAATAACCCGATGTTGTTTTTTTTCCTGACTCGATCTGTCGCCTCTTTCCCTCTATCGCTCTCATCGTTTCATGCTACCAGTCTCTTTCAGACCTCATTTCCTTCATGTCAGTCTTTCACAGAGATTATCCTGTCCTTTCATCCACTCTCTTTCTAAGGGAAAGTGTGCGCTGAAATATCTGTGGGTGGTTAACAGGACTTGTTATTAATTTGCTTGAGAAATTGGAGTCCTTATTTAATGCATAAATACCCAATACACATCGCTTGATAGGGAACTGAGCACTGCTGTGTTAAAAGAACCAAATCATATATTCTTGGGGCATGTGAACATTCTTCATCTTATGCGTTCTGTAGAAGAAAGAAAATCATAGAGGATTGAAACAACATGAGAGTATTCTCTGCACTAGGCTACTTCATTGCGGAGTGATTGTTTTTCACTGGAAACAATTTCAGCATTCAAGTAGATTCAAGCACTTTCTGAGAACATTTCCCACTGTTGCAGAGAAATATCAAGCTATTTTTGGAGAAAAAGAGGGTGGTCAATCATTTCACACCTACTCCAAACAACAAAAAGTCACAAATGGAAATGTAAAAGTATTCATATTATCAGGCATGTTCCTGTGTTTGTAATGAGCTTTCTGGAACAAAACTCACGAAAGATAAAATCACACAACTGCATACACCCGTTTCAAAAACCTCTTAAAGGTATAGTTCACCCAAAAATGATAATTCTGTCATCATTTAGGCTGTCCATCAAAATGTTTTTAGTCAGCTGAAAAGGCCAGGCACTTTTCTAAATGATTTTGTTCTGTTGTTGTTGTTGTCGTCTGTTGTCATTGGATGTGATGGTTGGTCGGTGTGGTATTTGACCCGCCCCTTTGCCACTGTGATTGGATGGCTGAGTAAAAAATGACAGTGATGAGCACTGAGTTTTACCCAAAGTTTGCATTTTTCAACCCTTGGTGACCAGAAAAAAAAACAACAACAAGTGTGCAATGATTAGCTTGAAATAGACGCTCTGTGCCTTGTCATGCTGCTGCCGTTTTGAAATATGTGGCGCTACAAACAATATGCTGGCCTTAGGAAAACACGCTTTGGTGGACATACAGCCTTACTCACCCCTTATGTTGTTCCAAACCTGTATGACTTTGTTATGTGGAACTCAAAAGATGATATTTTGGAGAAAAAAGTTAGTTTGGACCTTTTTGACTTTCAATGTGTGGGTAACATCACTGGAAACATTATTCAAAATATATTTTGTATTCTGCAGAATAGAAATGCAGGTGTTGGGGTGAGTAAATAATGACCATTTTTATGTGAACTGTACCTTTAATACTTCCAACCCTGTAAAGCCCCAAGCCCTCTGTGGTAGCTCAGTATGAGGCGCTTCCCTCACACAAAGGCTGCATAGAGGGCTGCTGACTCACATCTTTTGTGTGGGTTGATTGAAGAGAGCCAGGTATGTTGGAAACACTACAAATTGGTTTTGGTTTAGAAAGGCCCTGATGCTTTTCCCCCTATCTTAATCCCTCTATTTGGGCTGGCTGAGAAGTCACCATTTGGGAATATCATGAAAACCCACAACTGCATTTTATGAGCAATCAAACTTTATCACACAAAAACATACACTGCATTAATAAACCATTTCAGAAGGAGACACATTTAAAAAAGAGATACTTAAAATATAGTACATATCAACAAACATTTGACAATTTCTTAATTTCCTGTCTCCTTTTTATGAGACCTATATAATGAACTATTGAAGTCTGGGTGAAATCACAAAGGTGTTTAGCACAGGTTTTCTGAATAATGCACGCCTGAACAAATCCCATTTAATACCCGAGTGCATACGGGGGTTTCAAGCATGGCCAAATTCATAGCAATTATCTCTTTTTCCTGCCATTGCCTCTCCATCCAATTGAATTAGTAAAATAATGAGGTGGAATTGAAAATGCTTAATGACTGTCGGCACTCTGCATTTCCTACTCCTATTTTATTTATTTATTTGCCAACTTCGATGTTCCAAAATTAATTCCTTTCAGTACACATGAATGGGTTTTAGGGTTTTAGGTTTGGTGAAATTTGCCATCGAAAAAAATAAAGCAAATAAAAATGATGTTGTGCTTCTGTTTGTATAGAAATAAAAAGTATATAAACATGTAAATTATAAAAATAATCATTTGTTAATAATAATATTAATAAAAGTTTATAATTGTTATAATTAGAAACTTTTATAATAATACAAAAAAAATATTTGACTAAAATGATGATGGCCATAAAGATGATACCAACAAATGGCTTAAAATCAAATCAAATCAAAATGTATCACCTTAAAAGCCACAGAGTGAACCAAAGTGCTGTACAATTTCATAAGGATAAAATAAAATACAAATAAAAAAAATGTAATCATTAGAAAAAGAGATGACAAAAATGACAGCCCCCAGAAGCATCTAATCCAGACCTAATGGTCCTTACTAGCAAAGGACTCATCAAACAAATGCATCTTGTGATGGGGTTTAAACATGTTTGCAGAGGTACAGGATATAAAAGTATACAAAACGCACCTTATACTTTGTCCTAAAATTAACAGGAGATATATGATCCATCTTTATTGTGTTCTTCAGCAACCTTGCTGCTGCATTTTGTAGCATCTGAAGATGTGACAGTGAAGACTGACTTACACACAGGTACAAAACATTGCAGTAATCAAGACATGAAGCATAAATTACTTTCTGCAGATCACTGAAAGATAAGACAGATTTAAGTTTAGCGACATTTCACAGTTGAAAGAAACTATTCTTCACAATTGAATTTATTTGTCCGTCAAACTGTCAAAAATAAAACCCAGATTATTAACATAAGTATGCAATAACTTTGATATATTAGACATTTATATATTATTTATATAGCTGCTAGTGCCAAAAAAATGATAATTTCTGTTTTTTTTTTCTCATTTAACTGGATAAAGTTATTATTCATCCAACATTTGACGTCTTTTAGACATTCAAAAACGTGATTTAACGGATATATAATCTCCAGACATGAGAGGCAAATACATATTGGTGTCATCCGCATAAAAATGATACAAAATAGTATATATATATTTTTAAATAGAACCAAGAGGAAGCATAATGAAAATAACACTGGTCCCAAATTAGAACCTTGAGGGATCCCTCAGGTATCAGAAGGTGACGAGAAGTTTTCAATTTCAACAGAAAAGTTTATATTTTGAAGATTTTGAAGAAACAAACCAATTTAGGGCAGTTCCTTGGATGCCCAAATGCTGCCTCAGACATTCAGCAAGGATGGCATTGTCAATCGTATCAAATGCTGCGTTAAGATCCAGCAGAACTAAGGCTTAAAGAAAAAAGAAAAAAATACTAAAATGGATACTACAAAGTCATCTGCATTGCTGTTCATCATAATCTTTTTATATTTTTAAGGACCTTACAAACTTGAGCCAATAATAGGTGAGACACATGCTTGAGTTTGGGAGTGTGAGGGATGATTTTAGGGACTATTTCGCACTTCCTACTGCAATATCACCGTAAGGACAGAGTGTGAAAATATTATACGTCGGAAAGATGCTGAAAGTTCAAAGTGAAGCAGATGAGAATGGTCACACATTTTGACTGCAACGACCCCTGCTATAGACTCCTCAGGCAACAAAATGTGGAAAACACAGATGCACCATTTAATGAAACCCAATTATCAGACACAAATTTGCTTATAAATATGTATGAAAACAGAGAATCGCAAGAGAGCGAAGATGCTAATGGCTTTGTCTGACCCCGTGTTTAACTTGCTTAAGACCTCCCTTCAAGGGTAGCCCACGCAGTTTGTTGGAACATTAGCCTTTATTAGCACAAATGGGTTGATTTGACAGCCAAGTCTGTTGCATGATTTGGCTAACCTTCATTCTTTGAAAGCACATCTAATTTGCTTCCAAAAGAGAATCATTACTCTCCCTGGCTTTAAAGCGGGATAATTAAAAACAATAGTGAGTGCGTGGTCATTCAAAGTCATTTGGCAGTAGTAGTCAGAAGTTGGCATTTAGAAGAGTTTCCCATCTGAGACCAGGTACACCTTAATATAGTGTGATCTACTCATGTACCATGTATGAGTCAAATATGTTTTAAAACACCTTTTGTATCAATTTGCTTTGTATAACACAAGCTGTTAACTAATTAAATGTGAAATTTTCTTATTCAAAATGTTGTTTTTTCATCACAGGTTCAAAGGCATGTTTTAACTTTCAAATTTGTCTCAGACATTTCTCTTAAAAATGAGAGAATTGTTTACATTTAGTAAATGTGCATAAAATAGAGGTCAGAGATTTCAATATGAATATTTGATCAAATTAAGACCAAAATATATGTATATTGAACAGTTTGAGAGACAGTCCAGATCCTTTTTATATGCTCGCACAAAAGACAGTGTTTTTTTACTCATGACACACAGCAATGCAGCTAAAAGTATTCCTAATATTCCTACTTTTTCCTGTTGAGACATGTAAGCATCCGTAAGAGCGGTTTGTGATGTTTGAGTTGGGCAAGCATGAAGTAAAAAAGGTGTTACATCACTTTTAACTTGCAGTACAACACTATGATGCTGTATTACAAAGGTTTTTGTCAACCAGCAGTGCTAGACTGATCAAATATTAGTAAATAGTAAATATTAGTTAAAAAATGTCACATCCATGCCCACTTCTGTTGTAGCCTAGACCCTGTGATGTCAGAGCACTGCAACAGATTAAAATGAACCATGTGATTTGGAGTTCACTCAGGAGCAGTGATAATAATTACAGATGGCTTTGACAGTCACTCAGAAATAAGAGAGAAGGAAGACTCAATGCGAATTGATTTAGAAACCGTGAGTTTCTCTGGAGGGGAAAGTGGGCTCTCCGGTGACCAAACACAGAGCAAGGAGATAAGAAAGCAAAATGAGGCCACTGCCTGAGGGTCTCAGAAATCTACTGGGACAGTAAAGAGAGGAAAAGAGGGGGCAGAAGAGAAGAGGGTGGCTTTCTGGTACAGAGTAGCTGTCAGAGAATGTATGGACACTTTGCACAGCCAAAGCAATAGTCACCAATGACAGAGGAAGGTTTTAGAAATACATATATTTTACAATCAAAGGCTTATCAAGAAGACTGACTTATTTCTGTGAATTGATTCTTTTGAACAGCTCGTTTGAATGAACCAGTTCAAAAAGGTCCCTGACATCCCGGCATCGCATGCTCTAGAGCTCTCCGGTCATACTATATCAGGTTTTCAACATAAAAATTTCACATATAATTCAGTTACTACTTGTTTCTTTGCTCTTCTTTGCTTTGCTTCTTCTGGCGTCAGCGTTAATCACAGGTTCGCATTTAAAGTCTGATCAATTCGACGGAGGTGAATCAATCAAAATTAACTTTAGCTGGAAATAACATTATTCAAGAACCGCTATAAAGCCAAAACAATCTCTGTTACCTTAAATTATATGTTTATTTCTGTAAAGCTGCTTTGAAACAACCCAGTGTTAAAAGCGCTATATAAATGAAGATGACTTGACTTGACTCACTTCAGGTTGGTGGAGAGATCCTTCCTCAAGTGGAGGAGTTTAAGTATCTTGGGGTTTTGTTCACGAGTGAGGGAAGGATGGAACGGGAGATTGACAGATGGATCGGTGCAGCTTCTGCAGTAATGCGGTCGATGTACCGGTCTGTTGTGGTGAAGAAGGAGCTGAGCCATAAGGCAAAGCTCTCGATTTACCGGTCAATCTGCGTTCCTACTCTCCCCTATGGTCATGAGCTTTGGGTCATGACCGAAAGGACAAGATCCCGGATACAGGCGGCCGAAATGAGCTTTCTCCGCAGGGTGGCTGGGCGATCCCTTAGAGATAGGGTGAGAAGCTCGGTCACTCGGGAGGAGCTCAGAGTAGAGCCGCTGCTCCTCCACATCGAGAGGGGTCAGCTGAGGTGGCTCGGGCATCTGTTCCGGATGCCTCCTGGACGCCTTCCCGGGGAGGTGTTCCGGGCACGTCCCACTGGGAGGAGACCCCGGGGAAGACCCAGGACACGCTGGAGAGACTATGTCTCCCGGCTGGCCTGGGAATGCCTCGGTGTCCCCCCGGAAGAGCTGGAGGAAGTGTCTAAGGAGAGGGAAGTCTGGGCATCTCTGCTTAGACTGCTGCCCCCGCGACCCGGCCCCGGATAAGCGGAAGAAGATGGATGGATGGATGGATGTTGTTTCTTTGCAATTATTTATGAAATTTACTAGCGATTTTTTTTGTAAAAATTCTTTCAAAGTAAATACTACACCCTTTTTTTTGCAGTGTCGTTATGTTTTACAACTCAAGCTTGTCTATTGGTTAAGTCCTAAACTGAAATGAGCCTGCCAATGTTCATGTAGTACAAATTTCAGCAAACAATTTTTCTCTCCATCTCTGTTGGTTATCCTGCAAAACATCAAACCTGATTTCAACAGCATGCCAAACTGACAAATCACATTTGTAAAGTGCAGGCACTTCTGCTGTGGACAATGAATTTTACTCACATCTTGATAATTGTAATTCAAATCCACAGCTAAGCCAGCCTTTGTCTTTTATAGTCTCTATAGACTCAGTAACGCTGAGAACATAAAGATGAGATGACAAGCTCCATAATGCTTTGCATTATATTCCTCAAAGGTGCAGCCCTCTTTTTGACAGTCTGGATGAGTAGTGAAGGCTTAGAGTATTACATCTGAAAGAGAATGCAATATCCTATGGAGCAAACAAGAGGACTACATTGTGAGAAAAAAAAGCATCTCTGATCAGGGCTCTGAGGTAATGCTAAGTACAGAGTCTACTTAAAAACACTCTTTGGAGCATTTTAAATAGAAATACTTTTGCTGTAAACAATTGTGCAACTCTCAGAAGAATCTACATGATACATATTTTGTCTGAAAGTGCAGCTCAAATCAGAGAGACCGTGTCTCATATGCTCTGGCAGCATTAGTTTGCTGTTTTGGGTTAATAAAAAAAAAAGCCAGAAAATATGATCTTAGTTTAGCAGTTACAGCTTAAGAAAAGGTTATTAAGCTAACAAGTCCACAGCAGTATGAGACACTGCTTGCAGGTGAATGTGTTTGACCAGGCTTGAACTAGAGGTCTGTCCTCGACTTGACTGTCCTTGAAAACTCAGTGTGACTGCCCAGGCATTTAACATCATGATCCGTGTCTCCTGTGAAAATCAATGGAAGGAAATTACAACGTGCTTGCACAAAACTCCACTACTACCGCAAGTAGGTGGACGAGGTTGTTCACAGCCTTCCCGTTTGTGTTTGGTCAGCAGGAAAATGTCCTGTAATGACACTAATGATAATTAATGAAAGGATTTAATGGCAATAAATGTTGTCTGTGATAATTAACTTTGGTGTGGAAATTAACAATTAACTTCCCTGGCATGCACGCCAAATGCCAGTCCTTAAACCCACCGATTGGGGCTTGTATTCTTAACCTTTAATATAAATAAAGACAAAAATACTCAAGAATTGACCAGATAAAAGAACAACATTTGGGATTCCCACGCAAGTAGTTAGTTTAGAGGAATTTACGGTTTTGAAGTGGCTTGGCACTGAAAGGGTAGCTTGAAAAAGCTAGAGGGGAAATATACCACATTAATCTGGATCGCCTATGGATATTTCTAAATGTCCAGTCAAATGACAAACAGATTTTCTCTTTCCAGAACCAAAAGCCTCAGGTTCTGTCAAGTCAATGTGCACCCTTCTGCATCAACACTTAGCGTAAACCTCGAACATAGAGGTTAGAGTGCTGTAGGTCACAAACATGGCCAGAAAACATATTCTATGATTCTTCTTGGCAAGACTCTCAACGACAGGAAAAAATCCAATAGGGAAGAAAGCGAAGTGGACCAGTAGTCCTAGTAAATGCAATGTGACAGTGGGATGAGTTTTCTACTAGTTTTCTCCAGGCCCCTGTAGTACCATATTTCAACTGTACAGAATGCCAGTCTGTGCAAGCCTGCCTACATAGTGAACACGCCGCAATGCACCTCCAACTGCTAAGAAAAGAAATGATTGATTCTGACTTGGGCCGTTCAATAATGCAATGCAATTAATCTCTATCCCTTACAGCAATCACTACGTGCTTACTACAAGTGCTTGAGGTAGAGGCAGACTGTGTGCTCAAAACTGGCAGGAAGCACTGGCACAAGTACTATTGTGGAACTGGTAGCCAATGTCACATCTCCCGCAGACAGAGCAGAGATTTTTCTGTATGCCATGTAAGTTTTCAGTCAACCTCGAACATTGAGGGGAGGCAAATAACATACAAAGAGAGAAGAAAAACAGTCACAGTCTATAATTGGGGAACACAACAACCCCAAAACACAGCTGCCATCCATCAAGACCAGTTTATGGAGCCGATAGGAGGCCATTATTCCCAAATCTTGCTCGTATAGAGACCATGTTGTGGTCAATTCATCTTAATCTGCTCATAAACTCACACACCACACACATATTAACCTGTGCTGTGAAAGAACACCTTTGCGATTTGCAATCTGGCAGATTTTAACAACCGTCGCACTGCAGACAAGCCAAGACAGATTTTTCCCCAACAGTTAGAAACAAAAATGCATAATGATTTAGCACAACACTTGAAGTGCAATGGCTTAATTAGAAAAAAAATACAAGTTACAGGAGGTCAACCAGGCAAAATTGACAGAGGTTTATGCCATAAAAGCATAAAGTTTTAAGAGCAGGTTTGCATGTGCTGCGGCTAAAAGTAGCTGCCAGTCTGAGGCAATTTGGACAGCACATTTTCTGGCAGACATTCATTTTTCTTCCCGCAGTCTAGAGGGTGATGCCACTCAAGTTTTCAATCAGTAGAGAAATAAAATATTGAGCTTCTGGAAAGGCAATCAATGGTACATGTTCAGAGAGAGACAGAGAAAACCCCTTCTCTTATGATTGCACATCCCAGTAACAGTATTAGAGAATCAGAGACAGAAAAAACATCCCATTTGAAGGCATGACACAAAGATGTCAATGTATTCTGAGCTCCTAAGTGCATTCTGGGTATTGTAGTCCTGCCAGCTGCATGCTTTGAGAAAGAGGCCCATATTGAATTGCATTATGATTCATCCACCCAGGATTCAGGCTTTCATCTGCAGAATATAATTACTCTGTAAACTTGTCTCCCTGGATTCATTGTCAATATGAAACACGCACAAGCTGTCAGATTTTGAAAAGCTCCACCATAAACGTGCACTTTGCAGCCATAACCCTTTACCTATTCAGTTCCAACCTCTGTCCCTTCTCTGCAAAATCATTTATTCAAAAACCGGGATGCATCCAGGATCACTGTGGTTTGAGGAATACAAGTAGTTGATGAACGCACACACACATTGTCCTTTTATAAAATTCACACTATTATATAAAAGAACAGTGAAGCTTCTAATTCCAATCACTTGCAATCTCATTTTTGACCAAACGCAGCTTTCTCATAAGTCTTATTTACAGCCACTCTGTCCTACACTCCCACGGTGGAACAGTATGGAAAAAAAGCCTAACTTTAGGACTCAACAACAATGGTCCGCAGGTTTCGTGCCATCTGACAGAACCGTCCCTTGAACTAAAAAGAAAAAAAGTCATTTTTGTAGAGCCCTGAACTCACTCAGCACTTCTGATAGCAGTGGCATTATACGGCCCATCTCTGAGTGCCCTGGGCACATGAAAACAATGGCTTTTCAGAGTTGCTCTATAGAGCAAAAAGAGTTTTTATTTATTTTTTTTTTTTTTTTTACTCGCAAGTACCAAAAGCTCCTCAAGCTTCCTCTCTTGGTTGTCCGTTAAACTCCTGCCTCTTAACAAAGGGACGTGATTTTCAGACGTGGAAGTGGGGACAAAGCAGCATGACCGTTGGGGATGTTTTCCCAGGCAATTCTCGGCTGAAGGCAGAGCACTCACCAAAAGTGCACAAGCAATGAGATGTGCACGCACGCAACACTCACCAAGTACACAGAGCCACCAAGATGAGAAAAAACTGGTGCGTTAAAGGACAATGTGAAACTGCTTCGACACGGACGACTTGTGAATGCCAGAGATCTAGAAGACATTTATATAACACATTTTGAATTATGATACTGCTTGGTTCATTGGACCGTTGGTTCGGATTGCTTTCTCATCTCAACCGAACAACTCCAGAGTTAGTTTTCAATCAGGTGGAGACCGCCTTATTCAGGCGATCTCGGACTGATTGTTTTGGTGCAGATCTAAGCATGATTGCCGTGTTCATATATGCCTAAACGAACCGAACTAAGGGAGAAAACACACCAGGTTCCGAAACAAAGGCTCCAAACTAGCCAGAACACCATTAGTTATTTGCATAATTTACTAATGAATTTTCTGTTAAAATTAGTTATTGCACTGTGACTACGTAACATTAACTTTTTTAAAACATTACGAACGATTCATTAAGATTCATTTTAATACAGTGTATCCCTAGGTTTAACAGATCTTCTTTACAGTTCAACTATTCCGTTTTTTGGCTCTGTGTAGAGTTCAGTAAAGGTTATACTGTATGCACAATTTAAAAAAAAAACCTTGGCTGTGAATGTGAATCGGATCATGTCTTGGATGTGGGTGAGAGAAAAGGAAATCAAGCACAGCTGGAAAGAGGCCGGGTATTAGGACAGCTTGTTACCACAATGCCACAGACTGCAGCACTTTTATCCTCAACTGAACGAAAGAACTCCCGTGCCATTTTTCCTCAGAGCTAATTTTCTCTAATGAACTCCTTGCTGATTAAAAAAGTACAGAGAGATCTTTCAAAAAATAGGTTGTACTTGTGCATCAGGACACAATAGCAACTGAAGTTAAGAAGACTTTGAGGCTATGCATCATGTTTGGGCTGCTCAGATCAGACTGAAAACTGATTTAGCGTGTAAAACCGCACACACTACAAGAATGAATATTAGCATAGCACCCCTGTGCATCACCAGGATGGCATGTTATCTCAAAATAGAAAAGAAAAAGAAAGAATACCCAAGAGACTCCCTCCCCTTGCGGTAGCATGGACCCCAGAACCGGTTTATGGACTACCGTACTTTACAATGCTAATCAATGTAGCTCTCCTGATGACGAATCTTAGCAGCTGTAATGAGGGAGCAAGCATCAACTGTCTGCTTCATGTCGAACGACATTTGCAATGCTCAGACAAAAGAGCTAAAGGATTCTCATTTATTCTATGCCATGAGGGTTTGACCTGTCAGTTGCTGCAATAAATCACCTCATATCTACTGCAAAGCCACGGAATAATAATGGTGGTCAAAACATAATGAGCAAAGCTAAGAAATTGAATGTAATTAGTAGCTACAGAGAGCAACTAAAGACTGCTCTAGCATCAACAAGCAGTAGACGAGACTCTTGTGCACTTTATGTGAGGATTGATATCTTAACAGTGCATTTGAGTGACAGAGTTGTTGCCTATGTAGACAGAGTCAAATCAGTCTTTTATGAGGGTCCATTTTAGTTTAGGTGTTAACTTACATTTATATCTTATCTACAATACATGAGAGCTGAAGTCTCATAGGCAAATACATCTTTAATATCTGCTCTTCAGCCGTTGTGCAGAGCACCGCAAACTCGAGTACACATTTAAACAGCGTGCTAGCTTTGAAGGAGCATAGTAACATTTAGTAAACAGTGGCACGTATGAGAGAAAGAGGTACACAGACACAATCTCCCACATGCACACACTGGAAAGTGACACTCTGGTGAGTACACTACTGCAGAAAACCAAAGTTGCTTGGATACTTTCAAAAGAAACCTTCACTGTATACAAACATGCCTACTTCATTTCTACACTGTATGGAAAAAGCAATACTTCATATGCAGGGTTTACTCAGAATTAACAATACAGTAGGGAAACGGTCAGTTGACTTGTATATGCTGAGATTTAGAAGTGTGCAACCAGTGGAGACTTTGGTATCCAATGAGAATGCAGAGGAGATATCAGATTCAAACAGATGGGGAAAAAGAGGTAGAGAACTGTGAGCCAGGTGAATGGTTTAAAATGCACGTTTAACAACACCCAATTTTCATGATTGGTACATCACATGTCAAAGAAGGATAATGCCAACATGACAGATTTAGAAAGTATATAAAAGTATACAGAAATTCATACACGGCCCATGTATGATCCTGAGAAACACCAACACTAGTACTGAAGCCTCATCTGTAATTTCCTTGCACTTCTATTGCTCTTTTTCTCTATTCTCACTCACTCTCAGCTAAAAGCAAGGCTATAAATGATTGCAGGTCTGCAATGATTAATCATGTTATAGGTGATTTTGAGAGACTTTTTTTGGTTTGTTGTGGCACTGAAATAACTCAATTATGTTCTGCAAATGCAGCATGCGACTAACATCCAACAGAATGGCCAATAGGCCGAAAGTGCTGATGTTGGTGTGATGCAGGGTGACACAAATGACTATACTAAAAGCAAACAATTTTATTTGGCTGCACTAATTTTGCCATTTGAACAAACGTTGGTGTCATATACCAGCTGTTTGAGAGCTCATAAATCAACATGAGATGTATGGGGGGAAGAGCGATCAAGTGGCATTATAATTCAGAGATTCACATAATTAGATTAATGAACTTCAACTACACTGTAAAAAATAATAAAACATTTTATTAATAAGTATTTGTGTCTTTTCCAACATCTAACATCTTTCTTCTTATACTTAATATGCACGATTGCCTAAAATAAGTTTAAAAAAAAGAAAAAGAAAAAAAAAGTATTTGTTTTAAGCACAAATTTACATTGCAGCACACTAACCAGACTGTGTGGGTCACCTAAGCTGGCATCTACTTCAACATCCCCAAATGATGCTTTTTCAAAACAATAATTCAAGTGTAATTCGTTCTATTTTGACACTTATCCATATGCTGTGAGCAATCAGAGCTAAGCAGAGCTTAACACATCTCTTAAGACTTCCACTGAAGCCGTTTTCAAATAACCAAAGGCAGAAGCCGTAAGAAGAAGAGACACACATAAAATTAAGAAAAAAACTCAAAATGGGTTTAAAACAAGTTATTCAGATTAAATCTGCAGAGACACAGCCATCCTCAACATGCACAATAAAATCATGCATCAACAAACAGAGAAACCATTCGAGTGCAGAGTTGTGGAAAGTTACTTTTAAAAGTAATGTGTTACAATATGTTACTCCCTAAAAAAAAATAACTAATTGCGTTAATTAGCTCCTTTTTAATAACTATAACAAAAACAAAACAAAAACAAAAGTTCTATTCTTGGCAAATCACAAGGCTCTTTCACACAAAAGATGAAATGACGCATACGTAAGTCCAACACTTTTACTTCAGCAATACAAACTTGTGTTCAAATGTTTAAAGTAATTTTGCTTATTAGTGTGGTTGAATTGGATCATCGAAGCTCAACAGCAAAGACATTAATTAATAAAGTGAGATTAAATATATCAATTACGTATCATTTAAAATTTCTAATTATTGCATGTTCGCTTAATAGTTTGTGTTTCACTGTTTTTATTCATTTTGAGAAATACTGATGTTTTTATGCAAGTGAGATGAGAAAATGCACACTCATTTAGTCCAGAACTACAATAACTACCAACTCAGCACACAAAATGCCTTTGCACTTACTCCAGATTTCTCTCACCATGTGGACAGGAGAGATGTCAGTCAATAAATGGGAAAATAAAGTAACTTGCGTTACTAATTTGAAAAAGTACCTCAGATATTTTGCTGCAAATGTAAAAGTAATGCCTTACATTACTCTTTACTTGAAAAAGTAGTCTGATTATGTAACTCGCGTTACTTGTAATGCGTTACGCCCAACACTGTTCGAGCGGATGGATAGAGAAACAGTTAAAACCACAGACTACAACTGTGCTGAATGCACAAGGCAATTGGACCCTGATCTCAGCATAGCTGATTGATGAGAATGGTGAAATCAGAGAAAACGAGGTAGAAAGAGATGGGAATAAAAGAGGAGTTTGATCAAGCGAAAGGGAGTCAAAAGTGGAAGATGGGGAGGGGGATCTTCCCAGGCATCCCGTATACGTCTGAGAGGCTGGAGGCAGAATGGACCATTAGGAGGATCCAGCGCTTGATGATGAAAGCTGTGATAGAATGTGCACAGCCATTTCACTGAAAACATAGGATGCCACACTCATAGATACTAGTCACATGTCACTTACCTAACCAAAACATGGACACATTAGGACATTTTTTTACATGAAATACAACATATATAGTAGCACGAAAATTAAACACAAAAGCAGCTAACCTATATCAAATGTTTAAGAAAGCAAACAAATTCCTAATTTAATTTTGTCCAAATATCTATTCAAAAGAAAAATGCATCACAGAAAAAATATGAATTCAATAACTTAGAAAGTTCTTTTAATAATTGAAAAGGTTCTAAAATAAGGAGAAAAAAGGTATAAAGAAAACAAAAATATAAAATTATACATAAAATAAAAAGTGTCATGTGCCGTAAATGAGAAAAGTGCTAAATGCTGACATTTACCTTTATTATATGATTAAGCAGTTCATGTAAACAGAATACTGTAATTGTTAACCTTAACCTAAATGAGATCATGCTCATAATTAGAACCAACATAATCACAGTAAAATATGTTAAGTACTGCGCTTTGGCACAGGCATTTTAGGCACGTTTCTGACTAAATTAGGGAGTTTGGGTCCCTTAGGACCTCATTAAGCAGGCAGACGAAAACTGCAATGATAAACAATCCTGTTGCATTTAAATTTAATGTCTTTGTGATGTGCGATGGGTACAAGTGAGCATTGACAAAATGGTAGTAAACAAACCGCATTTCTTAGCATTTAATCAAAAATAATGAAAAGTAGCATGTAAACAAGATTGACGAGGTTTACCCATGCCATGTAAACATCTTAATCCAAGTAATTACTTTCTCTGATAATCGTGAATAATCCCTAGATATGGCTTGAGTCCTCCTTTTCGTTTAGGGGTATTGCCCTCTTTTATTACTTACCAGGCAAATAATCCGCAATGATTTTCATTGGTTGCAGCAAAAGAGTGAAAATTAATGTATAGTGTTACATTATAGCTCTATAATCTCCATTTTGCAGCATATTTTCTTTTTGTAAAAAAAAAAATTTTGTAAAGAATAAATATAATTACAAATATTTCTAGTGTTAACATTTCTCTTCCTCCCATGTAGAACACCAACTAGATTCGATTACTTCACGTGCTTTGCTGCAAGCAGAGCTGTAGAGAAGCACTGACCATAGCTGCTGACCATAAATTGAACAATAACACTTGATAGTTTATCTGACACAATAATGAGTATGAATTCTCAGTGGACTTTGCCGTCTGCAGTGGAGAGCGCCGTGATCGCTGGGGTTAAGATGCCATTACCAGATGAGGAGTTAATATTGCTGTTGTTTACTCTACTTAGCACTATTTGTCATTTAGACTGACATTTTCAGGTGTCCCCATCAATTCTAAATAAAAAATAAATAAATAAAAAGGATTCCATGACTGTAGAGGCCTGACTGTAGAGGCCTGGCACACGTTTGATTCACCCCGAGATGAGTGCGATACTCATGGGGAGGATGATACGGCACTGTCATTGAAAATTAATGCTTAATGCATTCCTTAATGGCTCTTATACAACACATCAGAATTCATCATGCCTATTTGATGCTGAAGGCTCATCGCATGCAGAGAAAAGGGAGAGATAATAGGTTACGCTTTTGCTTTCAGCGAGGACATTTCCAGCGGAAGGATGAGGTGGCCTTACAGTACACGGTGTGAGGAGGAACTCAAGCCCATTGTAAATGGGGCCAGTGCAGTGACGTGATATGACAGCCCGAATGTGATGGGATGGTCTAAATTTCATGGGCAGAAAGAACAGCAACATCTATAAGGTGAGGAGAAGGCAAGTTTTTTTTCGTTAGCACTAAACAAGTTAGCTAAAGTTTCGTTAGCTACAAAACCAAAGAGAAAAGTTAATGTACAAGGGATGATGTCCTAATATGGACAAAATTAGGTGGTGTAAGCTTGCCAAGAGCTCATGGAATCTACTGTATGCCCTGCTAAAACAAGCTTAAAGGAATAGTTCATCCAAAAAATAAAGTTATGCTATTATTTATTCATCATTGTTCTGATCCAAACCTTTTTCACTTCCTTGAACAGAAAAAAAAAAAAAAAAAAAAAAAACATTTGAAGAATATCCTGGCTGATTCCATAATAAACGTCAAAGAGTACCTACACAAAAGTTGTTTAAACGCAAAAGGGTTTAAAGGGGTGGCCACACCCAATTGATTGATTTAGTTAATGGAAGTTAATTGATAAATAAAATCTAACATTATTAAATGACATTATTTTTGAAAATATTCTCACTTTATAGCATTTTTACACAAGTGCCTAAAAGTTTTCACAGGGTCTTGGAAACGTTGCCGCAGTTCTTCTGGATTTAGTCTGTCAGTTTTTTCTGTTTCTTCATTTAATCCCAGACAGACTTGATGATGATGATGATCAGATCTCCGTGTGGAGCACCGGCTGTTGTCAGAACCCTTGTGCATACAAAAATCTCAAAAACTTATTTGTGCTTTATTCCAAGACTGAAGTCATAGATTTGTGTGTGGAATTCCAGTGGACTTCTATTCATTGAGAGTCACTAAGTCAGTGAAAACTGGATCAGTCTGATTTGTGAACAAATCATTCACAGGTTTATGCTTTTGGGAAACAGCTAAGTAGAAACTGTTGGCTCCAAAGATCTCGAGGATCCACTATGGCATGCAAAGCTTTTGGGAAAAGAAGCCCTGATCTGTTTTATGAACTGTATTTGTGTAAGGATTTGAAAACTTATTGCATGCATTATCACGTTAAACGTTGACAGCCCTAATGTTAAAATAAATAAATGTATAAAAAAGGTTTAGATCTTGTTATCCACAATAAAAAAAAAAACTGTTAGTCAATTACAGTACTTAAACATTGCAGTTTATATCAAAGGATGACCATGACTAACTGTGACCTGATCCAGTGCAAGGACAAACAGTGCAAAGTGGTTAATGAAAGTGGAGAAGAACATCGTCATCAAAACACCAAGAGAGTCCTGTGTAACGTGCCATTAAAAACAGAACACAAAAAAGATAAATCCAGAAACTGTGCCAAGTACTTTCATCTCATTTTATCTCAAAAGAGAATGATGAGACAGTATCCTCCTGCTATTGAACAGAAGGCCTTAGG
This sequence comes from Tiaroga cobitis, assembly GCA_030578255.1. Lineage (NCBI taxonomy): Eukaryota > Metazoa > Chordata > Actinopteri > Cypriniformes > Leuciscidae > Tiaroga > Tiaroga cobitis. The sequence goes on along the minus strand of CM060594.1, from coordinate 34,601,106 downwards.
TAACCATCTCTGTTTTGGCATAATTGCTAATGCGTAGAGAAAGATCAGCTGACTGTGAATGGTGACATGGGAGGAAAGATGATTGTGGAGGGACCGTCAGGCTTCATTATCACCTACTAACTGTGAGCAGCTCGTTAAAATATTAGACTGCATCCTTCTTTAGCAACCATGGGCCTAAAACAGCTGCCGCTGCGCAACTGACGTTCCCATAACCATATTTCAAGAAACGCTGCCATCTTTCCAGAAGGATTTTGCAGCACACAAATTGTTAAGTGGTTGAAGGGACAGTAGATGAAATTGCATTTAGATAGACAGTTAAAACAAAATTGATTGGCTTTCTAATATCTGCCGATATTGGGGGGGGTGGGAATAAAAAATCATTTATTTTTCCTTCAGGGGTTTCATGTGACCTACAAGAGGAATCTCTGCTTTGATATAAGGCAGATCATTGATTTAGCTCTCAGCTCCTTTGAGACATCTCTTAGAAGTGCTGCCACTTTCTTTTTGGGAACCAAATGCATTCTTGTCATAGCAGCCTTGGTGGCTGTCATGAAGAATCCAACCGAAATCTCAAATCGCACAAGAGCTATTTCCTCTTTATCAGACAAGTGCAGGTATTTGCTACTTTAGTCTATATTATACGCAAAAATGTTTTGCGCATATAGTGTCATATTTCTGTAAATTAACCTGTGCCCAGCTATTCATTTATTATCCTGAACTATAGCACAAAATAAAAGTCATGTTAGGTATAGGGATGAGGCTAACTATCTCAGACAAATACCATAATGTGTAACAAATGCCACCAACAGAAACACAGGGTAAACACATTAAACTCTACTCAAAAGAGCATTCACAAGAAATTTTACTTCCGTAATGTGACATGTTTCAAGCTGAAACATGATTTCAAAATGAATAAAACTAATTGGAGTGTAGGAATTTATGATTTAAGCAATTAACGAATCCTGCATAGTATGACAGATATTTAGCGAGGAAGGTATTGAAAAATAAGAGGGTTGGTGATGTCAGATAAAAAAACAATGTCACTTCAGGGGCGGATCAAGTTATGTATGATGAAATATTACAAAAACATTTATTTGTACAGTTTTACGACTGGTGCTATCATGATTTGCATTTTAAAACAATTGGTACTTCAGTGATACTTGAGTCTACTCCTGTGAACAGGAGAAAACAAATGGATGCTGTGCATTGGGTTTCTGGGAACCTCACAGCAGGGAAAGGACACTTGCCCTGAGCTAAAATAAGGCAGCTAATGTTTCATTTAGGGAGTCTCTCTACAAGAAAAATATTCAGCATTTAAAACAGTAATTTATATACTAGTGTGCTCAGGACGATACCAGTTTGCAGAAAAAGGGGGTTGCAAGCTTTGCCTTGTTGAAAGCCGTTTGCAAGGTAATAAATAAAAGAGTACAAATTTCAATTTCACACAAAGCTGCAAATGTAGGAAGAATAATGGAATGATGGTTTGAACACTCACAGACTACGTTCATAGTCAGTCTTTCAGATTGACAACCAGATTTACTAACATGTGTGACTTTCGAATTGGACCAGCATATGGTTCTGTATGTTACAGATTAGCCAATCTCACTCTTGAAATGTGAAGGAATAAGCGAATGTAAAAGTCAGTTCGGTTTTATAGCCAAACTGTGTGTGAACGCAACTGCATTTAGCCAATAAAACAGAACTGAAAAACCGTAGCCATATTACACTGCAAATAAATAAAACAACATTACACTGGCTCACCTCCACCAGAACGTCCTACAGTCCCTGAATACATCAAACAAACATATTATATCTTTCCACTACTCTTTGTTATGGTGATATGATCAATTTATCAGAACATAGTCCTCCCCCAAAGTGTGGGTCCTGCAGTGAGCCCCACGGGTATAAAAATGAAGTGTATCATAGAAGGAATGACAGCAGGCCACACGAGGGAGAATTTGATAAATGAACGAGAATGGACACACTAAAACCTGACCGTGAATTATACATGAGGAAGGCAGAAATTATGAAGAGAGGCAAGAGTGAGGTAAAACAAGGTACCCAGGCAAATCGAAGGGGGATGTGGTTGGGCTCGGCGAGCACACGCGTGACATTTTCCAGGGTTTTGCTATGGGTTAATTAGCAGTTGATCCCTTTGTGCAAGCCAAGCTGCCATTATGTTTTAAAAGCAGCATTGCTAGCTTAAAGTCTAATTACATTTAACGCACACCTGAAGCATTAAGTCAAACAGAAAATGTAAGTGACATCTCTACATTTTCCACTAATCTAAAAATATTCCAAATGGCATTTATTCCTTCACTTCCTCTGAATGACTCAGTCGGACTCCAGCTGGGCCAATTATGTGTCTAATTCTATGTTTCGAACAGGAGCGCTTTGCTACTGCATATCAAAGTGAAAACCTGACATTAAAAATAACGCTTGAAAGAAAGAAGTCATTAAGGGAACAGGTTGCAGCATTCAGCTGACATCACAATCACCACAACAAATTATTTTCATTAACGTCTCCCCACAAGAAGAAACCAAAGCTAACGTAGGAATGAAACATGGCTTCAGTCGCACAATTAATTCCACCAGTCATCCTCAATTCATGCTAGGAACGTCTGAGAACACAACAGTTCTGCAGGTTTAAATTCTCAGAAAGGTTGTTCGTGCAAATCAGCGCTTTCATGCTAGCCTAGCTTTCAGGTGATGACTACATCACTATTGCTAATGGTGATGAGTAAGTATCTTGGGCATTGCTTTGTCTGACTAACATGCCCCCACTGATTCAGCACTGTAAAAATTCCTGACATACAATGCAATACTCAAGCCTTACCTAAAACTACTTACTGTAAACATACACATTTTTTTATCATGATGGAGACTTTCCAATCACTTCTATTGTTTTTATGCTAAGCTAATGATAGTATGTTTATTAACCCATTTGGGGACCCTTGTATGGTGATATTAGGTTATACTACCCTTGTTGGAACATTTTGGTCCCTCAAATGTAGACACACCCTAATGCAGACACACTGAATCAAGGTTCAAGTAATGTTAGTATACTGTAGAAACTTAGACGCTATCTCAAATTTGAATCCTGATCATCTTCCTTTGATTGCTTCAAAGCTTTCAAAAGGTCATATACATTTAAAAAAAAAATACACACTAATACAAAAGACAATGCAACAACAATGCTTTGCTAACACCTGCATTCAACCACTCTTAGACTGTCAGTCATTCACCAGGAGAGCTGTGGAATGAGTATTACAGGACTACCGGCTCCTCTCTTCCCTGTCATTACCCATGCTGCCCCAGGGCATCTCATGAACGGGAACCTGCATTCTGTATACAGGGAAACTCTGAAACAACTTGAATTAAAACAAAAGGTAGCTTGATCCAAGAAGACCACTACCGTATTGTATACAATTCATTTTAAACAAAGACAGAACAAAGGTTGGGATGATGCTAGTCAGTGGTGTTTTTGAAACCTAGCACCACAGCTACCTGAGACCGCTATGCTGTTGAAAAAGATGCCCTGTTACACAAACACACACACACACTCAAACTTCTCACCTGCAATTAAAGGGCAGTGTGCTATCCAAACACCAAGTAGCACTCAAACAGCAGCAGCTCAGCAATGTACTCCAGTTTGGCCATAAATGTCCACTCTAGTGCACATTTAACGGACAACACAGCAATAAACACATTCTAAATCAATAGAAACAAATGGTGACCGACTGAGGCCATCCATCAGACAAGGGTAGTGAGGTAAACACACCCCCATACCCTTATAAACACTCACACTGACAAGGAACCTCAACTGCAGCAAGCTTAAGTCCCTCCAGGAGTTTACGGTCTACAGATAAACCATTCATTCATCCCTCAAAGTGGAGTTTCTCATAATGTCTGCCCTAGGCTAGTGATTTATGCAATAGTAAAACAATGACTGATATCCAAGCTCTAATACCCCCAGCCAGCCAGTGGAGTCACTTACGATGCAGGTGCTCAGAAGCATAGTAATAGACGTCCTCATAACCCTCATGATAATCCTCTTCCGGACGATACTTTTTGCCCTTGCGTCTCCTGGACCTCCGGATCTGCTTGACGAAGCCAAGGAAGCGATCCATGCCTGCCCACCGCGTGCAGTCCCCCTGACACAGGCGCAGACCGCTGCACTCCGCCAGTGTGTGAAGGTTTGTGTTCTGTTTCACAAAGAGCACGGCTCAGAGAGATCTCAGAAAGAGAGAAAGAGCGAGACAGAGGCGGAGAGGGAGAAAAGGAGGGGTAGGGAGTTGCAGGGGGGAAGCGACGGATAGCAGTCAGCTGGAGAAGATGGGTCAAATATCAGTCTTCGCTGGTGCACTGGTCTCCTTTAAGAAAACCGTGCGTGGATGGGTCCTCAGCAAATAGCTGAATGGGTCTTTGTGCAAGCGTGCACGCATGTGTAGGTGAGAAAGTGTGCACAGGGTAGGAACAAAAGAGAGAGAGACAAAAAAGGAGATAAGGGAGGGGGGAACACACAGGGAAGTGACAAAAACACAAAGTTCAAAGGAACCAGCAGCAAGGCGAGGAATCCTTGGGCTACGACTGTCTCATTTCAAAGTGGGAACAGGGGTGGGGAGTTTGTCTGCCTTTAAAATAATCATGAGGGTGTATCATCGTAAGAATGACAAACAAAGCAGTTGTGCACGAGTGGGATGTGGATGGAAATCCTCAAGGGTCTCTCTAGCAATTCCATTGCAAGACAAAAGCGATAATTCCACTGATAGAAGGGTCACTGTGGTCGCCGTGGCACTGACAAAAAGCTGAGAGGATTACCGCAATCTCCAATTTACCGCCAACACCAGCCTAGCCAGCCGGTGCTGCCTGGATCAGCGGCTAATAGCATTAATGGGGCAAGAGGACTTGTTAATTGAGCTGTTTGCCAACAATGACACCCAGGCGTGTGTCAGTAACCCATTCATTCAGAAGGGGTGGGTGACATGTCACCCCCAGGGTGATAACAACTCCCAAGAGACTCCTGAGAACTGATTCCTATTGTGCTGATGTCATTCTACCGCCTTGACATTGGGTAAAATGGTCAATATCTTTTCTAACCTTCATGTACTTTTCTTCCCAGCACTGGAGATGGACAATCACGTCAAAAACACCCTGTGATTCTTCGACTTATGGAATCACCCATTCTTTTTATTGCCAATTCTCACTGTGATTGGATGGCTGAGGTAGATCATCAAGGTCTAAAACATATCATGGGAGAATAAAACACTTCACAGAAGGCTCACTTGTCACGCAAGCGTCTTTTTCATGGTGTTGAGCCTTTTCTTTTGTGCAGACAAAGCAGGGGGGATTTCTTTGTCTGAGGTTTGTCATACGTACAAGCACGTAGTAATCCACCCCGTTGGATCACTCATTTTCTTATGCCGTGATTTTCATTTAGCAGCTATAGCCAGGTTTTCACATGTTAAGGATTACATATGCATTATTTGGTTTGTCTGGGGTTTTGGAAGGAGGGTGAGAAAGGAAAAAAACAGGGTCAGAGCGGAGCCGTCATCCAGCGGTAAACACACATGGTCTAGACATATCAAGCATTGGTTTGTACAGGAGATATTCCCATTAAGTTCCCATTGTTTCCGGTTACATTTCTGCTGCCATTCTAAGAAAAAAAATACATTTATTATTATTACTATTATTATTAATGCTTTTATTGTAATTAATCACATTATATGATCACATATTGACAGCCCATTTACAGCTGTACTAGAGCTAACTGCATAATTCTCAAATATCCTCAAACATTGAAGAAATAGGATCTAAACGTCCTATCAAATAAGACATTGCCTCTCTGATTGTCTACTGATGAGCAGACACATGCTTTCTCATCAGGGAATGGTATATCAAGGGAATTCACAGCTCTAACAATTTGGAGACCCAGACTTGTTTATTCAATCTGTCAGCCACCTGAGGCAATCAATGCACATTCAACAGATGCATTATTGTTTCAGGAAATACAAAAATCTAGACGCAATCTAGCTTGCGGGTTGGGTCTTTAATTAGCCCAGTGGTCGCCATACCTGTAATAAGACATCCTCCATCCACATTGGAAGACTGAGTTTGGATTCAGGGCAGCTGCTATTTGCAAAACTACATAACAGAGGCAGTATTCTCAAGCAGGGGCGTATTAATCCGCATGAAGAGAGTTCCTGTATAAAATAATTATTGTCTTCATTGGAGATGTGCAATTCACAATGCAGTAACTATTACTATTCATGAGGTAAGTGCATTGTAATTAAGGCTATGGCTAGGAGATGGTGTAATTAGGGCTAATTTGCTATATTTCATAATATTCCATCTGGTACTTTGGAATAAGAGCTGTAATGTGAAGCGTCAAGGAATAATAATTTTGTGATGGTTTGTGCTTGTATGTTATGAGGATTGTGGCAATGTTCCAGGCGTGAGTCTCTCCTGAGATTGTTTTCAGATAAACCACTGCAGTAAAAGCCAGGCTTTAAACACTGAGCCTGTGCCAAGCTCTTAGTGTCTCTGCACCTACTCTGAGCTAAGCATTTGATGCAGTCACCTATTCTCCTGACCAGCTCACAAACCCAAAATATAACTTTGTGTCTTATTTATTTTTTTGCTCAATTCCATTTGTATGGTAAATGCTGCGGTAGGTGCAGAGCTGCAATGGGAGTCATTCATAATGGCTGCATGATGAATTTCCTTAAAGGAACAGTTTACCCAAAATTGAAAACTTATTTTTTTCACTCACACTCATGTCATTCCAAACCATGTTGTTCCACCTTTAGTACTTTGTTCATGAATGTGCCAAAAAGAGCTATGTCCAATTTGTGTACAAATCTTTTGAAACAGAATGAAATGAGTTATTTAAGTTCACAAAACTGGTCTAAACGGTTTGTTCTCAAAACGGATTGATTATTGTCTTGCCTGAATGATGAAAGCTTTTTTTGTGTTAAATAAAAATCTGATCTGACAGCTTTTATTACAGACCAAGTCCTCATTCATGTCATGAAAAACAGAGAGGCCAGGACATTCTTCAAAAATTCACATTTTTATTGCATGGAAGAAAGAAAGTCATACAGGTTTGAAATTGAGGGTGAGTAAATGACAACATTTTCATTGTTAAAAGTGATTACCTCAGCAGTGACAGGTAGACTGAAAGTGTATGCGGATGAGCAATCCAGGCAGAACTTCTTAAAATCCTCACTTGTACAATCATTTGAGCATGAATTGCCTGAGGCTTTATCTGGAACCAGGGCTGTGCCAGTTTGTTGCAATATGGTAGCTCCTCTTTGGAAGCAAATCCATTGCCTGGGTAGAAAAAAAGGCTGTCCAGACACTACATCTGCTATGAGCAAATGCTTCAGATGGTTGAAACAGCCTCTCAGTAGAGGCAGGAGGATGACAGGTTAAACGTTTGTGTATTCACAGTTATTTGAACTGAGGCATTCAAGTCATGCAGGATTGCTGAGTCAAGTGCTTCACACCTTTACAAACAAACCAACCCACACAAATGAAAATTCTGTCTTTTTGAATGCTCGGCCTTCTTTTCCAGTGCCCACAGTCTCCCTCTCATGGTTGAGTGAAGCTCTTCCTTTACTAATTTATCACATCTGCAAAGCCCATAGCAAGTTCCATGAAGTACAGGAGGTCTATTTTCATACCTTCAGCTCTAGACTCTTCTTCATTCGAGATAGTGAAGAAACCTACACTTGACCAGTTTGCTAATAACAGGCACCTGGAAGGTTGCAGGGTCCATCCTCACAAGGAGGATCAACGTTGCCCGTAAGCATGGTAATCCAAGTTGCTCTGGGGGAAAATTGACTGCACTAAGTTGATTGGGCAGTTTTATGGTGACATTCAGGAGTGTAAAATTAAACTTTAAGCCAACAGCAAGTGATTTTAGAAAAATGGATTCATTATTAATATTCATTACCAGACACTATCATTTTAGTTTCAGGAGAAGTGCAAGAAAACAATATGGATAAAATGGTGTGTGTGTGTCTTGGGGGGGGGGGGGGGGGGGGTTGGATTGGATTGAATTTGTGTAGTTATAAGTTGTATTTGTGTCAAAGCAAGTTTGGAGCTTTGCGAGTATTAATTTTGGACCTTGACCACACTTTTTAAAGTCATGGAAGCAATTGTGTGGTAAGACATAAATATTCAATACTGTGAATTGAGGAAGGTGAGGTGACCGAAGTCAGAAATCAAATATGAGTCAGAACAACATGGTATCTCGCAGTAAACCTGTATGAATGTGCCTCCCTCTTCTTAGATTAGATAGGAATGTTATTTACTCATTCACAATGCATCCACTATAACTGTGAATATGGAGCTTATGGCTGAAACCAATTTGAAAGCCTTAGCTTGCCTACCTCAATCTTCCACCATGACAGCCCTGATGTACTGTTATTACAAGAACAGAAGCATTTTAGAGTGCAGGCCCGAGCACGGATCAACTAATGGAAGGGTTTTAAGGTCATGCCTAAATGCTCGACAAGATGCGAAACATCCTAAGACCTTCATTGACATTGTCATTAACTTGGTACATACTTAATCCTTTGCATCAGTTCCTTTCCGAGCCTGACGTCAACATGAGATTAGGGGGAACCTCACAAAGGTTGATTATTTTTGGTCGAGATGGTTGGTAAACCCAGAGGTGATCAAACAAGCCCACCAAATAACTCTGACTGAAGGGAACTATCTCAATGAACATTGTTAAGAAGCTGGTAAACAGCACCAGAATGACAAGAATAATGCAAAAAATGAGGATGAAAATATGCATCTTTAAGTATAGCACTGCTGTCAAGATCGAGCAGAAGAAGAAAGAGAGAGCAGAAGAAGAACGATCGAAGGATTTACTCTTTCACGCCCGCCCCCTGATTCGTTTCACGCACAGACAGTTAATGTTAACCAAAGACTTATGGGCTGACACCAGCCTTCATTCAACATCAAAAAACAGTGGGCAGAACAAAACTGTGACCTTCCCACCCTCTACTGGGAGTTCTATAGCGCTATAGGAGTAGAGGAAAGAAAAACATCATTACATCATTTAATTCATGTGTGGGTTTTTTCGGCTGGTAGTCACTGATAAAACATACTACTTTAAAAAGTGTTGGGCAGTGTTAACCAGCCAGATCCTGATGTATCCACAACGATTGGAGTCAGAATATAGTCAAAGACCAAATAAGAGCTAGTCCAACATCAATGAAAACAAGTGGTCCATTTTTTTTTTAATCATTGGGGAGAGAATGCATGAGTGCCTGGCCCATCTGTGTGACCTGTCTAGTCTGCTCGCTCAAACCGACTGACAGACTTAGGCCTTGTTTACACCCAGTATTAAGATGCATTTTGGTCAATCGGATCACAAATAGACGCGGCAGACACATAACCATTTACACCGGGTGTTTTAATCTGTCCCTTTTGTCCACTTTCGACCACTTCTGTCCTTATTTCTTCAAGGGGAGGGTCTATGGGCAGGTAAATATATGTTGTTGTTTTTTTTTTTTCAGATATTTCGATCTAATGGAGAAAATACGATTTCGCAATTTACAAAGCGCAATTTGAAGGCGCACGGAGACAACGGAAAAACAGAGAAAGCATCAGCTTACCTTCTGCTCTGACAGCCACAAGAGCAGGAAATCAGGAATGGTGAGAGAACATTGTGCTTGGTAAATTTTTTGTCTTCAAACCAAACTTAGGCAATCCGGTCAAATGCGTTTTCGACTAGCACTGGAAGCTCAAAACGTTTAAAACCCCGTTTTCACCTGTAATTAGCGTAATCCATGTGTGATCTGATCGACCAAAATGCATCTAATACCAGGTGAAAACAGGGCCATAGAGGAAGTCACGCATAGAACTACACAGCAATGACAGGAAGGCGGCCTCCAACACAAAGCTAAACTTCTTAAAACTCCAATCACCCAGAAAGGGTTAAGACTCATCACCTTAACTTCCACAATAGAATAAAGAATGGACAGAATATGGGTATAATATGCGTTTTGTGATTAACAGCAATCTTCATGTGAATAATCTTATAATGATTCTAAAATTCTCAAGAGCTTCTTTTTAATTGGTTTTAAAACATTTTATATATACAACAATGACATATACAACAACGACAACATAAATACAACAACAGCAGTAATTATATAAAATATTATTATATATAAAAAAACAATTTAAATATAAATCTACTACTATTAATAATAATATTATTATTTTATATTTATTTATGTGACACAAATGGAATTAAACAATATCAAATCTGATTCAGAATTGAACCGAAGCCGATAGTTTGTGAATCAAATCGGAAAATCTGAATGCGCAGCCTGCCTAACAGAGCCTGAGAGAGCCAAATATATCCAGTAAACAACATTGGATTCATTTAATGGTGGGAATCCTTTACTGATAGCAGTCACGTGAGAAGTGTTCATGTTAGAAACTGATTTTAAAGATGAATGTGGAAAAAAGGCTGAAAGGGAGCATGCAGATGGTGACGTCTCTGAATAAAACTTGAGGGGAGGGAGTGACACAGACCGCTAAAAATCACATTCGGATCAAAGCACAGATTCAGCATGTCACAAACAGCATTTCCAAAAGCAACGATGTCAAGTGAAAGTGTCCAAATCCTGGTTTGGACATCTCGGCTGACCCAGGCTGACCTCGGGGTCTCAGGCGCCAGTTTTGTCCCCTGAACCAGTCAACCTTTTCAACCGCCATCAGACAACTGCCAGCACTGTGCTATAACTGTGAGCGTGTGTACTTCTACAACACATCCTTTAGGCACTCACATTCCCTAGGCACCCCCCATGTGTCATTCCTGACAGAGGGAGAAATCTTCCGCCAGGCTTGACAGACATGTCCACATTATTAATGTACGTGACATGACTTCAAATGGAGTCGATTGTTTTCCTCAAGCCTTTCAGTGACAACACAAAATTCAGCACGGAATTTGGCACTTTTACTGGCTAAAAAAAATTAGCCTTTCCCACAGGAGTCAGTATTGAAGGGCATTTAAAAAAAATTTAACCAAGAAGGCATCTTAACCTTGTAAAACTGTGTGAAAAGCCCCTTACACAACACAAGACGTCCAAGAATGAAGGTAGAAAGAAATGATTGTGATTATTTAAATTGACCAATTTTTGCAATGTCCTCCAGAGGAACTGACGAGAGTTGATTCTGTATAAGGCTGGATTAAATAAATATGCTTGCCGTTGTTCATTACCTTACATGCCCTTGCACACAGCAGACTCGAAGTGCTCCACAACATGCAGAGGCGTCTGATTAACATCGTTTTATTGTGCAAGAAGCCTCCTGAAGCTCTTTGGGAAATACTCCAATTGCCAAAAGTGCCATTTTTTTGAGTGACAGTTAACATTTTCTGCCATTCGCAGGTCGATCACACTGTACCCAGACTGTCGTCAACTATAAGTTTATCAAGCGACAAGAATACTTTTTGTGCGGAAATAAAACAAAAATAACGACTTTATTCGACTATTCCTTTTCTTCCTTGTAGGCCTGAAACGAGACTTCAAGAGATTTCCACGACGCGCACGCGCGAGAATTGCGATCTCCTTCAACTACTTCAGTTAAGTTCTCGCGCGTGCGCGTCGTGGAAATCTCTTGAAGTCTCGTTTCAGGCCTACAAGGAAGAAAAGGAATAGTCGAATAAAGTCGTTATTTTTGTTTGTTTTTTCGCACAAAAAGTATTCTCGTCGCTTGATAAACTTATAGTTGAGCCACTGTTGTGACATGGAATATTTAAACATTTTCTTCATTGACTTTCTGGGCCGTCAGGATTCATTCCCTTAGGCAGTCTATGGAGGAGTGATCCACCTCTCAAATTTAATAAAAAAATATCTTCATTTGTGTTCCGAAGACGAACGAAGGTCTTACGGGGTTGGTACAGCATGGGGGTGAGTAATTAATGACTTAATTTTCATTTTTGGGTGAACTAACCCTTTAAGTGAGCATTAGATCTAAATGTACATGCTCATGTCTCTTTTTATATTTTTTTATATTTTACAATTAAGCATTTAGTATCAACCAATAAAATAAAATAAAAATACATTTGACCAACTCTAAAACAAAAATGCATCATACTTTTGCTACCAGTGTCTCTCGCCTGAATGGCTGTGGGGGATAACATGAACGTCTAGACATCAGCCTGCTTTCTTCAGACAACACTACTACTATAAAAGCATCACATGACTTATATATAAAGCTAGCACAGACGGTAGTATCTCTCCCTTGGGAAAGATGCTGTCCTCTCAAAGACATTACATCTTCTTGTGGAGCACGGTCTTTGAATCATGAGGAATGTTTTTGTGACACGATGCCCTGTAGGCCACTAGTTTCGTCTGCCGCAGTAAACACAATCATTCCTCTGAGGATCATGCCATCGCCACAATCTGTCTTCGGCCTTTGTGCCAATATATTGATTCGACGTAACCTGCCTAATGGAGTGTGATGTGGCTCAAGCGCCACTGGGGAGTAAGAAAAATTGCAAGCACCTCAAATGTCTCGATTTTATTTCATGTTAAATTAAAACCACACAGCGATGCTACATTTCATCAGATTTTTTCTTATAAGATATAAGCCCCAAATATCATACTGAAGATATAAAAGATGTGAAGATGGAAATGTGGTGATTTGCCAGAATATAAAGTGTTTCTGCTGCAGGCATCTTCTGTGGTGTGAAGAGGGAAAGATAACACCTCTGTTGCTGGTGGGTCTAAAAATATACATTTACAATCACAATAGACCTCTTGTTAGTTCATGTCACAAAACAAGCTTTAGAAGGTATCACCAAGTACTCATTTGATAAAAAAACTTTCCATTTTTAAAGAAAATTGATTTTGATCATGTTCGGAGGTTCACATGTTACAAGTGATGCAATTTATTGATTTATTTTGTTTTTATTCAAGAGTTACCTGATGACTATTAGAAAGTATATAGGTCCTAAAACCAAGTTTGGGCTTGTTCACAGTCATGGCTACTGCATCTGGGCCAAATTTTGTCATGATACTGCATCTCAACTTGGAAAACACGATCGCTGGTCCTATAGCTTTAGCCAAGCAGCATGTCATGTCACTGAGGATTTTCTCAAGATCTACGCATCGTGTTATGTTGTGTGTGAGCTTGTTTGAATCGAGACATCCTGCTCTAAATAAAGATGTGTTATTAACAATGGTTATGTGGCGCAAAAGCCTCATCTGTATACTGTTTATATGCGCATCGAGGGCGACTTTTTATGGTTTTACGTCATTAAATTGGGATCGGTTCGAAAATTTTGTGTCTACCAAGTGTCATGTAATGTGTGTGATTATCAGCCGATACCGATCTGCAACTGACTGATCGCAGCATCCCTAATCTTAATGAGTACAAATCCTGGCAAAGGATATGTCTTAAATGTCAGCTTACCACCTGCGTTGTCATTTAAACATTAATTTTTGGTTATTTGTATTTAATATATTTTGTGTCTTCAAATGTCTGTATTTAGTTCTGTGTGGGGAGTGAACGAAAGGGAGCAATCTCAACAGTCCAGCATGCCTTTCTTTACTTTGAACTTGGGATGCAATCTGACTTCCGATACGATTCAAACAATCCTATTATCCACAGCGGAGCGAAGCTGTTCGTACAGTCAATTAAGGTGAAGGGACTCATCCAGGGCATCTTCCTAGATTTAACATGGACATGCTGGTGGACGGTTCTATAATTTAATTTCCTCCTTTGAAATTGAACTGAGCAAATTTACAAGAAGTTCAGATCAGGTGCATTGACCGTGAAAAATGGCACGCATGACTGGCTAGGCAGTCCTGTGGACCATAATGGGAAAATATGTGTCATATGTACACACTCTCAGCATGCTAAAAGCGGTGATAAAAAAGTCAAATTTGATCCTAATCCTGTTTAAAGCATGAAACGTACCAACTGATGTCAGGGGAACACCGTGTCTGCCAGTCCAAAGAACAATCATATTACACCAAACTGTGATAGTGTTTCCAGGACAAGAGACTGTTTCACAAATGTCACGTTGGACATTTTATTAGGTCAGATTTTCACATAATGCCATAACAATGCTTAGATTTGATTTAAACACGTGTCTATAAGAGGAAATAGACTTCGAAACCCACCCTTGGAAGTGTGAAAACTAGCTTTAGTCTCCCCTACAACAGAAGATGAGGTCTGATACCACCTTTATCTTAAAGCCAAGCAGTACAGAGCTACTTTCAATGAGAAGCAAAACTCTTCATTTTAACGATGACAGGCTCAGAGAGCACACTAATGTAATTCACTTGATTGAGAATCTCTGGCCAGCCAGAACCAACCAATATCCAAGAGACCTCCATGCAAGTCTGATTTTCATTTTATAAAATGGTGGCAAGGACATTATAAAAGCCTCAAATCAATGAAACAGTAAAGAGCTCACCAACCTTTAATGAGATAACCTTGAAAACTACGAGGACAAGAAACAGAAACCTTTTTTAGTAGACTTGCACCAGGCTGCATTAGAGAAACTTTATCACCGGCATCTAGACATTGACTGAAATACAGGACAGAGTCCCTGAGAATAAAAGTCAAAACTGTTCAGTGAAAAAGCCTCATCAACTTAGGAAAGTGGCAACGCTACAGATCATTCACACTGCCAAATATTTAGCCACCGTTCCCGACGGATCATATATTAGAGCTCATAATTGCTCACTTGTTTCCTTACTCAGCTGGCTCTGATTTCTAACACTTAAAAAAAAAAATCTCCCAGCTCTCGATATGCCAAAGTCAGCAGGACGCCATGAGTCAGACACTATCATTTTAACAGTTGCAGCCATGGAAGTCACAATTATGCAGAAATCACTCAGTGGACAAAAATAATATGAAATACTGTGAAATCTATGAAAAGATTGTAAACATGACTGCAAAATTATATCTATTATTAAATCAAAGTTTATCTAGATGGTGGACCAGCATGGCATAGCCAAAACTTATCTTGGTAAAGCTGTTCAAGGAAGTCTTGCTGGTTAAGGTAGATAAGCAGCAGTGATGGCATTTAGTAGGAATAAAATGTCTTGAAATCACAAGCAAGGTGATTTAGAGACAAAGCCTGTTTGAATCAGACAGGTTGGAAAGTGATACGCCAGCACAGAAAGAGCAATTTGCTCCTTTTATGGTTCCAAGTACACTGATCAAATCAGGAGCTGAGTATTACTGCAGCTGTACGCAATCATACCTCACACACTTGAGTCTGGCCAATGCCTGGACTTTTGGAAGGGCTGGTAATGAAATAGAGAAGACAGACATTGAAATATCTGTTTTGTGGGAGCTGAAAGGAAAACACACTTCACGCAATAATACAAATATCACAAAAGAATGTCCCTTTAGATATAATACTTAGAGCATTATAGAAACCTTTGCTTTGATGGACAGAATAAAAATGGCAGAGGTCTGTGTGCAGCAGACAGGTAGGCACAGACGGTCTGGTTTTAGTATATAACTCACTGAATATAAACCCAACAGATTACTCAGATCATTAGGATCACATCAGCTAGAAAGACCAAGGGTTCACTCTAAGCAAGGAGAGTCTGCTTTTAGCTATTATGCCAGCCGCAGCTGGAACCAGCTTCCAGAGGAGATCAGATGTGCTCCTACAGTCACATTCAAATCCAGACTCAAAACACATCTGTTTAGCTATGCATTTACTGAATGAGCACTGTGCCACTGTTCGTCCGACTCCGACTGTTTTTACTGTACTTTATTTTTTATTCTAAACTGTTTTAATTATTCTTATTTGTTTTGATTATTTTATTTTCTCCTATGTAAAGCACTTTGAATTACCATTGTGTGTGAAATGTGCTATATAAATAAACTTGCCTTGCCTTGCCTTGCCTTACCTAGTATGTGTTAAAACTATAGTTTGAAATATAGGTTATGTGAAGAAATAATCGTGCATTCAAATTTTGCTCATGATTGTTAATTATATCCATACTATAACCTATTTTACCAATCTTAATCAGTGTTTTAGACTTAATTCAATATTAATAATAATGATAATAATATTAAATATATGAAAAATAATATTTACAAAGAAAATAAAGAAAATATAGGAATACTTGGAGTAAGATAACTATTATATTAAGACTAACATATATATTTTGTCATTGGCCAATTAACTATGTATTCATTAATCTGTTTGTTTGAAGCAGAAATCGAACATTAGGGATTTATACTATCTTTCCATTTAAACCAATGCCATATCTTTGTTCACCCCATGAGTCCTTCAATATAACCCCTTCAAACTGGCCCCAAAAAAAAAAAAATTCTGCCGAATGACAGAGCATGTCGTTAACCCTGAGAGCTAACTCATATAACTGCTCAGTGGGAGGACAAATATTACCACCTACAGGAATCTTAATGATATTTAAGACCTTTCTGAGATGTAAATATGCTGCGAATCACAGCACACAGCAGGATAAGTGATATGATTGGGTAGCGCATAATGGATATTTATGAAACCAATATACATGGTTAGAGGTTTGAGCGTGTTCTTAGAGAAAAGTGCTATATGTTTGAAAGCATGAATATATCAGTTTGCGTTTGTGTGTGGGAGATAATAAACCACCTCTACCATGGAAACATACAGTAGCCAAGACAAAATATAAAACCTACATCATTTTACCATAACAACATAAAATATAAAATCAGATTATTACAACATGCAATCAATGATGCAAATCATTTTGTATCATTGTTAAGGGGTTTGTGGTAATGGCCCTATGAACACATATACAACTAAATAAATAAACAGACAAATGAAATATTGATTTCAGTTTAAGTAATTATACTGTGAGAACTGTGCGAGTAATAAGCAGCCTTATACAATGCTAGCTATCCCATAACACACATTAGACAGACCCATAGGCTCAAACTCTGACATTAGAGGCCTAGAAATGTCACAGTAAGTGAAAAGTGCCCTAAAAGCTCAAAAGGGCTTTTAGGTTTAAACAGAACTGTTAAAAGGCCAGTGGAGGTTGAGCCAGCAAGGCAGCCGCTGGAGGTGTAAGTGAGTGTTCCTTGTGTTAAACGTTACACTCCAGGTCTCCCTGCACATGCTAGGCTGGCGGAGTCGTTGTTAACCTTGCAGTCGACCCTTCACTGGCAGGAGATGAGACGAGAAGCGTCTCTGTAGGTCAGTGTGTAACACATGACTCCCTGAAGGGTCTAATGTCCTTAAGGTTACTTCACACAAAGGCTCTGTATGGGACCAGATAAGGATGAATTTGCACAGTCTGCATGTAATGTGTGTGCAATGGAAACCTCACTGGTTTCTGACAAAACAAGAAACCGACTACTGGAGAGAAAATCTAATCCAAAGTCCACATTGGAGCATCAGCATGTTTTTGGACATGGCGGCACTATACATACACTAAGTCAAAGGTCTGTATGCACTTTATTGCGCCCCAAAAAACCCAATGCTTTCAGCTATTTTTGTAGATTAAAATTAATTCATGTCTGCATTTTAATTTATACACACATATTTGTATAGAAATAGCACACACAAAAAGCTGGGACAAAGTAAAATGAAGAATTAAAATAATTAAAATGAAATGGTATTGAAAACTGATATAATCATGGTACCATCACATGTTGGCTATGTTATTTATAAAGGGCTTTCAGAGTGTTTCAGGTGAGTTTCACAGAATCTCATTCTATTCAAAATGAAGAGTATTAAATGATACAATTGTAACACACTGCAATTTGCTTGCGTTCCTGGCTGCTCGCTCGTGAAAGGATTCGTTTGCCGTGACAGCCAAAGAGTCTGGCAGGCGTTTTCTCTTATCTGTGGCCACAGGTACGAACACGGGCAGCCCTAGGACAGGGGAAGCTGTTCTGCCTTGGAACATTTATCATTTTAGGAGATATGCTCTAGTGAACCTACTCTTATTGTTTGCCCAGTGGCCATGGCAGAAGGTATTGTGTTCACTGTGGGGATAAAAACATACAAACAATATGACATTTTGAGAGACACGAAAAATAGGCAGAACTAGAGCAGATAGAAAAAAAAACAGGCCCCAGGTATGGTCTCAGATGCCCTCAATAAACTCTAGAAATATTCTGACAAATCATAGCAACACTTCAATATTGCCTTACTCAGGCGCTCTCATTAAAAATTAATTGCTGTTTTTTTAATATATATATATATATATATATATATATATATATATATATATATATATATATATATATATATATATATATGTAGGTCTGGGAAACATTTTGGCAGACAAAACGTTCTCCTTCCTGACATGTAATTGACAGCCAGTGTCACTTCGGTAAACAGGGAAGTTTGAGGGACTGAAAGTATATTGAAGAAAATTTTTGTGTTCATTCGGTGCACTTTGTCAAAAACACAATATAACAGAAAACGCAATAGTACCGAAACAAGAGTGGTCAGGAGCCTGAGGCTTAAAGCTGAAGGGACGTCTGTTCAGACCTTTTTTTTTTTTTAAGTTGAGTAGTTAACAGATGAACAGCTTTTATTGTTTTGCAAAATCACATGCATATTCATTTTCCTGACAGAATAATTTGTTTCACATCAGTACTCTAAGATGCATTTCTGCTCATTCATTAGAGATAAATGCTTCATCTTGTTTATTTTTCTTTTTTAGTGTTAAATAGTATTTATTAATAGTATCCATGTATTTTTATTAGAATTTTGGGATAATCACGAAAAAACAACAAAAAAACACATTTTCCAGCATAAAATTACGAGAAGCATTTTGCATTAACCCTTTACTAGACTGAGGACTACATCATCAACATTAGACAGTATCATTATCTGTTCCACATGCCCTACTTACTGATTCAAAACACACAAACCCACACAGTCCGTATTATCATATTACATGCTCTGCCTCAGCAACCTGGTATATGGAGCATCTCCACCACATGCTGCGCAGTCTGACTTGTTGGTCTGACTTGTATAGTGTGCAGAGATCCCTGGAAACATGATTTTGTTTTATTTTGGCACACATATGCCATGCCATATTACAGCATATGATATGACACAGTGTGACAAATGCCTTTTAACAGGATTACTACATTTCATGGACGGACAGATGGATGGAAGTTAAAAAACAGCTGTATACTGTTTGAAGCAATGCAAAATGCATTTAAAATGTGTACACTTTTACTACATACTATATAGACTTTCTTCTAATAATAATATTATGTTAAACAGTATAGTAGGCTATTGGCTGATAGTGAAAGCCAGATACTGTGTGACTGTGAACCAAGTAGAACACAAATTACATTGGACTAAAAACCCAAACCGAGAGAGAGGTTTGCCTCATTTAATATTCAAGCTGTTACAATAGTCACATTTAATCACTCTCTTAAACAGTCTCAGACATAACATATGCGATAATGGAAAACAAACACTACTGGCTGCTTTCGCAAAGTACATTAGAAAAACTTCAGCTTAATGAGAGACGTTAATGCTCATGAGTTTGTAGCTACTAATAGACCTCTGATAACAGTATCATGGCATACTGCAGGAGTTAAATAAAGTTGGAAGAGCTTTCACAAGATTATTAAATAAAGAACTACCGGAGGCCTACAGTGACACATGGCCTAGAAAAACGGTCAAATGCAAAAAGATACCCAGGTTGGGTTTTATTAGATCCTAGAGTGCGTTCTCTCAGATGGAAGAAAATTCCTCTGTCCATACATCTTTCCAGCACAGACTGGTCGATATACAGATCAAATTTCCAACAAAAACACTCTTGCCAAGCATTTATATTTTCAAGCCTCTCTCATTTCATAATTATGTAAATGCTAATATAACCAACGTCTCTCCTCTCCTGCAACTATGTCATCTACAATAGTCATGTGACACAGGGCTGTATTTGCATTTGGGAGAGAAAATTACTGTCTTGAAAATTACTTAATGAAAATGTACTGAAAAAAGTTTTTTTTTTATTTATTTTTTTTTTTATACAGGGACAACTCACACTACATGTATAGTAACATTTTTAGCTAAAAGCTCTATTTCACAGAACAGTGGTCATGGTTATTAAATAACACATTATTTAATAACACATCTAAAAACAAGCAAAAAACACTATTCCAAACACTACACCAAAAAAAGTATGCTCCGATACTTCAGGGGCCATCCAGTCTAATAATTTAATGCTTCCTATGATGAAGGAAAGCCTCATGGATATGTATTAAAATGCCAGCTGAAAACGCACACTGAGTAAACAACACTTTATGATTAATATTCATGAGAAAAGTCTGTAAAAATGACATAAAACAGACATCTCCAATAAAAGGTCAAAATAGATATAAATAGTTATAAAAGTTTAAAAACATTTCACGCATATTTCAATATACTACTGATCTGTTAATCCTTATTTAATGCATGTTAATGACTGATGAAAGTTATTATAAAGTGTTATGTGATCCAAAAGTTAAAGGTCACAAATTAATTTTGATATTTTTAATGAAATCTGGGATATTTCTGTTCATACACAACTACCAATTTAACGCTTCAAAAAAGTTCATAGAGATCGTAAAACTAATCCATATGAATAGAGTGGTTTAGTCCAAATTTTTCTGAAGAGACACGAGCACTTTATATTGAATCTTGGATTATATTCGCATGTTAAAACTGATCAGCGAACAAAAAATCAGCTCAACCGAACCTGCTTGCCGCACAATAACAAACCTCATTGGCACTTGAGGAAGCTTAAAAGCATTGTTGCGTAACACACAAGAATGAACCTCACTGGTTCTTGTGGAAGCTCAAACATGCGAGAATGAACCTCATTAGTTCTCGCACGTCCTAAATGGTATCTAAATTTGGAAACGCAAAATGTGACAAAAAAAAAATCACATATCATATCTTGTGTTTCTGAATTCTGTACTAATTCTTAATTACATTTATAATGCATGCCTCTGCATATACGTGTTGTATTGTAACACATTATATACAGTCTGAACTTCGACAGCACACCCAAAAGAAGTCCTGCAATGATATCCTGCATAATGGAGGAACACAGAGGCAACGTTTAAAAGAAATCCTTTATTTCTATTTAGACTCAGAAGCGAAAGAGCTTTGAAGCGGAATAAACTACATTTCGATTCTCTTGTATCTCTCCCACTCTCTTTCTCCTGAAAATCCCACTTCCTCTGAGGAGGGGTAATCACAGAGGAACATGCACTCAGATCCCCTCTCCATCACAAAAGCTCTTTGCTTCTGGAACTGGCAAAAGAAAAATTAGTTGTGGGCTACAAAATGCAGCATATATCTTAAAAAAATAAAAAAATGTACTCACAATTGAACACAAAAGGGCCACTACACGCATGTATATGCATATCTATATATATATATTGCATTTTGATTCATTTTTATTGTGCATCTCACAATGTCAATACACTGTTACAATGCTGATTTTGATAAATATATCCTTTAACATGTACACTACAGTCCTTTCTCCAAAGCTCAGCATAAAGTTCATGTGGTGAATCTCACGGTTTGTATTGAACTCATCAATATTTACAGGTATTTGTTTGTGTTTATTTGCGATTTATGCGATAGCAGTTCGAGAGGGTCAAATGTTGATCATCAGCAAAAAAAGAAATTAATTTTAACTAGAACGCTTCATTAATCACAGTGATAAAAATCTGCTGACTGGACATGCAGTTACCTCAGACAGAGGTTACAATTCACTGCATAAGCATGCAAAGGAAAAGTTTTGAGGTCAAAAATATTCAGTTGAGGACACTGCTGATCTAAAAAAAATGTAAAGGTTTCTTTGCTGATAATTTTCACCACTAATGTTAACACTTTCCCTGCCATTGACAGAATTTTCCATCATTTATGAGACCACGCTTCCCCGCCATTGACGGAATATTTCACTATTATTCGGTAGGGGGCGCTATTAGGCATCTTCTGAAAGAGAACAATCTCGAGATCAAAACACAGGCACAAAAGAAGCAGAAACCAGCCATAAAAACATTGCTTATGCAAGTTGCAGTCTTTGACAAAAACGCGATTTTCTCAAAAAAGAATGCATGCAGGTCTTTTTCTCTCTTTTTTTTTTAAGCAGAGGCTCTGTTTTTTTATTTTGATATGGCATTACTACGAAATAAATAAATTGTGAAAATTATCAAAAATGCTGGCAAAAACGGTGGCTGCCAACTTATTTTTAATTTTTTTATGCTGGCGGGAAAAGAGTTAAATGCCCAATAATTCCAAATAACCAAGACCCGTTTTAAAGGGAATCAAATGTGGTCTCTTTTCTTATAACGTCATATAGTGACTAATAACAGGCTGATTTCACAAAGTTATTTGATTTAATAATGCATCTCAAAAACAGACGGTTAAGTTTTATATTAAATACACCTGGCTGGCAATCATATTTAATTGCCAGAGATCTATTTGAGAAATGTCTGACATGGGTATGAATGCATATTTCAAAATGCGCATAAACAAACACTCTCCCTCAAGAAAAATGCACATGCACAAGCAGTCAAAAACAAATGGCCACCATTTGTAAAAATCAGCCCAGTCATTTCCAAGTGCCAACAGAAGTGAAGTAAATGCTTGATGACTGAAGCCATTTACTCTGCACTTGATTGCTCTCTCCTCCATTATAGAGCAAATAAAACAATAGTATTGCTGAATACGGTCTCCATACACCACTCAGTGCTACTCATTGTCTTTTTTTATTCTCCCAAGGTCTGCTGACTAAAAAACTCATGGCATTTCTGAGAGACTATCTCATAAAGTCAGATAATGTTTATTACGTCCATACATTTCTAATAGGTACAGTACCACTATCATTCATTCATTCATTTCTGGTCTTTACTCAATATACCTGTAACAAACTAGCTGGCTGATAGCGAGTTGAGAAAGTACGCAGAGGTAAACTGTTTGCTTAGCTGAGTACCACAAATCATAAAATAAAATGACAAAAAACTGCTTTATTCACCAAAATGCAGGAACATGAATTAATAGCTGCTTCAGATCCAAGTGTTCAGCTAAAAAGGACAAAGATAGATTTTGGTGTTTATGTGCCGCAATCTGGAAGCAGTGCAGTACATCTGGATAAAACATGACTTCGCTGTCAGCATTTGTCCAGGACAGCACTGTGGAATTGTCTAAAGGAAAGTGGATATGGAAACCTTAGTCACCCGGTCTCTCTCACACATCCCTCCTCTCTGACGTCAGCCAGCCTCAACACTTCTTATTTTCAGATGTCGTGAGAAGTCAAAGGTTCTCTTTATATTTATCTGCGCAAAACGGATGTAGAGGTAGCTTCGGAAGCTTTCAAGTCGACAGATGTGTGCTCTCAGCGCATTTGTACAAGACGATGAAGCTTATTATTTATAAGCTATCTACTCCGAGTCATATAGGCGAATGTGAAAGTGACTCTGAGGGCTTTTTTTTTTTTTTTTTTTTTTTTTTCCTCATTCAACTTTATCAGACTCTGGAATATATTGGTTTGGTGAAAACATCAAGGCTGTCATATAAGAATAACTCTATATGACCCATAAAAACGAACGAGAACACATTTTCACTGTTAGAGAAATAACATATTTGCACTACTGTTATTGTCCAGGGGAAAAAAGCAAGTTAAATGAACTTTTGCGATGACATGTTTTTGATGTTTTTGAAAGGAGTCTCTTATGTCCACAAAGGCTGCATTTTTTAAACAAAATACTGTAACAGTAATACTGTGAAATATTATTATGAAAAAAATACATTTAAAATATTTAAATTGCAATTAATTCCTGTAACGGCAAAGCATCTTCAGTGTCACATGCTCCTTCAGAAATCATTATAATACATACAAGACATTTCTTATTATCAACGTTGAAAAATGGTTGTGCTGCTTCATATTTTTGTGAAAACCATCATACATTTTTTTAGGATTCTGTGATGAAAAGAATGTTCAAAAGAACAATATATTTACTTTAAATAATAATCTTTTGTAACATTATAAATAGCTACCTTTACTGCCATTTTCTATCAATACATCCTTACTAAATCAAATAAGATGTATAGCCCATGTGAAGTAGCAAGCATCCCTTAAACCATAAAAAAAATATACCTGAGCAGCTCATATGTTTATGAAATATTTCAAACAAAGATTCATGCTTAATATGTAATAACGCAAAACAGCAGATGTTTCATCAAGTAATATCTGCAAACAACATAATTTAGAGACAGCTAAAAGTGCTAAGATTAAAGGGTTAGTTCACCCAAAAATGAAAATTAAGTCATTAATTACTCACCCCCATGCTGTACCAACCCCGTAAGACCTTCGTTCGTCTTCGGAACACAAATGAAGATATTTATGATTAAATCTGAGAGGTTTATGACTGCTACATAGGCTGCCTAAGGGACTGACACCGGACGGCCCAGAAAGTTATTAAAGAAAATGTTTAAATATTCCATGTCGCAACAGTGGCTCAACTATAAGTTTATCAAGCGACGAGAATACTTTTTGTGCGAAAAAACAAACAAAAATAACGACTTTATTCGACTATTCCTTGTAGGCCTGAAACGAGACTTCAAGAGATTTCCACGACGTGCACTGTTGTGACATGGAATATTTAAACATTTTCTTTAATAACTTTCTGGGCCGTCCGGTGTCAGTCCCTTAGGCAGCCTATGTAGCAGTCATAAACCTCTCAGATTTAATCATAAATATCTTCATTTGTGTTCCGAAGACGAACGAAGGTCTTACGGGGTTGGTACAGCATGGGGGTGAGTAATTAATGACTTAATTTTCATTTTTGGGTGAACTAACCCTTTAAAAACAGCATTGTAAAGCAATACATTTAAAATAGCACTGTAGTGTAATGAATTTAAGAAGCGCTGATACTTTAACCATTATGAAGAATAATTAGTGACACGTTGCATAAGATGAAGCCAAATCAAACCATGAGCAATTTCATTTGAAACAGCAAAAAAATTAATCGATAAATACGATAACCGCTTATGGCACAGAGCAGCACACTCATCCATCATGCTGTGCGATAAGGCCTCGGGGTTCGTGAGGTTTCATCTTACTTGAAATAAATTAACGATGGTGAGGAAACCATCTGTCCGTGAACACAAGCCTCCTGGTTAATGAGCAAGTTTTTGTGCGTAACGCGGCCTCCCAGCATGCCACGGGAACGTGATCAAAATACCTCAGGGCCATATGCACACTGCTCTGATTCTGAGAGGAGTCTCGAATTAGCATTTACCTTTCAAATCGCTCATTCTAGTGACAGCTACTGGCAGGAAACGGCTGGCTCATTAGAGGGCGACTTCGGGTGCTGCGTCAAATGCCTGATGCGTCCACTCGAACCCTGCAATCGCAGAGGCTGTCGGACCGAAATGAGACGTGTTCAGAGAACTTTAGGGGCTTGCTTTTTTTTTTCACAGAATGTGTCTTCACTGAGAGGATAAGAAATGTGCTAAAACAAAGCGTTTTGCCTCTGGTAACTGAGTTACTCCCATTTTCTAAAGGACCAAGACTTACATTTTTTATTCATAAGCTCTTTTGGCAGTTATTGACAAGATAATAATGTATTGCACAGGGAGACAAAAACTATGTTCATGCTTTACTACATGAATGTTTAGTGAGAAAGTGATATGAAGCCATTTTTCCATATTGCATTAAATTACTAGATGTATACAAGATCGTTTTTTTTTTCTTTAATCTAGCTAACAGAGACAAAATCCTCTGACATAGTAATTTACTACATTTCTTAAATATATCAAATCTATTATTTTCTCATTTGTTTTCTTCTATTGCGAGCCTCCCTAAAGGTGACAATTTTGTTCACTTCTAAAGAAACAGAAAAAAAATAGGCCAGTATGCAATGAATCAATTACCGTGTGAGATGATAATGTGATTCTTAATGGATTTCATTCCATTAATAAAAAAAAGACACATGAGGCGTCAACATTCATATGGATCTGTGGTTTTGTTTACATTACAAATATTCAGTGAATCTTCCTAAGACAGGCCCAATTTATTTCAATTAAAACATGAGCAAGCTGACAGCAGGCGCTGCGGATCCAGCCTTTCATATGGAGAGCTTTTCATCCAGTTGGCTGCTCTGATATAGACACCTGGCAGAATGAACCTGAAGTGCGGTCTTTATCGTGCGGTCCTATTACCACAGGTGATTGAGTCAATGATCAGAATAGAGGCAGACAGTGAGGACGGATCAGCTTCAGAATTAATTGCCCATGAAAAGCAGCAGCTAAACCTGCTAAAAGAAAGACGTTCTAGGCTAATTTTCAAACCGACCGAGACATTTCATTCCCACCGGCACAGTGACTTGTGCAAATTATGTGGCGTTTACTTATGATCCGGATTATGACAATGAGTTGTCAAAAGATTTTCTGAAAAGGTCTTTCAGTCCACAGTTGATATGTTAGCCTGCTAAAATAACAAAATTAAAGGGATTGAAGTTGAACGGTTGTAATTGATATGAGACATGTCCAAAGAGATTCTCCCTGAAGTAAGTGGAGCAGAATATGATCTCAGCTAGGAGGAGAAAAAACAAAACGGTGCTCCTCTAATCGCATTAGCTACTTTGCCCGGGCTTGCTGAAGCCTGCATGAAGAACTAAAGACCACCCATTATCTCCATCACTGTGCATTTTATCCTTCCGAATCAAACAAACATATAAATAGCCACCCTTCACGCATCTGGGTGATCATGGACAGGTGTGCAGGGACGTCAAAATATGGATAGTCCGGCAGGCCGTCGTAACTTGCAAAAGTTTATTAAAAGACCTTTAAGCATTCATGCCATCAACACAGCATAATAAATGACAGATGTTGTCACTCGACCACAAGCTGATCTGATTTTAAACTTGATCCATCAAAATTTGATCATGCCAAATTCTGTTTTACCAAGGTATAAAATGATACATTTTTATTGAATAAGGCGGCAAAAAAAAAACATTGCAATGCATTAGCTAAAATATTTTTTCCTCACACATGCTCACGAAGAAATATTTGTAATGAATAATTAACAAATATGTTGGTTATTACATAATAGACTGAGTTAAAAGCCCCACACTCAGCCACCCAGCTGAGACAGGGAACAGAATAAAACACATTGAGTGCAACTCTGTGTGTTTTGACAGTGTCTTACTGCATTCATCTGAAAGCTGAGTTCAGCACTTTTTATATATAACGTAATTTAAATGAAAGCAGAACAGTAGCCCAGTGGTAAACACTCCCTGCACGCACACGTATACAAGCACACATCTTATAAGAGCAGAAAAAAATGTAATAGCATGCAAGCAAAGTCTTATTGAACAGCACATCCCATATCTTGACAGCCTTTCCTACACTTATCTCCAGCTGACAGTATAAAGTGAGATAAAAATCAAAGCACTCCCACAGTCCTTTTGAATTACTATCAGTTTATCAAGGACCCAGAGAACAGCGACTTCCACTCAGTCAGTAGTTTTTGCCTTTAGTTCCTTTCTATTCTAAAATAATATTCATACATTAATAAATATATAATATTCAGAAGTAAACAGAAGTAAATATAATCTGCTTCAATGTCAATGACATCAAAACATAAAACAAAAAATCAGAATTTTTCCCATAAATAATGATTGTCTGGTTCTCACAAAAAATACTTGTAGATTGTATGAACTAGAAGATTGTATGAACTACTTTTATACTATAAGATTATAGATTTAGACTAAGCCATCAAAAATTTTTATGAACTTATGAAAAATCGCTGTATAGCTTCTAATTAAATAAAATATATTTAAATATAAATAAAATTGTATAATAAATGTAATTTCACATTTTGCATTATTTAAAATGTATTATTTATATAATAATTGTAATGTACAACCATTAAATAATTGTATTATATAATAGAAATTGCAATAAATGATATAATAGAAATTTAGTTAATAATTAAAGAATGAAATTATAATTTAATGTTTAATACAGAATTAATAGAACAATGTCATATTTTAAATACATATTGAATATATTTAAATTGAACATTTATTAAATATTAAATTATAAAAGTGTTTGAGGAATAAAATGTATACTTTTATGTGGTTGCACCAGTTAAAATATTGACACTTATTTTTGTTACATTTTAGTCACTTTATATACACGTGTGTATACTGTATACACACACACACACACACATATACACACATACACATTCAGCAAACACTGGATGATGATTTCTTTCCTCCAAGTTTTACATGGATAAAAGCATTGTTTAAAATGAAATACACAGGGTGTATACATGGCAATTGTCATTTTTGGGTGAACTGTCTCTTTAAATGGAGCAGCTGCTTCACTGAACACAAGCTTCTGCGGCAAAGAGAAGTGGATTCTTTGATTCTCTGTCACAAGAGCTAAACTCGACTGTGCCGGGTCAAATGGATCCCACACAAAAGGAGAACCTCATCATTGTCTCCTTCTGCCAGTTCTAACATAACGCAACTGTATGCACAGCCATTCTTCAACATGTTGTGGTTTTTATCCATGACAGGGGTTGTATGCGTGTACAAGTCAAGCTGTGGCACTCTCTGTCATTGATCTGCTGCGTTGTGAAACACGGGTCGGATTGTAAATCAGGGGCGTACAGGACTGGTAAAGCCGTCTCACACAGCAGCGAACACACGCAGAGGAGGCCATTCATCATCTTTAAATGAGAATGAGGCTATGCGGCGGCACTGTATGCGTCCTCTGAACAAACACTAATCTATAAACACCCTCTTAATCAGGGCAGATGGATAGATTGATGTCAAAGAAATATAGCATGTTGTAAAACAGTTTCAACAGGTTTTAAACATCAGGATCAATCTGAATTTACTTCGTGAATGTGGCTTCCAAACGTGGTCTGTGCTGTTTATTACAGGGATTCCAGGAGACATTTTAGAAAAAGTAAGAAATAGCCTATACATCAAGTTCAACATGACATTTCACCAAATCCACTTTTTAATCTTTCTGGCTATCACTAACATGTCACCTTGATTCAAACTGGCTCTGGTTCCCATGTCAGATAAGGGCACAGAGGGATCAAGGAATGCATGATCTTGTAGGAACACTGACATTGCATTTTGGCAAGAAAGGACAAGAGATGTGCTTGACCATAGAAGAAAGAAAAAAAGCTCATCACACATCCAGTGGTTTGAGTAGAGTCTATATTCTCTTATTGCAAAGTATTTTGAGACAAATTGCAGTAATGCATTAATATAAAAATTCTGGCTGAGACTAATAAGCCGATAATTGTTTTCCAATGGTCAATACATTTTGTTAAGGACAAGAAAAGGACAAGTTATCCTGCATTTTAATCACCTCACAGAATATTTGAGGAGGCTTTTCAGGGTTAATGTGGTATTTTGTTTACTTCTCAAGACTCAGTATGGAAAAGGTGTCTAAAACTTCAGAAAGACTTGGTGCAAACATGGATATAATGACATCAAACATTAGCAGTGGCAAATCCAGCGCAAAAGAAAGATGTTTATGTTTTACAATAATTTATTTATTTACAAGGAAGGAATATCCCGCAGGAAAGCACACAAGTACAACAAAGCCTTCCAAAACAGATCTTAAATTATTCACTTGCAGATGTATTCATTGTTTTCCTATGTGTGAAATTACACCGCAAATCAAAGAGCGACCTTATTCTTCACCAGGATTTTGGGAGCATCCCAACCTCACTGATGAGAGCAGGAGTGGAGCCGTTGATGACATACGGTGTCATCTAGTGGCCATCACAACACACTACAACATGATTGATGACTGTGATACCAACAGTGGAAGCATAAATAGTAATACAAACCACAATAAATCTCATTCAATGACTGAAGAAGTGCAATATAATTCTGATCACAGGGTTTTGAGTTTGCAGGGCTAAACAATAATTGTGACCCGCAATGTTTTGCAATGTTTGCCATTGTTTTCCCATCAAAAGCATTTATGAACAATAACATTTTTTATATAATAAAATACATTTAAATATGAATAAATAAAACAGAATTAAATTATTTATCATTTAATATTACATGTAACATTGCTTAATAAATACATAATTTAAAAGCTCTTTAGTTAAAAAATATATTATACATTTATTATAATTACAAATTGTAATAAATATAATAATTGTATCATACAACTTATAATGTAAATAAATAATGTATTTAACAATAGTGTAAATACACATTTCTAAAATTAAATACTTAAAACATTATTACATTAAAATTGTTTAATATAATGTTACATAACATTTTTAAATATAGTAATAATAGTATTTTTAAGAAAACAATGTTTAATAAAAACAAGAAATATATTTTTATGTAGAATAACAATTTAAAATCTCTCTTTTTGTGGTGGGGCCACTAAGAATACTGGCAAGTAAACATAATAACTACTGGCTCATATGCACCAATAGGAAAACAATATATCATTATCAATCATCATTGTTGACCCCCGTTTGGCATTTCATGTTTTGGCATGAAAGATCAGATGTGCTCCTACAGTAGTCACATTCAAATCCAGAGTCAAAACACATCTGTTTAACTGTGCATTTACTGAATGAGCACTGTGCCAATGTTCATCCAACTGTTTGTACTGTATCTTATTTTCTTTTTTTTATTCTAAACAGTTTTAATTATTCTTATTTCTTTTGATTATTTGAATTTCTTCTATGTAAAGCACTTGGAATTACCATTGTGTATGAAATGTGCTATATAAATAAACTTGCCTTCCCTTTTAAAAGACATGAGAGGAAACAAAGGCGACCTACTTCACAGAAACTGATGGGCTAAATGAAACATGGAGACTAGTGGGCGAGTAGCTGACAGCGGCTTAATGGAGACACTGCAGAGTAATCACAGTGTCAAGAGGAAGACGTAATGACCACCAGTATCTGCCCGAGTGTGAACACACACACGCACACACACACACAGCCCTAATGGTCTGCGCTGTAATCCAATGTCACCCGCCACACAACAGATGACAGCTAATCTACGGGAATATTTTGGGAAAGTGACTACTTTGTCAAGAAGAGGCCTCAGATCAGGGTGAATAAAGGGACAGGATGTAAAAATACATTTGAGACATGGTTAAAGCTGCAGACCAATTATTTCATGACAACATCCGATTACAGAGCTAGTATTTCATTATTGCAACCAATCTTCTGAAACGGGAAGATTATTTATTTCAACTGGAGATCCGTACACACTAAGCTAAATCATTTATAGTGTAAATAGAGAAGGGTTGTAACCAAGGCAGACACAAGTAGCCCCTTTCATACAGCAATCCCGGTTAATTACCTTAAAATTATCCGAATGACTTTACCGGTAAATACACAAATCTGCTGTTCACACAAATCAACAAATACTGATAAATTCTGTGATGTCAGTCATCGGAAGTGATATTTAAACGCCGCCCTGTTGTCTTCATTTGCCCGCATGATGAGAAGTGCTTTAGTTTCACTATATGTTCAATTTGACACCATTTTTTGGCATCAGGGGATGATCAAACAGTACTCGTTTTTCCTCTTAAAAACACGAGACGCGAATAATAGTATCCAACTGCAGAGACGCAGCACTGATGAATGGAAAAGATGGCTGGGTCTCGAGCGCGAAAAAGCTGCGTGACGTGGCGCAATGGTCAAAGATGATCATCTTGCGCATATTTACTATTAGAAAAATGATTAAAAAGCTCACTGTAAACAGTGCCGAGTAATCACGTCATCTCATAAGAACTTTATGATTAGCCCAAAGCAGAGTTCTTAAGTCAGCGCGTTCTGACCTCGTATGTGATCATACCGGTAATCTTCATTCCACGTTCACACAGTAATTTACTGGTAATGTTACAACTCTCCTTACTGGTAAATTGCCGGAACCAATTTACTGGTATTTTTGAAAAGGTCCTGTTCACACATGATCTATTACCGGTAATTTACCAGTAAAGGCTGTATGTGTGAAAGGGGCTACTGAGTGTTATACACAAGGCTCAGGATCCACAAGTAAGGATTTTATTTCTTCTAACATAGTCGCCCTATCAATATTTTCACTGGCCCCAGGGTGTAAAATACATGGTTTAAATCAGTTAAAAAGTTTTAAAAGATGTATGCAAGTATAACTATAAGGCCTTTATAATAACCACATGGGTCTCTGTGTTAGTCCGAACATGCCCGACAACCAGATTAATTTGTATATTGCAAAAAGACATCCATCTTTCTCTGTACCATGCTTTGCTCTAATCTTTATCAGTGGGCTTAATAGTTTGCCTCTTCACAGCAGTGGATGAAGAATGCCATCTAGTGAGAGCTCAGAGAACACAAGCAGGGCTGCCAAATCCAGAACACCCCTCTACGCTTCAGTACTCATGAGAGACGGAGGAGCGGACAAGAACAGGAACGAGAGAGAGACACCGATCAGAGTTAAAGGGCTTACACGGTAGGTGGGGCATGCGAAACCGGTCTACCATATGCTAAAATCCCCCCTGCCGAAAGACAAAAAACAGCTCAGAGCAGCTCAAAACATTCATTTTCATGACTGAAACATTAAAAAGAGTCAGAAGGAAATATGTGACATCTTCACTGCATTGTAGGACACTGGAAACAAAAAAAATGATCTATATGAGATCCATACTTGGTGTAATATAGAGAAGTCTGAGGGTTTCCACTGGCTGAAGGCATTCGCCTCCATTTAGACCCAAGAGGGCATCAGTGAGGTCAGGTGCTGATGATGGGTGATGAGCTCTGGCTTACAATCTGCATTCAAATTTATCCCAAAGGTATTCAGTGGGGGTTTAAGCCTGGGCTTTCTGCCATGTAATGCACTTCAAGTGTCAAGACTGGGTCCCTATAGTGCAAGTCTGTTGAAGTTTAGAGGTCAAAGCTTAAAGGGATAGTTCACCCCAAAATGAAAATTCTGTCAGTAATTACTCACCCTCGTGTTGTTCCAACCCCGTAAGACTTTCGTTCATCTTCGGAACACAAAAGAAGATATTTTTAAAATAGACATCGTTAAAATAGTCCAAGTGAATACAGTGGCTCAATCTTAAGTTTATCAAGCGACGAGAATCATTTTTGTGCGCAAAAAAACAAACAAAAATAACGACTTTATTCAACTATTCATTTCCTTCTCTGTGGGCCTCGAGATTTCGCACAGTGTAACTGTGTAGTGCTTCTAGGTTGTACGTCACACGCATCACACACATGACCAGCGTTGGCCAACACAAGTGTTACACTACATGGACTATCTCGAGGCCCACAGAGAAGGAAATGAATAGTTGAATAAAGTCGTTATTTTTGTTTGGTTTTTTTTCCGCACAAAAAGTATTCTCGTCGCTCGATAAACTTAAGATTGTGTCACTGTAGTCACTTGGACTATTTTAACGATGTCTTTAACTTTTATGGGCCGGCAAGTTTCAATCCCTTAGAAGCCTATGGAGGAGTATTACAGCTCTCAGATTTAATCAAAAATATCTTCATTTGTGTTCCGAAGATGAACGAAAGTCTTACGGGGTTGGAACAACATGAGGGTGAGTAATTACTGCCAGAATTTTCATTTTGGGGTGAACTATCCCTTTAATGCTGGTAACTGGAAGAGTGCAAGTCATCACTACTGACCCCTTGAATAAGTCATTTAACCTCCGAATGCCCCAAGTTTGTCACTGTTATAAGTTAATGTCATAACTATATGATGATTATCATGTTAAAGTTAATAACTTGTTTATTCGATTTATTCTTTCATAAAAATTTTTTTTAACTCAGGCTCACGTCATGTGCACTTTCTAAAGTACAGGACGTGAAAGTAAGTGGGTGAAATTTATTTTAAAATAAAAATTATATATACACACATTTAAAAAAAAATTCAGTCACCAACATGGACATGAGTGGTATAAAGTTTAATAAAATTACCATTCACTTTAGAGAATATAAAAAAAATACTGCTAAACATTGACAAATATAACAGCTTTATATAGCATAATACCATGTATGCCAGTGTTAGACTGGGAACTGGGAACTAGGCTATTGTGTCAGAAAATAAATTCTATAAATTCTTTAACATTAGTATTGCAATATCAAAACTATTGATTGGTCATTTGTGACAACACTGAAAGCCTTTCCACAAATCCAGCAGAGATGTCTCACCAAAGGAACCAGTGCAGATGCTCCTTTAATCATTTTTCTCTCTTAAAGTTCTGTGTCCCTTGAGCTCTGAATGAAAGCATTATCTGCATAGATAGTCAAATTACATGTTACTCTGCCTCTACTGCCTGTCCATTTGAAAAGATCAATACGTCTGGTTCTCTAAGGACCACGGTTGTTTTGGTCACTTTCCAATATGTTCATTTTGTTTCACTCAATGTGTCTGTTGTGCTTTATATTCACCTAATTGCTGTCTGTTGCTATGAGGGTCAGAACAAGAACATGTTTTAGTGATAACTGTACAAGTCTGTTTTAAATCTCACTCACTCAACAAAAAAAAAAGCTCCAAAGATACCCACCTATCTGCAGGTGGCAGTGTACCAGTCACACATAAGCCTCTCTCTGGGGATTCTGGAACATTCTCTCCACTCCGGGCTCTGGGGAGACGCTACTTCATGCTCAAAATAGTCCATACTTTGACTTTCTCAGCTTTGATCAACACTACTGAACTGCAAGGCAGGGAAATTAAAACTAATGGAACCATTTTAATGCCCAAAATTGTTTCCATCTTTCTCCAGCACCATCTCGTAAAGTATGACTATTTTCCCAATGAATTGCCGTTTTTACAGAAATGTGCCTAAATTGGTGTGATACAACACCTGTCTGAGCTACCAGTGCATTGAGGCTGGTTGAAGCTAAAGGAGGAAAAAAAGTCTGCTTACTTCAAGCCCAATCTCATCTTCACACACTCTACTATCGCTCCCACACACGCTTCACGTTATCTCTGGGCGTGGAAAGAGCTTAGTCTGCAAAGGAGCGAAGGCGGGAAAGAGAGAATATGACAGAGATGGGGGGCGAGGGGGGGGGGGGGGGGGATTTAAAGAAAGAAGCAATTTCCTTGCTTTTAATAGAAGGAATTATACCCGTGCCCACCATGTGGCAGAAATCCATGTGTGCTTGCCAGCTTATACCTGCAGCCACCGCTTGATCCGTAGCACCAAATCAAGCATTCTTGCATAAAGCTGATAGCATAGAAGAGCTAATTTTTACCAGGGGAACAAATGAGCTTGAAAAACATGCCCTAACTACATTGAATCAAGTGTGCTCTCTATTTGTATCCTCACCCAAGCATATACTGTACACAAAGTCGGCAGCAGAAGCTTTGGAAAAGAAAAGAAATAGGAATGGACGGTGAAAGCAACTTCAGGGTCACTACTGTTCTTGTAAAGAAAGACATTATTTAAACTCAGTGAATGGCATTCTTTCACTTTGCCAAATAGCAGAAACTACACATCCACTTTCGTGTTGTCAACATGTAATCGTGGGGGGAAAAGTACACTTAAACACCAGACCTTGTCTCCAAAGATGAGAAGTATCTAAATCTTTCATTGACATTTTGTTTGCCTACAACAGTTATTTGATTTATCAAGCATGTAAACTCCAGCATGTACTGTAATTGTATTCCTTATGTAGCAATTTGTTAGTAGCATATAGTACACGTTTAAAGCACTGTTTGAGGTCATTTATATTGGTGAACAAAAAGTTAGTCTCTCTTCAAGTAATATAAACCACAGTCCTTATTGTACTAATAAATCAAAAATGCATTTCTAAAGCCTGAAAGAAATTCAAGAGGAATGAATTGCCTCAAACATCAATACATGTGAATGAAAACAAGGCTATTAGGGATAGACTTAAAGGCTTCAAGTAAATGTATATTAATTTAAGAGTGTTTAGATATTTGTACTGGAAATCAAGACAAAAATACTGCAGAAGAATGACAATTTTCAAAACTCTTAACTTCAAAATCTCTGTATTGAAGTTATGATGTTTTGTCAGCTATACAATTGTCAATGCTACACAACAGTACAAGTTATTGAATACCCTGCACTTCTGTCCCTCAAAGCGTCATTTTCAATCCTGTCAAAAAAATTTACATTGCGTGACCCTGACTATTAACAAAATTGACTGAAACGGAAAAGAGTAAAACCTTCAAAAACCAGGAAATGTTTGAGTGAGGAACAGAACTGGAAATGGATCCGAGCTGGATTCCAACATGAAAAATTCTACATCACTGTCTTGTCCCCAAAATAACGAAATCAATCAGCCCCATACGGTAAAAGCTAACTTTCCTCCCAATATATTGATGTTAACATCTTGCAATTGTTGGGTTGCTTGGGAAATTAAGCTGGGCTAACTCAGAGTGTGCTAGTCAGGATTTGGGCTTACAGTCTGTATTCCATCTACTAACATCCGCCTGACGTCTCCTCTCCTGTCATACACCTCCTGTAGACGCAGGGTGGGTTACAAAGACAGATGCCTGGCTGGACACAGGCTTTCAAGTCCATACCAACTGCAGACACTTCCCTGGAGAGCTAGAAGGTGGAGGAGGTGGAGGAGGAGGAGGAGAAGGAGGAGGAGGGAGATGGGAAGAGGACAGGTGGTGCACCTTGGAGGGACAGGATGACAGGACGGGAGCAACCAAGTAGAGAATGCAGGATACATGAGACCGGAGCCGAGGCAGTCTGCTGTGACCATCTCAAGACAAAATCTGCCCCTGACAGAAAGTATTAACTTTTAGCCCATTCTGAGTTCATGTCCTTCAACGTCTGACAAAATATTAGGTCGCTCACATTCATGTTTCATTCCATAGATTAAATTTATTCTCATGACTCATTGCTAAAAAAATCTTTCTTCCAAGTGTACAGCCTACTTCGTCCATTAGATCGAAAGATCTGAAAAAGGACATTCATTTACCCGCCCATAGACCTTCACCTTGAAGAAATCAGGACAGAAGCGGTCGAAAGTTGACAAAAGAGATGGATTAAAACACCAGGTGTAAATGGGTATATGTCTCCTTCGTCTCCAATCGACCAAAACACATACCAGGTAATACCAGGTGTAAACAGGGCAAATGACTTAATGTGCGTATTAGTGGTCTCAATCCTAACCTTAAGTTTAGTATTTCTGTAAGGGACACAGTGGATCATGTTGAGGGAGACAGGGCATTTGTGGTAACTCATTGAGAGGCATTCTAATATTAATAATATTTTAATCACACATTTGCAGCTCCCGTAACTGGCATTACCACTTTAAACACATTCAGGGATTTAAATCTCTTTAAACCTCCATTTACAATGTGCACACAAATATCCTTAGACTCAGATGTGTTCTCTTGAATGCCACTTTTCCCATACACACAAACACATATACAATACAAGTATCCATGTATTACAGTATTACAGCATTTCCCCAGTCTGCATGCAAAACACCAGAGTCCATTTTACACCACAAAGAACATCACATACTGTTTCCAGTCATGGATGGCCTACTTTCCCATGAATGAATGAGGTGAACATGTTTATGACGGCTTGGAAAAGACAGGAAGCTATTATGTGCCACAGTCTCAATCCCCCCCTCCTGTGAATCAACAGCTACAATGCACAGCAGCAATGAACCGATCATGCAGGGCTCCTTTGTCCCCGCTGTCTCTCAAAAATCATCATGAAAAATCATCAGCGTTGCAAAAGGCGGCAATGCTACGCCTCACCAAGACATTCAGATTTTTCAAACAGTCAAAGACAGTAGCATCATGGCATGAGGGTGAAAGTGAGGTGAAACAGAGGTAAGGTAGATGTGACATTTGAAATGTAAGGAAGATGCTTTCTGGGCACAAATAAATAGCTGCTTATTTTTATGCTACCTGTCAGCATGTTTAACAGCTGTCGTCTTACAGAGGCACGGCGCATAAATCGCGTAGACACCATCGGTCGCCCCGGGCCCGATAACATACTGCGTGTTCCACACAGCCTGCCAGACACAAGCTGAAGCCTTCTGCTCATCCTTGCACTGCCTCTGACATAAAAACAGACCAATCTAATATAATCCAACGTCACCAGATGTTTGTTGCAGACACTTCCAAAAAACACCGAAGAATCATCTAAAGCAAAGTGTTAAGTAGTAACATTCCAGTCATGTTTAAAGCTTGACAGAAAACTTTAGAAAAACTGTAAATTTACCTTGGATGTTTGCTGACTTTCCTTGCATACAATGATTTTTTCAAATTTGCCCACTATATTTCTGGCAGTCTGTAAGGTGAAGTATGGATGAATTCAAAATAGCAAATCTTTATATGGCAGAAACATGCTAGTATGCTAATACGGCGTCAGAAATGTCATCAAATGGCATTTAAAAAGTTCAAATATTTCTTAAACACTCCTTCTGTCCACAATTGCTTGAACAAACAGATAGTCCTGCACCAAATTACCACTATTGGTTGAGCCAATTTTCTGATAGCCATTCATGCCAAAGCAAACAGACCTGACTACCTGATAATGATAGTTGTATTTTACCCATTATTTTCATTGATTTTAATGATTAATTGTTGCAGCCCTCATTGCCATCATCACAACATTTATAAAAACACTAATACAACACCACCAGCAACAACTAACTGCTATTATTATTTTCATGACTACCCACCATTGTTCAGAGAATGTCAGAGCCACGGCTTAGCAGTTATCATTATAAATTCCAAATGGCAAAATCAAAAAATAATTTTCTTTCAACCGACAAGCACACCTGACTATTAAAGATGTTCATTTCAAATATTAAGACCTGAAGATCTTACCAGAAACTTTTACATATCAAATAACCCACTTAGCTGACTGTATCATATTATAAGCCACAATGTACTTGAGAGGGGGGTTAATGAGCCCAGGCTGGGCGCCATGGACTAGACAGCCAGTAAATAACAAGGAGATCCTCTTCCCTGTTGACAGGGAAACGCCTCCAATAAGTGAGAGCCATAGTGAGGTCACGCTGGCAGAACCCACCCTGTCATGAAGAGGTTGTGCGCTTCACTCTGTACTCAAGTATTGAAACCTGACTCTGACCACTTGCAATATCTCGGGACTGCACGAAAATAACCCTTCTAGCGGGAATGATGTCAGTGCTGTAGTGCACCAGCCAGTGTTACACCAGACCCAACTGCTAAACACACCGAGCCACGTAAACAAGCTGCTTCCAGCCTTTCCACACATTGAATTTGTGCAAAAACTTTGAGAGTCATACAAACTGACTGAGCTTGCAGATGATTGTAAGAAAGGGGTGGGGTTCATGTGGACTAAATGATTGGAAGTCCAGCATAGGTCACCAGTGAGAAGTCAGTCATTTGAACAGAAGATCGGGTTATGGCAAGGTAAAAAACGAACAAACCTGAAAATATTTGCATGGACGAATTGTTCACAATAGGCTCAATAACATGCATTTATAAAATAGACAGATTTTAAGCTCAATCTGCATTATTGGTTGCATAAATGTGGGCTGGGACATAAAATAAATTTGACTTGCTCTTTACTCTGTCTCCCAACATAGATTAAAGGGTAAACAGATTTTGTCCAAACCACTTGTAACCGCAACAGAGTTTAGACAAATAGACAGATTTTAAGCTCAATCTGCATTATTGGTTGCATAAATGTGGGTTGGGACATAAAATAAATTTGACTTGCTCTTTACTCTGTCTCCCAACATAGATTAAAGGGTAAACAGATTTTGTCCAAACCACTTGTAACCGCAACAGAGTTTGATTTCTTTATCTCTGGCATTGCAACAGGTACATCCACCCACATCTAATTGGACTGAAGTACTGACCCTTGTGTATTATATCACACATGGACAGAGTTACCTTAGCACAGCTAACTGTGCTCCTCAGAGAGCATTGCATGTTTCAGTTCAAACTGTTCATGTTTGTCTGATAAGAAATACTAATCATAATTGTTTTGTTTATAATAAAAGCAATTAAAATAAACACTTTCAATTAAATTAATAAATGCAATAATTATAATTTATGCCAC
This sequence comes from Tiaroga cobitis, assembly GCA_030578255.1. NCBI lineage: Eukaryota > Metazoa > Chordata > Actinopteri > Cypriniformes > Leuciscidae > Tiaroga > Tiaroga cobitis. The sequence goes on along the minus strand of CM060594.1, from coordinate 34,561,064 downwards.
TATCTATAAAAAAATACCAATGAGAAAACGCATTAGTGTAATTTATACAGAGGTGCCATATGGGAACATTCATGTCTCAAATTTTTTTTTTTTAAGTTGTTGGGATAAAGTTGATCAGTTAACAACATCTAATTAACTTAAAGATGCAGCAAATAAATCATGATGTTTAAGCATGTTTTTAAAGTTATATGTGGACTGTAACGGTGACCCCAGAAAAGGAGTCTTAAAAGGGGGGCAGAAAACAAGTTGTGGCTTAAAACAGCATATTTTTGGTTACTCTGCAAACTGGCCCTTTTCTTCCAGCAATCCATTTTTTCTGAAAGGTGAGAAAGTGAAGGAAATAAATATTTCACCATATTTTCTGTTGTGATCAACTTGCTGCCACAAACACAGTCGAAACGTAAACTTAAATTACACTGAACCCTAAAAATTTGTTTAAGCCTGACTAGGGACAATATGACTGAGGAATGTCATTTAAAAGGATCAATGAACCGTAATCAAGACTTCCTTCAGTTCCTGCACCAGTTCCACGGTGTTTAGCATTTAATTGCTGCCCCGCTCTGCACCGGTTTCCCGCTCTCTGATTACTGCAGAGGGAACAGCTGCTCAGGGTATCCTGCAGAGCAACCAAGAGAAAGAGAAGGAAACAGAGCTTAGATGGGAACGGTTGTAATGCCTACACTGCAACAACCACAAGATCATCTCAGAGGATGTTGTGAGTCAGCTTCTGATATATATAAAAAAAAGAAGTAAACATATGTTGACTGCTTTCAAGTAAAACACTTGACGTCATTTAAGTACAACCACTTTTTTACAACATGATATGTTTATATTAACCTGTGTGGAGCATAGCTAACCACAGGAGCAATTTCAGGGAGTAAATTATGATTTAAGGGTGCATGATTAAGATGGCGAGTGCCATTTTCCTCCATTTTACACTCCGTTTTCAGTTTGGATGTGCCAGCTTCCTATCTGCGCACATAAGACCCATGAAATGAAATGTTGTGGCTTGCGCTGTGATTCAATCTGGAAAAGGCGTCAATAACTCGCTGGGGTATTGCAGATGCTCTTGGTTGAGCTTCGTTGAACGTGTTCAGTAGTGCATTTTGCTCTTGTTCTCAGGGGTGCTACAACAGTCATTGATGATTTGGTGCATAAACACATAGGTTTTCCCTCAATCTCTGTCTGTAGAAGACATTCATCACCACCACATGCCTTCCTCTACTTCGCACTGACACTCGGTACTAGTAATTTGTGTTCATTACCCTTTGGTTTTCTGTGACATGGGTGTAAAACATATTGACTAAGTAACAACAGAAAATGTCATTTCCGTTTGTCGCCATGTACAAGGAATGTCAAGTTGTTCAATAATTTGTGCCGGCCATAAATGTCAGAGTGATGGGAAAGTGTTGCGATATCTGGCAATGTGGTCGTCCAAAGACATTCATTAGTCGAGACAAAAAGCTGGCAAAAAGTCCCACCTGATCCCTAGTGCAAATTTATCCTGACACAGGATGGACGTAAACAACTATTGTGGCTAGACAGACAGGCAGTGAAATGTATGCTTTAAGAGTTATTCATTTGCGCAGGAGACAGCCTAATGGTAAAAAAATCAGTCCTTTTTACGTCTAACGTTGTAAACAACCTCAAAGTTTCACTTTTATGTTTGATTCAATTTGGTTTACAGAGATAGGGAAGTAGAGAGAAAAGTCGAAGCTTCCCAGCGTGCACAATTTTAATACTATTAGGAAATCATCACTCCAAGACCTGCATTAGTATCCAGTGTGCGCAATGCAGATGAAAGATGGTGGCAATAAACAGCATGTTCACATCACTGTTGCTTTCTCCTGATGGGCCAAACGGTGCTGTATGAGATGAATAATGTGGCTATAAAAGTTACGATTTTGAAAATGGTCTAAGAATAGGAACAGAATTCAAACTGGGTGGGATTGTCTAAGCCAGTGGTTCTCAACAGGTTTTGCAGGTAGTAGTACTGTACAGGTACAGAAGTAGTTTTTACATCAATTTCACATTGGATATCAACACAACACTAACAAAACCGTTACTTAAACAACAAAAACACCCTTAATAAGATTATGTTTGATGTTAATGACCATCAACTGAGGGAAACGTCAATAACTTGGCTGGCTAACCAACTCTCTGACAACATATACTACATACAGCATGAAGTAAGACTGTTCTTGACTGCTCTGTGTTAAACATTTACCACAGTGTTGGGATGACTCTAGCATCCACAATGGGTCACAGTTGTAGTATGCAATGAGGAGAGAAGGGTGCAAAAAACAACAGGACTGTGACAAACTTAGGGAGATTTAGTTTAGACAGATAACTGATTGAGCAATCATTAAGCATTTTCCCAACATACTCTCACTGAAGGCAGGCCGAGGAAACAGATAAAGGAGGTATAAAATAGTCTGAAGGATGTGCCGATAATCCAATGTAATTTTCTCTCTTTCACAAAAACACAAATAATAATCATCTTGTTTCTTCCAAATGCCAATGGGGTGGGAGAGGCTGAGAACAGCTGGCCAATGCAAAGTAACTTTCAATAAGGGCTTAGTCACTCCATGTCTGCACACATGAATAGGAAGCTGATGATTTAGACGGTGACAATATGTGTGTGGGCATTTGCAGATAATCATAAAAACAAGCATAATAATGGATGGAAGAAAAAAAAGAAGTGTATGCAATGGTCCAACAATGAGGGACAGACCTCTAAGCCCCTTATGCCCCTTTTCCATACCTTTCTGGTGTCGTTCTGAGCAATAACCTTTTAACTATAATTATGTTTAATAATAGGCCTATATATTTAAATGTGATTTATAATCACATTTAATTATATGTGAAGTTTTTTTGTTAGACATTTAAATAAATATGCATCAAAAGTAGCTTTATTTTCCTTTCGGTCTAAAAGAAGATATTACAATGATCATATGTTGATTGCTATACATTTCTATTTAACTTTTGACTGTTGCATCAAAAACAGCTTACAATAATAATGAACGAGGTATTGAATCACTTTGAATGGCTAAAATGTGTCTTCATTTCTCTCTTTTCTAAACAAAACATGCAAAAGAAACATTTTGCAACTATTTGGCTAGCATGTTCCAATTATCTATGCTGTTAGCTTGATACCTTTTCTCCCATTTGGTGCAATTACTTTAATATTTTATCATTTCATTCAGTGGATTTGAGTTCATATAACGAACAGTGTGTGGCCGCCATATTCACATTTAACTAGGCTTATTCACAACTGATGGTTTCATTTTGCAGATGTCCAACTACTATAAATGCAACTACTATAAATGTTCATTGTAAATACATTCATGGTAATCATCAGTGTAAGTAAGGGACTTAAAATTGTAGTTGTGCCTAATGTTACAGAATGACAGGTTCCACCTCATTAACAGGACCAAAAATGAATCCTAGACCAACAGTTCCTACCTCCACTATCCCACATTCCATGAAAATGACAATCCAATTCAGGCTTGTACAAATCTGAACGGTCCTACACTCAACAGGCCAACAGAAAAACAGCAATAACTCAATTTAATACAGTAAATCCTCTTCTGTCGGGCTTTAAATAGCTTCCAATGAAGCTCAAATGAAAACAAACCGTGCAACATCATCAATGCTGTCAAAAACTTATGTGGCATACGCATACAGTATTTGCATGCAAATCAACAGGACTTGAAGCAGAAAATTTGGTTTTGATGAAAATGCAAACAAGCCAACAATCACAGAACAAAACAAACACAACAACCTCCCCAGAGAAAAGCAGTCAGGAAGCCACAACCAAGTTGATAATCCTGGAAAAGTATCGACTTTATCCATTAAATAAACTTCAATAAATGCACCCACGGTTACTCAATTGCAATAGTAACATGATTAATACTAAAACTGCACAGCCAGACAGTCCAACACATTTCCTCACACTCTAGCATGTTGCGCTAACAGTTTATTAGCATTTATATGGATTTTGAAAAGCTGCTGAATCCACTAGGCCACTCTTTGAAGAATATTTATTTAGCTCAACTTTTTTTGCACTTGGCCAGGACATTGTTCATAAGCTGTAATGATGTCACTGACCTACTGCAGTGATCAAACGGTCGTATACCCACCTGAGCTCCTTTTGAAGTGCGGGACTGTTTTCTCTGTGGAGCCCTGATAAGTGCATTAATGCTGATCTGCACTAGCCGTGAGAACATGCCCACTGAGAAAGGCACCCATCCAGCAGCCTCTTACCACTCTGAATAAATGTGCCTTCACCCGCTCTGAGAGAACTGACTGTGTCTCTGTGCTAATAAAGACTTCTCATTAGCATTCAGCACTAACGGTCGCCGATGGCCCGCAGGGTAGCGCTCGGGTCTTCTGGTCTGAATTTTGAGTGTCAAATGGGTGTGTAGCGGCAGATGAAATGAATGTGGACCCGGATGGGTAGACGGAGGTGAAGAGGAAACGGAACGTCTGTTAAATTCTGGTGGCGAAGGTTCAGCCGCAGCAACATTGTCAATCAAGCTTAGAGCCGCGTCAGAACAGGGATCTGCAGTGATGTGACGGCGTGCAAATGGAAGCAAGCAAATCAGCCTAGGATGCAGGCAGGCTGGCACACAATGAGATAATTCTTATTGTGCTGTGAGAGAGTTTTAAAAATGCAAAACTGAAACCGGCCAAACAAAAGAGCCCTTGGGTTTTGCTCACTTTAGAATTTATATGCATTCTGCAGAAATAAATTAGGGTGCCAATTACGCTAAACAAGCAACTAAACAATTCTGCAATGTCTTGATTACCCATCATGTTTTGTTTGGGGTCGAGAGATCCCAAGGACCTTTTAGTAGCTCAAAAAAATATAACATTAACCTTCCTTCATTTACTTACTAAAGAGTATGTTTGGGATCTCAGAGACTCTATATACAATGTTAAAAATCCATTACATTTATTTGTATATAGTTATTTTCACATAACTAAGATTCTCTTATACAACACAGTACACTATGTAAAGTACACTTGACAATTTTTTTTTTTTTTCTCCCCTGTGTTTTATCTGGGGTCAAACTGAAACAGTTACAACTACAATGCATAAGAGTCATATATTCACAAGTCAATGTCTACTCCACATTAAAACAACCTGCTAAAGCTAATATCTGCCTAACTGGTTATGATTTGGTCAGAGGAACATTGAAAGGGAATATAAGAGGTTAATTTTAAAAATGACTATCATTATTTTTATCATTGGGGATTTCTTTAAGACTGCAAGGTAAGCCCGGTTTCCCCTATAATGTCAAAAAATGAATGGTCAAATATGTACTATTGTGTTAAAGGAGAACTCCGGCGCAAAATGAACCTTTGGTCTAATAAAACATTGGTACCTAGTCAACCGTTCTCTGAGATTTGTTTTCATGATAATCGAATGTAAAGAGTTGTATCTCTAAAAACTGTTTAGCGTATAACGCTAGTAATGGGGGCATATAAGTAAAAAGAAATCGCTAGTTTATACCACTAACAAGGCTCAAAATAGCCCCACACGAACACAGTAACATAATGAGGGTCCCTACATGCAAAACGAAGCATTGAGAACTTTGTAAGTGTACAGACCGCTTAATAAGAAGATAAAGATAAAGAGAGTCCACTTCGTGTATACAGACAGGAGCCATCTTTGGAAAACAGTCTCGACTAATCAAACCACGAACGCCATTCATACAGTTCAGAAGTTCACTGAACTTCATACAGTTCAGCTCACTTAGCACGTCGTTCGTGGTTTGATTAGTCGAGACTGTTTTCCAAAGATGGCTCCTGTCTGTATACACGAAGTGGACTGTCTTTATCTTTATCTTCTTATTAAACGGTCTGTACACTTACAAAGTTCTCAATGCTTCGTTTTGCATGTAGGGACCCTCATTATGTTACTGTGTTCGTGTGGGGCTATTTTGAGCCTTGTTAGTGGTATAAACTAGCGATTTCTTTTTACTTATTATATGCCCCCATTACTAGCGGTATATGCTAAACAGTTTTTAGAGAAAAAACTCTTTACATTTGATTATCATGAAAACAAATCTCAGAGAACGGTTGACTAGGTACCAATGTTTTATTAGACCAAAGGTTCATTTTGCGCCGGAGTTCTCCTTTAACATTTTATTGACTAAAAATGCGTTAGAACACATTCATCTCAAAGACGAGTTCGTTCAGAATCAACTACGATTTCCTTCTCATACATTACCGTAGCATCACAGTGCATTTCCCTGTTGAAGCCTAGCGTCCATTGACTTCAATGGGGCTGCTTTGAACAGTTTTTTTCAGTGCTTCGAAACTAGATGGTCATTGGATAAAAGCTAAGGGTCTCTGAGGGTGAATGGAGGAGTGGGCTGGCCTGGACTCCGGGCTTCTGCGTGATGATTGGAGGGTCTGTCAAAAGACTGCATCTCCTTTTAATTGACAGTGATTTGTACTATAAAAAGTCACTGACGCTGAAGCTATTCGAGCTCAGTCCCATCGCGGATTTTGCAAGTGTAGTCGAAAAGCAAACTGCTGCAACCTATTTCTTGGTAATTTACTTGTCGAAATTGCAAGCCAATTTTCATCATACATTTCACACAATTATACACCACATTCCTTGTTTCAGTTTAACTTAATTCTCACATTTCCTCCGTCAAGATTAATATCTTTTTTTTTAGATAGTTTGTTCAGTGCAGTTGGACAGTGCAATGCCTCATTAGCTTTACAAACTGTTCTCATTAGTGGCAACAATTGGATCTACATCTGCAGGTGTAGAAAGGAGCTTCTCCTGTTTAAAGTGGCTCAAGTCCTACAGCCGTAACACAATGGGCCAAGGCCGTTTAACCCTCTGAGGTCTAAGGGTTTTCGGGGTCCTTGAGGTGTTCTGACATGCTCTGACATTTGTGCTTTTTTCAGTTATTTATAAACATGATAATGGCAAAGGTGTCAATTCACTCAATATAGCACAAACTGGGCTACCGGAATTTCTGAGCAACAATTATGAAACATGTTTGTATTTTTGAGAGAATATTGCTTATGCATGGTTATTGAAAAAACTAAAACTTAAAGTGTCTGAAATAAGGCCACAAAACACATACTAAATATGTGTCCACAAGACTTTTGACTAATGAGTGTTGTTGCCTAGAATTTTTGCTTCAAAATGATCTGAAAATCATCCTGCCTAATAATTTATACAAACACATACACTGATTTAAATTTTATTAGAGACCTTTGGTTTGGAAAGGCAATATGCGTAGAGGCGTGTTCACACCTGAGAAGACAAAGGCGGATAATGTGCCGCATAATGAGCTGCATATTAATTAGCCCTTTCACACAGGTGTGTCACAGGATCCCAAAGAATGCAAGGACAAAATAAATTATTTATATAGCCTATACATATTTTACAATTAGAAATTGTAACCAATTACAAATAGGTTACAATTACAACAACAATTACAATTTTAACAATATTTCAAGTGTATTTCTTTGTAAAAAGTATACATTTTATCATACGTATTAAAAAAAGGTAAGGATTCATTAGTTTGAATATTGGAACAAACACTATAATAACATCTTAGTTGATAATTCAATATACCTACTTTATTTTTGACAAAACATCATACTATAGTATATTTAACTATGAGCAGAAATTGGTGAACAAAAGCGCACCTATTTAATGTGACAGTAGTCTTTTTTTACAGTCAAAACTTTATAATCTATCCAAAGCTAATCACAAAATCGTGTCTAAACATTCATATTTAGTCTGTAATATATTGTGTATGATATATTAGTATATACATGTGAATTTGCAGCTTGTTGCTTATACAGACATTTTATTTCAACATATTTCAGTCTATTTTTACTCATCTAAGTAGGCTATAGCAATATAGTTTGTATGTGTTCATGTAAACATAACGTTTACTAATGTAGGTGCGAGAGTGAATGAACAAGGCACAGACACGCGCTGTATAACTGTAGTAAACAAAGCGCGCGCGCCTTTGCCGTTCACTCATCATTTAGCCTACACACAGACACGCAATTCATATTTAAACAGTCTTTTTGCGGTTTACAGTCAGACAGTATTCAATATCACGATTAGAACAAAGCACTAGAATAAATGACTTACTACATCAGCTGGATCCGTTGCTCCTCGAAATGAAACTACCAGCACTTCTGGTACATTTTCCAGGGTTAGATAGTATTCTCACAGTGAAAGGATACTCTGTGTACACAGCTGTACAAGATACTTACTAAACACAATGTGTTTTATAATCCAGCTGGTGGGCGTTGGCATGTTTGAACGGCTTGTCTAAGATCATTTGCGTTTGAATAGCGCGCGCTCTCCGTGGGCGTGGCACATTAACGCGTAATTAGGTATAATGAGCTGGAAAGAAAAATACTGACATCTCTCACTTTTCATACAGATTACATAAGCTGAGAATATTTGTTTTTTTATATAAATTCATTCATTTAAAAGAAGAGAGTTCAAGCTTTATTATGGAAAAACACTCGTGCCTGTATGACAAGTATTCGCGGAATTAAAAATAATCTTAGGACGCGTTTCAGAATGGACTTCACTGACAGAGAGAAGGCAGAACGTGCATCATGTTTGTTTTTCTTTATTTGGCGAAAAGCACAACACTTTGTTTTTATTGTGAGTATCGACAAAAAAAAATAGACACTTATTAGGATCTAATGATGTACAACACTTAATATGTAAGATCAAAATCAACTGAGTATTTTGAGTTTCTTTTGCACTGATAAGAAAAAAGCGAGACTATCACGCCGGCGCGATAGCCGACCTCAGAGGGTTAAGCAGCCTAGCTCTACTGGCCATTGAGAGGACACTGGTCAAGTCACTGGAAAAGACACCTAGTTGGTACGACAGGGTCACAGAGTATTTTCTTGAAAAGGAACGTAGGGCAGAATTTACGTAAATAAATGGACAATATGTATGATGTAGGCCGAAAATGAGCTTCCCCTCTTTGAAAGACCAGAAGCCGCCACTGATTTTTATATGTACATCACTGGGGTCTCTGATACCCCAAACATGAAAATACTAATCAATTTCAACACAACATGAGGGTTAAGCATTAAAAAGAATCTAAAATAAGCCCATGTATCTGCTTAGTACAAGACAATGGCATGAGGCTTGCTGTTCTACATACAGTCTCTTGTAAGCATGGGCATAATATTGAGTGTGGCTCAAGGCTTAGAGTATGCTCAATCCACAGGGAAGAAAAGTCATGTAGTGTGTGGATCTCTCCCATCACAACTTCTTAGCTGGTTGTGTAACCTACTGTGTGGGCTATGCGTATCATCTCTCTCCCAAGTAGCGATTCGTCATGCCAAGTGTGCGAAGCAAAAAGCTACAGCAAATCCGACAGTCAATGCAGGAGCTCAGAGGGACTGTGTTGACGGTGACATTTCAGTGTTGTGTAACTACTTCTCAAAACTGCCTTCAGATCAGTGCGTTTGGTTTGTGATCTCTGCTTTTCTTTGAATGTCAGATGTGAAGACTATTCGCAAACACTTTTTGTTGACACACTTTTATACATTCTTCACACACCAGGTGCTGATCTGGAACAGTTCAGGAGAACGGACAGAGGTCAGACTGGTCTCTTAAAGCTGCTTATTAAGACCTATCAGGAGATGGGATAAATGTAAACATAAAAATAACAAACCTCTTTATACTGTAAATGCCCAGTGCACCCAATAACTAGCCAAAAAAAAATGCTTTGGATGTTAAAAAGTTTTGCTTAAGGACTTACTTGTAACTAAGGCTAATTTAGCCTTAATGGCATAAAATGCTTTATGAGAGCAATGCACTGTTTGTGGGTAGATTATAAAGTACCAGTCAGTTACATCATAACTGCACTAAAAATCAATGCACTATCAGAATTTGTTTTGTACCTTTAGGGGTAGAACTTCTGTCACTGAGACAGCACCCTCCAAAGGTTCACCTTAGTACCTCATCTACCCCTAAAGGGTACATATTCATACCTTTTTGATGATACTGCCCGAATTAAAAGCTGTTGTACACCTATTGTTTAGCTCCGGCACAAGTACCAGCACCAGCACAATTCTGGATGAAAAAGGGTTCATTGTTGTCTAGTGGTGTTGGTGCTAGAAAGAAACCAAAAGCACAAGGGTACAAATTTAGAGTCATTGAAGTTTACTTTGACTACACAATGACAACAGTACAGCTCTACAACAAGCTCAGTACAGCTCTACAAGGGGGCACTTTATTTTTACAGGGCACTTTATTTTTCAAAGTGTACTCAAGAACCTACAGTAAGGACACAGTCTTCCATCTGTCAACAAGAATTTCTATATCTCCCGTGACCCACTTTTCCTTGACATCTCGGTGATCTCTGACACATCAGAGGCAGGATTCCCTGTGAATGGCAACTTGAACATGTAGACTTTTGAACCCTGTCAGTGCCTTCTGTACAGGTTCCATACCACCGTAATCCGGCCAGGTGGAGGAACAGCTGATCTAGGCCCAGTGGCGTTGGCTTCATGGACTTAGCAATTTTCACCTCTGATGAGCACAGCACTGGAGAGAAGCGATCTGTCTCAATGCAGACTAACGTAGGTCAGAGGAGCTCAGGACACATCTTTCAAAAGGGAACAAAAAACTCTGCCCTTATCTTTTTTGCTCAAAGGCCTGGCAAGCTTGAAAACTCATTATTGCTGCTTGGTTGCAGAGTCGGGGTATGGTGGGGATAACAAACTTTATAGACAGTTCCGCAACATATATATTTAAGGTTTGTTAGGCACTGACACTGAGCCAAACATAAGTGCCTAAAGGGTTTCCTTGTAACTAAGGCTGACTTGGCCTTGAATAGTATTGGCAGGAAACAGTGTCTTTTTGAAAAAAGTGCCAGCACTGCAGTCCCTCCTTCCCTCCTCCTCATTTATTTTTCTCTTTCAATCTCACTTTTCTCACCAAGTTGTTCATTTCCTGCCTCATGGGTGCGATGAGGATGAATTGGGTATTTCCTCACTGAAAACTTTGTGGATTCTCCACAGATCATAGGGCTCAATTAAAGGCTTGCTTTTGCATGGACACCATGTTATGCTAATACTAGGTACTGTCGAAGATCCAGAACTACTAAGGAAGTGTCACAAAAAATGACTAAACTAGTTAGTAAGTCTTCACACATACATTCTTGTAGAGCTGAAATACAGGGAAGAGAAAAACAATTGCATGAAAAATCCCATATTCAATGCCATGACTTCTGAAATCAAACATAAAAGCTATGCCTGGAAAACCCACAGGCTCTTTCAGTAACAATAATACAGTAGGACATGGGATTTCCTAAAGCCAAAAGAGAGAGGCGTCCAAACTGAATGAATGGCTGAAGGAGGTGGTGTTAATCCTCCTACCCAGCACTGTGGAAAATTATTTCAAAAAGCTTTGTACAGCGGACACCATCAGCTTAAGATATGGCACAGGAGCGCTGATTAAAATCCCTTACCTTAAGCCAAGGGAAGGCGCCAGAGTGGTGAATGAGGACACATGTTGCAAGGATGGACATAATACTTGGAAATTATAGCAATGTCAATTATGAAAACACAACTGCATGACTTGTTGGACTTCAAAACATTTTACACTATTCAAAATGAAGTGACAACTACATGCAAACAAGTCTACATTTTTTACTTTTTGGGACTGGTTATGGCATTACTTTAGGCACTACCTTGCATTCTGACAGGCAAGTCTTTGAGAGCAAGCACTCAATGCTGAGACTTTAGCTTTATTGAAGAAGCCAATTGAGTTGAAATCACATTATTTAGGTCTATTCATCCAACTTCACAAAAACCACACTGCTTTCAAATTGGACTAAAACGTTTTACAAAAGCTCTGTTATTGTTTTATTCCAGATGAAACGGACCTTTATAAAATGTATACGCAAAGGACACATTCTCACTTTGGTATTGGCAAATGGGGTATTAAGAAGCATTTTAAAAAGGTTAACTATATTAACCTGGCCAATGACCACAACATCCATTCTTCGCAGACATGTTAATCTGACACAGTAAATGTCCTAACGGAGTGTCCAATTAAGAACAGAGGCTAGTTAAATCTTGTCCCCATGGACTAAACAAAAGTTCAAGAATTTAATATTTATGAATCCCACTGTGACAGTTTAGTTTGGAAATAAAGTCTCAAAATGGCAAAGTTAAATGCTAAAAGTAAGGAGAATTTAATTCAAAAGGGTCAAGGACAACATTCTTCTAATTTTGACAACAACTCTATACCTTTGGGTGCGGCGCACTGGAAAGTAAAGTCTCAGAACTGTTTTCTAAACATACTGATGAGAATGACTCTGCCAGATGGATTTGCAGGCACTCTGTGGCCCCAATTTCCTTTTGTAACATACTTCATTAACAGTATGTTAATCTCAGGTTTGTTGATATGACTTTCAGAATCCATTTTGCTCTCTTTCTCAGAGTGCATCTACCTCTCTGTCTCTCATCAACCTTCATTCGCGACCTTCTCATAAACTGCCTCTTGTATAGTGTGGCGGTTTCAAAAATGGAGCGTATGGAGGATTCATTTGTGCCATTTACTCACTTGAGAGCTCATCCATAACCCAGAGCAGCACCATTAGCATATGCTACGAGCGGCAAAGGAAGTGTTAGCGCTAATTACTATATACACTATAATACAGAAAAAAGGTTTTGAAGAGCTTAATGACGCCAATGACTTCAAACTACAAAAATAGCTTTATGCCAATCACGATATAAGATTTTACCGTAGATGTTCAGTATTGATGCAATTCAAATGTCTTTCCTTCTCATACTTCAACACAGCAGGTTCAGCTGATACCCATAGCTAAATATCAACAAAGATATGAGCACCAAAAACGCCTTATTCTATAAGAGCATATCATTCCCGAGCAGAACACTGAATGGACCCAAAGCGCTCGTCATCAACACTCAAATTGCTTTTGACTAAAATATCTTTTTCTTCTAGAAAGTTCCGCCATTTATGACTGGTAAAAAGCACTTTATGAAATCCAGAATTGATTACAGCATCACTTGCAATGTAGAAACATCAATCAAAATAAGTTAAGAAACAGACAAAAAAAAAGGGTATTTGGCATAAAAGCAGCAGTGCATACAAATACGACTGCAGCTAATAAGACTGAAGCAAAGAACTCTATAAAATAAAGCTTGCCTTTCAAAATCAGTACCGTGTCTAAGGGGTTGGGGTGATTTCCTGTTCTGTGGATCTGTGTATTACAAAACCTATTGAAATAAAATGGGAATGTGATGCAATTTTAAAATTTAATTTTAAAATTTTTATACATATTGTATAAAGAAATAATAAAAATTAAGAGGAGAATCATACCTGATTCTGTTACAACAATGGCTGTCCTGAGCAATCTGTGATCAGAATCTGTGATTTTAAAATATCAAATGGAACGCTACTTGATCCACCAACTTTTTACCCAAAAATTCATATTGATGAAACCACACATCATAGACATTCCTATCTGGACAGGATTAGATTTCTTTTCAGTTAAAAATCTCAATCAACAAGATGGAAGCCTGGCAAAAAGCACCAGATTGATGCATTTACTTAAAAAAAATTTAAAACCTCCCTTCCAGCGGTGTTTGCCCCCGAACCCCCACTCATAGTCTAAAAGGCTAATTTGATCTCTTTACCAAGGCTGTATGAAGAAACAACCAAACATGTTTGGTTCTGACTGGCAACAAAGTCTCCAATCCTGTCCTAGCTTCCAAACTCCAATCCTGAAGGACAATGGCAAAAATATTCCTTGTTCAGACCCATTACTAAACCAACACGACTGATTCAACAGCTACACTCGTCACACACCAAATTTATTGAATCAGGTGTGTTAGTTTGGGAAAGCTTTCTGTCATGGGATCATCAATTTGGATGGAAATCAGATTACTGCAACAAATACAAGGTATTGCAGACAGTAGTCAAGCTCATCACTTGCAAACCACATATGTGCACAGTTCTAGACACTAAAAATGGCAAATAACCATTTGCTCTTAAGGATCAGCTAGGTTAACAATGGTTGTGAAAGCCTTTGACACAGCGGGAGCCCTTGAGTGATCTTAACCTTGTACATTAATCAAGGGACAAGACTATTCTTATGATTCTTACAGACAACTCTATAAGAAATACCTTAGTTAATAGAACTTCAGGGCATATTGCACATAAAAACTAGCAAGAACTTTCTCAAAATGATCACTTCAATAACATTGGATGGTTTTACTCAACTTCTAGGAGTCTCTCATTTTGATTGATCTGCTGAGAAACAGTTTTAAAGTTTAAATTAAACTTACAAAAAGGAGTTTTGTTTGAGACACTGATTAGGTAGATAAAAAAATAATGCACATTGACTTTGCTGCCAGGACTATATCTGGTTTTAGATTTTACTGAACCTAAAATGGAAAATAATAATAAAAATAAATCAATAAATAGACAAATAAATAAACAAATAAAAAAAAAAATATAAAAAAAAAAAAAAAAAAAAAAAAATATATATATATATATATATATATATATGTAAGTTTAATTAAACCTTTATATATATATATATATATATATATATATATATATATATATATATATATATATATATATATATAAATATATATAAAGGGCAGTTCTTGGCCAGAACATGCTGCAGTGCAAAACTTAAATGTCCATTGTCTATAGTCAAATGTCTGGTTGTGCGATGCTAAATGAAATAATTTTTCTGTTTACTGTACAGAATGTGAGCTCTGTCCAGTATGCAGAGGCTTTAAAAAAAAATTTCACTAAAATGCTCATTTTACAAACCCCTCCATCCAGTACATCAAAGAGGAAATGCTTTCTGATTAATACTGACAATATTTACTCAGGTTTTTCTCAAACAAGACTTCATTCTCTGTCAATTCCCATATAAACAAAGGTTTCTTTGTGTAACTCCAGACTAGATTATCTTTTGAGCTAGCTCCCACTCTTAGAAAAAGTATAAAAGTTTGGTGAATTTTACTGTTTTTACAAAACCAAAAGGTACTGTAACATGCCTCATCTCATATAGCTCAAATTAAAACAGACTAGTAACTGATCTCATGCGCTGTCTCCTTTATTTAACACAATATACAGTATAATATTTACACACACACACAAAGCTGCTTATCTTTTAGAATGAAAAAAAAAAAACGTAAATTTTCAGGTTTTTAGTTCAAAATAAAAGTTTGCAGCACGGCACAAGTCTAAGATTAGATGTCATTAAACATTAAAGTTGATGAACAAAGTCCCATACATAAAACAGAAAAAGTATTCCCTCTGCTCTTCAAAAACTGTGGGCTTCCACACGTACATTAACATATCTCTCACATGAGAAGACTTTCTTTGATGGGGGAAGGAGGTGGATTCAAAATTAAAGGTTAATGACGCAGACATAACTGCAGCAGGGTTAATCATACTTCAAAAAAAAAAAATTAATAAAAGTTAATATTGCTGAAATACATGGAACAGTTTTGACAGCATATTGATTGTTTATGTTTCTGGGGTGGTTGGTAAGGATGTTGCCCAGTGATGCACAGATCTGTTCGATGAAGCGGTCATAGCTGTATGAGTGTGTGTGTTATTGAAAATAAAACACAGCTATTGGCCCATTAGCATCAAGGTCTGGAACCGTTTAAACAGAAAACTTAAGTCATTTAATAACCTGCTACTGGTTAATATATGTTACCATCTTTAAGTGAGACGCATCTACTCAAAAGTTCCAACTTCCAAAATCACTAGTGTTTAAATGGAAGGTGTGTGTGTTTATAACTTCTAAACTGGGTCGAATTAAGTGTTTATTACAGGAGCTTTATAGATTTAATGCTTTTAGAAGAACTTTAAACTAGCCAGACTATTCGATGTATTCAAAAGTGGAAATGGCTGTAAGCAGTGTCTCAGGCCACAGCTGACTGAGCAATCATTTAGATTTCCTTGCAATTATCTCGTCATCAAGTCGATGTGGTAATTGGCCTGAGAGTCCAGACTGGTCATTTCTTAGCATTTACCCTTCAGCATTACTCAGACCGCAGAAAAGAAAACATTACAGAGTTA
Organism: Tiaroga cobitis; assembly: GCA_030578255.1. Classification (NCBI taxonomy): domain Eukaryota; kingdom Metazoa; phylum Chordata; class Actinopteri; order Cypriniformes; family Leuciscidae; genus Tiaroga; species Tiaroga cobitis. Next base: position 34,544,953 of record CM060594.1, on the reverse strand, counting down.
TGCGTTTCAGAGAGTATACATATCACACCGTTTTAGAGGTTGTTCTGCATAGTGAATAGAGGGTATGATCATGATGTCACCGTTGGCTGGAGTGACTGTGGTTACGCCCACTGAGTGGCAAAAAGATTGAGTGGCCACATTGGTTTTCAGCGTGAATACCGCAAAAAAAAACACACAAAAAACCTTTAAAATGGGAAGAAGCTTTGAGATTTACTGTACAAATAGAGAGAGAAATCTGAGGTATATTTTGTAGCAGACTGCCAAAAGCTACAGAAAAGAGAAGCAAAAATGGATCACTGCAATTCACAGAAACAACTGGACTCTGCGAATTGCAGTTATCATTTTGTGTAAATTTGTTGAATTTTGGGGTAAAATCATACAATATATATTGTATTGTTATTGACAACTCATCAAATAATGTTTAACATCTTATATTCTGCATAATTGGATGTTTTTAAATAAACACTGACAGAAACTATAAAAGTTTTAGGGCTGGACTATATGACGATAACATTGATATATGGTAAGTGATCACCTGGATTTAGACCTACCTATATTGTATTTATATAAAGCGTTATGGGCAAATTTGCTTGATGTCAAAATATAAATATCAGGAATCAAGGTTCCCGACTGCATGTCAATATCCATGGATCACTGGATCTTTAGTAAGTTGAAAGGAACACGATCGAGTCCAACGTTTAGCTTAAACTGATACTCATTACATCAATGCATACCCTATTAGTGAATATCCACTGACTAAAGCACATGGCATGCAAAGTAATCAGGGTGGCTGAGACAGCTGAAATGTTCACTGGGAAAAAATTTTGCAAAGAAAAACCCTCTTGGGGATGTTCAAACCACCGCCCTTACTGCCGTACACATGCTCCCTGTTGTCCTCTCAAGTAAAAGTATTCTGCAAGTACTGTAGCTTCTTGAGTTAGTTAACTAAATCAGCCAAAAAACTACTCTAAAACACTGATATATGCAGAACATATTAAGGTTGAATGTGTTGGATTTTATTGAATTTAACTGTAAATTTCATTTTGCTTTATTCTGCTTTTAATTCTGTTCTAAACCAGTTTATAAATAAATCAGGTCACCCTAAAATAAATGCATTTAAATTTTAAAAGCATAAATCATTTTCTGCAAATAATACTATAATCAGCATTGGTGAGCACTTTGACTTCATAAATCACTACAAGGAAACTGGCCAAAAACAAAAAAAAAAATACCAAAATAAACAGCCCTAATAATAAGCTAATTTTTACCACTTCACTCAAGCAAAGCAAATGATTTTGGTGTCACTTCGGCAATGACACCAGTAATGGACTGAGAAAGCTTCTTTCATCACCTGGAACCACACATCTGAACACTCATTGATCATTTGGTTCACTCTGCTCCCAAAAAGTATCTCCAGCAATCAATTTGCGCACGGTGCTAGCAGGCTTTAATTGCGGCACTTTGTCAAGTAATCACACACATAATTATAACAGGAGCGCTTCTCATGATGCTCAACGACAAAGCGATTCAAGTTTCTCTGATGCTCTTTTCATTTCAATGGCCACATCAGGGTATGCTTTGTGTTGGAGATAAACACACATGCTCCACATGAGCATAGACTCAGAAAGAGCAAGTAATTTTCAGTGGAAATTGGGATGAGATTGTCGGGGCGCACAAGTGTCCCGCGTCCCCAGCTGTGTTCAATAATCCCAAATGGCTGTTGACATGGGGAGGCTTTGCTGTTCACGCTCACGCTCTCCTTTCCTCTCTAGCACTAACCTGCTATGATAAAAACAGTCTTCCCCAAGCCAATTAGAAGTGTGCTTCTATTTCTTCATTGGAAAGGACTTGAAGGCAAGGGAATCTCTCACGCCTAGAGCCTCAACAGGGCATGCTAACAAGCCCCATGTGCCTTGCTGACACTAAGCAATGAAAAAAAAAACACCTGAGGCATTGCTAGCATTTCAACTCATTGTGTCGGTCTACCATCCCTTTGAACATGCATGAATCATGAGCTTCAATTACACAAAATTCAATGGTTTATAGGTTGAAGTTTTATATGTCCATTGTTCACAGTCTTCAAACATGAGGCTTTGAAGGGACTTTGAGGTATAAAAAGTGTCATGTGACTAATGAGAACCGCTGAAGCGGGCCGCTGAGACTCCCTGAATCCTAGTTAATTGCTCCCTCAGAGCAAAAAAGGGGCACCTGGTGGGGGAAAGGTGGTGAAGGAGTGGCCGGCCATGCAAGGTATTGTTGTGTTGGTTTGTCTTGCTTAAAAACATGGTATTTACTGTATATAACTTCTATTTTTAAATGATCTCAGTAAGATAAGAACTGAAGTCTGTTGCCATGCTCTCCATCAAATGCAAGACACTTTAAACAGTTTGTTTCAACAATCCCTTCAACAAAGGGGGTGCCAACACAACAGTACAGGGACTTCCGTTAAAAGAAGAGGGGAAAAACAGATGTCAAGATATCAGACATTTCAGTTTAAATGCATCTATTTAGATCTATTGTATTTTTCAATACTTGACTGCTTACTTAATTGAGAAATACGATAGACACTCACTGCATTGTTTAAATGTAATTTGTTTATATTTGTTTAACATTAATATACAGTATTCAGTATTCAAGTATTCAATAGCATATTTTGGCTGTGGTATCAGAATTGGTAACAAGAATTGTGACACTGTACTATAACTACAAAAACTATGGTATCATGACAACCCTAGTAAAAGACAGATGATCTTTACTACTCATCTTTATCATGCAAGCTTTTCACGTTCATTTTCAGGGACAGTCTCTCAACCCACAGACATGAGGTGAAACAAATCCTAAGACTCACAAAAAGTCCTCGCTCCATATCAAGTATACAACTACCTCTACTGCTCAACATCACAATCAGAAATAAAAAAATGTGCAAAGCCATTAGGAATGCCCTCACGGTCAGTCTTCTGTCAAAGGGTTTGTGAGTTTCAAAGCCGGTAATTTAAATGGGCAGTGAAGGAATAAATTAACTCCGTCTTTCACCATGTGGGAATTCACAACTTGTCACAATGTCATGTGTAATATTTCACTTTCCACCATACAGTTTGGGTGCACCTTGGGTGTTTTGTCACCTATGAATGAGATCCTGAGCAGAAAGTAATAATAGCCGTTTAAAACGCACCCGTCTAAAATAACTAGATTATGAACACAAAGGGCCTGTTTACACCTGATCACTTCATGCGTTTTATCTGATCGGATAGCTATCCGATTGTGAAAATGCCTTTTTTTACAGTCTATGGAAAATACCAAGGCAGCATTTCCCAAAAGCACAGACGAGTAGCAGAGTATCTCTTCAGCAAGCCGAAGCGCAAACTGCCGCAATTGAAACTGAGTGTAAGTCACAGACGCTTAAAACACAATCATCTTCATTAAAAGTAGTGAGACTAAATTATCTTACCAGTGCTGATACCGCTCTGTCTCATATTGAAATTAGCTGATGATAAATAAAATGCAGCTTATATCGATTGCTTTCGTTGACGTGAACTCCGTAACATTTGCATAAAGCAAGGGAAGATCAGATTTATATTCATTTTGCGGAGACACATTTATGAGGCAAAGTGTAAATGGAAACGTTTTATCTGATCAATAAAAGTAAAAACACATGAAGTGACCAGCAGCAAACAGGCCCTTAGATTAACACAAATATAAACAAGAAACCAGGACACCATTTGCTTACATTCTCGGCAAACAAGAAGGTCTTTAGGGATACACCAGTCATATAATAATGGATTAAATCACCCAAACCAAAACAAAAACAACAAACAAAAACAACTTTTAACAAAAGCATAGAAATCATATAAAAACTTGTGGACACAACAAATCACAAAAAGTAATATAACTGTGAAAGTCCAAAACTAATTTTTGTTTTAGTTATATAAACCTGAAATCTTTACAATTTGCATGAAAATGCCAAAAGACAAACGCTGAGAAAATTTAACTTAACATTTTTAAACTATACCAGTTGATGAATTAACCGTGAAAGCCCTAAAATACTAAAACTTAACAAAAAAAAATTTGTTACTGAAGCTAGAAAACTAGAGCATCTACTTAATAGAAAAATTATAAATAAAAATGAATCAAAACAAACCGCAAAACAAACAAAAACTGCCATAGAGACAAACAAAGGTTCGCTGCCCAACCTTAAAATCATCACAGAAGTCATGTGTTATATTTACATATAGCACTGGAGTAATAAATCGGAAATATATCAGTTTTTGCTGAGACTTTTATGTTCCTTAGTGTAAAAGGAATGTGAAAACTAAATCAGACAGCAATCCGATCAATCAAGATGCAATCAACTAAATGTAAAAAGGCCCTAAATGTTATTTACAGAGCTAGTATCTTGGGTTATATTGAAATCCCTTGGCAACATCACAAATCTATCACACTTCACTGTAAAAGCGGTACACAATCTTGAGTTAGGGCATAGCTCCCTCAAAGTAAGGACATTACTCCTGGTCGAATATAAAATGGACTAGCATTATAGGCACAGTGAGTAAGAGGGGTGTGTGTGTGTGTGTGTTACAACCCCCTGTGCCGAGGAACATGAATTTAGTGGAAAGTCGCCAGCCAGGATCCTGCGGGAGAACACAGACTGGCAGACTACTAGACAACACAGAAAACATCCCTAGTGAGAACACTTACACACACATGCTCACACACACACATTAATGCACAGCCATTTACCCACTTGATCTTAATAGACACACACAACAGCATTCAAAAATACATCCTGAAGAGCCTCAGCCAAGCTAACACTCGAAACCCTCAATGATCTAACTATGGCACTACCTACCACTGAATGATGCTTTCGTGAGCAGAAAAAGTGAAGATAATATCTGCGTTCTGAATGATATATATATATGTGTGTGTGTGTGTGTGTGTGTGTGTGTGTGTGTGTGTGTGTGTGTGTGTCTCAGCCTTTGGCAATATTCAATGTATATCCTCCTCACATTTATGCGCTTACTATTACAAGGGAAAAAAATGTATTTGTTAAGAAGCATAATTTCAACCATGCAAAAAGATTCAGTATAAATCAGTAATATAAGTCTATTTTAAAAAAAGTGTTTCAACACTTTCTAATATTTTCCAAAAGAAATTAAACATTTTTGTCATTTTGTTTTGTATACACTGAACAATCCAGAAATATCAATGTTTACCTACATACATTGTAACTCAAATATTTTCATACATTAAACTATCATATGGAGACTTTTCAGAATATTTTTATAGGATGATGCTAACAAATAATTGAATCAGTTTTGAAACAATTGGCATAAATGAACAGTTTTAACTGATTCTAAGGAAATTAATCGATCTTTTTGTCAAAAAATAGAAAAATAATTGCTCACAATGTTGCTTAATTTTGTCACCCACAAATCGTCACAAATATATAGTGAACAATCAATATATAAGGCCAGCCCTAACCAATTTCATATACCATATATCGACACAAGACAAGGGGTGGGGGAGAAAAAGAGAAAGAAGAAAACATGATATGTTGCCAGTCATTCTTCACGGCTTCTATTTCATATATAGGTCTACTGCCACACTAAAGAAATTAACTCATGGTCTCCAACTTCCTGACCAGTGCCTTCACCAAAAGTGCTGTGAAAAAGATGCAGTCTGGATGCTGATTGAACCTCATCACTGCACAGGAAGTGGAAGAGGAGAGGTGCCAGAGGGGCTGGACATAAACGATTGGGCTGTTTGTGAATCCAAAGAAGTCTAACAGGGTTAATTACCAAGCAAGCATCTCAGAGGATGAAAATAAAGTGGCTAGAGCATTACTACACACCGTCTGTGCCACAAAGTACTCATTAGCCGTATGTGGCCCGTGTCTCTGGCCAGAGGTTGGATGGAGAGGATATGGAGAGAACATAACGGAGCGTGTGGTTCAGTGTTTGGAGATTCAACTGTATTGCCTTCAGAGCAACCTCTCTAAAACAACTGGACAACTTCCACAGCAACCAGGGACAGATGTTAGGTTACGGGCTGATGCTGACCCTATAGTGTCGCATGCAGAATCAATCACGCTCTGTCAATTCATGGCTATTCAATTTTAGTATATATCAAGACATTAAAATTGCTATACAACAGGTGTGGTGCAATGGCAGGTGATGGAGTCAGTCTTTCAATTGCTTTCACATTATGTGAAGAGGTGGGAAATCAAGGGGGCAGAAATCAATGTCTGCCGTACATTACTTTGAAATGATGCGTGTCTCCAGGCTGATTAGCGTCCCACCCTGCTAGATAAAGTGCCACCGCATGATCAATACTCTAATAAAGACAAGCCATGGCTGTCATCTCAAGCAAGATTGCCTCCATGACCCGATGACCTCCTTGTGAGTGTGCATCCGGAACATAAACCGCCAGTTAAGTGTAAAATGAGTGGTCAATCAGAAGGCTTGGGTTCAATTCAACACAGATTACACTAATCTAAAATAAATGGTTAAATGACTGATGTTAAATTGGGTGAAATTCAATTTCGGTTTAGTGGGATCAGCATTCTAATCAGTTAAAAATGGCCAATATAACAGTCTGATTTCAGGTTCACCTGGCCTTGATCAGACCTTTTTTTCATAAATAAACAAAAAAAAAAAAATTTAATTTAAGATAAACACGTATACCTCCACACACATACACACTTATACAAGTTTGGAATACATTTAAAATCCAGCAGCCATACATTGAATACTTGAGGAAATATAGTGTCGATTTGCATGCTGATTGCACATCATGTGGTGAGTTCACAGCTGAGAGCATATCTTTATATACACTGCAGCAGATTCAAAACCCTACTGTAAGTTCACATGCTGGTCATCATTAGCAGGTGCTGTCTTTATGTTCTGGCAGATTTACTGATGAGGATTTCATCCAACACCTGCATTTTTGTCTCATTTTCACGTTGAGTTATAAAGCTTAAGCTCTGACTACAGTTTATGGTGTAGTATGTTATGTCCAGCAAGGAGCACTGCATTATGGGCAGCAAAGCCCTGTATTCATAAATAAAAGCAGGAGTGTGAACACCTCACACTTGCTACATTGCAGCAATACTGCAGGTGCCCCTGTCCAGTCAGACCAGCAAATGGAGCATGAAAAAGGTCACTGTAACTACTCATACCAGCCAAAAAAGGACTAATAAATAAGCTTTGCTGGGTACTGGACTAGAATTATATATATATATACACACACACACTCACCTAAAGGATTATTAGGAACACCTGTTCAATTTCTCATTAATGCAATTATCTAATCAACCAATCACATGACAGTTGCTTCAATGCATTTAGGGGTGTGGTCCTGGTCAAGACAATCTCCTGAACTCCAAACTGAATGTCAGAATGGGAAAGAAAGGTGATTTAAGCAATTTTGAGCGTGGCATGGTTGTTGGTGCCAGACGGGCCGGTCTGAGTATTTCACAATCTGCTCAGTTACTGGGATTTTCACGCACAACCATTTCTAGGGTTTACAAAGAATGGTGTGAAAAGGGAAACACATCCAGTATGTGGCAGTCCTGTGGGCGAAAATGCCTTGTTGATGCTAGAGGTCAGAGTAGAATGGGCCGACTGATTCAAGCTGATAGAAGAGCAACTTTGACTGAAATAACCACTCGTTACAACCGAGGTATGCAGCAAAGCATTTGTGAAGCCACAACACGCACAACCTTGAGGCAGATGGGCTACAACAGCAGAAGACCCCACCGGGTACCACTCATCTCCACTACAAATAGGAAAAAGAGGCTACAATTTGCAAGAGCTCACCAAAATTGGACAGTTGAAGACTGGAAAAATGTTGCCTGGTCCGATGAGTCTCAATTTCTGTTGAGACATTCAGATGGTAGAGTCAGAATTTGGCGTAAACAGAATGAGAACATGGATCCATCATGCCTTGTTACCACTGTGCAGGCTGGTGGTGGTGGTGTAATGGTGTGGGGGATGTTTTCTTGGCACACTTTAGGCCCCCTAGTGCCAATTGGGCATCGTTTAAATGCCACGGCCTACCTGAGCATTGTTTCTGACCATGTCCATCCCTTTATGGCCACCATGTACCCATCCTCTGATGGCTACTTCCAGCAGGATAATGCACCATGTCAAAAAGCTCGAATCATTTCAAATTGGTTTCTTGAACATGACAATGAGTTCACTCATTGGCCCCCACAGTCACCAGATCTCAACCCAATAGAGCATCTTTGGGATGTGGTGGAACGGGAGCTTCGTGCCCTGGATGTGCATCCCACAAATCTCCATCAACTGCAAGATGCTATCCTATCAATATGGGCCAACATTTCTAAAGAATGCTTTCAGCACCTTGTTGAATCAATGCCACGTAGAATTAAGGCAGTTCTGAAGCCGAAAGGGGGTCAAACACAGTATTAGTATGGTGTTCCTAATAATCCTTTAGGTGAGTGTATGTATAAACAGGAAATTAAATGAGTAGTTTTATGGTGTTTTGGGCAGCCCCGTTATAGGATAGCCATGGATTTGTTTGACTCTGCTGTGCCCGCATGAACCAGAGAGAAATATTATTTCAGGTCGTTTCATTCTCACGCAGCAAGATGGTAGACAGCTAAGGTCAGTACTAGTGCATGCAGGACCCCACAGCAAAGACAGAATGGTTAAGCTTCTCATTGTTTCTTAGGCAAGGTGAGGATTCATTCAAAATGCTCTTGACTTTGAGAACCAAGAACAAAAAACTTAATTTTTTTAATTAAGTTTAACCTCTTGGGCTAATGATTTTTCCTGCAGACAAATCAATGCTACTTCATAAAGTTGCATGGGCCTGTAACGCAACAGCCAATAAACAGAAAAAGCAAGAAAAAAAAAAGCAAGAAAAAAAGGACTTTCCAAGTACCCTCTGGTTGGGCATTGTTGTTCCAGCAAGTTACCACTCACCCAAGCAAGGACGATTATGAATGATAAGTCCCATCTGCACATCAATCTATCATCCCCGGGATGATTTGTTCTCTGCTTGTGTAAATTAAAAACTCAGCGTACACCAGTTTATGAGATGTAGTTGGTGGCAAAGTGAGCCGGGAGAGGCACTCCTCGTAATTAAGCATAATTAAGCTGCCAACCTTGTCACCAGTGTCTGTGGACGCATGGTCAAACCCTGACAAAGCATTAATTCAAATCATGGCCCTCGTTCGGTCCTGTCACCTGTGCTCGATCAGAACAAGATGCTAAAATCCCCTCAATTCCAAATCATGTTCATTAAGGTCGGAGGAGGTCTTTGATGCTTAATTACTCTTTTGCAGCTCATCTGTAGAGACGTGCTGAGTCTACGCTGTTTGACTGCAGTAGGAGACCATATTGTGTGTGACTGTTTTACTAAAAAGACTATTTATTTTTCCTTCTGTCAAGACAAGACAAGGAATATGGTACATTAAGCTCTCCCCTCAACTCTTAAAACAATCGTTAGAATTTGGTCTTTTCTCAGTGGATGGAAGAGTATGAGATGAAGAGCTGAGTCTGGGCATGTGAAAAGGACTTTCTGACATGGGTAATGCACCATTCAGAATGCAATTGACAATGCCATGTAGACTCCGTTTAAATTCCTGAATTTGAAATTGTTCTAAACCGCACGCAGAAATACGAATCAAGTATAGAATAAAAAATGTATTGAAACTCAAAAAGGAATTGTATAACTAACAAATGAACAATAGAACAAACAACATAATGAATGACAGACAAGCAACAGACAGAACAAGTAACATATATTAGAATGTATGATAGATGGACAGACAGAATGAATGAACAATCAACAGACAGACAACTGAAATCACTAAATAAAATGCAACCAAATGTCCTCATTTCTATACACATCCACAGATATGTACTGTAGTATCAATTTAAACCAAGCTCATGTCATTTCCCCATCTCATTTCCCATCTCCTCTCTGACTGTGCCCTTTCTATAAAATAGAAAACAGGCAAAATAAAAAATTCAACACATCAGTCAGGTAAAGGCTTTTCGTAAGGTATCAGGCTGACAAGACTCCATGCAAAATCAAGTCAGCCATTCTGCTCCAGTGCACATTTGAGATTTTGTGCAAAGCCAAGAAGAGACCAGACAAAGTATAGTCTGACTGGAGTGACCATCCCAAGACACTCTTTCAGACAAGGTCCCGCAGCAGGGATGTCCTTCCCCCACCCCCATCTAACAAACTTCAGTTCTGCATCAGTGGAGGAAATCTTTGAAAATAAACAGATGGTGAGGATATATATTTAAAAAAAAGAGAGAAAGAGACACCATTATGTTATTCACTCGCTTGGTTCTTCATCTTCATAGAAGGAAGGCACCGCTGCTTCAGAAAGTATTGGTATCCCCCTTAGCCTGCGTCAGCCACCCAGCTGGAACAAAAAGAGGGGGGTGGTTTAGCAGAAAGGGAACTTAACTTCTAAATGTGAAATTGATGCGCCGGGCATGTATCTGTTGTAAAACGGCAGGTACAACACAAAAGAAGCCCAGGCTGACAAACACAAAAAGTGATGATGATGTCAGTCAGTGGCAAAGAGTAATTTGTCATCAATGGCAAAAATAGCCCCACATGCTGCACACCATGATAACAGCCTAATGGGGAGGTTCTAATCTCTTTAAAATAACACTCCAAATAAATAACCTTCAACTTGACAAGACGCAGCACAAGGACAACACAACAAAATGCATGAGAGGGCTTTAAATTGTTTAAGTCATGATTCTGGCTGATCCCAGGCAAAACAAATGGAAATGATTTAACTTCGCCTCTGCCGGCTGTCTTCTCCTTTTGTGCATAAATGCATTAAATAAAGTGAAAATCAGGCCAAACTGGAACTTTTCATATTTAAGAGACCATCTCTCACACAAACATACTCTTCTCTGATTTACTGTACATAGCTAAGAGTGGCAGAAAGTAGTCTTTCCACATTTTAAACCTAAACAAAATAATTAGTACTGTACTCTCACACTCACAAGAGAGTTGGTCATATATAGGATAGGATGAGACAGCAGGAACATCTTATGTGCAGTGACAAGAGGGTCTCACTAAGGTACTCTGGTGTAGCCTATTCATTGGGTCATGAAGATGAACAAGCAAGTGAAACAAACCAATTTACATTTAAATGTTAACATACAGCCAAGGTTTGCCCTTTGCAGTGCAGAGGATCTCCAATAAGGCGTATTGAGTGACAGCGAAGCAGAATACAAACACCTGTTCTTCTCTAAACTGTGTAATTTATAAATCTTTCACTTATAGAGACACAACATCAGCTGCTAAAGCAGCTACAATCTTTCTTGAGTAAAACACGCCGTTCAATCTTCCAGCTGGCTGTCGGGTTAGTGAAATATATCCTTCAAGATGAAAAGGTGACAGTCTATTAAAACATCGCCACCCGATTCATCACATCGAGGGGCATTGACTCGATTTATTCTCGGCTGCTTCATCTAAAACCAATCAGGGGAATTTACCTACAGAGTCAATTTACAATGGGATTTCCATACCTCATCTCACCTTATTCACTGCAATGAAAACATCCAATCATTTCACAGCTGACGAGCTGATGCTGGGTTTGGCTTTTCCCTGAAGAACATGAATAGCTACAGCATTCACACAGCCCATAGAATCCGTAACGATTTCTGTGGCACAGATCTATAGCCGAGGACCAAGGAGTTAGCAGTGCATCACAGACACGTGCAGTCAATATGGAATGATGCTGGTCACACTTCCCAGACCAAAGATCTCAGATCTATAATCTGAAATACACATCTACTACAGAATTGCAACAGTGACTTGAAAAAAAGCTGAAAACAGCTGAAATCCATTCATTTCACTATTTCATCAAACTGTATTGGTTTTTCACCTTCATGTTCCTGCTGATGTCACTTGGCTAACCAATATCCATAATCTAGATCCAATTGGTATGGAGGAATGTAGACTTTTTACAATCCAACTGATACCAGTTCCTTTTTCTTGTTAAATATCCAGTTTTACTCAGAAACACATCAAATTTATGGGGTAAAATGAGGTGCGAAAATGGGAATTCACAATGACAAACGAATATGCAAGGGCCACATACTGGTGTTAGAATTCAGTGGATATCTGTGGAGCCTTCTGCTGAATTCTGTGAGTGGAGATTCTTGCAGGTGTGATGACCCTGAGTGTACTCCTTCTAGGGCTATCACTTTACGTTCGAAAATCGATTGCACAATCGATCGGACCAACCAACACAAGTATCGAAAACGAAAATAGGGAATCGATTTTATTTATTTATTTTGACCAAAAATGTGTTTTAGGTGGACAGATCAATACAGCACACAGAACATGTAGGATGTTGGAAAATAACAATGTCTTTTCTGTTAACCAAATGCTTTTTAATATTCGCTATTACTTCAATGCAAGTGAGGCGCGCCGTTATGTGTTGCTCAGTGACGTGTGTGTTCAACTACGCCAGAAATGCGCAGATTCTGCTATAACGCTGTATTTAATATATCATGAGGATCACGAGTTGCGTATTTGCGCTAAATCCGTGCAGATTTGGCTTACACGAACTTCCCCAGTAAAGTGAGTAAACACAGAAACACGCCAAATTGTCTCGTGATCTGACAGCGTTTCCCGCCAAAGTTCATTTTTACCCCCATTTGGCGGGTCGAGGGTGTTAATCTCAATCCCTGAATGTTGCGCTCCTGTTTGTCATTGTGGACGAAACTTCACGCCAATAAATCATCAGGAATATTGCTGACTTGTGCGTCTCAAGCGCCCTCTTTACGCTCGTCCTAATGCCTGTTAGGTGTCCGTGGATTTGCCTATATTTGGTGTTGAAAATGGAAACGTCTTTAGACATAGAAAATCGATTTTACAATCGATTCAATGAACACTTGTGTCTCAAAAATCGAACAGGATTTTTTCACAAAAGTGACAGCCCTAACTCCTTCCCTGATGGTGGCAGTCTGTGGGAGTTTTGAGTCACTCCCCCATGTTAATTGTCAATTATGAAATATAGTATTTAAGTGTTCTGAGTTTTTCATTTAGGCAGCACTCTCTGTGGGATAACTCCTCTCAGGAGTGGCTCCTCTCTTATTTTCTTTCTTATACTTACTTTATGTTATGTAGCGTTAATATTTTGCTGTAGTTATTTTGTTTGGTTATTTCTTTATTTTTCCCTAGACTTATGTTGGTATGAGTGTTAATTGTTATGTTTGTTGAAGAAAATAAAACCTTCATTCATCGAACATTGGTGTTTGATTCCCCTTTTATGTTGCGGCCTTAAACGAGCTGGACGTAACACAGGTCTACATACTGGTATTACAGCACAAGAGTGTGCCTATATTCAGTCCAACGTGCAAACTGCCATTTCACAGGAATTTAAATATGTGGCTTAGCCAACTTTTCCACCTGATATTCGTTCTGCTGTCTCTTACTCCTTTTGGAGATTTAAACATAATCTGCTTAGGATTTTTTTGAGAGAGTCACAGTCAAACGGAAGTGAATCTGCAGAGATTTTCAGCTTTGACTCATGGGGTAGAAACTGAGGGCTGATTGTTGGTGAGTCAATGATGTGAGGCCATGACACACCTCTTCATTGCTTGTGCATTCACAGTCTGATTTTTCTGAGCTGTGCGATCTGCCGAAAGGTGTTGTGCTGAGCCTCTGAAATCGTAGAAAATTTAAAAGATGCCCTTAATGTTTAATTAACCAGCAATACATTGAGGGACTGGTTCCTTCATAAATAACCGAAACAGCTTCAAACATTCAGCCACAAACAAAACTGTACAGAGGGGTTCAAAAGTATGAGATCACCAAGTTTGTCAATTAAATTTACTTTAAATAAAATTAGTAAAATAACGTAGTTTTATATTGATTAGATTTACTAATTTGGTCTCAGACATTTGGACCCCACTAATCAGCCAACGTGACAACCACAGCTTTCGTTTCATGCTATATCTCTGAGGGTCTCTCATTCGTGGCTCTGCTGCATACTGAATAATATCCCTTTATCACCATATAAAAAAAAATATTTAGCAACAATAACTGTTGTTCAAAAGAAAAAAAAAATCTGCATGTCTCTACTCTGCGGCAGTCATGTGACTCATCAGCTTTCCCTCTTTTACAAGAAAGTCTGGTTAGTATTCCAACTCTATTCTACTTAAATCTCCCTTTTAAAAAGGCTCTAATTAATATAAATAGTAATTAGCAACCTCGTTTATTCCAACTCAGTTTTGTCTCTCCTATTCAACAGTGGAGTCCCACTAGTGGAAAGAAGGAAAAAGAAATGCAGAATTGCTACAAGAGCCATAAACTGCATTTTCTTCAGGAGTTGGCATAACAGTGAGATTGCCTTGTTATCCTGCTGCAACATTGCAACAATCAGCATGAGAGACATTATCCTGAGGTTGTGAGGTCAGCTTAACTAGTTGAGGTGCCTTTGTACCTGTAGATTCTTCCAAAGACGAGGGTGTCACTAGAGATTTGAGTGTTTTCTGATACGATACTTAGTCTGCTTTTTTTAATTCTGCCTCCTGAAATATTTAAAAAATAATAAACACCTCAAAGATGCAATATCCTGCTCGATGGCAGAGAAGAGAGGGGGCCGCGGGACAAGAATAATTGGTGAATGCTGGAACAATGTGAGAAGAGACATCATGGTTATTATTGCAACCTGTCCGCAATGATGCAGATCGAAAATTAAATGGGACGCCGAGCGCACTCAGAGTGCTGTATGAAGGTGCGTCCTGAGGGCCAAAACTGTTTATTGTCGTTGCAGTTTAAGATCATTATTTTATATCAAGACTGAAGTTGGAGTGGAGTGAAATAACACTTCCCTTCTGGTGGTGTTTTCATTTTGTAAAGAGAAGATGGGGGCACAGACTGGAGGAGTGAAAATGATGTCTGGGGGTTGACAAATATACCACTGTCAATCATTCTTTCCAAACATTCTTACGATATGGATGGATGGACAAACGCTTTATTAATCCCATATGAGAAATTGCCGTTTTCCGAAAAAAAACCATAGCCATTATTTTCAGTCCCAAAACAAACATGCAAGATGAAGCCAGAGTGACCAAGCTCTGGCTCACTACTTATTGTGGCTTTTAAACACAGGTGGAAAAAAAAAAACTTGCTGGTTTTTGCACAGCCAACCCTATTGCTTTCCCGCTGATCTGGCCCCTACAGTGTGCGGCACACTTCTCTGGGATGTCTCACAAAAATACCATACATCAACCATGACAGCAGCATACAACACACACACACGTACACGTTTACAACTAGGAGAAATATCTGCACAGGTTGAACATGATAATACAAGAGAGCTGCGCAAAACAGAGCAGGTGGTGACTCATTCCAATATTTTATGGAAAGCTTGTTTTTTCTCTTGCACACTCCATACTACACAAGCGTCATCTTTAACTAAACGGCTCGTGTCATTTTCTCAGCATCTGTGGAATAAGGCAGATCATCATATATCACATTATCATCACATTCCGTATTATTACAGCTCCAGCGGGGTCACTAACCTGACCGTTTTCTCATTACTCTGAAGCGTCCAACGGATAGCAAAGTAGTTAAGGGTCAGTCTCTAGAGACATGTATAAAAAGAAATGATTATTGCTCACTCTCCTGCTTGCAAAAATGAAATATGGACTGAAACTAAGTACCTGTAATGCCATTTAGATTATTTAGCAGCCCTCTTGGTAACAAAATGTATAACAGCTTTCCCCATTCAAATATATCTATCTCAAATAGAGGAGCTTTTCTGCTCGGACATTGGACTTCTATCTCCAAGCCCACTTACAATGGCTGAAATTAGTTTTTTCATTGAATGGATGCACAAATAAAGAGTTTTGAAGAAGTTGTTCTGTTCAAAATACTTTTAGGAGCATTTCACAATTGTTAAGGTACTGAACGATAGCTTAAACCAACGTAGGGGCCTATGGTGTTTTATGCTATGTTGATGTAGCAGAACTACAGTAGCAATCCACCAAACCATTTTTCACATACAGTCTGCCCTCTGAAAGGAGAATGACTTCTTTTCTGAAATGACCCTCTGCATAATTCATCGCTCTGGGGCTGATGCACACCCCTGGAAATGGAGGAAAACACGAAGTTCTACACTATACTTGTTCTGACCCAGTTCAACACACAGATGACATTCCAGATCAAGCTGTTGGTTTAGAGAGCTGCAGGTACACAGATTGGGTTCTGTGACAGTCAGAAAGTGTTATTATCCAGCAGGCAGGAATTCCTGGTCCTTTAACTCTGCTGGAGAGATAGAGCTGTCAAGAGAGGACTGAGCCAGTGTCCACAGTGTGAAAACTGTGCCATATTCAAACAGAGCACAAAGCTGGCAAGGTTTCACAGTTTCCCAGTGTGTAACAGAATATTCCAAATCAGCAAAGGGCCTTCTCTCAGCCATATAAAATTGAGAATAAATTAATCTTCTTGTCCGCCACGGTCCTGAAAATCTTCTCTGAGATTAATAATCTTCAGATGATGAATTTACATATGAATCATTAACACTTCAGGGACTTAAATTTGCAGTGATGTGAAATTCTTGTTATGCAGTTACTTTGAGGTCTCTATTTTAAAAATAAAAAACGAATATACTTGTGTTTAAAGTATTGTATTTAAAGCTGCAGTCCGGCGTTTTTCCTCTTTGTCGTCATCTCTGTTCGCGTTGATAATTCGCGGAATTATCAGCTTTCCGTGAGTTGTACTTCAACTAGGGCTGTCGCGGTGAAGGAATTTCCCTTGCGGTAATTTTGAGTGGCTCAATAGCGCGATATGCGGTATTACCGCCATTTATTTATTTATATTTATTTGTTGCTCAATAAATACGTGTTATGATGTGGTCAGCATACACAAAAACAATGTAACCGAAACTAAACGGCGTTTCTGCGCATTGAAAGGCTGTCACTCAGCGCGCACATTGTTATGCCAACGGACTGTCTTTGAGTGAGTCATTAAACCGTTCATTCAACAAAAACGTCAAAAAGCTGATTCCTTAAATGATAGATGTAATGAAACAAGGTGTTAATTATTTTTTTAACTTTGAGCTCCACTTTTCAAGGCTCAGCTGGCCAACAATGCTTCACTTTTGGGCAAAGCTGAAGCAATCGGTCTTTGTCAGGTGACGTCACACTCGTGATACACGAAGTGCATTATGGGCGCGGCCGCCATTTGTAAGGTATCGATGCTGGGGTATTCTATTGTTGGAGAATTGTTTTTTTTTTCATTATTTTTTCAAACTAAACCATCCTTAACATGACACTATCATCATCATCAATACAGCAAACCTATCTTTGCTGTTACTAACTTTACAGGATTTATTTACATTCCTACCGAAGGATACAGTAACTTGGTGAAATGTCCGCGGGCTTTAAGAGATTTATAGATTTCAAATTGTTCACTGGTAATGTTATATGCGCTTATACCATAAACAAGATAGTTGACAATGCCCAAGTATGAGGATGAGAAAGCAATGCGGGATCAGCACTTCAACTTACTGCAGTCAGCTGAGCTCATATATGGATCTACGTTCTGAATGGATGACAATTTCTCCAAATAACGGTACCTGCCATATTTATCGAGTTTATTGCGGTACGGCATTTTCTCAGTTTTCTTGTGCTTATGCAGTTTTGCGAGTTATTTACTTGTTATCTCTACTCTCGTAATCTCTTCAATGTTCACAGTCAGTAGCGATACCTCAAAAATGGCGCCGCGGTGACGTCACACACAACAAACCCACGTGTCTGACAAAGACCGATGCTTCACTTAATAAATTATGCGTGATAAATTATATAATAAATGCGTGATTATTCTTTTTGGAAGTATGACCAACATAAGAATTTTCACTGGAAAATCTAATCTGAACTAGTAAGAAACATCCACCTTTGCTCTGGTTCTGACATTGCAGTAAATGTTAACAACGTCAGCATTGCGTGACTACATGTAATGTCCTTCCGATATGTATCCTTGTTTTCGCATGGGTCCGGTTGCAGTCTCTTTTTTTCTGTAGCCACTCTGAACGAAGTCTTTTGCATTTTACAGCGGGTGAATCTGTTGTCACTGGTGATTGTCGTTTGAACCTTTCTGGATCCGCCATCAAAATGATAAGTTTAATTATATCAAGTGCTGTGAGAAAAGGTTATAAATCTCCACCTCCAGCATCCTCACTCGCAATATAGCCTACTAGCCGAGACTCTTCTTTATGTGGACCGATGTGACGTAATGACGCAAAGACATGCTCGAATCTCCCGCGGAAATCCACCAGTACCACTGGAATTAAAAACATTATTACAAGCTTACCGTTTTGAATCGAACTAAAGCAAGCAGATAGTTTTGAACACTGGCTGGTTATGTATTTTATCAAATATGTATTTTGGATCATTTTTAACCCAAAAAAAGCTACGGACTGCAGCTTTAAAGTATGTCTATAAAGCAATATTTCATCCAAAAATGAACCGTCAACAATTTCTCATCCTCTATGACAATGGATAGCAATTCACACTGTATTATTACATATAAGGATGAACATGTTATCATAAGGATGAACATTTTCATTTTGGGATGAATTATTCTTTTAAGTTGTACAATATTTATGGAGGCACCTCTGACATGATTATGTGATGCACATGGGTTAAAATGATCCATGTCGTAATCTAGCTTACATTTAAAGGGACACTAAGTAACTTTTTAGTTAATTTATAATCTAAAATCAATATTTTTATTCATAAATATGTCCTCAATGGTGCACAAATACCTCTGCCAATTATCTGATTTATCCTCGTAAACTAAGAATTTATTATATTTATATACATGGGACGGGCAAGTCCACGGAGGCTTCCATGTAGTTCCGCCATCTTGAAAAACTATAATAGCAGAGAGGGACCAAAAGTACTAGGCCAACGCGTTTCCACAACACGTTTTCATTCAGAGCCGGCGTGACGTGACTGAACGCAGCAGAAGCGGAGGAGCAGAGCAGTGAGAGGCGCTTGTCACTGCCCCGGCAAGTTTAAAAGGCTGCATTGCAAATCCTCGTCGCCAGAAAAGTCCAAAATAGATCGTAAAAGGAAACGTGACCGGAGATTACAAAAAACACAAGTTAATGTCGGGATAGCTTTTTCCAGGTGGATAGAGCTAATGCAGGAGAAAGATTTCAAAAGAGACGCTGAAGTCCTGCTTTCTTCTCGACAGGCAAGTCAGTGTTACAGTCTTAATTACAAGCTGTTTTCATTGTTTGCTTGTGTACTTTATTTTATAGACAGATGAACATGTAGGCTATAGTTAAAAGTTGATGATGATATCTAACAATGCACGTAGGCTACTTCAGAAAATATAACGAATAAAGAAGGCATAACTACTAATTACAATAGTTCATGTTTTTGACACTCATTATTTCATACTGTAACATTCATTTGTTCGTTGTGTCAATTTGAAGTTTGTTTGAAATAACAAACCTGTTCACCCGAAGGAAAACTCGACGAAGTGCTATTAGAAGACATCCTGTCATAGCTTTTTGGTACATAACGGCTACCGTAGATGCAACACGCATTTGAAAACGCGAGGCGCTGGAGAGCACAATTCGTTTGAATGCAAAATACAATTTCACCGCTAGATGGGAGTAATTCTTACTTAGTGTCCCTTTAAAAAGGAAATTAAAATTTAAAAAGTGCAGTGGATGAAGATCGACTCAAACAGAGTTCAAAACAGTCCTCTGTGATTCATGCTAAAAAATGGTGTATTGAGAAAGATTAAGACTATAGCCTCTGATGTGCCTGAACGCGGAAGATCAGAGGCTTTAAAACAGGTCTTTGAAAGCAACTAATTAAAACAGATCGGAAGTTACAAAGAGAGACATTAGCAATCATTTCTGTGAGGGCTGGAGCCAAACACCATGATGAACCTCACATGATATCACTTTGATAGGCACTAGCCATAACCCATAAGACTAAGAAAACACATTTCCATTCTGGCTGGTTCATGACAATGATTTTAACTCTAGATAACAGCACTGCAGTGACTCCACATCCATTCTAAAGTCTATGATCAATATAGCATCATGTAATAACTATATAGCTTACACAAGACCTTTAGACAATTATCTAAATTGTGATTGTTGCACACTGTAAATTGCAATTATACTGTCACCCAAATAAGGATATAAAATATACAAAGCTTTACATTTTTCTTTTATGCGCAAGTTTAATTTCAGTTCATTGATAAAAAAAATAATGACTCCAAATAAAATGTTCTAAAGCTGTATACGTATCAAGATCAAACTTCAAGTGATGCGTACAAAACAAAAAACTAAATTTACTCTATTGCATGACATTTAATTGTCAGCAAAGTTCATGATTGTGACAGCTCTATCGTAGACAAAATTGTGTACAGTTTCTGTTTGAAACTTCATGAAGTGATCACTTCAAATATAATAAAATTTATCTTAAAGTCATCTCTCTCTCTGCACTGCAGCTGCTATCTACAAATGACTGCTATTTTAAGGGCTTTTATTCATCAATTTAGAACCTACAGGCTCAGAACAATAAAGCACTCAAGTCGCTGACGACACTTAATACACTGCCAAAACAAGGCACATCAAGATGTCGTCATCGCCAGAGAGAATTTGATGCACCAGTTGGACAGTCATGGGTGTGATTATTAGCCCTAATGAGAGCCACCCAGAGTGGTACATGTGCTACAGATTACAACACTGCATTGCGGGATGTAAATTATTCTCTGTGACAAAAAGAGCAAATTGGAATCCATTACTGAGGCCGCAGAATACTGAGCAAAGGAATTACAAATGGGACAGAAGCATTCATTAATCCCAAGCCTTGTGCTCTTTTGGGGAAGTGATTGATTGCTTTATCAACCCCCTTGACCTCCTGTCTGCATGATGATTCTGCCATCTATATTTGCTACCATCAAACTGTAGAAAATATTTCAAAGTTCACACAGCGAACCACATTAAACATGGGGTGCATAGCAAAGTGGGTTTCACAGAGTATTAGGCCTTATTAATTGAAAGTTTATATACAAGGAGAATATGTATGCATGTATGCATGTATGCATGTATGCATGTATGCATGTATGCATGTATGCATATATATATATATATATATATATATATATATATATATATATATAATATAAATATATATATATATATATATATATATATATATATATATATATATATATATATATATATATATATATATATATATGCATACGTGTGTGTATATGTATATATATAGCCATAGGTATGCAAATGCCATATATACCGCATATTTTGCAAACAACCCTTTCGCACGTCATGCCTACCTCAACTCAAACATCACAATCACAGATCTTATGGGTGCTTTTGACGGCATGTCTCAACGGTAAATGTAGGCTACTTTCAAGGTCCAACATATTATAGGAATACTTTTACCTGTGTTGCTATGTGTCATGAGAGTAAGCAACTGAGTAACTAACACTGAACAGAATGAACATGAGCATCTCGCTTATAATAAACCCATCCGATGTATCTGCATCAGGCTTTTTTTTTTACGCACCACCCAGAATACCCGGTTAAAGCAGCCACCGCTCGCCACCGGCATACACTGTATGTGAAACTGCTGATTTGCTCACTGATTCACTATATAGAGGATGCCAGATTTCCACTCAGTCTTCCCTCATATAGCTAAATTAATGTAGATGGACACATTCCAGGCCATATTTCACACCTTTACGTGTTGTATTCAAAATGAAAAATCCAATCTGATATGACCGTGATGCATTTCATTTGGATATGTTTGGGAAAGCATTTCTTTTTGACCTTTATGCCACTTTTATTGAGAGGAGAGTAGAAAGAGGACAGGTAATGACAGAAAAAAAAGATGAAAGGAATGGGATCAGGAAATGTAGCAAGGCAGACGGAAACTTGCATCACCCACACACGGACTATATTTGTATGTGGAGTTTGCGCGCTAACTGCTAGGCTAAGTCCAACACGGAAATTAGGAGTTAACTAAATTTATAAATAGTATGTACTTAGGATACATGACAGCGAGTTCTGAGTAAACCCATTACCAGTTAAAAAAAAAGGATGCTTGCAAAAAGAAAGGCTTCTCCTGGGATTTCCATCTGAAAAAGCATACACTCTGGCATCTCAAAGCACCTTCTAAATGTCTTTGATAAAATATGAAACAAGTTGTAACAGTGGATCTGTTTTTTGGGTGGTTGTTTAAGTTTTCTTTTTGACATTAATGTGTGTTATTGGGTATCCATGATGACTTCAAGAGAAAGAGAGGGGAAAAAAATTTTACAGCTAAAAAAAATTATGAAGTTAAAAAAATACCACTTTAAACATGCCCTCCTATAGTTATAATTAAAATTCTTATCTTTTAATGCAAGTAAAACTACTGACAAAGCGACTACACCGAATCCTCTCAAAAACTGCTTTTGATAGACCCTTAATATAATTGTTCTGTCAATAACCCTCTGTATAAGATTCCTCTAGAGATACAAATATTCAAACCTTTATTAAGAGCAATACAGAAACTCCTACACACCTGCATTGAATAAAAGATTAAGTTAAGAGCAATTCATCACTATATCACTTTCCGAGTCACTGCTGTTTTATTGAATTACCGAGTACTAGTAAAAGCAAGCCATCCCTCCCACAAGTGACAAAAATTGGCAAACATCTCCCCATAATTCCTCTTGCTCTCTGATACATACTCCGCAAAGTGCAGAACCTCATAATATTCAGGTATGACAGATTAAAAAAAAATTGAAGTGAAATGCAAATCTGACTCAGAGATACATTTAGAGAGTGTCTACCTAGACGGAAACCACTTTAACCACGCCTGACGAAAGGTGTTTATATGGTTGTCCCTGGAACTCAGCTAACATGAAGGCAAATGAAAATTTGATCATTTATTCACTCTCAAGTTCCATTTCACTTCAGTCAGCTTGGTTGCACCCACAAGCTCAAGCTCACAATCAAGTCAGGCCTGCCAAAGTTAACAACGCTCTGTCTGCAGTTAGATGACTGGTCCATAACTCTACATAAAATCCACCGGCATTGCATGGGGTCCGTAAACCCTCCATTAAAAACCACTGAGTTGGTAATGAGTGCTTCATTTGCAACTCGCAGCCCATGAGGTAATGTTAGTTACACGCTTTGTAATGAACTTAAATACTCTGTAACAGAGGCTCCCTCTCTATCATGGCCAGAAGGCAATCACAAACAGTTTAATGGTAGAAAATAAATCTACACATAATTCATCAACACTATGAACAAAAATGAAAATTGTATTTGCTGCTGTGATTATTACTTTTTGGTAAAATGAATAATAAGTATAATATTGTGATTGTCCCTAATACAGTAATTGAGGAATTGTACTTCATAGTGACTTAGAGAGAACTGACTAAAGCTAAACCAAAAGAATTAGAATCTAGCCCAATTCCACAAAGTGGATGTTTGGTTTTGAAAACCATAATAGGAACAAATGTGATTCAATTGCCCGAATACAACAGAAGTCAGGAGTGACTCAAATATGAATGATTCAAAAGTCTCGCAATAGCCATGAATAATGCATGTGATCTTAGAGACGAATTAAATATCAAAGATGGCGACTTTCGTAACACCCGAAAGTCTTATCACAATTGACAACGTTTAATAAATGAGTCAATGTACGAACTCATCAGTCAAATCTTAATCCTAGTCTTAAGTGTACATTTTCTGTTTTTTTATTAGAACTGAATATAAAAGCACTGCATTTGAGATGAGTCTGGACTACAAAACTGATGGGATCAGCAGATCTAAGTGATTAGATCGAAAACCTTTAAATGACACATAGCTTGTTTGTCATCAACCTCTTTAGTTTGAACCTGCTAAGTGGATATCTACCCACCAGCGTCCTTCTGCTTGGGAAAGGTACCGTTTGATCCAACATCTTCCTGCGCTGCGCCCCACTGGTCTCGTTAATGAGCATTAGCAAGAAGTCTAGAATTTCTGTACAAACATTTACTCAGTTCTGCCTGCTAAATGACCATCTTAATTTTATGCTGAATTAGAAGCTGCATTTTTAAAACTGCCACTAATGATGTAAACACTAGCGGGTGGGGAAAAGTGAACACAGGCGACTATTAGATTCAGTGTTTCTATCTCCTCCGGCTCAGGAAAATTAATTGAACAAGCAAAATCATCAGTAAAATGATCTTTGACTGTCATTCTTGTCTATATGAGATGGGATTAATTAACACAGTGAAACCACAAGTGCACAAGAGGAACATTGATTAAAAAAAATGCCAAAGGGAACTTTTCATAACCATTTTATTTCAATTACGTAGGGATATTTCTCCTATTACTATTAGTTTAAATACTCAGCATAACATTATATAACCTCCGTTATAGAAAGGGGTCATTGGACAATGGCATAACCAGTTATTGCAAAATAGTATTTCAAGAAAAAACACACTTAAAAAAAAAAAAAAAAAAAACAAGGAACTCCCGCACACTATCAGTACTTGCAAATGAGTATCAATTTTATTAGCAACGTTTCGGTCTCACGACCTTCATCAGTCATATAAAGCATAAGAAAACACGCACTAAAAACACCAGAGTTAGTTAATTACAGGTTATTTTTTTCCCAAGTAATTTACATGTACAACACTTACTACAGGGAATGTCCAAAATCACCCTAGCATGTTTAAAGGCGCAATATTAATAAGGTAACATTGCTATTGGAATGTTTCCACTTTCATCAAGTCAACTGATTTCTTCTCATGTTATTCTACAGTGTTCTTTGTAGATTTTACAGGTAAAAACTTGCTTCATTCACCATTTTATCATGATTCTTCAGATAGGGGTTCAATTGACTACTTGAAAAATTTACTTTCTTCACTATATTTCATCCATGTTAAAACATGTATCACAGGAATAAGGATTCTCATTTTCAAACTGTCACTCTACTCAGGCAAAAGAAAAGTACTTCCCTGTAACTTCCCAATTACATTAAACTAAATATTAGCCTTTCATGAACTAAACATGGTAAATTTGGCAACAGAATTTGGTTAACTATATTAATAGTATAGTAGTAGTAAAATAATTAACTGGAAAAAAAGAGCAAAGGAGAATTCTCCTAATTAAACCTGTTGATTTTAATACTTTAATACAATATTAAAGAGTGATTATAATATGTAATAATATAATGATATGTAATTATTATTATCTTAAGTAATTATAAACTAATTAGAATTTACCCTTAATACTAAAATTGCTGGTTTTTATAATGGTTTCTTTAAAATCAAACTAGCAGAGAGAAAAGCTCCCCTAACTAAACAATACTCTTATACAAATTAACAAATACTAATTTCAAATTTCACGTTTTGAACATTGGCGACATAATGGTGCCCTTTAAACCATTAGCTTACAGAGGAGAAGGGGAGTCATTTCAAGGGGATTATATTCTGTTCCAACAACCCAATGAGAGTTTACAGAGCAAACACTGATCAGAATATGACATCATCTATACCCCAGCTGTCGTCTGGCTGATGCATTCTTCTCTGTCAGAGATGGGCCCGAGTAAGTTTTTGTCAGCACACCGGAAAAAAGAAAACAAACCTGTCAAAGCAATGTCTGGAAGAAAACATCGTTTGGAATAAAAGGCCTACTTACAGCTGACATTTTCCTCAAATATGATATCACACATCAGAGCCTGTACATGGAAAATATACCCTTTGTTTTTGCAAAAAGTGCAATGAAATGTCACTCTGACATACGCTTGAAAGAGCAATCCCCAAAATGCTGGCTCAAAAGTCTTTATCTCCAAAGCGAGATATGAAGCCTAAACTCCACTCAGAGTAATCTGCAGTGATTTTTGTGCAGAGAGGCCCAAATGAGGCTTTGCAGGGGCAAAAATTTACTTCAAAAGAGATAAACAGGTTTAAAATCCTGCAAGGAATTTAAAAAGGTCCATGAGGTGAACAATCTGCTCCTCAGAACAGCCATCTATCACTGTCTATTTGAAAGTGTATCCAGGCAGACAACACGATTATAGCACAATCCCCCCTGCACTCTGTAATGGTACCTCCCACTCAAATCATGATGAAGCAACGTGGGTAGTTCCAAAGATCTATAAAAGGGGTCTCCATACGCCTAAAGCCACTGTAAACTCCTCCCAGGGGCAGAGCACATTTGATCTTTCTCAGCTTTAATGCCCTCTGCCAAGTCCTCCGTAGCTGCTTGAGACAGGATTTCACAAGCCACTGTTGGTTTGGGAGTAAAAGTTTCAATTAGGGTGATATTTGTGCAGTGCTGTGGAGGGGCAGAGGGACACTTATAACCTTGGTAGTGTCTGCTTTCTTGTGCTAAGCTGCAAGAGGTGGCTGAGCATAAAAAGGATCAAAAGGTTTCAGGACAGCCAACTGAGAGAAAAACACACAGAAGAGATTCCACAATCCAACTCGCTGCACAGTACATAAAGGGATGGACGATGAAAAAAAACAGCAGTTCAAACAATGTGGGAGGGATTTTTGAAAGGGAAATCATATATGGAGAGAGAACAATTCACAACCTTCACATATGAGTTTCAACAAGCTTATGAAGGAGGAGGACATACATCTATGTCTCTTCACAGGAAACACCTAAAGGGCCGTTCATGCAGCTACTTTCAACGACAGAAACGTTTTCCGTTTTCAATAGAGGCAGCAGAGGCAGGTGAGGATGCAACAAAGTTGCAATTGCAGCATGATGCAATGAAGTTGCAGACGGTGAAGTTCATGTACAGCAAACAAACAACCAGTGTCAATGGAAGTATCCATATTCTCGGTTTTAGAGCTATTCCACAAGATCTCACACCCTTAAATTGGATTTTGTAAATGGGGGAACGACAAAAAAATAACGAATATGCCAGCCTAAACAAGATAAGCTTTTTATTTAACTCAAAAGCATACACCTTGAGACAGACTGTGCTTTTAGCCAACAGTCTTTTAGCATACATCTATGGTTGAAGCAAACTGATTCCTCTGTGTAATTAGTCTATGAGTCAGAGACCCGATTCAATCTGCTCCTTTTGCCCAGTCTGTCTTTCAAAGACAAAGTAATTGACATGCTTGCGAGCATCTGAAACAGGTGTGAAGCCCTGAAGGAGACTACACCACTATACCTACTTCTACACACAGACGGGGATTGTCAACGGGTCTTGGCCCACATTGATGACAAACTGGCCCCTAGCGACATCTACTCCCTGTGTGACTATTCTCAGCTTCTGAAACTCTGTCAAACTGCTGGATTTTCAACTTCCAGTTGCATTTGAATCAGTTCTTATAGGAATATGTCTCGGAGAGTACTTATGTAAAACACAACACCAGAATTCAATTTAATTCAGCAGGATTAGCTAGTGGTATTGATGACCAGGCTAGAGGAGAAGGTAAAAGAGAGACAGCGAGAGAGGGGTAAAGAGAAATATGTGGAAGAAATACAATGAAAGAGATTGAACGAGAGAGGAAAGGATCGGGAAAATGTGGGCGTTGAAATATATATTTTAGGCAGGCCCTACAGGCATTCTGACTCTTCCAGTTAGCTTAAAAAGGTTCAAAGGAGGATAAGAACCACAAAATGTAAGTAATCCTAACACTGTATCCCCCCTCAGGCACATTTAACCTCAGAAAAGGGGGTGAGATTCCTTTAGACTTTAGTCTAACAACCCATTAAATTAACAGGTTTTTGTTTTTTACAAAATGTTTAGTACAAACGTACAGCTGTGGACACGGTAACCTGAGGTTTTCTACAGAAGCCGCACACACAGTCTACAGTACAATTCTTTGCCTAGATTATTCCTCAATTCTGGTGATATGAACAGCCTAAATCTCAAGACTTGTGAATAATATTTCCACTTAAGACACTCAGTGCTGATTTAAGGGTGAAGGGAATGTCTCTCAGACTCAGTTTTATATATCACTAGAGTTTATAAATGAACTGAGAAGCAGTTACAGCTAGACCGATGATGAGAATTTAAAATGATCCGGCACAAACTACAATTTGCAACTATAATGTGCAATATTTTGTGCTGTTTGGTACAGAAAAACTCACTATTATAGCTCATACTTACGGATGGGGTTTTACATATTTTTCACACTGCTGTTTGTGCTGCAACCATAATTGATACCTAAAATCATGTGGCTTGTTGAGGAGCGGTTTGCTATGACTGAGCAGACAATCAATAAACTTCAATGGATATCGGTCACCTTGCCAAATACAGAACATTGTACAACGTTTGGCTTGATGCATTAGTCAATATTTCAAAAAACTGGCATGTACTATTTCTTTATCAGCCATTTGCATCAGAGAGCTCAGATTTCATAGTATATGCATACAAAAATAAAAAGAGGGGTCTAATGGGGTGAAGATTATGCTAGCACCAGTAAATGTGTTACTGGGTCACAACCATTACATCTTATCTGCAGGCTTACCCAGCAAGTGTTATAACTGATGTGTATGCATATCCATGTTATGAAGTGAGGCATGGAATGGCCAATTAAAGAGGATTTAAATCTGTTAAATCTACCGAAAAGCATTCAAAACTGATCCTGGGCTATTGTGTTAAGTAGTGCCTTTGTGACCAATGAGCATAAGCCATACAAATGGAGTGACATAATCCTCCAATCAGGATTCATCTCACTGGAAAGTGTGCATATTTAAAATGATCCTTTTATCCTCGTCCCATAGCACTCAGGCCCTTATTTCACTACAGATGGTGGATTGCTGTTCCCACTTAGGCCAGCCATAAATATTACTTATGGAGATATCAACTGAATAGAGATGTAGCCTATAATTTACCTTCAAGAAACACGGAGCACAAAGGTGAAGTCTTTTAGCCTTTTAGCTGGAGGGCAATTAATAATCCTGTTATTAATATATTCTCAGATTTACATTGTTTTTTTTTTTTAAATTGTATTTTCAATGTGGAATAAGATTCCTTTAACAAAATTTCATCCATTTCTGCCATTTATCTTCTATCATCAAAATCAGTTGCGAGAAAATATTTAGGCCATATATCCATCATGATGTCTGCTCCTGTAAGAGATAAAACAGGATGTGGAGGAAATCTGACAAAAATCACCGCACTTTCCCTGAGGTGATAAGATGGCTGACCTGACATCAGAGAACAGTAAACCCTACCAAAGTCATCCTACATGAACAGGAAAAGACTTGCACTACAAATGCAGAGCACGTATCATATGAGGTGTGAGCTTAAAAATATTACTAACCATGCATAATCTTTTCCTTGGAAATAAAAAGGCAATGATTTCCATCTAAGAGTACTTAAGAACAGCAACTATTTGATGTTTTGACTATTTAAGACAAGAATTCTGATTTTGTATTTGAATTCTACTGTATTTAAACATCTTTAAAACAAAAATTGCGTAACATATTTAGAATGTTGTTTGGACTTGTAATTTTTCCAGTTAAGCAAACGTAACAAAAGTCTGCCTGAAACCAAAAATTTGCAAATGAAATAAGAAAATTCAAGATATATTTTCTCAAAATAAGTAAGTATTTTGTTTCAAAGCTGTTTGATTATTCTTACTGCAAAACAAAGGAGAAATACTGATTAACAGACGTGTGATACGAAATGCATCTGGGGAGATAAAATAAGTTTAAACGCATTATTTCCATTAGGTGTCTTTACAAGTACATTTTCTTGCTTGAGCGTTTGACGATTTGCGGTAGGGCAGCAGAGGCTTTCTCTCTCCTGATGAATAATTAGACACAAAGAACTGTGGTCCTGCATTCCCCCATCAGCTGTCAGGCATCACTCATTCTCCCTAGGCAATGAGCAAGCCACCGTAAACAGTCTTTAGTAGGAGAATTTGTCATTTGCGGTGAAGGCATGGAGTGACGTAAATGTGCTGTATGTGAATCCATGCAGCATGTGGCGTGATTAAATATGGATGTATTCATGCATGCGGTCTTGAGTAACCATGAGCACAGCCGTATGACGGGGCAACAGTGTCATTATAAGCACGCAGGTCCATATGTGCACACAAAGAGATCCTACACACACTCTTTAAAAGAAGATGCGCAGAGCAAAGTCTGAGTCTTAGTAATCTGGTGGCAGGAGTGTGCTAAATCCTGACATCAGCATATCTCAAAGGACTGCATGCTAGCGTACAGAACAGCGCAGGAGGGAGGGGGTGGAAGAGCCCAGCGCAGAGAGTTAGCAGAGGTCAGCTGACATTGCAGTGTGCAGATGAGGTGGAGAAGGCTTTGTTAACGTTCCAGGCTGCCGTGTGCATTTCATGCGGAACCATAACGGAGCGTAAAGTAAAGTGTCGCCAGGCTCAAAAGCACACAGCATGGTTTGGTTAATGAGCAATCAGAGCATCTGCCAGAGACAGCTATAACTACAAAGCTGATTCCAATTGCAATTTAAAAAAAATAAAAAACTTCACCAAGAGGGTTTATATTTTCAAAGTGCCGAATTATGCTAGTTAACCGTGTAAAGCCTGACATATGAAATCTTTTTAATCAATACGCTTTTTAATTTACTAAACGTTTAGACACAATAAATAAGAAAAAAAATTATGAAGATTGATAAATGTACGAGAAAATGTCTCTCAAAAGCTTGTTGTGTCATGTTTGATACATACATTTTCACATGGTTTTTCTAAATGCAAGTTGCTTCAGTCCAGTAAATGTTCATCTTGAAATATTAATAAAGGTTATTCTTACGTTTCTTAAAGGTTTCCCAGCAAAAAGACAGTACCCTGACCTCAAGGTGGACATTTTTTTATATTATACTAAAAGGCCTTTTTACTGACTAAAACGTGAATAAAGTAGATTTTGTAGAGAACCATTTTTTCAGCAAAGTTTTGATCATGTTAGCAGTAATAGCTTTATATGGATAAGCACTACAGCAAAACACCTAAACAAAATCAATAAAACTAGTCCGAAGCGAAGATGCATTGACCATTGAGACACATCCATAGAGTCAATGTGCAACAAGAAATGTCCAACGCCCACAGAACAGGTAATGACTCACCATAGTGAGGTCATGGGAACCTCAATGTTGCATTAACACATCAAATGCACGCAGCCCCCTACAACCTCGGTGGACCATTACCGTTTCGACTTAGCCATGTAAACCTTAAGTCATCACCTGGGAGAGGCAACATTAGTGCAAGCTGAGTTGCTTTTAGTGCTTTTGCGTGCATGACATACAGCTGGTGTACTATGCAAACCCTTCGCCCAACATGTGTATTTGCAAACTTAAAAAAACAAAACAGGTGAATGTCAGAATAGGCTGAATCTGATATCTGGTGAAATGTGCTCCTGTACCAACAAACACAATTACACAAATGGTGACATTTCAAATACAGTTTTTCATTAGGACAAATTAAAAAAAAGAGTCATAAAACTGGTCTTTTGCAACTTGATTATGATGCATTTTGGAAAACATTTCCGCATTTAAAATCCCCCCTGATTACTGTCTGCCGCTGTCCTTGCAAATTCTAAAACTACAGCAGTGCCGTTTGCACGGGAAGGAAAACTACCATCAGGCATCGCAGCACCAAGTTGATGTCTGCAATATCTGGTGATCAATATTGAGCAGTCTAGTCTGCTCTTGCATCACAAGGCTCTTCATCTCTCCCATGCCCTGCTGACAGCATCTCCTGGCATCCTTACACATCCAGCACCAGGGCCAGTGCGCACTCAAAATACGATGCTCTGTGCTTCATAAGCATCCATCATAATAAATAAAAGACTGATGCCATGAGTATGGTTTATGCAAGAGGAGGAAAAAGACAGGAAGCAGCAGCAGAACAACAGGCCAATGCTGATTGACCCTAACCTTAAGCTGTGATGTCAAATCAATCACACGGTTGAGGGCAGTGACCACCAATCAAAAGCCATCACAATTATGCTGTTTATCAAACCGCGCCAAGCGCAGCATGCATGTTACTAAGGGGCACAAGGGCGGATGGTACACAGCCACATGATTCTGCAGAGGCTATGATGACAAATTACACTGCATTCACTATATTTTGAAAAATGCATTTATTCAATAGCCACAGGGCTTGTTTAAGTGCAATGTGATTTGGGTGCATTTGCATGCAAGGTGTGCGCTCATGAAATGGAAGTGATTTTGTTAAATGCTTGCGTATGGGAAAGTCTGCGAGAAAAAAAACTAACATGCACACTATTTTTAATGGTCAAGATTAGCAAAATGGAATGCAACCTGAGAATAGATTAATCTTGGTACAAAACCATGCATGAAACAGCTCTCTTCCTCTACTCCTTTCTGATCTACATTTGTTTCCTCTAAAAGACAGCTGCATCCTCTGGGTCACAAGCTGTCCCATCATGTTACCATCTCGCTTGGCTTCAAGAGAAAACTGCCTGTGTTCAGCAGCGTGCAGAGTCACCTTACAGACATAAAAAATGTGGGTTGAAAAGCCATTATCCTCTGCAGCTGGAATAAATGAATTCACGCCAAATGAAAAATCTTGTTTTACATGCAGGAGGGAGTAAAATGAGACAAAGTGAGACTGAAATATTAGGTGCATTTGGGACAGAGTGCTATTGCTGTCCAAAGATGTTTTTCTCTTGAAGAAGAGGTATTCCAAAGGCTTGTTAAACACTTCAGGCACTTTTATCACTTCTTCCTTTCCCAAAGTAATTTCCTTCCCTTCTAGTTTGCGGACATGTCAATATGTATTACTACTTAGCAGAACATGACGGCCTTATCTGCTTCACTTTGCAAGGACCTTCCACACTGACACTGAATGAAATGAAACCCAAGGAATGGAGAGTGTTCTGATGAGAAATGGATGGTGGAGTGATAAGCAACACCCATGCCAAAAGTCATGTCCAGTACTGACTACAGAGGATAAGAGTTTATATAACAATGCTGGTAAGAGGAGCATTCAGAATGGCATGGCGTAATTCAGCCGTTGTTTTCAACAAATGTGTAGTTTCTCAGTTGCCTTAAAATTGGTAATTTACCTCCGGCAACTATTAATTGTACAGTATCTCTGAGAACTAAGATGAAAGACACTAAAAGGTGTATGTAAATGCATAGGCTACTTGTATTTTCAAATGTTTGGTTCAACAACTACCATTGATAATAATAAACTCACTTTATTCAATTATATTTTTCCATTTCCCCAGGCAAGTGTGAAAATGAATCTCAGGCTGGAGGACTTTAAAAATCATCCTTCATTTTGTCATACTCTCCTCATGGTTCAAAGAGCCCCCAGTTTCTAAGACGCCAGTCACGCCACTTCCATATTGTGTCAAAAATGAAAGCCCCTTGCATCTGGAGGAGACCCTTCAGATTTTATGACAATACAGATAACAGCCGCCATCACATTCAAGTTCAACCTGTAATTAGGAGTACCCACGCAAGGATCTTTGTGTGCCTCCTTGCTCAGGCTGAAACATCACTATTTGATAACCTCAAAAGCTCAGGATGCCATTCTACCAAATCCGACTCGCTGCAGAGGTGTGGAGAAAATTGCGGCTTTGCTCGATATGAACTACGCACCGGGGAGCAGCGGAATGATTTGAGCCTCCTGTTGAGCCTTCGTTCTCCTTCGGTTTTCAATTGTCTCACAAGTCAGCGTGGTAAAAGTGAATTGAAAAGAAAGGATGACAAGAGAAAAGAGCAAAACACGAGTGATGGGCAAGCAGCATCCAAATTCAATATGCTTTCATGCAGAAATCAACAGTCTGCGTGAAAGACTAGTCCTTGAGTGGGAACAGGTCATGGATTCTCTCAAGAATAAATTAATTGACACAAGGGAGTGTGAATCCGTAAGTATAATTCAAGTTCCTTGGAGGCATGCAAATGCGCAATATTAAAGTGAGAAATCCAGTGAGATTTCAGAATATTAGCAGATATTTGTATTTTATGAGGTTAAATGAAACACAATTTAAAGTCTGCCCTCATAAATCAAATTAACGGATACGCTCGCGGAAACTCATCTAGCCTTCCAGATTCAGAAAAACATGCAAATTTGGTAACAGATTTCTCTTTTTTCCCATATCAATGGACTGACTGATCTCTGTCCAATTTGTTCTGGGTGGTAAGGAGAAAGCCTTTTCTCTGCAAGCAATGACTTGTGTTTCCTCAGTACTTGAGAACTATGGATTTCATACACACCAGCAGCAGAAAAGGACAAAACGACAAACCTCTCTCATCTCAACACTCAGAAGTCCAGTACAAAATCAATAGCCTTTTGAACTGACAAATATGAGTACAAAAGAGCTTCTACTTACTGTTTGACACAGATGAAAGTAAAAGAGGAGTCTACCTTTGTGTGCCACTCCTCCCACCTACAGGGTCAGACGAGTGAAATTAAACTACTACTGAGGAGTAAAGCAAAGTTGCGTGTCGTTCCAAGATTAACAAGCTGATGTGGGGCCATAAAACTCCCATTGAGCTTTCAACCCAAAGAGCAGGGATTAATATAAAGGTAAAGTGTAATTTTTTCAATGTTAAAATACTTCTTTCCCAATGTAGAATGCACTGGGATATCAAGTAAGGTTTCCTGCAGTCTACACATTTTGGTTCTTTTAAAACATTGAACTGTTTGCCTAAATGGTCAAACATGTCAACATACTGAGATAACAGTGACACAAATTAACGATCTTTTCCCTCCCTATTGTGACATACATTAGAGGGATACGGTTTATTAACAAAAATATATGACGAGGACTGTTTGATTGGAAGCAGACCTGAACACTAGCTTGCAGTCGATTGTAAGAAAGCCGCAGGGTTTAAGCAGACTAAATGACTTAAGTCTGGCAGTGGCACACACCAACAAAAAAAGTAAAAGTAATTCCACCTGAAGAGAAGAGTAAATTATGTAAAAAAAAAAAAATGCACAGATTAATCGTTCCTAATAAGATACATTCATTTAGAAAATAGAGAACATAACGTAGACTCACTGTATTCCGGACATAACGGTATTCCGGACACTAGACCGTTTCCCGGAAATTCTATAAATAAACACTTTCGCTTCCGACCAACCCAGCTTATAGTTGTTAAAATGTATGCCTTATATATTAGAAATGACTCCTTCTACCTGTCCGAAACACAGTGAGTAGAAATTTTCAGCCGTCTGGAACACCGTAAGTCAACGTTTCCGCCATTATTCTAGCTTTAAGAGAACTTTTGCTCCAACCCTTTTCCGACAGGACAAATTTTGGTTATTTATGCTTATTCATTGCTGATTTGTGCAAAGGCCACCAATGCTTCATTGCATTTTTAACAAGCTTTATCCATATAAACACACAAGAACTCAGGTTGGGTTTATGTTTAAGACAGTAAAGAAGAATACAATCAGCCTATTACCTCCCTCTGCCTCTTCCTCTCTTGATGATTCGGTATTGAGATAAATAGCTTACCCTGGGGTGCAACACCTGATTGCAGCATCACACTCTGTCATTCTGTACACTCACAATCACAGCGAAGGGAACAACTCATTATCTCACCTGCACTGATAAATCAAATAAGTTATCTAATGCTGAAAAAGTGTGCCTTTTCATGCTAATCAAAGGTCATCAGCAAAACATGCTCATCCACTGCCAAGACTTCAGACTAATGCTAGAATAAATCATAAAATCAAAGGCTATTTTTGAAAATATTAATACAAGGCCAGTCGTGTGTACAAATCTATATAAAAACCTAAATAAAATCTTCATTTACAATATCTTTGTAACATTATTGTAGATTGAAACAACATCATTCACAACCTATTTACTTCTGTAATAGACCTAATTGAGTAAGACAAGATTTTTTTAAAGGGTAATTTATCTATTGCGAGTTAACTGAATATATTCGTCAAAGGTATAAAAAAATCTAGTTGTGTTCTTGCTTGATGTTCTCACCAATGTTCTTCATTGGTGGTTACTGCCTATAATTAGGAAGATACCAAATATGGTACCAAAAGCAGCCTCTGTGTTGATCTATGTAGTGCAGTATCTTCCTGTGGTGCTTTAGAGTTTACAAGGTTCTTTGGTTTACTCCATATCCATGCTTTGCTGACATATCACACAATTGATCTCCAACTATTGAGCCTACATTGGGGAGGAACGCTGGGGACCAATTAGTATCGGCTGATTGTACCTTTGCATATTCCTCATGATGGCAACCTTTTCAAACTAATCTATAATGATTTTAAGGGGGGAGTGTGTTTTAAAGGGCGGTGGTCATTGAAAAATTGAGACCGGCTATGTTGATGCTAGATTATTTTGGTGTAAGTAACACCAAACACCTGAACGCCAAGGCCTGCTGGACATCATCACACGCACATGCACGCACACACACACAAATCAAATGTCAATGTAAAACTTGACAATGTTAGGACCGTCCTAATCAGGAAACCGTGACCTCAACAGGTCAGAGATCGAGCGCATGTTCCACAGCCTTGGGTTGAATCATGCTCCAGCAAATCACTGCTGAATGTCAAAGCATTGCAGTTCCTACATTCTCAAGGTTACTTGGTTTCTCGTGCTTCTGGACACGGAGATAGTAGGGAAATGCTTTGAGGATAATCAGGGCTCAACAAAGAGAATTTGTTCTGCTGTCACATCTGTGCCAGTAGTTCAGATTTATACTTGCCCTGCCAATATTACCTCTGATTGAGCAAAAAAAAAAAAAAAAAAATAATAACAATGGCCCAAAACTCTCTCACACTGTCTCTTATTGTTGAGCCCTGAAAATGTTTGCAGTGGTCTCTGTAAGTGAGCAGAGGAAAAAAGCCACTTGGTTGACATTGTTTCAATTGAATCCTTAAGTTCTAGAGAGTCTGCCATAGTTTTTCAACATGTGTGAAAAAGTCCATATGAAACTCGCACAACATTTTCGCCCTGAGCAAAAGGGATCTTACAACCCACACGTCATATTATCTTTGTGAATTGAGACACGTTCGTACTTGCTAACACAAATGACATCTGAGCTGAACGGCAGTTCTAGAGGGAGGGGGGACAAAACAAACAAAAAGCAATTTCTTTTTTCCAAAAGCAATCATTCTAAAACTTGACTTGGCCATGTAATGTTTCCATCATGACCTGAGAGGCTATTACCCCCATACTGCTGACAGTGACAAACCTCTGGGAAACTTCTGCTATTGGCAAAATACAATAAAGCAAAAAAAAGTTTTGAAGGCACATTAGGTGTATTCCTTTCTCCAAGTAAACAAAAATAAATAAGGGCGAGGTCATCATCACCATATTCAAGCAGGTTTCTTGAACGCTCACTGCACCTGCCATTGGTCGGAAAAAACAGATAGTTCTGCCCCAAACTCAAACCAATATGTTGAAGGGCTGGTCAGTGTACTTAAAGAAAGAGAAATACAGCACCACAGAATTGGTGTTACAAAGGCATTCAAGCTATATTGTTTTCCTGAACGCTCACTGCACCTGCCATTGGTCGTAAAAAAACAGATAGTTCTGCCCCAAACTCAAACCAATGGTCAAGCCAATGTTGTGTGTATGTGTATGTGTATGTGTGTGTATGCGTAAACAAAGTAACCATTTATTATCGATTACCATTGTCACTACCATCACCACCCCACTCCCCACTAACACCATATTGCCAATATTGTGCTGGTCGATTTTTATTTCCATCCTTCCTCCTATGTAACAATTGCCATTGTCAATCCTGTACAAAATAAAAGATAATATAATAAGATAATATAAGATAACCTTCCCCCACATCTCATCAGTCCCTATCTTTTCCTAATTTTTTTTTTTTTTTTTTTTTTTTTTTGTGTGTTATGTGCAATGTCTAAGGTGGATTAAAAGAGGGAGTACAGTGCGAGAGTGTCTCAAATTGGGACAGAGATGCTGTCCCGTTGAAACCACTTCTCGCCTGTCTTGGTGTTTGTTAGGTTTTACATACATATTCCTTTTTTTTTTTTCCTATTCTATGTTGTGGTGCATTAAAAGCCCATGAAGGGATAAGGGGGGAGTTATTGCAGTAGTGATGACAATGACACTTAATTCCAATACAGCATTGACAATGGCAATATTAATGATAATAATAATGATGATAATAATAATATTAATAATAAATGACAATGATGATGGCAGTGGCGACCGCAATGGCGAACGCAAAAGACAGCAACAACAGCAATTACAACAATGAAAAAATAAAAGTGAAAATAGTAACCATAACAATAACAGTAAAGATAGTAATAACAATGATGACAAACAAGTTCAAATAACTAAAATGTATTAATATTCGTGGGTTTATTAAGAAGGTGGGAGGAGTCTGAGTTGAAAACAGAGAATGGATTCATAGCTGTAAGAGGTCAGAAAGTGTTGGATGGCAGAGGTCAGTTTCAGATGTGTAATTATGAAGGGGAGATGTGTATTCCACTGTAATGAAGTCTGTAATAAGATTTTTCCAAATGTTAATGTGTCATTTATTTCTAGTTTTCCAGTTCATGAGGATAGTTTTCTTGGCGATGGTTAGAGCTATGAGGAGTATTTTAGAGTTTATAGTTTTATCAGTGATTATTGTGAGGTCCCCCTGCAAGCAAAGAGAAGGCGACAGTGGGATGTGGCAGCCAACTATAGTGGATAGCGACTGTGTGACCTCTTCCCAAAAGTGTTTGATTGGAGTGCAGTGCCAGGTTGCATGGATGTATGAATCTGTAGAATTTTGATTGCAATGTGTGCAAACTTCTGATGTGAAACCCATTTTAGCTAATCTGTTTCCCGTGTAATGTGTTCTGTGAAGTATTTTGTATTGTATTAACTGGAGATTCGCATTTTTGGACATGAGATAGATGTTTTTACAGATTTGGGTCCAGAAGTTGGCATCAGGGGCTATTGAAAGATCGTTTTCCCATTTTATTGTTGGTAAGTGTATGGTCTGAAGTTGGTTTGGAATCATTTTGTATATTTTAGAGAGAAGTTTCTTTGGGGAGGAAATGTTGACCAAGTCTGATATTGCCGGTGGAAGTTCTAAATTTGTGTCTCTGATGTTTATTTTTGTCAGAACAGAAGATTTGATTTGCAGGTATTTTAAAAATTCATTGCTCCCAATGCCATACTCCTGGGCCATTTGTGGAAATGGTCTAAATGTGTTACATTTGAAAATATGCTTAATGTGGGTGATACCCTTTTCCGCCCATGTGTGAAAATTCAATGTTTTTTTATTGCTTATAAAGTCACGGTTGTTCCATAGTGGGGTGAGGTTAAATGGATCTAATGTAGAATTTGTGATTTGGTGAAATTTCCACCAGGCTGTCAGAGTGGTGGCTATAGTTCAAGCCAATGTTAAAGGGCTGGTCAGTGTACTTAAAGAAAGAGAAATACAGCACCACAGAGTTGGTGTTACAAAGGCATTCAAGCTATATTGTTTTCCTGAACGCTCACTGCACCTGCCATTGGTCGTAAAAAACAGATAGTTCTGCCCCAAACTCAAACCAATGGTCAAGCCAATGTTAAAGGGCTGGTCAGTGTACTTAAAGAAAGAGAAATACAGCACGACAGAGTTGGTGTTACAAAGGCATTCAAGCTATGATTATTGTTTTTCCTAACAGCTGTGTCTACATATGAAGCTGGATAAGAGAACTTATTTTAAAATCAAATCAAATGACACAAATCACATTTAAAACAATTCAAAAGTCTACATAACCTCAAAAACAGATGCTTAAAAGTTTCTGTCAAAGGTCAACCTTAATATAATACCAAAACATCAAACGTCATGTGTTGACCAGCATAATCTATAATGCAGCAAGATGGGGCACTGAAACACCTTCTTTCAATTCTACTCTCTTATTTTTGCTTTCAAATTCTAGCCAAGTACGGAATAATGGAGAAGCAGCAATAAGTACGAATGAATGCACAAATGTGATGCCTCCACTTCTCCTCCCCACGCACTTATATAAAAATTCACAATTACCGATTTTAAGAGGCAAATATCATTCGGCTCCAGGTGCGGAACTAACATTAATCTGTTGTTCTAGAGGTTCAGCTGTTTAAAACAGATCAGATTGCGAAACAAGTCTGTTTTTGAGAATGACTACAGGTCATTCCCCATTCATAACTAAGTGGATAGGATACTGAGATAATGTAACACGTCACCATGCTGTTTTTGCTTTGTATTTGTACAATCTTTTGTTTACTGACACTGAATCTGTTGTTAATGTTAAATGGAACATATACACTCACCTAAAGGATTATTAGGAAAACCTGTTCAATTTCTCATTAATGCAATTATCTAATCAACCAATCATATGGCAGTTGCTTCGATGCATTTAGGGGTGTGGTCCTGGTCAAGACAATCTCCTGAACTCCAAACTGAATGTCAGAATGGGAAAGAAAGGTGATTTAAGCTCAGTTACTGGGATTTTCACGCACAACCATTTCTAGGGTTTACAAAGAATGGTGTGAAAAGGGAAAAACATCCAGTGTGCGGCAGTCCTGTGGGCGAAAATGCCTTGTTGATGCTAGAGGTCAGAGGAGAATGGGCCGACTGATTCAAGCTGATAGAGCAACTTTGACTGAAATAACCACTCGTTACAACCGAGGTATGCAGCAAAGCATTTGTGAAGCCACAACATGCACAACCTTGAGGCGGATGGGCTACAACAGCAGAAGACCCCACCGGGTACCACTCATCTCCACTACAAATAGGAAAAAGAGGCTACAATTTGCAAGAGCTCACCAAACTTGGACAGTTGAAGACTGGAAAAATGTTGCCTGGTCCGATGAGTCTCAATTTCTGTTGAGACATTCAGATGGTAGAGTCAGAATTTGGCGTAAACAGAATGAGAACATGGATCCATCATGCCTTGTTACCACTGTGCAGGCTGGTGGTGGTGGTGTAATGGTGTGGGGGATGTTTTCTTGACACACTTTAGGCCACTTAGTGCCAATTGGGCATCGTTTAAATGCCACGGGCTACCTGAGCATTGTTTCTGACCGTGTCCATCCCTTTATGGCCACCATGTACCCATCCTCTGATGGCTACTTCCAGCAGGATAATGCACCATGTCACAAAGCTTGAATCATTTCAAATTGGTTTCTTGAACATGACAGTGAGTTCAGTTCACTGTACTAAAATGGCCCCCACAGTCACCAGATCTCAACCCAATAGAGCATCTTTGGGATGTGGTGGAACGGGAGCTTCGTGCCCTGGATGTGCATCCCACAAATCTCCATCAACTGCAAGATGCTGTATCAATATGGGCCAACATTTCTAAAGAATGCTTTCAGCACCTTGTTGAATCAATGCCACGTAGAATTAAGCCAGTTCTGAAGGCGAAAGGGGGTCAAACACAGTATTAGTATGGTGTTCCTAATAATCCTTTAGGTGAGTGTATATACTGTATATATACTACAAAATGTGCAAAAGCAGACAGGCAGCATTTTGAAAGAAAAAAAAAGCTATGTTGAAAGGTTATAGGTCTCCCTAGGAATCAAAATTATCTCTAAAGTTCTCAACAAGTAGACACTTTTACAAAAATCTTGATACAGCAGCATTAAACCCTTGATAAATGTCTTTTTAAATGTAAACTACAGTATCTCTCCAAACTGAGAAGCATAATCAATATGTTGAGGGAGACAATGCAAGAAGAACTGACTTGTGATGCATCATTTTCAAATCTGCTTGTGCATCATATTTTAGGTACTTTAACTATTATAAATTGAATACTCTCATTCGATCCCTCAGCAAGTCCTGAAATCATGGTTAAATTATCTTATTAGCTCAGATGATGAATTGCATCTTTACGCAATGTTAAGATGGATGTGTTGCCTAGGTGCACACACAAACACACCTGTACGCTCATGGCCCACCAGGCAATGAAAACAGATAGATATTGTTAAATTGAATAACGAAAAAGAGTAATTAAAAACAAACCTATTTATTCCAACAAGTGCAGTCCTGCAGTGCACAAGAAAAGCAGCATCTAAGAGACATACAAAGTGTTACCCTCCATGCCCTAGATCTCTATACCCGTTCAATACAAAGACACAGAGGAGGAGGAGGTGGAGAAGGCTTGCAAGCCATAGCAATTCTGCACCGATCCAAGGACACAGCATCATCCACAGCTTCCCGCAATATCCCCGTTTTGTATGAGGGGGCTCATTCGGCCCCCGCTGGTTCCCCTCAAACTCAATTACATGCCACATTGCCAGGCAGCAGGGCACCAGATCAGAAGCGCCAACATGCTGAAGATGGCACTAATGTCATAAAAATTTACTTTTACATGCATATCTGCTGCATTCAACAGCATTTTACTAAAGTCTAAAAGTGAATTCACACCATATATGGACTCACAGTGGCAGTTACATGTGTATGTTTTGCTGTTTGACTGCAAGTGGCATACAATAACCTCTTCTAATAAATAAACCTAAAGCCTGAACAGACTCTATAAAAAAAAGCATGTAAATGCTTTTACAGAGTCTCAAGTATGCAAGGCTCATGCACAAGCAACTCTGAGGTGAAAGAATAAATGACACAATGGAAAACTGTGATTCATCAGTCCTGAGTCATGATGACAATGGCCAAGCGGTCACATTCAACACCCGAGAGAGATGTTTGTTATCTCAGAAATGCACACAACCTCAAATACTTCTATCCGATTCTCCCAGATTCTCCAAGTCTCATGACCCAGAATTGTTATTAGTAAAGGAAAATACCAATCTAATCTCATATTTTTGTTAAGCGGTTAATACTTTTACATTGTGCATGATACATAATCAAAATATGGTCATATTCCGATCTAAATCAGAACATGCTTGTGTATGTAAACACTGACAACTGTACTGCTTTAGAGAACACAGCCCAACGATCTACCTTTGTAGGTAGTCCAAAAACCGACATTGCATCAATACTTGCAGTAAGTGATTCTCCATTCAGAGTGTGGAAAACATAATTTTTTCACCGACAAACCACGTGCAAACATATTCCACTATCCTCTGAAACATGATAATTCAAACACGCTGCTTTTATCTGATTCATTATAAGCTCATGCTCGGTACTCTGCTTGTTTGCTATGGGCAAGTGCATCTGACTTATTCCCCTGACCATTCAGACCCGTCTCACTCGACATGCATGGCTGTGATGGATAAGATTTCATTAGGTGGGGGAATAGTGAAATTCTGTCGCTAAATTCTAAAGCAAAAATGACCTAGGCTGCGTTTCCCAAATGCATTGCCACGAATCGTTCAACTTAGCTCACGATGCTTTTGGGAAACGCAGCCCAGGGCGTGAGGAATAGTCAGTATCGGTCACTAACATTACACACCTTACGTCAAGTAACAATGACCACCAACACAGCAACGCGCTGCATTTCAAACCCTATACGGCTATGGAGACTTTTAAAGCGAAAGGGTAAGCCCATATGACAGACATAAAATTACAGCACTAGTAGGTTACAATCACACGATTTCATTGGCGTGTATTATGTAGGCGGTTTTCAAAATAGGAAACTGTCACATAGCTACTGCATAGCCTACACATGGTTATCAGCCAAGCCAAGTGGAAGCGACAGAAATGTCATGACTGTAGGCAACATTTTTAACACGGAGTACAATAAACACCAAACATACTATCTATACTATAAATATTGGCGGTGTATTGGCAACAACAGATGTCCAAATGCATTTTACCAAAATTAAGGAAGGAATAAAATAGGAAAGTAAACGTATACAACCTTTAAAATGTCGATTTATGCAAAGAAACCGACCGAACAAGTGCATTACTACGAAATTCCTGCCGGCGGGCGCGGTATTATCTCTCAATCCAGTGATCACCAAGAAAAAGTTGATACAATGAAGCGCCGAACGTTCTAAACATTTCGCGCCAAACATCAACAGTTACAGTGTAACAAACAAACCGAGAGACCATAACAATAAACAGAACGCGCCCCTGAAACAACGCTCGTGCAAAACTATTAAAGCGCTGCTTTTCATACCTCCTTCCTGGTCGGCTTGCAGGCAAGCGGGAATATTTTTCTTCCAACCCGGCATTTCGGTGGCGTCGTGTGCATTCAGGGGGTAAATCTCAGGCGCATTTCACTGACGGCACAGGCGTGCATTTCCCCGCGCCTCGTCCCTTCTATTCACTGGCAGCCGGTGTAATTGAACGCCGTGTCTTCCTCAGCCTCGTTGTGGAGCTGAGCTTGGGGGTGTGAGCAGACACACACACACACGAACGTGAAGGTGCCCACTACAACCCACTACAATAAAGACTTTTTTCATTTCCTACCTTCCATAGCCCTAGAATTGTCCCATTATTTTGTCATGTTAAAGCTTCACAGCACAGTTCTAGTAGACTAAAAACCTAAACGCCAAACACACAACACATTTCTGTTCATCTGTAGCCTAATTG
Source organism: Tiaroga cobitis (assembly GCA_030578255.1). Classification (NCBI taxonomy): domain Eukaryota; kingdom Metazoa; phylum Chordata; class Actinopteri; order Cypriniformes; family Leuciscidae; genus Tiaroga; species Tiaroga cobitis. The sequence goes on along the minus strand of CM060594.1, from coordinate 34,500,575 downwards.
AAGTGTTTACAGTGTTGCTGATTGTTCTCTTCCAGCGTTTTAAGAATGTGTGTGTGGTCTTATTCATTAATATCTTAAATGGGATGTGTTGTTGTTGTGGGAGTGAGGCAGTTTCAGAAAATAACTTTTGTTAACACACAATATGTTCATTTAGGTCAAATACTTCAATAGAATCAATTTATTGTAATACATTTTCCATCTGGAGCCTTTAGGCTGTTAATTATCAAATCAAATCAACAGCAAATTACAATTTTAGTTTATAATTCAAAAATCCATTTCATAAAAAAGCTATTAAAAAACTTATTTTTCTGATAATTTTCTGAAGTCATTTTGATAAAAGATAAACTGTCATTGGAGTTTGTTTTGAAATTTCTTAAATTAATATTGTTTTTAAAAAGCAATTTTAATTAATGTTTTACTATGGATAAACTGATTTTTTTCATGAATTATTATTATTAATAATATTTAATTAGCATTATTAACTTTTGTCTAAAAAATATAATTTGTTTAGGTTGATTAACGACTATATTTGTGATATACAAATGTATACCTTGGGAAATTTTTTATTTGTTTTTAATATTTGTGTAAACTTACATGTATTTAAGGTTCAAGCAAAGTATTTTAGTACAGTTTTACTTGATGGTTACTGTTACTGTTCAATGAAAAGCATTGTGGGTATATGTTCTCATCCACTTGCAGAGGTGTGGTATAATTGAGTGCTTTTTAATGTGCTTGATTAGCTTAACATTGCTTTAGTTTTCTTCATTCTATACCTTCTGCCAGACAGCTGAATATACCATCACCAATGAAGCATATCAGATATTCAGTAATGAACATACATAGTGAATATTTTTTCTGACCCCTGTGTGAAGTAACACAACTAGGAATGTGATTCATATCTCAGTGTTTCCAGCATTGATTTGTGATTTATTTATGATAGGTGCATTCATTTTCTACCTATCTGTTGTTCATTTGGTGCAAGCATCAGCCCACCTACATTAAATGTGTAGCAGTTTACTGTTTCAACCTTTAACTATCTCTTGGTGAGTGGGTTTCAAGAGCCTAATGTGCTGAACTCAAGCTTTAATTAACCGTTTATTTCAGTAAGCTGGTAATTTAATTATATCTGCTTATGTAACATTTCCAGCCTGTAGGTTTTCCATGATTAGGGGACAAATATATGCACAGTAAACGGAAAAATAAATACTTCAGATTGATGATTAAAAAGGAATACTGTATAAATATGAGTAAATTATCACATCTGATCCCAAACACATGCTGTTATTTTTTTTAGTTCTACAGCACTGGAGGAGCAAACAGAGGAGGGGGGAAACACATGAAATATATTATGGGATTTGTAATGGGATAAAATGTTTATTTTGACAGAAATCATTTTTAATAATTGTGATTTTTTTGTTTTCAGTTTTCTTTAGGGAGCACTCCTTGTAGTTAACCCTACTGCCCTAAACAGCTGGTTGTTGTCTAAGTTGGTGGTCTCCAATACCTCCGGAATAAAGCAATATGGCACTCCATGTTTCCGCCAGCATGTACACATTCAACACATAGCCAGTGGGGAGAAAAAAAAAAACATCTAAATGTAGGTTAGGTGACGCTGCTTCTTAGTGGGCATTGTGGCACATCATCATTGGCCTACTTTCCTCAGCCTCTGCCTCTGTTTTTTTTTTTCTTTCTTATGTGTTCCCTCCCCCTCTCGCTCCCTGTCCACCCATCCACTGGGGTACCCTGGCGGCTTCACGCGCGCTGGAGCGTACACTACAGGGCAAGGCCAGGCTGTAATGAGTCGGGTTGGGTAGAGCTCATTCTGAGGCCTTTCTTCCATCCTTCCATTTTGCCATCCATCCATTCGTCCCTCAGGCTGCATACCGAGTAGCACATCACCCTCTGAGATGATACAGCAGATAGGAAGTGGAGGGGGGAGGGGGGGGCTTAAATGCAATGGCCTTAGTTAGTGCCTCCAAAGGTCTAATTATTTTCACTGGTAGATGTAGAGATGAAGATGTTGAGAGGCAAGACAGAAGTGTGGATATTATGATTTTACACTTTGGAGGGATTCTAATTGGTGCATGTGCAGGCCCAGCTTGATGTTCCTTATAGTTCCTTATGGATCCTAGTTTCAACCAGTTGATGGGCACCATTGACTTCCAAAATACTAAGTCACTGGGATCCATAAACTGTTTGGTTCTTCAAAATATCATCTTTTGTGTTCAGCAGAAAAAATAAATTCATACAGGTTTGGAACAACTTGCGGGTGAGTAAATGATGACAGAATTAAATTTGTTTAGGGTGAACTATCCCTATTGTTCAGCACCTGTTTTCGCTTTATATTTTCCAATAAAGCACTCAAACAAAAATAAGCTTTTTAGCCTACACTAAAGGTTATTGTTTGAACAAATGAGTTCCATGTGCAGCTAGCATGTCATTAACTGATGCTCTAAAATGTTTAGATTAATTAGTCACTGTAAAACTGTTCTGTTAATGAAGCTTGACACCAAATGTCGCTTTTTTTAAGTCTTCAAATGCTGGCTTTATAAAATGGCTGAGGCGTAGCAGTTATTTGACCCGTCTCTCATTACAAACCAGATTTCTTTATTGTTTAGGGAGAAAAAAATACCCAAATTATAAGCAATAATATAATAAGATACAGTTTATGCATTGAATCTTAGAAGTCTTTCAATTGCTATTTTATATTAGAACAATAATACTAAGAAAGTCATGACTGCAAAGGGAATAGCTGTACCCAGAAATAGCTTCATAATTGAACAATGTTTCTCATTCTTCAAAACTACAGTGCTGATGACACTTTCTTGAATAACGATTTCCAAAAAGTTGCAAACCTTTCACTGTTTTTCCATCATGGTCCAAACATTCCAACATTCACCTTCCAGGCAATTGAACTTGTCATCTTCCTTGTCCATAATACCCTTTCATTTAACTGCAGAGGAAGAAAGCAACACAATTATTGTCGCATTTTGATGGATATTCATGCGAACAAGTTTCTAAAAGACTTTGATAAATCACTGAGTGATGTTGCAGAGCTGCTATTTCAGCTGTGACAAAGGAAAGAAAAAAGGAGTTGATGCATCTGCAAGTATGCATTTAAAATAAGCTTTCGCCATTCAACATGTCCACTGTGGTTCTATAATTGAACAAGTTTACCGATGAATAAAAAGCTCTGTTATTAGCCGGTTGTCCTGCATCCTCAATAAACAAGCTACAGTTAGTGCAAAATGCAGCCGCTAGAGTTCTTACTAGGTCAAGAAAATATGATCATATAACACCAATTTTATCATCTCTACACTGGTTACCTATCAAGTTCCGTATCAATTACAAAGTACTACTACTGACCTATAAAGCCCTAAATAGTTTAGCTCCTGTGTATTTAATGGACCTTCTATCGCCCTACAATCCATCGCGTTCTTTAAGATCACTAAATTCGAGGCTTCTAGTCATTCCTAGGATATCTAAGTCCACTAAAGGAGGGAGGGCGTTCTCACATTTAGCTCCTAAACTCTGGAATAGCCTTCCTGATATTGTTCGAGGCTCTGACTCGCTGTCCCAGTTCAAAACTAGATTAAAGACGCATCTCTTCAGCCAAGCATTTACATAATGCTTACCTTTTATAATACTGCTGAATCAGATCAAATGCATTTAATACTATAAAACTTGAAGAGACTGTAGGTTATCTGTATAGGTTGCATAGTATTTGCAGTCATTACGTTCCTGTGTATATTGCGTGAATGACGGGTGGTTGGGCAGATATTGTGTTGCGGTAGGTAGTATGCCATACGGAACCGTTGTCCACTGAAACTGCCTATTCACGCACCAGTGGGGCTCGACAGCCTTAGTCAACGGGTTGGCGCGTATGGTTGGGTTGCGGAGAGATTGTGAGATTGTGGTTAGGTCTCAGCAGCAGGAGGGACGTAGAGGTCAGTAAGCTGGGCTGAGTTGAGTGGGGGACGGAGGGGGGTGATTTTGGGACGCAAGAGTCACTGTCTTCATGTTTTGTCATTTACGCCTGTGCTATGGAAATCATCATTATGAACAGCAGCTACGCTAATTATTTTCCCTTTGCTTTTCTGCTGTTATCTCGGGACGCGAGTCCCGAGAAAATGGCGTTCGTCAGCTCCAGTTTGTATCCAGCCTCTCACGGAGACTTCAGATGCTCCAATCACAAAGCCTATGAAGTGACGACTCAACACGGGCGATATGGACTCTCTATGGTGGACGGCACTGATCCTCAACAACTCGTCTTAAGACCGGCGTGCATACTTGGACTTCCAAAAAATACTCTAAATGTTCCGATCCAATCTGACTTGTAATGCTGCCCGAATCATGCACTGTTCCTTCGTTGGCCAGAGGAGAACTGGCCCCCCGACTGAGCCTGGTTTCTCCCAAGGTTTTTTTCTCCATTCTGTCCCTGATGGAGTTTTGGTTCCTTGCCACTGTTGCCTTGGCTTTTGGCTTGCTTAGTTGGGGACATTTAATATTCAATAATATTATTGATCTGCCTTACTTAAGGTGGACGTTGACGCAATATCTTTTAGAAACAAACTTTGTTATATTGTTTTCATGTTATCACTGTGAAGCGCTTTGATACAATCTGTATTGTAAAAAGCGCTATATAAATAAAGGTGACTTGACTTGACTTGACTATTATCACACAGCAGTTGTTATGAAAAAACAATCAGCAGGCATTGATCTTGACATCTTGTCTAAGGGATGTCCTCTGGCATGCTTGTATACCGCAATGATGGAATGCCTCATTTGAAGACGTAATCAAAAGACATGAGAGTAGCCATTACTGCTCTTAACTGTCAATGCTAATAGCAGTCATTCACCCAACTGTGATTCATGAGATGACCTCTCAGGCAGGACACAGTTATACCCAACTCTAAATACACACCCAACATGCCTTAAGCTGATTTCCCATTCAGTTTCAGCAGTGCTGGAGATAGCAGTTGGCAGCACCTGGGTGCAAGGCCAGTGAAGCTCTCTGTACTGTATGTCTGTAGAGTTGAGCAGATGGAGTCTAAAGAGAGGGAGTATAAATAAAGAATACAGGAGAGATGTACCCAAGGGTCTGTCAAGGCAGCTAAAAATCGCAAATTTGCGTGCAGTTCTTAGAGAAGACAACAACTCCCACTGCTGCTGAGAGGCCAGGCTTCGCACACCACGTCGCCTGTGCACAATGTGATTCACGGCCCTGTGGCAGCGCTTCAAGTCTCACAGGGCAATCAAAGGCAATATGATTTCTGCTTCAATCAGAGCGCTTTAATGGCCATTACACTTCTTGTATGCGCGGCCAAATAGAAATCCAGTGGCAGTGTACTTCCTCTTAGCATCCAATAAGCTGCTGTGGGACAGATATTGAAAAACCAAGATGAAGGCAAGGAGAACAAAATCGAGAGAAAGTGAAAAACAACAAAAGGGATATGTGCACAATTACTCAGGGAGAAATGAAGGACATAATATTTAAAAGAATGTCAGGATCACCATGACTACACAAGGCTATTTTCTTATTCTGACGGTACTTGGAGTGTTTTATTGACAGTGTTGCAGCTCCTTGAAGACATCCCTGCCTTGTGCGGCACTTCTGTCTTAGTTGGAAAGCAAAGACGCTCAAGGACATTCTCTGCCCTAACAAACAGATTCATTCATGTGCTTTCTGAAGCTCTTTCCATCAAGCTTTTTTTAATTTGGGTTTTATAGCATAGATCCTTTCAAAAATCACTGAAAATCTATCAAGTTTCTAAGCAGAAGTTAATCATTACATGACAATATTTTAGAAAGGCATTGAAATACTTTCAGATTTAGTAATGAAAGTAGTTCTGTCAATAGATACGTTCAAAAGGACACCGGTACTATTTTCACTCTTGTGTGGCACTGATGGAGTGTCGAGAACAGTCCCGATGAGACCCAGCACTCTAGACAGTGTAGTCACGATTCCTCAGAGACGGCCAGCAAAAATGTTGTCTTTATTTGGCTTCTCTGTCTAAGGCTTGTCAAGTATCCTGGTGTTCAATGAATCAAAATGACAACTAGCAGCAACTGTGAAACTTGGACGCACAGCAGGGTTTTGTGCTGTGTTCTGCTGTAAGGTCTAGCAAAATCCACTGCAGAGTCAGCCACTAATCCAAATGCATCATGACATCTCATGACATCATCTTGTGCTTTTGTACCTTGCAACCTTTAAAAGTTTTAAATGTGCTGTCTGTGATGACTCAAAGCAATTTCCCAAAGGCCTTATATCCATTAATGAATGTTCCATTATGAATCATGTTTGTTAGGATGAAATCACCTGAAAATAAAATTCTGTCATCATTTACTCACCCTTGTTTCATTCCAAGACTGTATGACTTAACTTATTTTGTGGAGCAAGTCTCATGCACGTGTCTTATGGTAGCTTTTTGTGAAGAACAGACCAAAATCACATAGTCATTGAGTTGAGCATAAGAAGTGGATCAGTTCAACAAATCTGTGAACAAATCAGTCAGACCAATTTTGCAAAAATCTAATTTAAAAGAACAATTCATAATACTCAGGTGAGGAGCGCTAGACTGGCTGTCAAGATTTTCAGTTAATAAGGACTTAAATTTAGGTCTGTTTGTCACACAAATCTATTGTATGACTTAATATACAGCATAAACGAGACTTTATTGATAGTTTTGTCATTTTGGAGCTTGAAAGCCCTGGTCCACATACACTTTCATTATTTTTTTTAAAACAGTGACCAGGATGTTCAATAACTCAACATAAGTAATCAGAATCATAAGGTCAGATACAGGGCTCTTTGCGATGTTTGCTTCTGTGCTGAAATTGACAATGAAGTAAAGAGCACAAAGGCCCCAAGCATTTGAATTGCTAAACTAGGAGATCAATAAATGTACCAGTGCAACCTCTGAAAGAGAGGAAACAAAGACCTGATGTTACGCAAGAACAGTGCAGCATTTTCTTCACTGAATGAGCAATTGTTGAAGAAAAAATTAATTGTTAAGAAAGTAGAAAAACTTTATGCACTTACTGTCTTAGTAACTGACTGTCATGCCAGGGAAGTTCTTTCATTCATGGATTATTCCATTCACTTTTGTACACTCGCCAAACGAACAACCTTAGATGACCGAACCCTGAAGTCGCTATTTTGGATTGGGGCTATTAACACTCTAGATACCTTCCAGACATGACGGAGGGAACATGGAGGGAGGCCATCCTACACTGTCTGGGGAGTTCCTACCCCAATTCCACACCAGCGTCCACGTCATCGAACCCAGAGCCCAGCCAACCATCACCCCAAGCAAGGCACGGAGATGACGCCAGAGCCCACCGCAGACGATGACTGCGCCAACCATCGCCCCGGAGCTGAAGCACCACTGTGAGTCTGACCAGGTGTGTGAGCCGGCTAAATCGTCCATCATATGCGAGTTTTAGTGAAGATCGAGGAAATCGATTGGAGCCCCACCCACACCCCCTCCAAACTGAGTGATTTTCTGGTGGACTCTATAGAAAAATTGCTTTGAATTTGGAGAGGATAATTCCTTGCCCCCTCCCACTCGACTTAGATTCTTAGTCTTCAGGGACCATCAGGCTTACAGCTCCACCGGGATCTCTCGTACCACCGGTTCCACCTTGGTCGGACGTTTCTCATCCTGCGCCATGGAACTACGAGCCGTCTGCTGCCGCATCAATGAAATCCCCGCCATGGCTCCTCTCTTTCAAAGCCGCCGTGGGTTTCCATCCTGGCTGGACTCTGGGATTACTCCTGGCTTCCTCTGCTCCGGCCTTCTCCCTGGCTCCTCCCACCTTCTACACCACCCTGGTTTCTTCAGTTGTCACCTCTCCTGGGCTCCTCCCACCTTCTACACCACCCTGGTTTCTTCAGTTGTCACCTCTCCCGTGCTCCACCAGAGCCTCCTTCCTCTGTCTTGTGAGGAAGCTCGCGCCTTTTTCCAAGAGGGGGAGTACTGTCACTGTTCTGTTATGTTTGGACTTTGCCATTTTCCTGCCTGAATTTGTCTCCATGGTTACTGATTTGATTTCATCATTCTGTTCATCTGTTCGATATTAATTACCTTGTTGATCTGTGTATATAAGTTCCTGTGTTTTCAGTTCTCATTTGTTAGGTCTTGTCTATGTTATGGTTGTTTGCTTGCCTTTGGATTTACCTGTGGATAATATTAAAGACTGTCATGGATCTTTATCTTCTTCGTCATGCGTGTTACTACAGCCAGTTCGTGAACACTGACCTTAAAAAATAATTTTTGCCAATTTAAAAAAAAAAAGCCTAGTTCAGCAAATAAAGTCTTATCAAGCAAGTACACATTTCTTGTTCAATTTTCAATGCATTTATGATCTCACTCTCTAATATATGATTTTAAATTACTCTTTAATTTTAAGAACACTGAAAAAACATATCTTTTGATCTTTGTAGCTTCAGATCTTTTAAATAAACTCTACCACACTTATAAGTAAGCCCTCATTTTAGAAATTACTGCTCACATACAATCCCACAGTTCTCTCTGATATTCTTTACAGATGAATCCTTTGTGGATCCTTTACATACTCTGTACGACTTTCTGTGAGTATGTGCTTCTTTTAGCAAACAAGGGATGCAGAAAGAGCACTTTTTAAATTGACACGGTTGTTCTGCAAGCACTACAGACATCAATTCTCAGAAGACCACATGAATACAAAATGCATGTTTGTGTGCCTGTGACAAACAGATCCTTCTTTATATTTTAATAATAAGTTTGTTCTTTGAAATAAGTCCAATTAAAAACAACAGTTACAGTACAGTTGTATGTTGCGTTGATTCTTAGATTTGTTATTATGATTTTGTCTGCATTTTTGAGCTAGTTCATCTAAGTCTTTCTGCCTCACATGCAGAATTCATTTCCACTCCATTTACTTTGAACTTAAACACATATTTCCAACTCAAATAGCTGTTAGCCAACAGAGAAATTGCTATCAGTTTTGGAAACACTAAAGACCAAATTATGAAATAAAATATGATCACTCATGGCCATGTGGTCCTTAAATTTCAGTCCCAATAAAATCATTAGATTTGGAAAACAGCTTTCTCCGAGGTCTTGCCATCAACATTGAGGCTTCATTGGGTGCTTGGTTAATCAAATGTGAGTTAGATTAAGTTTTTTAATTAGCTAAATGTGTTGAGAACAAGAGTGGGTTGGACAAGAGTGAGTCTAATTAGGCAAGGCCAAAACCTGCTGGAAAGGACATGACAACATCAAGTGATGAATTACAGAGAACATGATTTTCTACCACCTCTGTTTATTGCGTGACACTAAATTCGTGGAGGTATCTTAAATCAGGAAACATAAATTATTAAAGGAGATGTTTTGTTCGTTTCTCGATTATGCTTGGTGTTCTCTATTTCCTAGCCACAGGCTTTTCTTACCAGTTACTTTGTAATAGGGTATTTTAAACACTAAAGTATTACTTTTACAGTATTTCCCTTCATATAAAGGTTTTTTGAAAAATGTGTAGGCCTATTGGGTAAAAGTGCTACACAAATACACTAAATGTGACTTGACACATTAGAGCTCCATTCCAGCGTTTTGGTGAAACAGACAATTTCTTAACACATATCAAAACAGATATTGCCTTTAAATAATAAAGCAATATCATGAGCAAGAGGACGTATATCAACACGACTGTGATTCTTCGGAGAGTGATATTCTATGGATTTGCCATTGATAGTTCAAAAGGTTTAACCAAGCTTGGAACATTACATTTTAGACACAACATCTTGGCAGTTTTTTTTTTTTTTTTTTTTTTTTTTGTGCTTCCAACAAAAATAGTCCCAAACAAAGACCAGAATGAATTGCTTGAATTAATGATTCAATGTCTCAATTTTAAAAACTGTCACTTGCTGCCACCTACTGGCATAAAAATGTAACTTGCAGAAAGAGTCAAACGCAACAAGTAAGCCAAAGTCCCTTTAAGTCTTTTCACTCGGTGGCCATCTTTGAAACGCCTATCGAGGAGCTATTTCATGTAAGTACAGCTCATATCTCTTTGAATTGGGAAACATTAAATTCTCCAAAGATGTGCACCAAGCTTACGAATTTAAATTTCATATTTGAAATCACCAATGAAATCTGGCAAAAACGGTCTCATAAATAAAAACAACCTCTTTTCGTGGCCTTTACTTGTTGGAATCTGTTAATCAGTGACATGTATATGTTCTCCATCAACCTGAGGTCTCTGAGCAGGTGGTGAGGTCAAAGAGGTTGCACTGGAAGGTGCTTTATTCCTTGCGTTACATTCCCTTTGGGAGCCTTTGGGCTATTCCACTGTGATCTGTGTTTATGGCATTGATTAATCAGAGAGCATGCCAGCAATGAGGCCACACACTCATACACCTATACACTTGCACTCGTTGCTTTCAGGCAACCTCCCTTGAGGGCTCTGAGTTTCTCACTGTGAATCAGGAGGCAGAGAGACAAAAGCCCTATAGAGAGCACTGGTGATAAAGAGCTAGATCGGACATTGTGATAGCAGACTCAATGAGGATGATGGGGGAGTGCAGAGACACTGAGTCTAAGAATACATGACCTTGTATACATGCCCTTAGCATTTCATTTAGCTGCTGTGGACCAATCAGAAATTGAGAGGCTTGACAAGTACATGGTCTGGCCAACGTCTGTATTGGCCTTGTACATGCTGTCGGAATGAGCATTTTAGGTTAGTGCCGTATATCAGTTTGATTAATGCTGCTGGAACATTGACTCCAAACATAGTAGTAATTCCGATGTGGATATAAAATACTTTGACTAAGCAGCTGTCGGAAGCAACATGGTGTCCATATTAAAAAGCAGATTTTGAGGCTGGGTGTAATTTTACTTGAAACTGTGTAGGAAATTGTGAAGACAAATACTTCTGATGAGTCCATATAGCACAGTGTGAATCGTCTCTATCTCCTGCTGTCTCTCTTTATGTCTATCTGTCTGAAGCCAGCCTCAGTAAACAGTCTGACACAGGTAAAGTGGGCAATATTTTGGATGTTATACGTTATCTCTTTATCCCAGTTTAAAGGAACTGTTCAACAAAAAAATTACGAAAAAAAATAAATAATTTTAGTGTGAAATTATTACAGCCTTTACATTGAATAAAATATAGTAAGGGATGATGAAATGAGCCATGTTGCTGTTTCACACAGTTTGAAATAGTGAAGATGAAACAGAAGATAATGTATAGGAATGAAGTGCTCTCCAGAGACTTCTCCTTGAGCAAATTACATCTTTGCTATTGCCATGTATTCACGACTGATATCCAATTTGACCCATGAATTTTTTTTCAGGTTAATGAATCTTTTACTTGACCAGCCATGTATTTTGAGTGTTCGACTAAGAAATTAAATTTAATTGTAATGTTAAGTGCAACAAGGGGTGGCCCTTGCCTGAGTAGAACGCAATTACTTAAATTAATGAAGTCATTAATGGTCCATACATAGATTGCAGCAGTTTCAAAACAAGAGGTCATTTGCGATTTCCAGATTGCATGTATAGCAGAAAATTGGGGCGAAAGTTTGAGAAAGCAAAAGGGGAGAGAGTATATGCTGTAGGACAATATAGGCTACTGGCTGACTTTTTAATAGTAAAAATTTAGAGGAAAGGACAATTACAACTTGATAATCGATTACGGCTCCCCTGGGTTCATTGTAAACAGAAGGTGCATCATTAAACTCCATTTATGCCTATTCGCCCTTGTTGCCATTCAGCTCCATAGGGCCATTGCTGTCAGTGTAATTAAAGGATTTTTGAGCCTCAAATTGGAATTAACCCAATTTTAAGGGCTTATTTTATCTAAGCTTAATTTTTATTCAAAACCACACGCAATAAAAATTTGAGTTTTTGTGGCTTTTAGTTATGTTAGCTTTGTTGATGGGTATTTGAAAATGCATGACTAGCAAATACATACATATCTATCATGACAACTCTGCATATTTTAGCATGGTAATGGATATGTGCGTAATGTCCATAATGTGCTAGTGAGCTGTCTTGCCACCTATAGAGGGTATGCGCATGACGTCACCGTCGGCCGGAGTGAATGCGGTCACGCCCACAAGTGGCAAAAAAGACTGAGCGGCGGCATTTGTTCTCTTTCATAGGTTCACTCAACGCTGCGGAAAGCGCAGTGGGATATCCTCCGGATGTGCCGATTGCTGAAGCCCTATAGAATCACGCCAATCCATTGGCTGATGGCGCTCGCGCAAAGCTGGCTCCGCCCCGACGCTCTTACGTCGTAGCATGATGTACGCGCGCGCGCCATCTTCTCCTCAAATTTCTCTGCCTTCACGAAGCGGTCACATCTCGCCCTTCGTTCGGTTTTTCTGAGCCCGAATTCTTCAATTCAACTTCAGCTTTCGTCTCGACACTTCAGCGACTGGTATAAGTGGAACTCTGTTCTCCTTACAGTGAAGTGTCATGGATTATCGACGCTGCTCTCCGCCATGCGTTCGTTTTATCTCGAACGACGACCCTCACAGTAAGTGTGTTAAATGTATGGGTTTTTCGCATGCGCGTGAGGCTGTATTAGGATTGTCGAAATGTAAATTTTGTGACAATCTCCTTCTCAAAACCCTCCGCTCTAGACTCGCGGTTTTTGAGAAGGAGTCATTCGTTCCCCCCCGTCGCGCTCCCGAGACTGCTAAGGCCTGGGGCTCGGATGTTGAGCTCGAGGATATTGAGTATGAGCAGACGGGCCTCGCCCTTTCTCTCCCTCCCTCTCCCGAGCACGCACGCGGCGCGGTTGAATTCGCGCATGATTATTTATGTCCCAGCCCGGGAGCCCGCGAATCGGTTTCTTTCGGTCTGGATGACGTGATTTACACTCCGACTCCGAAGATTTCGGGCCTGCTTTGGCTGATGACGTTATCCCGCCTAGCGGCCAGGACGCGCGGCCTACTCCGGCCTACACTGAGCTTATTGAGGTGCTGTCGCGCGCTACAGAGAAGCTCTCTATTGACTGGCCTGATGAGCCCCGCGAGTCTCAATCGTCCAAACTCGACGAGAGGTTCCTACGTGGCCCTAATTCAAGGCCAGAGCGAAGAAAGCTGCCCTTTTTCAGTGATCTGCATCACGAGATCTCCAGATCCTGGAAGCAGCCATTCTCCGCACGCCTAACTAATGCGGCAGCCGCTGACTTCACCAACCTTGTGGGTTTTGTGGAGCAGGGTTATTCCGCTATTCCAGCGGTCGAGGACACGCTGGCTAACCACCTCGCCCCGTCGTCTGCACCGTCTTGGAAGGCGCGTCCCCTTCTTCCTTCCAAGGCTTGTAGAACTACTTCCTCCCTTATTGGGAAGTCTTACATGGCGGCTGGTCAAGCAGGCATGGCCCTGCATACCATGGCCATCCTTCAAGCCTACCAAGCGGACGTCTTGAAGGACATGGATGAAGGGGAGGGACTGACGCCCGAAGCTGTCAAAGAGCTTCGCAAAGCCACGGATCTGGCCCTAAGAGCCACCAAGCACACTGCTCGGGCTGTAGGTCGCTCTATGGCGGGCTCGGTTGCTGCAGAGCGCCACCTCTGGTTGAATCTCACGGAGATCCGAGACAAGGATAAGAGTTTCCTCCTGGATGCCCCTATCTCCCACTCAGGTCTTTTCGGGGAGGCGGTCAACACGGTGGTTGAGAAGTTCCGCGCCGCTAAGTCTCAGTCGGCCGCGTTCAGGCAGTTTATGCCCAGGAGGGTCAGAGGGCCCAGTGACTCCAACCCTCCCCCTTCTCATACCCGAGAACGCTCTGCTCATAGGGCTGAATTCCCTACTAGCAGGAGTGACCCGGCTCACCACCCACCAACTACTGTCTGGGGAGCCCGAGGTCGTCCATTTCCCCGCCAGCGCCCTCACAAGCGCCTTCAGCTGAAGCGGTCCAACAAATCGGCCGCTCCAGCCTCCTCGAGTCGTTCCTGACCCGCAGGTCAGAAGGAGGAGAGCCTCTTCAGATCTACGAGGTTGGGACAGACCGTGCAAGCGTTTCTGCCCTCCTCCAGCCGGCTCTCCTCATCCAACCCTGTCACCTTCGCCACCCAGCGTGTTTCGAAGTGCAGGTCCTGTTTCACTCTCTTCACCCAGTCCGGCGCAGGAGGAAGGAGACGCGTCTTGCTTTCTCCCCTCGCTCCCGGTGCACGCTACACCCGCCATTCGCTTCCTCGGAGGCACAGTTCTTTTTCCTCTGGAGCAGGCGGAACCAGTTACTTCTATCCAGGTGGTGGTACCCCCCAGTACGTGTCAGGACGCCAAGCGCTCTCCTCCACGGTCAACCGCGCCTCCCCTTGGGATCCAGCGCGACACCCTACCTCAGGTATGTCCCTTGCACTGCAACACTCCTCTGCCTCTATCACATTTCGTTCAAGAATGGGAGCGTTTACCAGGGGTATCGCCTTGGATCCTTCGCACAGTTCGGCTCGGCTACACGCTTCAGTTTTGTCGCAACCCCCCCTGCTTCAACGGGGTCTTTCCTACTGTAGTCGACAGCGCCGCTCAGGCTTCTGTACTACAGCAGGAGATTTCATCCCTTCTGCTGAAGGGGGCGATAGAAGAGATTCCTTCGGGGGAAGTCGAACAGGGCTTCTACAGCCGTTACTTCCTGGTCCCGAAGAAGGGGGGCGGCCTGCGGCCGATACTAGATCTTCGCCGGTTGAATTTCTCTCTTTACAAAGGAAAATTCAAAATGTTGACGCTGAAGGCCATCATATCTCATATCCGGCTGGGGGACTGGTTCGTGACGGTAGACCTCAAGGATGCTTATTTCCACATCCAGGTCGTACGGCGACACAGGAAGTTCCTCAGGTTCGCCTTTGGGGAAAAAGCGTACCAGTACAGGGTCCTCCCCTTTGGCCTCGCTCTAGCGCCAAGGACGTTCACAAAGTGTATGGATGCTGCTCTGGCCCCGCTGCGGCTCCAGGGCATCCATATACTCAACTACCTGGACGATTGGCTCCTTTTAGCCCACTCCAGAGAGTTGGTGACTCACCACAGGGACATTGTCCTCCGTCATATTCAGTCTCTCGGTTTGAGGTTGAATACGGAGAAGAGCGTTCTTACTCCAGCTCAGAACACGGTTTTCTTGGGGGTATGCATGGACTCCGTTCTTATGCAGGCCCGTTTGGCTCCTGCACGGATTTCCAGTCTGGTGACATGTCTGTCCCGTTTTGCACTAGGCCAGCATGTTTCCGTGAGCACCTGCCGCAGACTTCTGGGCCTTATGGCCGCGGCCTCCCCTGTGCTACCTCTGGGGCTACTCCACATGAGACCTTTTCTGTGGTGGATGAAGCTCTCAGGGGCTCGGCCCACGGGGCCAGCCCTTCGCCTATTGAAGGTGTCGCGCAGTTGCTTTCGCGCCCTGTCAATCTGGCGGGACCCCCTCTTCCTTCAGAAAGGAGTCGGTGTGGGTGCGGTATTCCGTCGCCAGATGGTTACGACGGATGCCTCTCTGACCGGCTGGGGAGCGGTTTTCGAGGGCAGGCCAGCGTGTGGGGTTTGGACTGGCGAGACCCTCTCGTGGCACATAAACAGCTTGGAGCTGAGGGCTGTCTTCCTGGCTCTTTGCCACTTTCTCCCTTTCCTCGAAGGACACCATGTCATTGTCAGAACGGACAATATGGCGGTAGTGTCCCATGTAAACAGACAGGGGGGTTCGCGATCGCGCACCCTAGACAGGCATGCGCGTCACCTTCTCCTGTGGTCCCAGGACAAGTTCCTCTCTCTGAGAGCAGTTCATGTCCCAGGGATTCTGAACCTCGCAGCAGATTTTCTGTCGAGGCAGAAGCTCAGGTCTGGGGAATGGATGTTGAACCGCCAGTCGGTGGCCCTGATCTGGGAGGTGTTCGGAAAAGCGGAAGTGGACCTCTTTGCATCTCAGGAGTCGTCCCAATGCCCGCTTTGGTTCTCTCTGAGCCCTCCAGCTCCATTGAGGATAGATGCGTTCGCCCACCCTTGGCCGATGCAGAAACTCTATGCCTTCCCGCCCATCAAGCTGATCCAGGCGGTTCTGTCCAGAGTGAGGGAGAGCGGAGTCCGCCTCCTTCTGGTAGCCCCATTCTGGCCGTCCCAGCCATGGTTTTCGGAGCTGATCCCTCTGTTGGAATCCTCCCCCTGGGAGATACCGGTCAGGGAGGACCTGCTTTCCCAGCTTCAGGGCAGGATATGGCATCCTCACCCCGACATTTGGAAGCTGTACGTTTGGCCTATCAGAGGCCGTTAGCTTTAAGCTTTGATCTCCCAACCGACGTTCAGGAGACTATTGCTAATGCTAGAGCCCCTTCGACGAGGAGGCTATATTCCTCCAAGTGGAGGGTGTTCGAGACATGGTGCTTAGCGCATGATAGGAACCCAGTTAGCTGCCCAGTAGGCTCAGTGCTGGAATTCCTGCAGGAAAAGTTTGCTTCCGGAGCGGCCGCTACCACTCTCAGAGTATATGTCGCAGCTATTGCCGCTCATAGAGAGTCGGATGAGATTCCCTTGGGGAAACTGAGATTAGTTTCGGCCTTCATGCGTGGGGTTAGGCGCCTGAAACCGGTTCGCCCCCCTAGTGTTCCCTCGTGGGACCTGTCAGTTGTCCTGGAGGGTTTGACAGAGGCTCCCTTCGAGCCCTTGGAGTCAGCTCCTGAGCGGATTCTGACTCTTAAGGTTGCTCTTTTGTTGGCTTTATCTTCACTGAAGAGGATGGGGGATTTGCAGGCTCTCTCTATTAGTGAGTCATGCTTGGACTTCGCTCCTGGCCTGGTTAGGGTTACCTTGAGGCCGAGGTCGGGGTATGTACCCAAGGTTCTTTCCACGACGTTCCGCTCTCAGGTTGTTAACCTTAATGCTTTCCACCCTCCTCCTTTTGCCTCTGAGGAAGAAAGGAAACTTAACTTGCTCTGCCCGGTCCGTTCTTTGAAGTTGTATGTAGATCGCTCAGGCGGTTGGAGGAAATCAAACCAGCTCTTGGTATGTTTTGGTGCTGGCCGCCGCGGGCTTGCAGCATCAAAGCAGAGGATTTCCCACTGGGTAACGGACGCTATTTCGCTGGCTTACGAGGTGCGTGGTTTGCCTTCACCTCTTAGCATCAGAGCACATTCCACCAGAAGTGTGGCTTCCTCTCAAGCTCTCTTTAGAGGGGCCCTCTTGGAAGACATTTGTGTGGCGGCAGTTTGGTCCTCTCCGCACACCTTTGTGAGGTTCTATAATTTGGATCTTGACATGACTCCAGGTTCCCAGGTTCTATCTGCTTGAACCTATCATGGTTGTTATTATTATTTGGTCTGGTACCAGTTATGGCAGCGCTTAGCTTGGCGAGTTTGGTATTTCGTTCCCACTGCGCTTTCCGCAGCGTTGAGTGAACCTATGAAAGAGAACGTCTCTGGTTACTTGCGTAACCTATGTTCTCTGAATAGGGAACGAGACGCTGCGTTCGCTGCCAAGCTCCTCGCGCTGCCGACAGTTTTTCTTTTCGGCAGAGAAATCTGAGGAGAAGATGGCGCGCGCGCGTACATCATGCTACGACGTAAGAGCGTCGGGGCGGAGCCAGCTTTGCGCGAGCGCCATCAGCCAATGGATTGGCGTGATTCTATAGGGCTTCAGCAATCGGCACATCCGGAGGATATCCCACTGCGCTTTCCGCAGCGTCTCGTTCCCTATTCAGAGAACATAGGTTACGCAAGTAACCAGAGACGTTTTCAGCGTGAATGCCGTGAAAATCACACAAAACACATCTAAAACGGGAAAGAGCTTTGCGATTGACTGTACAACTAGATTTGACCAGAAATCTGAGGTACTGTATATTTTTACAGACTGCAAAAAGCTACAGAACAGACTATATTCTGCATAATTGGATGTTTTTAAATAAACACTGACAAAAAACTATACAAGTTTTAGGGCCGGACGATATGATGATATACAGTATAACATTAATGTAAGTGATCACTCGGATTTAGACCTATCTATATTCTATTTATATAAAACGTTTACAGGCAAATTCTGTAAACGTTTGAAAACATTCTGTAAATTTCCCGGGCGTCGAAATCAGGCACATATAAATGTCAGGAAACACGATTCCTGGCTGCATGTCAATATCCATGGATCACTGGATCTTTGATAAGTTGTAAGGAACACTATATCGAGTCCAACTTTTAGTTTAAACTGATAATAGTTTGTTTTACTCGCGTTTTCGCTGTTTCCCCTATTAACTCCAGCCACGCAGCAGCTCTTCTGCCACTCAGTCCGGCTGAGGGGGGCGTGTTCCGGCGGGGAAGTGACGTTAATGCATTCCCTCTATAGAAAATACATCAACACAGAACTCTGTGCTTGTCAAAGGATTTTATGTGGTCTTTAGCATGCATGAAAAAGTCACATTTTCATCAACCTATTTGCTTTATGTAATCCATTTTATGCCACGATAGAAACTTACACAGGCTTGGAAATGAGGCCACAACGGTCTTCTCTTCCCCTTGCCCCTGTTTTCCTTGGAGCATCTGAACGTTAATGCCTACAGAAGGATGCATGCCATTATGGGACAGCTATGGGTATGCTTTTCTGCTTCCATCACACATTAATGCCTCCATGAGGTAACAAAATTGGAACATCATTTTCTGAAAAAAGCCTGGGTTAATCTGGGCATCAGGATTTTTTTCAGCGGAAGTAGATGCTTCTCCGCAGTGACAAGAGGTCTCTCTCTATCATTAAGTTCAATGTCTTTCCAAAACACACATGCTCATACTCCCACTCTCATGACACATACTGGAGCCTTGTGCAGTGCAACAGAGATCAATCAAATGTCAGTTTGAATTCTGTATATGCTCCAAAAATCATATCATTCTGAAAAAAAACTAACATCAAATTTGAACTTTTCTGCATAGTAATTATGTATCACTGGCATGTTTAAAATCTTAATCTATTGTGCTATTTAAAATAAATGAAAAAGAAATCCACCCACTTAATAAGTCTTCAATGGAATAGATTTATTTCACCTCTCATCTTTGCTTTTGCATGCAGACACACACTTGCTATCTTTTTATTTCCTTTCTATGGCTTTGCCACCTGGTGTCCATCCAAGAGCCATTTTCCACACAGCTGTTGCGGGTATTCTGAGAAATCATAACTGATATCATGGTAAATTGGTTTGGAGTTGTGCTTCAAAATAAAATTACAGATTGACAAGCATGAAATCAAAGGCAAATATTTATTAAATTACTTTTATTCGGTGGAAACCCATTTGAAGTTTTATTTACATCATTACATTTACATTACACAATGGCTATTTCTACTATTTTTATCTTCAGTTAATCTGTGATGCATATGTGCATATGGAGCTGCAAGGATGTACTTCACTGCATGACCACACTCTGCCCCGCCAACAGTGCAATGATTGTAATCCTAATTATATTTGACCTCCTGTCTCCTACTGAGTCAAAAACAATGTGCAGTGCATCTAACCATTCCATATTTGATCTCAAAGACAAATTAGAAAAGACAATGCAATATGGCATGCAGATTTTAAGACTGTGAGAGTGGGTCAGACAATGCTGGAAGGCAGTCTTCTGCAAAAATGTCATGCTAATACGCAAAACGCATCACAGAAAATATCTGTGTATGATATTCAGCCCCTTATCCACTCTATGTATAATAAAATATGAATCTATATGCTAGAAAGTATAATAAAGTGGAAAGAAAAACACAGCATGGGGATAGGACGAAATGATGATCTATTCAATCTATTCCTCCCTACATTTCACAGTCTTGCTAAGAGCATTTCAGAGGAGAAGATGAGGGAAATGTGTTGAATTCCTCTCTGGGAACAGGGTAGGCATTGAACAGAGACTTTGAATAAGGGCACGCTGAAGGGCAGGGTGAATGTAATAGGGCTCACCACATAACAGTTGGCCCAGAGGTCAAACTAGTCTTTGGGAGTACTCTGTTGCTAGTTCTTCTCTCTCTCTCTCTCTCTCTCTCTCTCTCTCTCTCTCTCTCTCTCTCTCTCTCTCTCTCTCTCTCTCTCTCTCTCTCTCTCTCTCTCTCTCTCTCCCTTTCCCTCTCTCTCATGCACCAGGTCATTTCAGGTCATTGCACCATGTCATTTCTCTCTCTCTCTCTCTCTCTCTCTCTCTCTCTCTCTCTCTCTCTCTCTCTCTCTCTCTCTCTCTCTCTCTCTCTCTCTCTCTCTCTCTCTCTCTCTCACTTTCATGCACCAGGTCATTTCAGTCATTTCAGGTTATTGCACCAGGTCATTTCTCTCTCTCTCTATTTCAGTAGGTCTCTCTGTCATTAAGATAGAGATTGATGAAATCATATACATCAGATCATAAGCCAGTATTGTTTAACACTGTACTCAATACTTCAGAGGTTAATGTCAAGTCTTGTGATCGTCCAATCCGGTCTGTTATTCTGCTACATCTAAACAGTTTGAAGATGCTTTTGTGTGGGATATTTGCCCTGTGTCTTCATTCTCTCTAGTGAAGACACAGGGCAAACATCCCTCACAAAAGCATCTTCAAACTGTTTGATGATGTCTGATGATGATCAAATTTATTATTTTAACACTCTGTTTGGCAATGTTTTGGACTCAGTTTCTCCATTTAAAATTAAGAAACATAAGTTAAGGACGCAACCTTAGCTTAACAAGGATACTCGTGCCTCCAGACAGGAATGGAGGAAAGCTGAAAGAAAGTGGAAGAAAGATAAGCTCCAAGTATCCTATGAAATCATGAAAGATTGCATGGTGAGCTACCAGCTACCAGCACTCTGTTAAGGCTGCTAGGGAAACATATTTTTCTAACTTGATAGCAAAGCATGCTCACAGCCCAAAGACTCTGTTTAGTACAATACATAATGTCCTTAATCCCAATTTGCTCTCATTCCCTGATGCTACACCTACAAATTGTGATACATTTTTTAAGTTTTTTTGTTGATAAAATTAAAAATATTCATTCTTGTATCCCCAAGTTTGATTTGAACTCATCTGTAAACAGAGCCGATCCTGACCTCCCTGGGGCCCTAAGCAAAAATCTGTTAAGGGGCCCCTACCTGACCCATGAGCCATGTAAACCATTTGCCATTGCCACACAGTCACACCTGACACCCCAGTTCTCCCACTACAATCCTCCCTCGTTTAGTACTAATGAAAAAGTAATTCCTGATATCAGAAATAGACATATTTTATATTAATATCAATAATTCACATTTTAAATAGTACAAATTTAATTATTGATATCAAAAATGCATCCTGTGAATTAATAAAAGCTAAAATGGCTTGCCATTGCATGTCACTGTGTTTTAAATGATAAAAGCAATAATTGATACTTGATGGTTATTATTTACTGAGGGATGTGCATCCATATTGACCAGTATGTCCAGCCAATCAACATTTTAAATGCAATATAGTCAATGTCAATAGATTGCTTTCCATCTTGCTTTATTGCAGAGTTGTAACTAAACTGACTTGGAGACTAGATAATCAATTGTCTTGTTTTAAAAGTATGAGCGCCTAATGATGAGTGCCATCACGCCCATAGGCCTATTGTACTGGTAACTGGTCCCCATATGTTTCACTGGAAAGTGCGCGTTTCATTTCCTGCACGCGCATATGAACTCAAGTTAACGCACGACGCGGTTATCTTTTCCGAGCTGCAGTTTATAAACAAATAACGTTGTCCGTTGCCCTTTGTATTATCAAACGTAATCTCATGAAAGTGCGTATCTATACCACGAATTTAATCTCTCGTGCTATTTATACACCAAAAATGTTTTTTTGCGTGCATAAGCTACGCACTGTAAATTTCTTGGGTAGGGAGTGCGTGCATATTATACGCCAAAAAGTGCGTATCATGCACGCAAAAACTATTTTTGGCGTACAAATGGCACAAGAAATTAAATTCGTGGTATAGATACGCGCTTTCAATTCACTCACATGGTGTTTTTCTCAGTCTCTTTTCGTGACCAGAAGGATAGTTCCGCTTAGTTATCTCATCGATGTTGTAAACTTTGATTGACGCCCTTTGACACGAGGGGGAGGCGGGGCCTTGAGTTATTTGCGGGGCCCTACGCAACTTGCGTAGTGTGCGTATAGGGAGGATCGGCTCTGTCTGTAAATGACCCATGTTCGGCCTGCTTAACTGAGTTTAAGCCTATTTCTTCTTTTTTTCTTGTAGCTTTCCATAAAATGAAGCTTTCCTCTTGCTCCTTGGATGTGGTGCCTCCTCGTCTATTTAGGGAAGTGTTATGCGTAGTTGAATCTTTTGTTTTAACTATTATAAATAGCAGCCTTTCTCAAGGCAATGTTCCATCAATCCTGAAACATGCAGTAGTGAATCCACTCTGCAAAAAGGCCAGTTCAGATCCCTATATTTTAGATAACTACAGCCCAATTTCAAAATGACCATTTTTATCAAAAGTAATGGAAAAGAGCTGTCTTCCATCAATTGACTGTATTTTTAAGTGAGAATAACTTATTAGATAAGTTTCAGTCTGGTTTCAGACAACATCACAGTACAGAGTCAGCTTTGCTGAAGGTGTTGAATGATCTTTTGTTGGCTGTGGATTCAGGTGACTGTGCAATTGTGTTCCTTTTGGACCTCAGTGCAGCTTTTGATACCATTGACCATGCTATCTTGCTTGAACGGTTGAGTAACTGCGTAGGAATTCAAGGTACTGCATTGAATTGGTTTAAATCCTATTTTTCTGATTGAACATTTTCTGTGGAGGTTGGGAATTTTTCATCCTCTTCTGTACCATTAACTTGTGGTGTACCTCAGGGGGCAATTTTGGGCCCGCTGTTGTTTTCACTGTATTTGCTCCCTTTAGGCTTGATTTTTCGAAAGCACAACATTCCATACCATTTTTATGCGGATGATACCCAGGTGTGCCTCCCTTTGAAAAATGGGGATAATTATGACATACACTCTCTGTTGAACTGTCTTGAGGAGGTCAGATGCTGGCTGGCAGCTAATTTTCTAACATTGAATGCTTCTATTATACAGCTATTATACAGATAAATAACCACCTGGGTCCTTTAACTGGGAATTCTCATGCTCATGCCAAAAATTTGGGAGTGATTTTTGATAACAGCCTTAAATTCAACAAACAAATCCATTCAGTGGTGAAGAGTAGCTTTTATCATCTCAGATGTTACGAAATCAAAAGCGTTTTTAACAGTAAAAGATTTGGAGACAGTGATTCATGCATTTATTTCCTCCAGGCTGGATTATTGTAACTCACTGTACCTTGGTGTGCCTAAGTCCTCCTTATCCCGCCTACAATTGGTACAAAACGCTGCCGCCAGGCTTCTTACTGGAACTAGAAAGAGGGAACATATTTCGCCGAACACTGTGTTAAGTTCAAGGTTTTGTTGTATAAGGGGTTAAATGGCCAGGCTCCTCACTACATTACAGATCTTCTTCTCCACCGGAAATGTTCTAGGCCCGTAAGGTCTTCAAACAAGTTGATGCTGACTGTGCCACGATTTAGATTGAAGTTAAAAGGTGATCGTGCCTTTTCTGTTCCACCTCTGTGGAATGATTTGCCGGAACACTCAAGGCTGTCTTCAAATGTTGATCGCTTTAAATCCTCACTAAAGACTTATTTTTTCTCTCTCTGGCTTTTGGTTCAATGTAATTTTATGAATTGGTGTGTGTTTTTTTTTAGTATTTATGTATTTTATTGTCTGAAGTGATTGTACAGCACTTTGGTCTGCAGTGGCTGTTTTAAATGTGCGCTAGAAATAAAAGTGTATTGCCTTGCCTTACCTTGCAAACAAATGTGAGATATTAAATCTAAAAAGATACAGATTTCCATAAAATGTAACCCTTCACAATCATAGTAAACATTTGGCCAACAAGTTATACAAATAACATAACTAATAGATTTTTTTAATATGTGCATTTGGGCCAGTGACAAATAAGGTTTTCAACTAATAAAAAATTCAAATAGGTTAAAACTGCACATTAAAGTAGTTATTATCTTAATGGGGATGTTTTTTACTTATTACTAAAATCTCAATTTTAAACAATGTATTTTAAGCGGTTTAACTGAGAAATATGTGACGACACCAGTCAAAATGTCATACGGGATAACGTTAATGCATTTTCTAAATATTATGATATTAAAACTTTTCAAATCAAAAATACTTAATGAATATGTAAAGTGATGCAGTAAACAATATTTAAAGCTCAGAAAAAAAAATCTGCACAACTATTTTTTTCTCATTATATTGTGATTTCTTTAAACGTGACCCTACTTGTTCAAGTTCTTTACACACATTTTAACACTGCAATGTGATTTAAAATGCAAAATGTCTTAAAAAGTTTTACAGGACTTGATATCATGTTATTGTTGTTTCCTCAACTCCATTAAGTGAAATTATGCATTTCAATGGAAAAAAACAGCGTTATTCCGCCTGACTTAAATTGTTACCCGGTATGACACCATATGAGTTAACACATGAATCGTCATTTTTACAACACTTACACATAATAATGTTCATAAATAATTAATGTTATGCAATGTTTTTCCAAGGAAATTAATTAGGCTCCACTTTAAAGAAATACAGATGTGGTGTTCAGTGTGTAAACTGTTACACACAAACTCAGTGTGGTTTCTTCCCAGATTTGGCAAGTAAATACATTTAAACCATTTTTTTTCATGTTTATGAATATCAAAACAGCACAACTTTTCAACATTAGGTTTAATTTATTACTGAAAAGTACCTTGAACCATTTTACTGATCATAGTCACTCTACATCAATATTCATAAATAATGTAAAGGGTTAAAGTAGGCGACCTTCACTGATTTCACTGAACAAATTTACAAAAGCATCTAATTGAACAACATATTTATAAAGAAAAAGCGTATTAATGGGTTGAACACTGAATCACTAAATTTCATTAAATGAACTCTAAATGTCTATAGTTAATGCAACTGTAATTGAATATTATTATGAATTATATAATTTGCTAATATTCAACTAAACAATGTTAATGATATGTTAATATCACAATTTCAATGGAAATTATGCAAATTAAAGCTGAAAACTGTATAAGAATATCTTGTCAAACACGTCATCCAAGATAACTGGTGACATTATGGGCTAACAACTGTTATCCTATATGACAAAATTGTTATCCAGTATGACAAAATTGTTATCCGGTATGACAAAATTGTTATCCGGTATGACAAAACTCAATTTAAATCTTAATCAGGCAGTATTTCTTGCTACCTATAGAAATCTGCAACCTTTACCTTCAACTTCCAAATATGTAAATTCATGCTAAATAAACATATTGACATAAAATCCACATTATATATGTTATTTTAGCGTTATCCCATATGACACAGGATTTTACTACATAGTGTGCTAGTGAGGAAAAAGGGAAAGTTAAACACATTGATATAAACGACTTTCACCATTGTTTGGGGGTCCTTCAGGATCTTCCTGATTGTGTAACATGCTGTCTCACATCATGTCAAAATAAAATTTACAATAAAATTGCTCCAATTTGCTTGTTATCCCGTATGACATTGGCTGACAGCCAGTTTTGGGACAGAATGCTGATGCTCCAAAGCATAACAATCAACTGGATGTCATATTCTTTGTAATATTTAAATATATTGTTGCCAAGACTCATACAATAATGCCTGTGGTAGAGATGTTAGGGTTTATTAGATTTTTTACAGTTTGTTTGGCTTTTTTGTATGTCACTCTAAGGTCCGGACAGTTATCCGGTATGACATTATGAGACTATAATGTCTAATAATTCTTACACTT
Organism: Tiaroga cobitis; assembly: GCA_030578255.1. NCBI lineage: Eukaryota > Metazoa > Chordata > Actinopteri > Cypriniformes > Leuciscidae > Tiaroga > Tiaroga cobitis. The sequence goes on along the minus strand of CM060594.1, from coordinate 34,474,793 downwards.
TGTAATACCCTCACTATATGTTCATATCATTTGATAAACAGAGATTAATCGATTCAATAAATGTGCTTTTTATTAAACATTTCCTTATTTTGACTTCATAAAGGGGTTTGGACATCAAAATCGCACGTCACGTCATTGGGCCATTTACCCACTAACCTACATAGTTCGGGGAAAGATAACAGTACATGAGTGAATCATAAAATTCATACAAAACAATAAAGGATCATGTTAAATTATTTGAGTGTTATGGGAACACTTTTACGTACCTGTCATCACCATGCACACAAAAAAAAAGATGTCCAAAAGATGGAGTACACATGCTATCCAAGTAGGCAGCTCACTAGGTTTTGCAACACGGCCCCACTCTTACTCTGTCTTCTCATAGACAGCAGTGTCTGTCTAGTCTGAGCTCCTCCCTCCTGCAGAAGCGAGCAGCACCTCCATTCAAACCCATCCAAACTCAAGGCATGAGCGTCTGCTCTTCCCCGCACAGCTGCTGCTGATCACCTACCTGCACAACAAACTCTGGATATTCGTCTTGTACTTTACACTCATTTAAACCTTCAAAAAAGAAGCAAACTAAATCATTCTGGCCCTAAACACACACACAAGTGGTTTTCCTGACTGCAAACATGGCGAGTGCCTCATACCACATCTCTAATCTTTTGGAGAAAATGACATCCAGCGACAAGGATTTCAGGTTAGTCGTGATGCATATGTCCAGATCGAGTGTTAAAGAGCATGCACGTTTATTTTCAGGGCTTGTGGTGGGGTTTAAATGTTTTAATAGATAATGAAGCGATCGCAGAAAGTTTTAGGCCTCGTATCGCGCCCCTGTTGTTGTTTAGATTGACATGCTAAGCTAACAAGCTAACTCATACTGTACGAGGCCATACTGTTTTTTGCCGTTTAAAATTGTGCATGGGCCATGCATTCACGGCTATAACTTGTTAATTTGCCCTCTCATGTTGGAATATAAGCTGTCAAACGTGTGTTTTTTAGTGTGGATGTTAGGAAGCTAGTGTTAGCCTATTAGCCTTAGCATTTCGGTTTGGTGGCACTGCACTCGACCTGTCATATCATATGTTACGAGTACAATTACTCATTTCAAACAATGGACACAATTAGCAGAGTTGTTGAGTCAGTGCAGCATTTGATGTAATTTGGTGTAATTTACTTTAATCGTCTTCGTATAAGTTGGCTAATATTAGCATAAGTGCACGTCCATGAAATGTACAATTGAACTAACATCAGCTACTTTTTGGAGAAGTTTGTATTGTGTAGAATTAATATTGAATTCAATGTTTTTCTTTTATTAGGTTCTCTGCATTCAGTGTTTCAGAAACAATTGTATCGTTTATACATTTAAGTTAAAACAGGTTTGACATGTCATTCTTTTATCATTTTCCTTATTTTATTCAGTTGTTAATCGATTGTATTTGTTTTCTTGTGCAGACTGACACTTAAGGCAGAAGATGACTTGTCCTTTGTAATTTACAGGCTTTGTGAAATGTTATTTTAATATATATATATATATATATATATATATATATATATATATTATATATATATATATATATATATATATATGATGGCAACATTTGAAAAAGGGAGATTCTTTTTATTTATTTTTTTATATAATAATGATGATAGATATTTCCCTCAATTTTATACCTATAATTATGCAAAGGTCCTCATTGACTTTTTTTCTGAGAATACTTGTCTGGTTTGAAATGCTGTCAAGGCCAGAAGCACGTGTAAATATGTTGATGACTGTATAAAAGCATAATGATTATCATGAAATTGTAGTTCATAATCTAAATGGTCTGATACAGTTACAATTTGTAATGTGTTCTGACATGCTTTTCTTTCTTTTGGGGGATTCCCTTTAAATATGTCAGTATATTCAACAGCAGCCACCTGGAGGTTAATGGTTTGTGAGTTTTATACATATCTGACAGGAGTTTTCAAATGAATACTAATGCAGCCATCGGATTATATTTCCAGAGTCTACCCTGCCTGTCATTCACGTCAAACCACTTGCTGTTCTCATTCCAGCTCTTTCTGAATTTCACAAGATTTTACCCCTGGGATCATTTTGCTTGCACACCATTCTAGGTCTCCTCTGTTGGTGTGTGCTGGCGTTCCCTCTCTCGCCCTGCTTTAGGAGCGTGCGTCTCATGCATTATTCATTCTTACTTAGGCTCTCTGGAATAAGAGATTCCATGCCTTCAAATATATACCTAAGCAGACGCTTTTTTTAACTTTGTGTGTGTGTGTGAGAGAGAGAGAGAGAGAGAGAGAGAGAGAGAGAGAGAGGAGAGAGAGAGAGAGAGAGAGAGAGAGAGAAGAGAGAGAGAGAGAGAGAGAGAGAGAGAGAGAGAGAGAGAGAGAGAGATTGCACGTACAGTATTAGGGTATGCAGAGGGTTTTCGCACACATCACATATGAGGTTTTGTGCTGAGGCTTTGATGTTGGCACCCAAAGACAAGATTTCGTTTTAATCCACTCCAGTTTCAGCTCAGAAGTGGATTATGAATTTAGCAAACCATGGCAAGTGAGATGAAAATGTGAAAATGCTTTAGTCAGTCCATTTGCTTTGACATAATGCCAACAGCCCCTGCCACTCAGGTGGTTCTCACCTTTTTCTAGTCCTCTTTATAGTAGCCATTCTGTTAGTGATGAAGTCACGACATGAAACTCTCTTTAAGTGTGTCACTGTCTCTGGACCATTGGGGAAAACTCCTTGCAACTGTTTACTTTTGCGAAATTGTTTTTTTTTTTTTACGAGTGAAGCAGGATATACAAGAAAATGCTGATGATGCTTGATTTCATCCATTGGTAAATGGGTGGATAATGAAAAATGTTCTTTATATGACAGGTGTTTGGAGGGTAGGGATTTACATTTTGGTGGGAGAAACTCTTTCTTCAAAAAAGATTTGAACTGATAAATGATTCATAACAAGTCCTTGTTTATTCCCTTAGATTCATGGCCACCAATGATTTGATGTCCGAGTTGCAGAAGGACTCCATAAAGCTGGATGATGATAGTGAACGGAAGGTGGTCAAAATGATCTTAAAGCTCCTGGAGGACAAGAACGGAGAAGTTCAGAATCTGGCTGTAAAATGGTAAGCTTTTTGACATAGTTCATTTGTTTCAGTCCTTCTGTGCTAGCATGAGCTTAAAAGCTTCTCTTACTTGGGTGTTTTCAGTATGTCCTTCACGAATTGGCTTCAGTTTGTTCTCTGAAAATGTTTTAATGTAAAATTGATTCATGCCACAGTGATTTAGTGAGGTATTGCTGTTTTTTTTCTTTGGTTTATCTCGGTTGTTAGCCTTTGAGGTAACCTCAATTTTTTTTCCCTGGATAGTTTTGAAGGGATAGTATGAATAAGTCACAGTAATCTTTTTTCAATTCATTCAGTCTTTGTGCTGAAATACAAGTAAACAATGACTATTTTTAAACCTTTTATGGCAGTTAAAGCCATCTTGCGAATGGATTAACACTGACTTGTATGCTAAACAGAAATAATTTGTAATGTACCATTTTGCAGTACAGACAGTTTTGCAAGCAATCCAAATGCATACATTACATAGTAATAGACAAATAGGAAGTATTTCACAGGTTGCACTAAAAGTCCTTATTTCTTGCAGTTTGGGCCCACTTGTCAGCAAAGTGAAAGAGTACCAGGTCGAAACCATTGTTGATACATTGTGTACAAACATGTTATCCGATAAGGAGCAGCTTCGAGATATTTCTAGCATCGGCCTCAAAACGGTGATTGGAGAGCTCCCGCCAGCATCCAGTGGTAAAACACGTTTTCCCTGCTTAATAATATTAATGCAGTTGTATTCCCCAACTGTGTTTTGTTTCTCTATATTGTGATTAAAGGACAGAGAATTCATTTTGTATGGCTATATTTAGTTATTTTCATGTGCCATCTTGCCTGCTAAGTCCATTTCTCTTTGCTTTAGGCTCTGCTCTTGCTGCCAGCGTTTGCAAAAAGATTACAGGCCGCCTCACAAGTGCCATTGCCAAGCAGGAGGATGTCTCGGTTCAGCTGGAAGCATTGGACATCATGGCAGACATGCTGTGCAGGTATGTCAGACAAGCCATGTGATGACTGCTGCTCTTGTTTGGACCAATTGTGCTTTTCAGTGCACATGGGCTCCTGCCAGGTAATTTCTTGATGTGTTTGTGCACACGCATCTCCCCTCTGTGACAGTTCTCAGTTGTCTTTTTCCTCAGTTCACTGAGCTGAGTATACTATAAAGGTCTTTTAGTTTAGATGCTGACGCTCGGCTCTGTTGTGTGGTAACTAATGGCAGACTTGGGTGATTGCATTTATACTTGCACACGTACATTAGGCAGACGCTTTTATCCAAAGCGATTTTGCCATTTTTTGTCAGCTTCTGTGTGCCTTGGGATTTGAATCCACAACCATACCATTACTAAGGTCATGCTTTACCAATTGAGCTACACAGAATAATTTAAACATGAAGCATGTATTTTACCATGATTAGGATTTAAAGCCTGTTCACACTTAGAATGAAAACTATAACAACTGTATTCACATCCACACCAATGGATGATGTCATTGTTTATTCAAAGTTTATAGTTGTAGTTTTTGGAGGGAAATTTACTATACCTGCAGTATACTGCAGAAATAGTAGGAGTGTTAGTATGTTATAATCTAATAAAAAAGATAAACCAACCAAATTAGTGGTCCAACAATCTTCTTTTTTGAATGTCTAACATTGTTTGTGTTCAATCATTCAGACAAGGAGGCCTCTTAGTGAATTTCCACCCTTCCATTCTGAGCTGTCTGCTGCCTCAACTGACAAGCCCTCGCCTGGCAGTAAGGAAGAGGACCATCATAGCCCTGGGACACCTGGTCATGAGCTGTGGAAACTTGGTCTTTGTGGACCTCATTGAGCACTTACTATCCGAGCTCTCACGCAACGAGTCCATGTCAACCACGCGCACTTACATCCAGTGTATTGCTGCCATCAGCAGACAAGCTGGCCACAGAATCGGTGAGGCTCCCCCGTTGTTACAGACCTCGGTTAACTTAATGTCTTCGGGGTTCAAGACCTCATCTCAGTTACTCTTTAAGTGCTGAAAGCAATTTTAGTGTGCACTTATTGAAGCCATCATCTGTGATCTTCTCATACAGCTATTAGTTTCACCACTGATGCTGTAATTTAGCCTTTGCTGGAATGAGCTAAAGCAAATCAAAGCCATCCTCAAAGATCTTTAATGAAAATGATCCAATTATTACAATAGTTTTTTTTGCTCAAAGCGTAGTGTAAATACATTTGTGTAATGATATCCTTTCCTCCTAGGTATTGCCTTTTTACCATGGCTTGATCTTGAAGTCCGTAGTCCTTTCTTATGATAGAAAATGTTTCACTCAAGATTGAGGTCACCAGTGTTGACATCGAATCTTGATTACATTTCACTTTATGATTGCTCAGGTTGATAAGCAGTAGAAGTTATTCAGGCCGAGGTGTGCCATCTCTCTCCCCATCAGTTTTTCTTTGACAAGAAGTATTTTGACGTCATTCAAAGATATTTCGTTGATCTCTCTTTTCCACAGTTTTTAATAATTGATACAATAATAAAACATTTTGAAGTTATACATAATTATTCACAACTTTTACCGTTTTCTACATTTCCACGGTTCTACTCCCACAGCACGATTATATATAGGGGGTATAAGCTTAAAGTCAACTCTCTTTGGAATTTGACCGAACAAATTGCCAGAATGTAATTGTGTGACAGGAGATAGAACAATCTCCAGTACGGTCGTTATTACCCCGTCACCTTGTCATCAACGTTGTTCCGTTGCTGCGCTGCTAAGGCAGGCCATTTGGCACAAATGAAATGAAGTGAAAATTCATTTAGGTTTGCTGCTGTGGTGCACCGTTCCCCATCAGCCAATTACTGCCTACGTTTGATGAAACAAAGACAGCTGCGATTAAGATGCACAAGATTACTTCGGTGGAATGCACTCAGTTGTTTTGTAGCTATCTCTTGGCGCTACAGTTTTAATTAAGTCTTTTTGTCATCTTAAGATTGTTTCTTTGATTGTGCTGAAAACAGCAAGGCCTTTATCTTGCAGCTCTCCAAACTCATTTTTATTTCACAATGAACTATTACAGTTCGATGTTAAGCTTTGCAACTATCTGATGTGTGTGTAACCATGGTAATGGCAACATGCTGATTTTATCCTGCAGGTGAGTATTTGGAGAAGATCATCCCATTGGTGGTGAAGTTCTGCAATATTGATGATGATGAACTGAGGGAATACTGCATACAAGCTTTTGAGTCTTTCGTAAGGAGGTTAGTCTTCATCTCCATCTAACCCCTGACATTTGTGATACTAAAAAATTATATTTTCTATTAAAATATAAAATTTTTAGTTTGTTTCTCATGATATTATAATAGATGAGTTGGACCAGAGAGTGATAAAAGAAGCAAAAATTTGGTTATTTCTTAATTTTTATGACCGTTATTCTGCTGTTTAGTAGTAGTATAGATAATAAGAATATTACTAACAAAAACATAGCCATTGAAAAGCTGTTATCTTGAAGTTTCCCTGTTGCATGACTTATATTGTTATATGTGTAATAAAAAAAAAACCTTACTGCTTTTGATTCCCAGGTGTCCAAAGGAAGTCTACCCACATGTCCCAACAGTCATTAGCATCTGTCTTAAGTATCTGACCTATGACCCCAACTACAACTATGACGACGAGGATGAAGATGAGAATGCAATGGATGCCGATGGTGTAGACGAAGATTATCAAGGTACGAGGCGGGGCTCATTTCTCCTCTCTGTCTGAGGGAAGAAGGATTTATTCTCTCTCCCAAACCAAAAGAGTCTGTTTAGCTGTAAGTTACCACCTCAGTTTGTTAGTTCTGGTGTGTGTTAGCCTCTGCTTGTCGCATAACAGTAATAACAATGAAAGCACCGTATTGGTAATACAGCAGTCAGAGAGGCAGTCTGTCCATGTTTTAAGACAAAAAAAAGTTGGACCTTTGCAAAGACTGTTTGCAAGACCATTGGAATTCAGCTTTTTGTTGGAATGAATGGACGGTGGTAACTGGTCTGGTCTAGCAGCTTTAAATAATGCCTACGCTTTCACAACTGATAAAATTGGCTCTGAGATTGGTTTGGGGGTACTGATTGTCCTGTAATGACTAGACAGGCTTAAACATTTGCCACCATTCCTCTGGCACCTTAGAGATTGTCAAGCCGGCACCTTTTCACCCTCCTTAATGCATGTGCTGAGCATGTCGTGCCACTTTCTTTGACAGAGGTAGTGCATTCTTTGAGTGAAAATGCTTTATTTAACCATTAGTGCTCTGAAGCACAACTGAGTGTGGATGTGCTCATTGTTGCATGTTGAAAGTGTTGGAATGAAGTTTCTCATGTGGAAGCATGGTTGAAGAAATATGGGTTGCTGCACCCCAGAATTTGACAGGAGCAGACTATAATGACAAGCCCCTGTCCTAAAGCTTGAGTTAGACATTCACTGCATTCATGACTGCCTTTGTTCTACTTGATCTTTTTTGGCATCAAGGATTTGTATTTTCTGCCCCTATTGGAGTGTCATTTTCATCCATGAATCATATTTGTACCTATTTGCTGTTTTCTTTTCAATAATTGAGTGTGCTGACTGTACACTAGCTTGTAAGCAGGCTTAGGAGGCTCGTACAGTTTGACCGCATATGTTTGTTTTTCTAAGAATCACACACTTTAGAAGTCCATGCTTTTTGTGTTTTTTGGTTCAGGGGACAAACTTGTAGCCCTATATGTTCCACGCTCTCTGAGTGTTTACAAATAAATTCTTTTTGTGGCTGCTAGGTTGAATTGTGTCTTTATACCCAGACACATCTACATACATAATATGTCAACTGTTTTGGCCAACATGGAATCAAATATGAACAATATGAATTGTAGCAGAGATAATAGATGTAGTTATTCAAATGAGTGGCTGTGATTATAATATAATCTAACTCCAAACAGGAAGTGACGATGAGTACAGTGATGATGACGACATGAGTTGGAAAGTGAGGAGAGCAGCAGCAAAGTGCTTGGATGCCGTGGTGAGCACACGACATGAGATGTTACCCGAGTTCTACCGCACTGTTTCACCGGCGCTCATTGCACGCTTTAAAGAGCGGGAAGAAAACGTAAAGGCGGATGTGTTCCATGCCTACTTGTCCCTACTCAAGCAGACACGCCCTGCTCAGAGCTGGCTCTGTGACCCAGATGCCATGGAACAGGGAGAGACTCCTCTCACAATGCTTCAAATCCAGGTATAGGAAAATTTATTTTATTTCTTTTACCTTTTTTGCTAGTTCATACATATACACAGATTCATTCCTGGTTGTTTGTGTTTTTGATGTACAGTTTGCCATTTTTGCAATATATTATCATATATTGTATAATATAAGTCTTCATTGTAATATACTGTGAAGACTATTTGGAGACAAAAACGCAACTCCAGAAATTTAGGATTCCTAGTTATTAAAGTTCATTCATGAGTGTGATGTTTTGTGTGCCTCTGCAGGTGTCCATGATAGTGAAAGCATTGCACAAACAGATGAAGGAAAAAAGTGTTAAGACCCGGCAGTGCTGCTTCAACATGCTGACAGAATTAGTAAACGTGCTGCCAGGGGCCCTGACACAGCACGTTCCTGTTCTCATCCCAGGTATGTGCCGCAGGCAAGCTACTACATGTTAAAGCGAGTAGTCATTCATTCCATGATCATTTGCTTAATTCTTGCCAAGTGTGATCAGCATTTTACCTGTGAGATTTTTAAAAGGACCGTGGTGTAAACCTGGAAATGTTTTGTCTTTTTTGGTTGGAAATCTTTCGTAGCCATTATGTCAAGTTTCTCAATATTTTAAAATACTTTAGCATTTGGAGTGACATTTGTGAATTTTATTCCATCTAGGAATCATATTTTCCCTCAACGATAAGTCAAGCTCTTCAAACCTGAAGATAGATGCCTTGTCTTGCTTGTATGTGATCCTGTGCAACCATCAACCTCAAGTCTTCCACCCCCATGTTCAGGCTATAGTGCCTCCTGTAGTTGCTTGTGTGGGTGATCCCTTTTATAAGATCACCTCTGAAGCACTGCTGGTCACCCAGCAGTTGGTCAAAGTCATTAGGCCCCTGGATCAAACAGATGCTTTTGATGCCTCACCCTACATCACTGACCTTTTTGCTTGCACCATTAAAAGGCTGAAGGCAGCAGATATCGACCAGGAAGTCAAGGAGCGAGCTATTTCTTGTATGGGGCAAATTATCTGCAACCTCGGTGATAGCCTTGGTGCGGACCTACCAGGCACTCTCCTCATCTTCCTAGAGCGACTGAAGAACGAGATAACAAGGCTGACCACTGTCAAAGCTCTCACCCTTATCGCAGGTTCGCCGCTGAAGATCAACCTGAGGCCCATCTTGGGTGAGGCTGTTCCCATTCTTGCCTCCTTTCTGCGTAAGAACCAACGAGCATTGAAACTAAGCACACTGGCTGCACTGGACATTCTGGTCAAGAACTACAGCGATAGTGTAACACCGGCCATGATCGACGCTGTACTGGCTGAGCTGCCGCCTCTTATCAATGAAAGCGATATGCATGTCTCCCAGATGGCTATCAGCTTCCTCACCACGCTTGCACGAGTCCACCCTGACTCACTGTCTAAAATAAGTGGCTCTATTTTGGCTGAACTCATAGCTTTGGTTCGTTCACCGTTGCTGCAAGGTGGCGCTCTTAGTGCCATGCTGGAATTCTTCCAGGCTCTTGTAGCCACGGGAACTGCCAGCTTGGGTTACATGGACCTGCTACGTATGCTAACAGGTCCTGTGTATGCCCAGAGTGCAGCGCTCACCCATAAGCAATCCTACTACTCCATTGCAAAGTGTGTAGCCGCTCTCACCCGTGCTTGTCCTAAAGAGGGCCCTGCAGTGGTGGGACAGTTCATTCAAGATGTGAAGAACTCACGCTCCACCGACTCTATCAGATTGCTGGCTCTGCTTTCCCTGGGAGAGGTCGGTCATCATGTTGATCTGAGTGGCCAGCCTGAGCTGAAAACGGTCATCCTGGATGCCTTCTCTTCAGCCAGCGAAGAGGTCAAGTCGGCAGCTTCATATGCGTTAGGCAGCATAAGCGTGGGGAACCTCCCGGAGTACCTGCCCTTTGTCCTGCAAGAGATCTCTGGCCAGCCCAAGCGACAGTACCTGCTGTTGCACTCTCTCAAGGAAATAATCAGCTCTGCCTCGGTTGCAGGGCTCAAACCCTATGTAGAAAATGTGTGGGCACTGTTGCTAAAACACTGCGAGTGTACAGAAGAAGGCACAAGGAACGTGGTAGCTGAATGTCTGGGAAAGTTAACACTTATCGACCCAGAGACTCTTCTGCCCAGGCTAAAAGGCTATCTCTTATCAGGTGATCGTCAAACACTGATAAATCAAAGTTCTTTATATCATAAACTTATATATATATATATATATATATATATATATATATATATATATATATATATATATATATATATATATATATATATATATATATATATATATAAATCTTAAGTTTTGATTGAGGTGTTCTCTTTCTCTCCCCAGGATCATCTTATGCCAGGAGCTCAGTAGTTACAGCTGTTAAATTCACGATTTCTGATCACCCACAGACAATTGACCCCCTTCTTAAAAACTGCATAGGAAAGTACTAATTTGCACTATTTTGAATTTTGTCGAACACTTTTTAGAACTGTTTTTTATTGTAATATTATTGAAATACTTCTAGGTGATTTCTTGAAAACATTGGAAGATCCAGACCTCAATGTACGAAGAGTGGCTCTAGTTACCTTCAACTCTGCAGCTCATAACAAACCTTCACTTATTCGAGACCTGTTGGATACAGTTCTCCCTCATTTGTACAATGAGACCAAAGTGCGCAAAGAATTAATCAGAGAGGTAACCTGCCCTTTAGCTAAAGCCTATTGCTTTACTGTCTTTTTCAAACCTCAAAGCTCAGTGTAATTACCTCTTTCTAGGTTGAGATGGGTCCATTCAAACACACAGTGGACGATGGTCTGGATATCCGGAAGGCTGCATTTGAATGCATGTACACTCTTTTAGACAGCTGCCTTGATAGACTTGACATCTTTGAATTCTTAAACCATGTTGAAGATGGACTTAAGGACCATTACGATATCAAGGTAAGCTGTCACAGTAATACATGAATCTTTCATGAGACGGGCCTTTTGCCATGCAGATCATTTAGCGACCACAGAAGATGAAAGATTGAATTGATTAACAAAGAATCAGTGTGTGGTCATCAAAGGCATAAATGCATAATGCATTAACAAACGTGATCCAACTTTATTTTAAATGTACTTATTACCAGCTGTACTTTCATAATAATGAAGTAGAAGTGCTTTGTAATAGAAAATTTTGTATTTTAGGTTTAAATTGTTTACCTACCCACTTTATTTATTTTATTTTATTTATTTATTTATTTGAGCAGTAACCTTTCTGCTCAAAAGGAGAGAGCTGAAGCAAAAGAGCTTATTAGCGCTCCCCCCCGAACTTTAAACAGGAGTTATCAAGTTATGCATTTACTTATCAAGCCATGTGTTTTGATAGTTACTAGGGACTTCAAAGATACAGTGAGACCAAAATATGTGCATGGGCTCATGAATCACAATGAAGGTTTATAATTCCTAATGTTTTTTTTGCTCTATGAATGTCCTTACAGATGCTGACGTTCCTCATGCTGGCCAGATTATCTAGTTTGTGTCCCAGTGCAGTGTTACAGAGGTTGGACAGACTTGTGGAGCCGCTCAGGGCAACATGCACCACAAAGGTTGGCAAGATATTCATCAAACAATAAAATAAAAACATGGATATAAGACATAAAGTATTTTCTGTGTATATTGAAAATAGAGGAAATCTGAGACATCTGTGGGTTTTCTTAGGGGAGCGAAAGTTTGAATACAGTTTGCAATATTTAAAGATCCTGTTCCCCCTTCTCATCAATTCCCCTCTTTCTCCATGTTTCTCAGTAATCACAAACAACTGGAAAGTCATGAAACAGTTATGGCAATTAATTGCTCAAAAAGTGTGAGAGCCCTTTGATTTCTAATCATGAAGTTGGCTCATAACATCTTTTCTTTCCCAGGTAAAAGCCAACTCTGTAAAGCAGGAGTTTGAGAAGCAGGATGAGCTCAAACGATCTGCCATGCGGGCCGTAGTGGCCTTGCTAACCATCCCAGAGGCAGAGAAGAGCCCTCTAATGAGCGAGTTCCAGTCTCAAATCAGCTCCAACCCTGAGCTGGCCGCCATCTTTGACAGCATCCAGAGGGACTCCACCAGCGCTAATATGGAATCCATGGACACCAGTTAAATGACCACAACAATGTGCCCACTCCCAAAATCCACAAAGAAAACCAACCCTGGGGGACCCTTGTATTGTTCCATGCATTGCACTGAATCAAAAATAGGAGGAAAACTAAATCTAAAATTAAGAAGAAAAAAAAAGAAAAAAAAAACTAATGAAAGGACAGACATTCATCATACTAAGCTTCAAAGCTTATTTCCACTTTTTTTTTCTATAAACAACAGGAAATTGCCTCAATTGTTCATTGTTCTCCATTCCTCCCCCACCATTTTTTATAATTTTTTTCTGGTCGTTTTCATAATTTCTGAGACTCGGTCACCTGCAAATGATTTGACCACAGTATTTGTGTTACCATGGGATATTTGTTCTTTACATTCTAGGCTGCCGACGACTCAATCGGGATCTACAGGGGTAAACAACAGCACTCAGTGAATTTGAATCGTTTCAGAAAGTTTTTTTTTCCTGTCATATTTCTTATCAGACAAGTTTTATTAGGTTTTTGTACGATTTGAATGTCATCTCCTCTTTTTACTGTTGACAGCTTAAGTACAGAGTGAGATAAGTCTTAGAAATATTATCCTGAAGAGGTGTGGCATAGTTGGGGTGTTTCATTGGATGAGTGGCTGCTTATTATTTTTTCATTGCATTTCATTACATTCCCACTGTCCGCAGTATTGCGAGTCATAAGCATGTCACACATCCAGAGAATGAGAATTCAGCTACGCACGATTTGCAATTTTTCTTTTTCTATTTGATGACAGTTTTGTTTGGCTCTAGCATAAAGAGGTCAAATATGACATTGAACATTGTTATGAGAAAATATTGCCCTGTATGGAACGCACATATTGTGAATAAAATGAGTGGAGAATATTTTATCAGGTGCTCAACTGTATTCTGAAACCATAAGGGTGTTGCTCTCGCTGTTTAGATCCACTATTAGGATGCTGCCTTGTTTGAACTCCTCACTTGTAAAGTTAGTGGGAATATAATTTTATTTTATTGTTTTTTTTAAATGGAGCTAGTTTAACTTCCCGCAATACTCAATACCGCAATACTGAGTACTGTTTAATGTGCAGGTCTCTCTTTGAGTAAGGTCTCTATCTGTAAGCTGGGCAAATGAACACCATCATACATCTCACCGTATAGCTGGTTAACGGGTGACTGAAGTTTGAATCTGATACCCTGGAAATCACAGTGTGTATAATGCACAATCTAGGTTTATTTGTGTAGTCATGTATGCACAGCGTTGACATTCATTGAAGTGTGACAGTACGGCAATGTTCCTCCATAACAAATCAATAAAAGGCTCATTGCTGCCTGCATCCAAATGTCATTTTATGGTCCTTCTACTACAGTTAGAACCATCATAATGGCTGATGCATATTGCTCACAAAAATGACAAAAGCTGGCTGAAATGGCCAGTTCCAGACTTAATTTGATATCTGGAAATGAAGGCACACAGATTTATTTTTTGATTAGCACTTTTGAGGATGAACTACTCTGGATTTGATTAAAAGGTTAGTAGCATCCCATTTTTGTTTTTAGGCTCATAGTAGCTGATCTCTTTTTAATTCAAGTCTGAATTAATCAATACTTAAGGACAAATATAAAGTCCATACACGTTTTCCATTATTTTTCGTTTTTATATGTGCACTTGGTCACATTGAGCACACCTTCAAGATTACCAAGATTTCATCATCTTGTATCAAACGGCTTAGAATTTTCACTTTGTTTTCTTAAGCGAGTAATTGTAAAGTTAACGTGAAATAAAAATGTACTCTATTTGGTTTCATTTGTGTTCCTGGCAATATTGTGGTTATCAGTTCCGATTAGGTTAACTTTGCTTTCATCATTCAAAGTATAACTTGGAAGCATGCTGGAATTCACTTAGTGCAGGCCGGCAATTATTTTATGATTAACGATTATGTGAAGACCTGGTCGGCTCTGACGTCTGTCCTCAGTCAGTCTGTTGATCATTCGAAAAACAAAGCAACACTGCAAAGGTCATCGACTCAACCCATGGATGGTGAACAAGCCGAGGCAATTCATTTTTATAAGCTAACAAAAACTTTCAAATATCATCATGTCAACATGCCACAGAGGACACAAACAGGCTAATATGAGGGCAGACGAGTTCTAAACAGGGTTTTGATCTGCTTCTAGACTGCTGGAAGCATGAAAGTACATTAGCAGTTTGTCATCGCTTAAATGAACCCACTTCCAATTTGCACGCTAATGAGTCACACAAATGCTATTAAAGCCCAATTTACAGTGGCCTAATTTGCATCAGAGGTGTGAGGGCTAATGCACAGACGTGATCGTTCTCTCATCAGGACAGATGTAGGCCGGCAATGTTGCCTTGCAAGGTGTTCACACTAATTTTAGACATTTTACAGCTGTCAAAACAGATAGATGTCACAGAAAGTTATCAACATTTCAAACAATGTTTTGTCTAAAAAGCTTTCTCACTTACAAAAGACAACAGGAAGCCTATGGCACAGACCTCCCTTCCAAACTGTATGTGATCATATTATTGCGAGCAGGCCAAATAATGGGCTAATCATCATTACAGATGAAATGTGTTTTATAATGATGACGGAGTGTTTGTCTGCACTGCCCTATGGGAGAACGCAGCAGGAGGCTGTAAAAAGCACACTGCAGATTAATGATTCCCTACTGCTGACAGATCCTCCATGGCCTGCTGAGCAGCTGCTTGTAGCTGCTTTAAAGCCTGAAGCTTAATGTTTCACCTCTAAGCCGGATTTAAACAATGCAAGGAGACCTCACCCCCTACAGGGGAATATAACTCATATCATCTCACTAATGACGCTTACACTAGCTACGTGCCAGAGTAAAGTCTACGCACTGACAAATGTCTGTATTTAGTTTCTCTGAACTGGAACGCTAACATGAACTAAAATGTATAGGTTTCGATTGGATGAAATGATGTGAGCTCATTTTGTGGCCAGGTAACCAACTTCAAAAGATAAGTTAGGGTGGCTCTTTTACTGTATTATATAATGTTGTACAAAACATAAAATGATCTTTATTATTTTGAGTCATCATTCTTTGTTTACTTCTGTTCTGATATAAATGACCCTTTACAAATCATTTCAGAGAAAGAGGTTGTTCTCAACTCTGTGTGGGGGGTTCTGGGACACAGCCACCCAATCAACAGCGGAGAATTTTGTTGTCTTGGATTTTGACTGGTCTGTTAAGGTGGTCATGGTAATGTCCTAACTTGCAGTGCTTTGGATCGTCCTCAGTGTGAGGCGGTGGCCAGCCTTTCCACTGAGCGGTCTTATTGATATTTTGCATTCCCGGTAAGTTTTATCATTATCTGACGTTTTCCCAAACATTAATGATGCCAAAACAGGATATTTGTCAGTCTAAAGTACTACTGTTGCACTTCAAGAAGTTATATTCAATGAAATGTGTTGTTATCAGAACTGAAAGGTGAATATGCCAATGTTTCAAAGCTGTGCTAAACAGTGCATATTTTATTACATTATTATATTGTTTTGTTTGTTGTTGCCTGCAATATCAGAATACACTAATTTCTTTAGTTTCCATGCTTAATCTTTAATCTGGCACTGAAAAATTTTAAATGGAGAAAAAGGAAATATGAGGTTAATGCAGAGGGAAACGGGCTGGCAACATGCTTTATATTCCATGGTAGATTTTGTGTTTGATTAATGTCTTAAAGCATGAGATTGATTTAAAACAATCCTGATGTATCAGTAGATGAATTATCTGCACTGTGGCTAAAATATATTTTCAGTGCACATGCATTGAATTTATGCAATGAAACACCTATTTATATGTTAATGGCTTCTTGAAGACTAATGGAATTCTTGAAATCCTGTTGGTAAAGATAAAAGCCGAATCATTGCTCAAGAATATCTCTAATTAAACAGTTATTTATAGAATGGAGAGGTTTGGTAATATTGATTAAAGTTAATTTGGTATGTGAATATCTTTGTGCTTGTGTTCTAGCAACTTGTTCTTTTAAGGGTAAATAAGAATCAGGATGGGCTTTTCTGGCAAAGGCCTTCCCATGGATGGGAAAGGAGACTGGTAATATATACATATATACACACACACTTTAATACACGTATATGACTATAAATGGCAAGAACAAACAAACAGACAAAAAACATTTACAGCTTTAAACATCATGCATGTTTGAGGTTAATCTTCAAGAGTAACTTCTGTAATGTAACTTACTATTACTTTCAGTGTAAATGTATTAGTCTTATTTGTATCTCTTGTTATGCATTGATGTTTCCAAATCACTTGCTGTGTCAACAGGCCCTCCAACAAAATTAGGAAACACAGAAGCCAGTCCCCTTTTCGTGATGTTTCACCTGTACCATCACATTTCTCAGAACCGGTCTCATTCCTGCAACATGGGGTGAACACTGCAGAATTATCCACTGACCATTAACCTGTATATTTGACAATTGTATCTGGTAGCCAATCTCCTACATTAGTAACTCGTATCACTCCTCACTCTGTTTTCTCCTATAATAAAGCAATTTCAACTTACATCCATTTATTTTGAAAGTAGGAGCGTAACAAGTGGGATAATATACAGTTGCAAAATACACCCCTGGATACAACATGATCCTAATCAACCTGTTTATTTTGCAATAATGACTGGCTAATTGTACATTATCACTCATTATATGCCAGCTAGAACCTCCCATGTAGGTATGCACCAACCCTGCTTGTTTTACACAGGATGTAACTGCCAACCTTCCCCGTCTCCCTGGTGTAAGGGGGCCACTCAGGGATGAAGATGACGACGATGATGTTCGGAGTCACAAGAGCTTGCCAGCGGTGATGACTACATTAACCCTCCAACCCAGAGACAAGAGGTCATACAGACATTCTGAGAGTCACATCAGTTTACCCCCTCTCATAAGAACCAGGTACTGAATACAGATCATTCCAGGGCTGTGTTTTGGTCCACTTTTTTATGCCCGTCCTCCGTCTCGTTCACTTGGATGTACGTCCTTGCTTACATTGCAAGAGTGCCCACTACTGGCAGAACCCTTGTAATAGGTTTAAATAGAACATCCTGAGCCAGGGGTGTCCAATCCTGCTCCTGGAGGGCCACTGTCCTGCAGAGTTTAGCTCCAACTCCAGTTTAACACACCTGAACCAGCTAATCAAGGTCTTACTGGTATACTAGAAACTTCCAGGTAGGTGTGTTGAGGCAAGTTGGAGCTAAACTCTGCAGAACAGTGGCCCTCCAGGATGAGTTTGGACACCCCTAAATCCCTTGATCACTTGTGGGCAAATTAAGTGCAACCTCTGCTAGTTGCTGCTACGACGTTACAATCGTGTTGCTTTGTGTTCTATGGATCTGCCTGAAGTGCACATACGAGTAGACTCCCTCTGTCAAAATCAAGGGGTCGAGAGTCTGCCCAAATAAACTTCCCTCATTCACTTGACGAAGTTGAAAGCATTTCAAAATGGTGGCGGGGATTCACCCAAGGGGAAGTGCTCTGGAAAAGTTGCGAGAGCCATAAGCGATATAAGTGCAACTTTGTAAGCAACATGTTTTAAAGGAATAATTCACACAATAAAATTTAAATGTTGTCATTTAATCACCCTCAAATCTGAACTATTCCTTTAATAGAGACTTCGTACACCACTAATTGTTTACCAATGGCCTGTTGTTATTCAGTGGCATAATATGTTCATTGCTGAAATGTATGATTTACCAGGTGCAGTTTGATTGTGAAAGGCACTGGATTCAAAACTGTCTCCAAACTCCCACCAATCACCAAATCCAGAAATAATAGGAAGGAAACAGACCCCCCGAGACCTTATAGGCCTGGATGCAGGTATTGCCTCCCTTTTTCTATTAACAACGACCCTTTGCAAGTACATTTAATGTATATTGTATCTTGCTTCATAAAAAAAGTCATGCCACTGTTAACTTAAAACCGTCAGCTCAAATATCAAATCAACCACCTATTAACTGGCCATCTAAAACCTGACAATAAGAACAGGACTTTCCAGCAGAATTCAGTGCCCTTCGCTTTTAGGCTAGAGGAAAGTAAAATTATTTCATACTTGTCAGTGTAGGCAGAAGGCATGGCTTGACTTCGTTCTGCATTTGGAGCGCTGTTAAATTCACAGAACGAAAATGAAAAGGCACAGTCAATATCTCGCCCGGCAGATTTATGCAGAGTCATTTTCAGCTTATTAATGATTTAAAGCCTGGTTAGTCTCGGCATCACGTGGGCAAGTATTTTTCTGCTTCCCTCATTTATTTGAGGCTGTGAGGTGCGAGGGAGAGAGAGTGGAGATCAGCGCTGAGAACTGAGAGGCAGAGAGAGGGCATGTAGGTTTCTATTCAATTACTATCAGCCCCCACAGCTGGGCTAATAAACTGAAATTAAAGTGTCCCAATAAAGTGGAATTACACAGTGCAAACAGATACACAGGCAGGTCTGGTTGTAGTACAGAGAGTATGTTTAAATGCCTAGATTTTGGCGAGATAAAATACAAAGATTAGATTTGTCTCCACTTGCAATGAGTTTCAGATATGTCTCTGCTTGCCAGGACCATCACTGATGAATGCGATTAGTAACAGAAATGGTAATTGAATCTTAAAGGGTTAGTTCACCCAAAAATGAAAATTAAGTAATTAATTACTCACCCCCATGCTGTACCAACCCCGTAAGACCTTCGTTCGTCTTCGGAACACAAATGAAGATATTTTTGATTAAATGTGACAGCTGGATCACTCTTCCATAGGCTCCCTAAGGGAATGAATCCTGACGGCCCAGAAAGTCAATGAAGAAAATGTTTAAATATTCCATGTCACAACAGTGGCTCAACTATAAGTTTATCAAGCGACGAGTATACTTTTTGTGCGGACATAAAACAAAAATAACGACTTTATTCGACTATTCCTTTTCTTCCTTGTAGGCCTGAAACGAGACTTCAAGAGATTTCCACGAGAATGCGCGAGAATTGCGATCTCCTTCAACTACTTCAGTTAAGTTCTCGTGGAAACGCATCGTCGTGGAAATCTCTTGAAGTCTCCTTTCAGGCCTACAAGGAAGAAAAGGAATAGTCGAATAAAGTCGTTATTTTTGTTTGTTTTTTCGCACAAAAAGTATTCTCGTCGCTTGATAAACTTATAGTTGAGCCACTTTTGTGACATGGAATATTTAAACATTTTCTTCATTGACTTTCTGGGCCGTCAGGATTCATTCCCTTAGGGAGCCTATGGAGGAGTGATCCAGCTGTCACATTTAATCAAAAATATCTTCATTTGTGTTCCGAAGACGAACGAAGGTCTTACGGGGTTGGTACAGCATGGGGGTGAGTAATTAATAACTTAATTTTCATTTTTGGGTGAACTAACCCTTTAATGTGATTGAAAACGCGATAACCTTTCCTGTAGTGGAACCTTTTGCGGTGTACCCATAGTCAACTAGGCAGATAGGGTTTGGAATATATATAGTGACTTTGTTTCAGAAAAAAAGAATGCTTTTACTATATAAATATGTGGTAAACAATTTTAGACAATTTTAATTGAATTCTCTTGCAGCTATATGCTTGATCTCATTTCTGTTGCTTGCACCTGACCCATGTTTCTTTCATTCTTATACTGAAAGGCAAACTCTGCTGCTAAACCTTTCTCTGTTTAAACAGTACATTTCTAAGGGTTTTCAGTGCATTGCTACACGGTTGCTAAAGTGTTCTGGGAAGTTGTTAGAGTGTTTTTTAAGTGGTTACTAGAGGGGTCTGAGTCATTGTTAGGTGGTTGCTTCCTGGCCCAAGTCTGTATGATATTCTGGTCACTAGATATAATATGGTCCCTCTTCCAATACAAGTTTTTTCCTGTTTAATTATCCACCAAGCAAAACAAAATTGTATGTCTGTTTGCTTCGAAAAGTAAAAGCACAACTCAATGGCAGCTCAATTTAAGGTATCATTCTTGTTTGTAGCACAAAATAATGAACACATGCAACATTCTTTAAGTTATGCAACAAAGTTAACAAACCGCTAACCCTAGCCTAAACAAGCATCTGGTTCATCAAAGTGTGCATGCTTATTAGTTTTATGCATATAACTAGTATATATATAGTATTTCAACATCTAATTATTCTCATTCTCTTATGAAAAAGGCCGGACAAAATGGAATTCCTTTCAGCTAAACCTGCTCATGCATTGATGCATCCGAAAATTTTACCTGTCGGGCAGACGTCTCTGTCTGTCAAGGTGCACACTGTTCAAGGAAATGGGCCCTGCTTGCTTCCTGCCAAAGCCTCTGGAGTGTCCCCGAGATCTCGACTTACTTTCCAAAGTCCTGTAGTGCAGGCAGTGTACCCTATCAGTCCTGACACCATGCAAAAGATGAGGCAGACTGACAGAGCGTGCCAGCCCCTGAGGTCTGTGCTGAAAAAAGCACCAAACAGAGGAGCGTTTGACTGCCCACTGGCAGCACACCTGCTGGAGCCATTTTCTGAGTTCCAGGAGCATCTGTGCCGCCAAATCCTACACTCTCCACTGCCTTATCGTGCAGCTCTGCCACAGCTCCACATTTCTTGTCACCAGGACCAGGTGGATCTGTTGCCTGCACATAGGGGCTCATACAGTTCCCTGATGGAGTGCACCGTGGAGCTCAGCAACTCCCAAGGACAGAAGCTTCCCAAAATCACCATGACCTGCCCGACACCTTCTCCAAAACGCCTGTGTCGCACAGAGATGAGGCATGCGGCTTGAAAGGCAAACCAAGATGGCTGCAGAGTGAACTAACAAGCTAAACAAGGGAACTCAAAAGCTAATATTGCTCTGTGCACAAAGGATCACAGACGGTTCACCAAGATCACAAATTCATTTTGTTCACGTTAAGAGACAATAAAGCAAAACAGAGACATCTGTCCAATCTCTTGACACTTTTTCTGATTTTCAGTGATTATTGGACTCATGGTCATAACCCTCTGTGCAAAGCTCAAGTTATTGCAGTATCACCAATCATCTTTCTTTCTTTTTTTTTTCCATGGAAGCCCTAAGGATCATTAAAACATATCAGAACTGGACCCTGAGGGTTGCACTGGTGCACAGGTACAGGAAGTGCCTCCAAGGAGCTTTATAAAGTCATTCCTGGGTGTTAAGATCCCTGGACTGGTATGAATCATAAGTCTCTTACTGAGGAGGAATGTAATCATTTTTCTTCTCCCCACTTTTCATGGGCTTTCTTTTCTTTTTAAAATCAATACAATTTCCTCAGTTGAGCTGAATCTACTGTGAGATATGGGGCAGGGGGCAATTTTTTTATTGTCCATCATAGCCGACTACAGATTTGCCATCTTTTGGTATAAGAATGTGTGTACATGTGCATTTGCTATAAAATACCTATGAGAAAGATTAGTCTGTAATACATAACTTACTAGAAGAAGTCACCCCCATTACGTCACCTATTGTAGCAGTGGTTGGGACTAATTACACACTTAACATCTTTCAGTACTGGTATCAAATTAATATGGTAATCTTACAGGAATTTGTGTTTAAAGCAAAAGTGGTACATTGATCTTTCAATGCAGTATTTTTTTTTCCGTTACCATTGCCCTCAACCTCATTGCCATGAGGAAATATTGTATAGTGACTATAAAAAAGATAGAAAGAAATCAGTTTTTCTTGAAAATTTCTCAGGCAGGGAATCGATTGCACTTTTTCTAAGGCATAAAGAGAACTTTCCTGAGGATATGTTGAAAGTGTCTGCTTTAGCCTACATATGAATTGAATACATTTTGTGTGTTACAATTGCCCTCAGCCCAACCCTCTGATTATATACATATAAAGCTGCCATGTCATTTAAAAGTCAGTTCTAACCAGAATGATATCATGATTCTAAAATTTTACTTTTATACTGGTACTGTTGTTATAAGTTATTGCTAATGATTATCTTTCAGTGACTTCGAAATTCTGAGGATAAATTCTTATTGTGCATTTCATAATGATTAAAGGGACATGGGAACTTGTTCACATTTATTGCTAAATTCAAAACAATGGTCCCATGACCAGCATCGGTTTTTGACCCAGTACTGTGCTATCTTGCAGAAACAAAAACATTCAAGTTAAAGTGTGTTTTTTTATATTGTTGTCATTGTCCTTGTTGTTCATGCCAATGACAATAATGATAATGTTGAAGTAATAGATATATAAATTCAATATAAATCTCATCACACAGCATCAAAATATTTTTTTAACGTGGATATTTGCAGATTTACACTGCCTACACAGCCAAAACTCATGTCAATAACAACATGTCAATAAAAGTGTCAATAAAAAAAGCTCATTAATTATATTTCCAACTAATCATTGCTGTTAAAAGTCATTTGAAGGACACTTAATTAAAAGTGTAAGTGGCAGTATTGTGGTTAATCATTGATTTGCCTACGCTTACAGCAGGCATGGCTCAAACATGTACGGCGAATCACAAATTCCCAGAAGGACTGGATACCAGGGGTCTGATGATAGCGTTATCTACAAGTACAGTTGTGAATAATGAATGTAATTGCTGTTACTGTATGTAAAGTTTAGCAGTTTAGATCACTTTAGCATTTGGCATAAAGGTACCAAACATCTAAGACACACACACACACAATTCAAAAATTGCAAAGCATGTGTGTGATCACCACTGCTGTTTCACCAATGAAGTCAGAGCAGAATTTTCGCATTCTTCATTCTTCAGTCATAGCACATGAAATAGAGTGACTCTAAGGTTTCATAAGGAATGGGACTTTGATATTGAAGATGACAGAAGTGCTTTGCAACTTTGCTTTAGAGTGCTTAAGACTGGGACATACACTCACCTAAAGGATTATTAGGAACACCATACTAATACTGTGTTTGACCCCCTTTCGCCTTCAGAACTGCCTTAATTCTACGTGGCATTGATTCAACAAGGTGCTGAAAGCATTCTTTAGAAATGTTGGCCCATATTGATAGGATAGCATCTTGCAGTTGATGGAGATTTGTGGGATGCACATCCAGAGCACGAAGCTCCCGTTCCACCACATCCCAAAGATGCTCTATTGGGTTGAGATCTGGTGACTGTGGGTGCCATTTTAGTACAGTGAACTCATTGTCATGTTCAAGAAACCAATTTGAAATGATTCGAGCTTTGTGACATGGTGCATTATCCTGCTGGAAGTAGCCATCAGAGGATGGGTACATGGTGGCCATAAAAGGATGGACATGGTCAGAAACAATGCTCAGGTAGGCCGTGGCATTTAAACGATGCCCAATTGGCACTAAGGGGCCTAAAGTGTGCCAAGTAAACATCCCCCACACCATTACACCACCACCACCAGCCTGCACAGTGGTAACAAGGCATGATGGATCCATGTTCTCATTCTGTTTACGCCAAATTCTGACTCTACCATCTGAATGTCTCAACAGAAATCAAGACTCATCAGACCAGGCAATATTTTTCCAGTCTTCAACTGTCCAATTTTGGTGAGCTCTTGCCAATTGTAGCCTCTTTTTCCTATTTGTAGTGGAGATGAGTGGTACCCGGTGGGTTCTTCTGCTGTTGTAGCCCATCCGCCTCAAGGTTGTGCGTGTGTGGCTTCACAAATGCTTTGCTGCATACCTCGGTTGTAACGAGTAGTTAGTTCAGTCAAAGTTGCTCTTCTATCAGCTTGAATCAGTCGGCCCATTCTCCTCTGACCTCTAGCATCAACAAGGCATTTTCACCCACAAGACTGCCGCATACTGGATGTTTTTCCCTTTTCACACCATTCTTTGTAAACCCTAGAAATGGTTGTGCGTGAAAATCCCAGTAACTGAGCAGATTGTGAAATACTCAGACCGGCCCGTCTGGCACCAACAACCATGCCACGCTCAAAATGGCTTAAATCACCTTTCTTTCCCATTCTGACATTCAGTTTGGACTTCAGGAGATTGTCTTGACCAGGACCACACCCCTAAATGCATTGAAGTAACTGCCATGTGATTGGTTGATTAGATAATTGTATTAATGAGAATTGAACAGGTGTTCCTAATAATCCTTTAGGTGAGTGTATGTAACAATCTCTTTTTCCAGCAGTAAGCAAACATGTCACAACATGGGTCTTCAGCGGCCCAGGCTTAGCTTCATTGCTGTGCGTGTGTGTGTGTGTGTGCTTTTGTTTTTGTGATATATGAGGACACAAATGTGTATAATGACATGCATATTACACTGGTATTACAACTTACACGTGATATATGAGGACATTGCATGAGTCCTCATATTTCAAATAGCTTAAAAAACATAAAAAACAATGTGTTTTTTTTTATGTAAAAATGCAGCATGTCTCCTGTGATGGGTAGGTTTAGGGATAGGGGCAGTGTAGGGGGATAGAATATACAGTTTGTCCAGTATAAAAGTCATTACGCCTATGGAATGTCCTCATATATCACAAAAACACGGCTGAATGTGTGTGTGAGTGTGTGCGCATGTGGCCTGTTTCTCAGGTCCTGTTCCCCCTGCTGTGCTTGTGTATGGGTGTAACAGCTCCCTGGTTTCACGCTTCGATTATCTGGTCAGGCATTACCCATGGTTCCATTCCCCCCACAGCCTTGACCTTGCCTGACCTTTTTCTCTCCAACTGACAGACATTCCTCTCATTCCTACAGGGAATAACAGCAGGATGGGCCCCATGTTGAACGCACTGACCGAACTACCAAATTGCCATTACAAAAGTTGTCAGAGTATTGTAAATTGGTATAATAATAAAACTTTTCTAAGGAAATATAGGTGAATAGTAAGTCTACTCCTGTTTGAAAGTATCACCAGGGGAGAAATGTGTCTCCAAATAAACCTGTAACCCAACATGTACTAGAATGTATTTTCCACTAGAGGGCATAACAAGCCCTTTCATGGCAAACCACAAGGGTTATATTGTGATTAAAAAAATCAGGAGTGCATGTCACTGCCACAATGTGCATTATGGGAAGAGGGCTCTCTGTTGTGACTGAGACATATACATGTTTTTCAGTTGAGGCGTTTATGTCTTACTTTTTACATGTTAACTCAAATTTCATATGTTAAGGACCATTCTGGACCTTCAGAGAAACTACTCAAGATTGTTTCTAAATGGTCTATATTGCAGATTAGTTTCTAGGGTAATTGGTAACACTTTACAGTAAGGTAGTTAATGCATTAGGTAACATGAATATTTGAACAATGAGCATTTTTACAGCATTTCTTAATCTAGGTTAATTTATATATACTGTGTATATTGTTCATTGTTAATTTATAATATATTCATGTTAATTTATACAACTTGTATTGGTATGTCTAGAAATTAGTAGTATTTAGAAGTATTGTCCATTTTAGTTCATGATACCTAATACATAAAGTTAATGAATTGATCCTAATTGTAAAGAGAGACATCAAAGAGTAACTTAAATGCATTTAGTAGTTTTAAGCTCTGCAATATTGAATAGGTCATTAACTATTAACAGTTACTTTAGATAAAAAAGTAAATTCTGATAACAGACATTGAATAAACCTGTTCTTAATTTTTTTTCTCAGTTCTTTCATAAGCAAATTAATTTACCAATATCTTCTGATATTTTAAGAGATGTTCAGCAATCAGAAAAACTGCCTCTGCACCCTTATAAGCATTACACAACCTTGAATAAGCCCTTTTTTAGGACACAATCCAAGAGACGATTATCCTTGGTTGTTACTTCTGACGCAAATGACAGCTTGCCTCAATAATTTGATAAGCTACCTGGAAGTTCACTTGAAACAAACAGAAAGGGTAAAGAACAGTCCTCAAGTCAAGTTAAAAGTTTATGTAGAAATAATGCCCATAAAGAAGCACAAAGTAATGTTTAGTTTAGTGTTCTGTGGGAAGAACAAACTATTTTCAAACAGATAACCGAACAGAACATATTTCTTTCTGTCATAAAAACACTTAAGAGAAAGTTAAACCAAAACAAATTGTCTGATGTGTTCGTAGCTTATCTTATATAAAACGGACCAAAAGCCACAAACTCTCTGCATTACTTTGTGAAATGTTTATTGTGTGGTATATTTTATCATATTGCTATTGCATTTGATAAATCCAACAAGCCACTCAGGGTAATGTGTTAAAGTGATTTTTTTAGGCACAGTGCACAGCAGATCTAAAACCTGTGGTAAAATCAATGTAATGAAGGCCCTCCAGTGCCTTATTTCTCTATTAAACATACATTGTGAGCTTCTGATGAAACAGTACAATTCCTCTGGTTTGAATGTGACTATAAGAAAGAAACATACATGTATCAACAGCTGCAGTACATTTACAGACAGCTCTCCTATGCCGAGGTCATTCATCTGCCTATCAGATTTCTAGTGAAATGTTAGGCTTACAGCCACAGTTGCTAGTTCAGTATCAGACCTGCCTTTAAAACTGGAAGGCCACCATTATGGTCACTCAGGCACACGCTCCAAATCACTTACAATGAGGTGTCAATCCTGTGCACATGCTCAATGTCATATGATCTCTACCAAAGCATGTGTGCATGTTTATACACTTACTCCTACAGATTATTGCCTATCTAAGGCCATCATGAAGCTTTCACCACTGGTCTGTTTTCGCTCTGCTGTTTGTAATCAATAGTTTGAGCTCCTCCTCTGATCCATCCTGAAGTGACATGCACCCGCGTGCTGGAACAACACCTGTTCACAGAATACTGCATCGTGCAATCTTTATCTCTCAGAGGGACCAGCACCTTTTTTTTGTGCATAGTGAGATTTTGCACTGTGCCAATGTGTCCATGTAACTTTCTATATTTGAATGCAAGCACAGCAGTGCCACAAATTACCACCTCAGCAGTCGGTATCAATTCTTGGAGATTACGACAGTGTCAAATCTGTAACCAGAAGACCTCTCATCAGCAATAACCAGTAAAAGGGTTGCATATGTTTCTAAAAGTAGCTGTTCCTCTTTCAATTTAAATTTCTTCAGATTTTTTTATTTAAATGAGAGCCACCAAATGTGGATGAAACTCACAACTGCTCATCAAAAATACTCGGGTATCTGCATCTAACTGGATAAGAGCTAGTGAACAAGAACTATTAAAAACAAAGCCCATACAACTAATGGAAAGCTGTATCTGGTTATTTGTGTTGCATTTCATTCTACATAAAACAACCAGTAAGAATTTACAATAAGGTGCAATTGGTTAACATTAGTTAATGCATCAGGTATGAATTATAGACAGTAATGTGGAAGCATTTGCAGTTATTTAGCAAATGTTGTATTGAGTTACCTGGAGTAAAACCATATAAAGTCCAAGCTCATCAAAGCTTGGCAGTGGGAAAAGTGATTCCCATTAAAAAGAAAATTGTTGTCTATCAATCTAATCATTGCTGATAAGGTTGTTTGCATCATAAATTAAGGTCATAAATGTAGATGGTTGGTTTTCCGTTCATGTTCATGTTTTGACACGCACAGGATCACTTTGGTGTCTTAGAGAGTGCAGGTCTGGGTGAATGGGTTCATCTGGATCGCGCTGTGCATGGGGCCTGTTTTTGGAACCGCATCATTCAATAAGTTTCATAAAAGCCTTTGCCAAGACTGCCAAAGCAGATCCCCCATGTCCGTCAGCACATGCTAGGCGCTTGTCTTTAAACGGCTGCGTCCTCTATGACTTCCGCAGGGGTCTGATGCGCCGTGGGCCAGAGATAGCTGACCAAGCCATTTATTTAAGGGCTCTGTTTAAACACATCTCAAAGTGTGCATGGTAGTTAATTTTCACCATATGAATTTAACTTAGCGCTAGAGGACTAGATTGAGTTGTTCACTGGGCAGTGGATGTTTTATCAGTGGCAGTGTGAGGTGAGAATCACATGGACTTGGCAAGACAAACAGCAATAATTTACAGCAGATGTCCTTTACAACCTCTTAAACAAAGGACATGATTTTATGTACATGACTATAAAAGATCTATTGACTATAGTATGCTACACTAATGAAGACATTATCGAAAGTGATGTCTGGAGTCTTACCCCCTGTAAATTAGGGGGGTCGATTTGGGAAAACTGTTTGAAAACAGTCATTATTTTTGCAATTCCATTTGGTGACGTAAGTGGTGCAGAAATTACATTGCAGCTTTATTGAGAATGTGGCTTTCAGTTCACACAATATCTGCATATAGCTCAAATTTCCAACAAAATGTGTTCTACAAATCATAAGATCTGTTAAATCTATCTGTAGAACTTCATTTGAATGCAACAGATTTTGCTATGAGTCTATTTAGAATTATTTCTATTAGATTCGATTAGATCTATTTAGTCTAATTACCAGTTAATTAGACAGTATTGAGAACACAGCTAAACATCTGTCAAGGACTGTGACGTCATCAGCTCACGTATGAAGTCATTGCACTGCAGTCTCAAAGCCCCTTGAGAGTAAGTGTAGCTACTGAAATTATTCTCCAAGCCTCAGGATAAACAAACATTAAAGAACAGTGATAGAAAGAGTGGGAAAGTGAGTGGAATACAGATTAGCCTCCTACTGGGTAAAGCCTGCGGTTTAAAAGGAGACACATGTGTTTCACCACTCCGTGAACATCATGTTTAGAAACGTGATGTAACTAACTGCCCGATAGTTACATCAGATAATCAGTGTTGTCATCACATTATCAATGCAGACTATCAATGCAGTGATATGGCTAAAAAATGCTGTGGTTCATGAGCAAAGAGAGAAAATTTCAGGTTCAGTCCTGCGCCAGCCGAGAAACCGCCATTGAGATAAATTGGAACCCTGAACACAAAAAAAATGATAGACAAGCAGAGAGTGTTTCTGTAGTTTTCTAAATAACTGGATAAAAAGTAATGCCTATCCCAAACCACAAGGTTTACAAAACAGTGTCATCAAAAAGAAACCTATTTCAGGGATATCTGTTAGGGAGTATAGAAAATTAAACTGTGTATTTCCATTAAAAAGTTACTTAGACCACCTTGAAATAATTTCATGATGGAAAACATCATGCATGCTAATTTAAGTCCAACTGAAACACTTGGCAACTTTAAAACTGCCTTACTTTGTGGCTCAGTCAGTTCTTTGAGCAATTCAAAGAGTCGTAAACCACCACAGGGGTGTTGCTTCAACAACAAAAGGTGTTTGCCCTGAAGGGCTATTTCAGGATGCATAGTCTTCAGAGAATGGCTGCACTGTTGATTCACCTGCATCTACTGTAAGTCAGCTTTATGAAGGCCAGTGAGGAGCCCTGTACAGCCTGTCAACCTGTCACTCTCCTTGTGTGTGTGTGTGTGTGTGAGAGAGAGATCACTCCGGGAGAGGTAAACTAATCCTGCCCTAAAGAAAGCCTTGCACCCAGAGTAAAGAGCAGAAGGGACAGCTGGATGGGGTTAGTGGGTGTCTCGCCGTGCCATGAAATGGCTGCCAAAAATAAAATGATTTGTTTCTGGAGGTTAAGTTAGCTCGCTTGCTCCTTTAAGGCTGTTAATAGACATAGAAGGATAGTCTGTTGGCCAAAAAGGCAAGTGAAAAATGGTCTTCTTTTTTAAATTCTCCCTCTAGCTTTCCAAAGCAGCTCAGGGGGACAAATATAAAGGGTTTCTGGGAATTGCGTGGTGTTTGTAGGGGAGCATGCATGGGGCAGGGTGTGGAAGGGGACGGTACAATGTAGCCAGCAGGCATTGGAGGTATTTCTCAGCTGATCTGTACTGTCCGGGAAACAGGTCACAGTTACAACCTCTGACCTCACAAGGGTGGACACCCAACCTGTCAATCAAATTGGCAACACCACACCCCTGGCTCCTAAACAAATAACTCCTAAATAAATAAACAAAACACAATGAACAAACAAAGCTAAGCGTTAAGAGGGCAGATCGTATACTTTAGATGTAACTAAGCAACAAAAGAGTGGGTGCTCATGGGAAAACATGTCGCACAGGAGAACGGTTAGGTGAAAATCTGTTACGTAATCTTTAAATGTGAGCCACTTCTCATTTGACTACATAGTACAGTTTGTGATCAGTGTAATGAGTGTAACTGCATAATTGCTCTGTGTGACTCAGTTATATTAAGGCTAGGGACACACCTGAGGTTACTGTGACAGCTCGTATGTCAGTAAGTGTACTTCATGATACTGTGAGGTTAACACGTGGTTAGGGCAAAGTGAGTGTCTTAAAGGTGGATTAGTTTTAAGCTGAATTACTGGACTCCTCGCTGTGCAGGGCATACACTTGGGTCCATGGGGAAAACTTTGGCCTTAGGATCACGGTGGGGATCCATCTGTGCCGTGAGGATGACGTGCTACTATATATGCACTGTTGTACACACACCATGCCCCCATAATCGCACTGTGCCATCAAGCTAGAGACCATCAGCCTTTATGATTTCATAGTAACGACAGCACAGATGGTCACAGATGGCAGGGTGGCATGGAAAGACGCAGATACGAACTTTCTGATTATTTTAGCATTGGACCTCACATATGTGCACATATTCTCTTGGTTACCTTTTGTAGTTTTGAGTTTTGTTGTAAAGGAGAATAATTTTGAATGATAGACATATTGGAGATTATTTCAGTAGCCACTAGCCAGAAAATCACAAAGACTGAATTGAACAAAAGATTATATAGGTACCAAAAAATCATAGATGCTTGGGAGTGGGCTCTTTTGCCAGTAAGTATCCGCCCAGAACACCATAGCAGCATTGTGTTTATTAATGTTCGTACAATTAATTCAATGGGGTCCAAAGTTGTTTAGACCCCAAATTTCTTTAAATGATCTTTGATTGTTTGGAACGACAATTGGGTAAGGATAACTTGGTAATTATTTATAGGCAGTTTGTGTACTTCTGTGAACTTTACAAAACAAATATCTTGGGATTCAACACACAATGCTCTTATATGAGCAACCCTCCAGCATTTAATAGCGTAACTTGAGCAGCAGAGAGCAGCTTGGGTGGCATGCATGAAAACCCTCCATTTCTCTCATGGGATTTCTAGTCACTAAATTTGCTCTGGTGAATAAAGTGTCCACGGTGTGGAAGTGATTAGTTTTCCACCACAAAATGGCCACCAGGCAGTAGACCACTTGATTATAGATTTATCCATTTAGTGTGGGGAGCTTTCATAATTAGGTAAATCACATTTACCCCAAACACTTGATGTTTCTTTTGGCTCTCATGTTGAAAGTGTCAGAGAAAATCAATAAGGTTTTAAAGCTCTACTTATTTTCATTTGTGCTCAATGTTGCTCCATGATTAGCCAGTATAGCCCCGGGATGACCCCCCAAAAAAACCCAAAAAACTCCCATGCATGAATAAGACAATTCAGCTGTCTATTTGGTATAGACTGAAAAGAATGAAAAGAAAAGAAACTACAAAGACATTAGAGAAGGTAGAACACTCTGAACTTTATGTCATTTTAAACTGATCAAATGTTTGTTTTATGGGTGAGTACAATGTGTAGAATCTAACAGTGAAATTATACAGTTGCAAAGGTTATTTGAGTTTCATTTTTGTCACTGACTGCAATACCATATTTAACTGTATCTAAATTCACATAATATGATAAGAATGGAAAATCCCATTCTATGTGTAGCCTAGTTTTTTTTCTACAGAAGCTTTGCTGTCATTTATAAGTAAACAGATACGTTTCTCTTGACTGAATGAGTGCTGATGGAGAGACCGTTAATCCTGTTGTTTAACCAGAGTGATACAGAGTAGGTCTCTTCGTGCATTGTGAAAATATAGCTGTAGACTAGTAGAAGATCAAACACAGAAAAGGGCGGTTCGTACAGCGGATCAATTACAGAGTGACAGTACTCATTACTTTGGAGGGAGGAGTCAAGCTGAGCGTCTTTCTCTTTCTCGCACACACACACACACACACACACACACACACACACACACACACACACACACACACACACACACACACACACACACACACACACACACACACACACACCCACACACACACACACACACACACACACAATTTAGTTTTCAACCCCATCAATTATTAAGCAGTGTAATTTTACTTTGTCACACATCTACTCTATACTCATACCCTGGCCTTGTGAGCTTTGCTAACAGAAGGCTTGGGTGATCATACTTGAGGTAACAAGTCTCAAGCGCCTCATAATTACAGAGATCTAAAAGCCAATGGTGCCCAAACCGCATCAGCTGCTGCAAATGCATCTTTTTTATTGACTTCTCTTCCACGTAATTACACATTTTAACCAACAGAAGTGAAGAATGAACAGGAAACTGATTGGATTGTTAGCCGAATGGAGACAGTCGATGTCTATCAGTAAAGAACGTGACGAGCTGTGTTTAAAGCTTTCACTTACAATATTGCATCGGAGGCACATCTTTTAAGGTAAGCAGAAGACAGTTTTAAAGAAGTAGAGCATAACAGAGGGGGTTTTAATAAATAGACTTGGTGTCAATTTGTGAATTTCAAATTAAGCAGCACTGCAAAAGAAATCAATATTACTCTCTTGGGAAAAAGCAAGAGCAGAAGATTAGAAATGCTGATTTATTACAACCACTAAGATTAACCATTAAGATTGAGAGCTCTGTCACACTGGAACTCACAAAGGCAGAAACCTTCTTGCAATGAAAGAGACATAAAGTTTCTGTGATAAAGATAAAAATAATCAAAAGTTGTATTACTTACTCGTGTGATGAGCTTTACTACAAAGCCTAGTGAGCTTTCTTGCTGCCCACATAGTTTTCTGGAGCAGCATCTTAAATGATTTGGGACAACCTACATAGGCAACAACTACAGGCATCATCCAAAAAATGCTTCGGGAGATTCCTCTGATAACTGAGTTTAATACGAGAACCGTGTGATACTCTTAATAAACAAATGTGGGTTTAAAAGTCCGTTTTTATCATTTGAAACACATTTTGTTACATTTCAGTATTGAATTAATTTAATTGATTATTTCTCTTCCTTCATTTTCTAATTTTGAATTATTTTTTTAGTTTTTTGCTTTGCACAACATGTGATGCTTCCTTAGAATTTAGTGCATAATTGTTGCATAAGAGTTGCCTCACTTTTGGGCCAGCATTCGTATTGGGAGCAAAGCTACTGTTTGATGCTTGCAAAAGCTATAAGGAGTTATCTTGGTTTTGGTGAGTGAGCCTCTAGTCATTGTATTTAAAAAAATATGTGGTTTCAATGTCACTCTCTAAACATGAGGTTAAATATTTGGTAACATTCTCGTTTGCTAAAAAATTTGCATCAGATAAGACTCATGTCCACCCCTTAGACTGAAAGAAAAATAATGAGATAACAAAAGAGCAAAAGGGCACCACACCTCATGCTTATCTCCGGTTGATTATACTGTGATGACCTAAACTGCACATTACACTCCATCATGGTTGAATGAGAGTGTAAACACAGCTGCAGGAAATTCAAAGCTGTTTTTACCCCAGCAGGAATGGCTGTGGTATATCCTTGCAGTGTCAATTCATTTGCTTCATTGAAACATTTCAGTGGCTTCCCACCTGACACTGAAGTACCAAGTTTATAGTCAGCTGGGTTGTTTTTTTTGCTTTGGTGCTGAGGGAAGTTAGTTTGATGGATGCCACTTTCTGCTCTCCCTCAGGCTAAAGGAATTTTTTTACGAATGAATGGATTCATACAAAGCTCTGTGTAGTGCATTCAGTTTTCGGTGTGTACCTTGATAATAGCATATAGCTCCTGCCTCTCTGGAATATTATATACTGCCAGGACCCCCCAAAAAGTCGCTGTTTAGATTTGAATAGGAAAATGCTTAAGAGTCAATGATTGGATCATTATTGCAGTGATTATTATGTTTCTAGCATGTTATATGGTTTCTTAAACAATCATGTAGGATTTGGTGGAGTAGACGTTACAGAGTGCTTGACTTTTACACTGTCAATACAAGATTTTGACCAAAAATGAATGTATGCACCTCTTGATGTAAATAAATGTTGTGATGTTATTTCAATCAAGAGGTGCATACATTCATTTTTGGTCAAGATCTTATATTGACAGTGTAAAAGTCAAGCACATCCCAAAGACTTTTAATACATTTAAGGTCTGGACTCAGAGATGCCAATTCATGTGTGAAAATTATTCTTCATGCTCCCTCCCAACCATTCTTTCACAATCTGAGCCTGATGAATCTTGGCATTGTCATCCTGTAATATGGCCATGATGTGTCTTCCTACATGGTTGTTTATTAAATAAAAACCTACACACTCCATCAATTAGGTTTAGAAGAACTGTTGCCAAACATATAATGCTAGAAACATAATAATCACTGAAATAATGATCCAATCATTGACTCTTAAACATTTGCCTATTTAAATCCAAACAGCAATTTTTTTTCTTTCTTTTTTTGGCCGAGTAGTGTATATTTAAAAATCTTCATCGATTTGGCTAAAACACACATCAATTTACATTACATTGAAAATGGTTCAACGTTTTGTTGAGAAGTTTTTTTTTGTTCATCTATTCCCAATAGCCACTGTACAGTAAACATCAGTAAAGAGTGACAGTTAAACAGCAGTGGGGGATATTTAAAAAGTGATGCTGCGTCTCAGGTTGGGGGTCTGGTGTCTTTTTTCATTTGTGCAGATGAAACTCTCATGCTAGTTCCACCCCCGCAGTGAGAGATCAAGTGATTGGATGTTATACTCTATTCATCACTCTTCTAATGAGCTCATTGGTCCACAGGTCTGTAGTTAACCTTGTTTGTAAGAACAACACTTTGGGTAATTGAGCCTTCAGCATCATCAATCAAATGGATGTGCCAAGAACCGTTTCAGCTTGGGCTTCTTTTTGTGTTAGCTATGCCAAAGATGGCATGTTACCAGCCACTGGGATGACAACAATAACCATGAATTTAAATATCAAAAACAAATTGAAACTTGAACTACACCTGTTCCTGCCTTGTAAACTCTGGATTTTGTGGGATGTAACCCAGGCCTCTTATATTCAGGTTGATAATTGAGATTCATTGTTGCCAGGCAACACTTTATTTGCACAGTCCTGAACTGGTCTCTGTAGTTTGGTTAAGGGCTACTCGGTGTACACAAGATTACAGACGGGCTCAATGATGGCTCTTTAAACAAGCACAATGTTATCGTGTGCCAGAGAGCATATGTGCAGCGTGTTGTGCTGAAATCTATCGTTCTGTACAGTCACTGAAAGTGGCTCAAACTGGATTACTGCAACAGAGTAGGACAAATGTGTGCTTTGTTAGTTAGTTCCCTCTGTAATCAATCCGTTTGGACACTTTCTACAGGCCAGATGTTGCTCCAGTAGCCATGGAGACAATGCTTATGCTAGAGCCAACGTTTGACTGAATTTAAGATGAGAGAAGACTTTGAATACAACCAGGGTTTCCAATGTGGCAACAAGTACAACAATGAACACCCCCTTCTTCAGCACTGTGCTGTTAATAGCCTTGCATTTGCATGCAAAACCATGCCCCTGGCCAGAAGGGTATCCCAAAGGCAGGAAATACTGGGAATGATTACTGGAAAGGAAAGATCCTTTTACCTTTAGCTCAAGGCACTGAACTATATTCAAGTGTGGCTAATTTTGCCTGTGAGCTTTGAATAATGCACAAATAAATTAGCATCAAACCCCTCACTGAGCAGTGACAAACCAAAACCCATTCATGCAAAAAACAATGAAATTTATAAAAAGCCTCATATTTGAATGCTATAATGTCTCACTAAAGTGCAGAGAAAGAATTTTGATTCTGGACATTAATACATTCGTGCAAAAATAGATGAGAAAACAGTGTCAAGCAGCATGTGAAAATTAGTTATTTATAGCACAGTTACATTTTGTAGCAAAAGTCTGTTTGAGTCACTGCCTCTCATCTTATATGTATCATATTTGATTCAATGCTGCTGTGAATAGCCAAAGCTGATGATTTTCAGAGGC
Organism: Tiaroga cobitis; assembly: GCA_030578255.1. Classification (NCBI taxonomy): domain Eukaryota; kingdom Metazoa; phylum Chordata; class Actinopteri; order Cypriniformes; family Leuciscidae; genus Tiaroga; species Tiaroga cobitis. The sequence continues at coordinate 34,438,444 of CM060594.1, read as the reverse complement.
GTTTCTGAGCTTTTCTTTAAGAATCCACCAGATGGCTATAAAAATAAACCCTGCTAAATATGTGCTGTGTGGGTGACTATATGTGTGTGGGTGACAAAAATATGCTCCATTGCCTCAGGCAACTTTCTTTGGGAGACAGATCTGTAATGTACACAGAGAGAGAAAGGAACACAATGTGAACGAGGTCAGAATGTGAGCGTGCTTTTGTACATGTCAGTGTTGAGATTTTATCCTGTAAACTAGAATTATATGGTCACAAGGTGACAGATATATTTTTCCATATTTTAGCTACTTACATTTTTTCTTTATTTTCACTTGCATTTCATTTTCATTTACACTCTTCATGGCATTATAAATAGCTTGAACAAGAATAACACTCGAAAGCATTATATTTAATGGTAATTCATGTGTATAGGGAAGTGGGTGGAGGTAATTCCATACAAACAGTACTGAAGTCTCTGTCTAAGACTATTTTCAAAGGTACTGTACATCCTGTCTTTTCATGTACACGCATGTTTATATTTGCTCAGTCTGCATGGGCTGGGAGTCTGCATGCAAATATAGTCTAACGTGTGAACATGACTCATTTATTACATAACTATCCACCCTTTTTTTGCATCTCTCATCAGTCAAGCTGTGTATCAGGAGTGTTGATTTGCAAGACAGCTCTCCAGCCCCAGTATCTATTGATTTTTTTTTTTCATTGATGTGAGGGGATGACAACAGATCGAATCACTAAACACCACACAGGCTCATTTCATATTATCTGACTGTATTATTAACCAGATGGCAATGGTACTTCAGCCATCTGTGCTTTTGTTCTGGCCCAAAATCCTAATTGGCCAAAAGGAGTTTGTAGGCCCTGAGATACCTGCCACCTGTTTTGAGCTTTATGGAGAGTGAATTTAAACTGGTACCTGATTGAAATGGGTTTGATGTTTGTGGGTAATTTATTATATAGTAAGATGGAGTACTCTAATGAGTTTGGGGTTTAATTAATTGATGTACATCTGGTGAGTCTTTTAATAACTGATGAGAGTTATTATTTGTGTCTGTTGTTAATACAAGGAGACTGTAGCTCTGTTCCAAAATCTAGTGAGATCTCTTGCTGTCTTCTGTCTATAAAGACAGCTGCCTTGTAAACCGTTTATAAATGCTTTATATAGGCACCAACCACATGTGTCACACTAAACTCCTGACAATTGATTCCAATTAGGGTTGCCACCTATGTCTGATAAAAAACCGGGACATATCGTTGACCCGCCCAACGGGGGGGGGGGTTCTTACATTCGCCTCTTTACATATCGATGACCCGCACAACGGTGGGATCTTACATTCGCCTCTTTACATATCGATGACCCGCCCAACGGGGGAAGGCGATTACATGCGCTTCTTACATGCGCTTTTTGAGACACACATAGCACACACACGCAAGGCCTCTCGCTCTCTCCCTCCCTGTCGTGCGCGCGCTACAGTTTGAACATACATATTCACGTAGCCTTTCGAAAACCGGGACATTCAGTGTCCCGGGAGAATGCATAAATTTCCCGGGACAGGTGATTAAAAAGAAGGACAATCCCGGTAAAACCGGGACAGGTGGCAACCCTAATTCCAATAGAGTTTGATGTCAGGATGTTGCTAAGCTAAAGGCACAATACCCTAAGAGTAATAATACGCTCATAAAAATACTAACTAGATAATCTAGTTTAAAATATACTTTATTTTAATGTTGATATCAATCAACTTTTCTTTTGCCTCGTCCACAATCTTGTATTATTTTGTCTCAATGCATTCACTTGGTTTTGGAACAAAGCAAGAGTGTACAGAACTGAGGATGTGCTTTTTATAGTCTTTTGTTAAGTGATGGGACATGATGGAAACCGTAAAAACTCTCAAGTGTGTGTGTGGGGGCTTTTGAAAAGCTCTCAGGTGTATACTGTCTGTCCCCAGGACTGGATATTATTATGAGGTGTTTTGTCTGCAAGGTTCATTACTGTTACAGAAGAGCAGGTGAGGTTATACATGCTTTAATTAGTCACCAGGGGGAACATATTCTTGTATCTTTGGTTCATTCGGGCTTTTAGCAGACAGCTTTGGTGTTTCTTTTTTTCTTTTCATTTTATCATGATGACTGGTACAGAAAAGTGCTTATAAGGTGAACCTGGGTATTTTGTGGTATGTCTATAAGGCATAAACTTATAGCAGCATGTACAATTCTCCGAGGTTGAGAGAGACTTACTGCATGCGCAATGCAAATCAAACCTCACATAAATTAAGCTCGACTTATTTGTAAAAGCAAGCTGATTAACACAAACTATCTAACATTCTAATACTTGGATACTCCAGTAGTTAAAAAAGCAAAGCAAACGAAATATAGACCACGGCTTTCATCCTCCCCCTAAGCTGATGGCGTACGACAAGACATCATGGTACTGAGCAAAGGACTACCATTTTATTGAGCCATTATCATATTTGTAGACTGTGATTCAGACGGCCTGCCCACAATCTGTTTGTTAACCATCAGATGCATATTGCTCAGAAAACAAGGACGTACTTTGTCAGCCTGGACAGTTCTGATCTGATTGGCTGGCTTTACACAACTTCCGGGAGCAAGGGGGCACAGTATTTTTAGTCTACCTGAAACAAAGTCATGTTTACAAGGTACTGGACTGATACAAGGAGAGCTTTTAAGGATGAAATAATCACTGGATTTGCCAAACGTTTGCCAGGTTAGTGACATCAAATAATTGAAAAAAGTTGAGTTTTCTGTGTGGCACTTAGTAACTTAACTAGATATCCATGAGCAGAACTGTATAATCTGTTTTCTTTTACTGAGTTATGTCTGTGAAATAGGTTTTTTTTTTTTGTTTTTTTTTTCATGGGGCATATTTTGTACATCTGTACATATTTTCCCACATTTTTTCTAGGGTTTTCTGTTTCTGGATTGCTACCTTAATTTATTCCATTAATTATTTATTAATTTGTATTTTTTATTTTCATGGATGTCTGTTATGGTATATTTCAGATATACTCGCCCCTAAGTGACACTTGGTCATTTGCACTACATGTCAGTCAGACAGTGTCTAAAAGAACTCAACTGCAAATAACACCTGATTCCATTGCTATCACACTTCTGCTGGTCCTTTCACAGCTTTTAGTCTTGAGTGCAGTGCCCCAGTGAGTGGGTTCTTTGTCTCAGCAAATGGGTTCTGTCAGCCCTTTGATTTCTCACTATCAGAAACTACAAGGGAATGATGTGAGAGTTAACATAACCCCAAGATCAGCCCTTCTTACGCTCCCCACATAAAATGACCCAATGCTGTTATCAATGGCCCAATTCCTTAGTGCTTATTGATGTTTCCCAGTAACCGCAGTGACAAATGCCATGACAGCCATCCCAGCATACCCTACTGACCACAGCCTGACAAGTGACACTACATTAGCTTGCTTCCTGGGGGGATGGACAGGGGAGATGATTGTGGCTTGTATTTATTTTGCATTTGACTTTTTTACTGAGTGTACTAAAAGTATATACTGCACCTTGCTTTCATGTTTGTTTTAGAGACTGGAAGTTAAGCCAGATTTGATAGTAAATTCTCTAAAAGAACTGCCTCATCTTCAGTGCTGTAAAATATAAAAAAAAATTCTGTCAGGCCTATGATGAAACTGAGATGATATTATCATTTTATGTTTAAATACTGAGCCTGAAACTGACGGAATCTTCAAACATTCAGAGTTAGGGGTTCATAATCATTATCAAAATCATATCTTTTGGGATATCAGATACCACTATCTGGATGATCTACATTGTGTTGAAACTCCAAAAACACGTCAATCAGAGAAATAAGATCAATCCTTGTTATTGTGCTTTATTAATGAATAACTTGTTAAAGACTCTTCAGATAATGCAGATTCAATCACATCACATATAACCTAATCACTGTAGAATGTGCTTTGATATGTAGGCCGCATTATGCACATGAACAGGTTTATATTTTTTATCTGTAGTCATTTAATGATTCACCCGCAGCATTAGTGGACATACTTTTTGTGTAGAACATAATCTAATGTTTAGTAATAATGTAATGTTTCCTGTTTGGGAACTAAATGCACGGTACAAATGGAGGCTGTAATGTTTCTGCACTCACTCCACCCTCTAGTGGACAGTAATCTCAATTTTCATGCTAAATTAACACATGCTGATAGTGTAAAAGGAAATTAATAATTAAAAATGTTATATGCATTTATATACGAACACAAAACATTCTCCAATGTCAACAGGAAAGGCTGAAAAGAAAAAAAACTAAACTAAACCTAATGATTTAAGTGTAAGTTTTATTTGTAATAAACATTTGTAATAGAGGAGGGACAATAGTCAGTTGGTCAATATGACCCAATAAAAAGTTACCGATGATAAGGCAACATAATTTAATATTATTTAAGGCAATTTATGGGTGATACCTTTTATAGAGATTTGACACAGACATCATCTTTCAGAGGGGCAAACAAGAATTAAACAGCTCTGTTCATGTGATTAATTACTACACCCATGTAAAAATATTTACATGAAATCAAGAAAGTCTGCACTTTCATTTATTGACAACTCTCTGTAAATACCTTTTATTGGACCCTTCAAACTCAAACGTAAATTGAAATTGTTTGCTTTTACTGTGTATAAAGTGACCAGGATTGAAAGCATGAAAAAAAAAATACTATCTCATGAAATATAACATACAGTATAACAAATTATGTGGCATCAAGTGAGTTGGTGGACTCTGTGAGTATGGCAAGCCATTTTAGCATGTAGGCCTATTTTTCTGTTTTTAATTTAGTAGTAGACTTACCAATTTTGTAACTTTTTTAACAAATAACAGAAATATATACTATAAAAGATTTGAGTAATCACAACTAACTAAAAATAAGTACTATTTAATGGATAAATAATAATAGAATGGATAAGTAATAATGGAATAGTGAATAGATCAGCCTACTATACTGGTGACTGTAATCAGGGGCGTGGTTTCCAATAAGCAAAACTAGCAAGTAGCCTACAATTAGTTGTGCACAAGTGGAGCGCAAATCACAGTGTGCTCGTTCACCAGCGCGCTCCTAAAGCATGATAAGATTTGTTCGAGCCGCTCACATCACTTTGCCGATGAGAAAATGTGTGACCCGTTTGATTTATAGCGATAATTTACTTTTTTAAATGCTATGGAAAAAGGCAAATATCTAAAACAGTCACATTCAAAGACCTGATGAGAAAAAGAGGAGAAAGCATTTACTAGAATGTATCATGCTTTATTGTAGTTACAGTTAGGCTACTGTGGTAAATTTTGTTTGGTAAAACTTGTACAATTAATAATAAATAATCTGTAAAGGTAATAGATATTTCTTTATACAACAGTATAGGCCTATGTTATGTTATAAATGTGCTGCTGTTTTTCATAACAAATGCTACAGTGGTATATAATGGAATACATTCAAACCAAATCTATGCTCTTGTTTGTAATAGACATAGCCACTGTTGCATTAATAGAGTGCCGAAGTGATGACGTCACTTTGTAGGACAACTCGGAAGCTAGCGGCGCATGGGTTCCCTCGATCGAAAAGCTATGCATTTTCCCCATAGACTTTTGGAAAATCGCAAAAAATAAGATCTGTGTTTAACAAAGAGTTGTGACCCTTACACGTTTTGTCTATCAAGATAATCTTTACAAGTTAATCCAAAATTTATACATTTTGAAGCCTATATAAAGTTTTTAAAAAACACAAGCAGACACAATAAAGTTTAAAAAAACACAAGCAGGTTATAACTGTGTGTTCTATGTCATAGATAAAAACGTGAAAATATTTAGAGGCTTTGTTCACCACAGAACTTATTTCAGGCGATTTAGCAAAAACTCATTCAAAAATCCCATAGACTTTAGAGCGAGGGAACCGGGAGTGCTAAAATGCTAACTCACTTCCGCGTTTTGGCCTACAGAGTGACGTCGTAACTTCTGCACTCTATAGATATTCATATAGCCTATAAATGTAAATACGGCTTGCCGCACGGGGAGGGGAGAGAAAAGAGGGTGGAGGCGAACGAGGGTGATAGATAAGTACAGACAACACCCTAAACCGGTTTAAAGTATATTCCTAGTTACTGTATGTGTGTGAGAGAATGCCACGGGCTGCGCAGAATTTCCAAGGCCCAAAAGTGCGGAGCTGTACAGAGCCATGCTTGCGTCTTTGTTTGTTTTGCGCGTTTCCAAGCGATGATAACGCGAATTCGGTTAGCGTTTGAGGAAGCAGCCCCTAGAGTTGGCTTGCTTGGGTCTGGATGTATCTGATTGGAGTAGCAGCAGTCAGAGTGGGTGATCACAGGGAGGAGGGGAGAGACTCTGAAGTGGCTGTTCTGCGTTGTGTGTGATTCTCCAGCGGCCATGTTAACCAAGAAACCCTGCGCTGCCGCTGCAGCTACTGCTGTCCACCCGACTGGTAAGGAACCCAATTCCCGGATCATCTAAGAGGGCGACGCCGGGCACGTTAATTCTCCGGATTGGATTTTGGAGATGGAATATTTATCCGATTTAAATGCTCCATAACGCTTGTAAGACTCGCAGGCGTTTTGTTTCATTGCTCGTGGTGACTATAGGGTTGAGTACAGTAACGTTAGCTATAATCCCCGGAAACACCGTTAAAAAACGGCTGTTTTTGTATTCAGTAACGTTAAATCGTTCCTGTTGCTATAGTGACTATAACGTTAACTTATATAGAAACCAAGCGCTTTGGATTAATGTCTCTTAGATTTATTGGGGGTTTTATAGCTCTTGTGTCTGTATAAAAGGTTTTCGTTGTGCTAATTATGGTTTTCGTTTGTTAAAATGCTGTAAATAGTCTGGTTCCCTTTAAATTTCTTAATTGATTTATACATCTGATGAATCGATAGGCTACAGTTTCCTTTTCTGGACGAACTAGCCTTTTATGATCTCTTTTGCCTTTTAAAAATACTGACAGGTTAAAGCAATTGTGTAAACATTTTTTCCAAATACATGTTTGCTAATTTCCACAGGCAAAGGGGGTGAGATTTGCCAGCTACAGTCTTCCCCCGGTCTGGGCATCGGGGGTCCCCGGGCTGTAGCAGGGACTGAAGCCACATCACCCGTCACACTACCACCACTCAGGAACAGCAACTCTCTCACGGTAAAATTAACCTTCTTGCTTGCACTTTCCACAATGCATGCCTCCTGAGTCCTCCTTTGTTCTCATAATCTGAGTTTTGCTACAATGTTAGCATATATTTTGCCTAGTGCGTTGTTTGAGGAACCAATAGTTTTCAAACTTAATGGCAAAGACAACATATGATAATTCCCTTCCTAAAATAAAGGCTGCTATTTATCTTTATGTAGAAATACTGTGTCTGACATGACAGTATAATATTTTCAAAATTAAGAAAATAATTGGTGTTTATATTGTAAAATGTACTAAATCCATCCAATGCTAATTATTAAAATATTTACTTTGTATTACTGTGTATTTTCCTACACTTTTAGATTAATATTAGAGGTAAATGTACCTGAAGAAACCAGTTTCAGTCTAATTTGAATTGATTTAGTGCTTTTCACAATAAATGTTTCACTACAGTTTTGCAAAGAATAGTTCCTTACAAATTACACTGAGCGAGATAAAGGTTACAGTTAACACATTAGCTTTGACAGCCCTAAAAAATAAATGTATTAAAATATTTTTTTCTCTCTTTCTCTTTAAAATTTTCTGCGGACTCCCCTAGAGTGCTCTCTTGCGGCCTTCTGAGGGCCTCCCAAACCCCATTTGAAAAACCCTTTTTTATAGCATGTGTTATTAAGGGCCCTGAAGTAAGGGCCGTGATTCATACAGAATGCAAACCTGTTACTGGATTTTAACTGAGTATTTTTTATGCACATCAATGCTTGTACAGTAAGTGACTTCATGAATGCAGCTAGTGGAGTACAAAATAATCAGATTGTATGTCAATTTTGTGAGTTGTTACATTAGCTATGCATGACAAAAAGGGTCTTCTCTGAGTCTTATATGGATACAGAATTGCAATGTAATGATTAGACAGTGCACTGTATTTGGAAGGTATGCATTTTTAAGAGAGTAGCAAGAAGACTCTGACAGTAGTTTAAAGATGTTGGAAACCAAAATGCATGTTTTGATAAATTAATTTGATATTTATTTTGAAGAAAGGCATGGAATATAAGTTTAAACGGTGAAAAAATATTCAGATATGCTGTAGTAGTAAGTAGCAGTAGTAATGATCAGTGGCTCTCTTAGAGTCATTGGTTGATGTATTGTGTGGAGATGTTGCCATTGGTGGGGGATGGGAAATTCTTAGGCCATCAGTGTGATGCCAACAGGCACAGCTGAAATCTGTCATCTAGTGAATTTCCTTATGTAAAGCTATACATCCAAAATCTTAATCCATTGAGCCTTCACGGCATGAAATAGGACTAAAAAACATGATATGTTAGTGAAAAAATAGTCAGTTTGCTAAAACACATGCAATGCACGACAATGAAATGCTGCTCAATAATTAGTTTATTAGTAATGTTTAAAGAATTGCAGTTTATGTAAATGTATTTGACGCATCACTGAATTAAATAAAATAACTGGATCAATGCCATTTATGACTAAGTAGCTGTGAGTTCTTTATTTAGCTGTCATTCTTTTAGGGGTAAATATAGACACAGACTCGCATGGTAGGCACATTTCTGTGTGCAGTCTTACAAAACAGAATTCCTGCCACATGTAATGAATCCAATTACATCTCAGCATTGTATTTGTAAATCTAGCTCGTCAATCAACATTTATATTTTAAGACATTTAATTGCTAATCTAAGATGGAAATTTATGAATGTCAATATGTCTTATTTCAGTGAATAAAAAAAGTATAAAATAAAAATATGCTTAATGATTGAATAACTTTTTCAGGTTTTTGCAGATCCAATTATAATTACAACATAATAAGCTTATTGGGAATTATAACTTCCATCTTGCTCTCGCTTATTACTTAGGCTACATGGTGATTTAGGTGTCATGATGAGCTATGATTTGATGATGCTTAAGTTAACAGTAATGATTTCGAAGGGCAGTACGTTCGTTGGGCTCATTCCTACTTGGTTATGTAACAGATTACATCAACAAATTAGAGCTGATTGTGTATACATATACATACAAGATCTTAAAAATAATTTCTGATGTGTTTTTCAAATGTCAAATTCACAGTCAAGTTATGTATGGCAATTAGGAGGACCTTTAGGGACACACTCTGTGTTGATTTTGGCTTTGAAACTATTTAGAAGGTTACTTCCAATTGTATGCCAAAAGTTTTAGATCAGCCACCCACTCATACTAGTTTTATAGTAATTACAAGGACAGCAATACTTATTCTGTCTTTATTTTTCTGTATGTTAAAATATCTGTCCAGTTAGATTTGAGTTACATCATAAATTAACATCATTAAGGGCAGTTGAATCACAGATTTTAAGCACTCCTCTCAAGCCGTATGTATTTTGCAGAGTAGTAAGCATTAGAATGATTGCCATGCTCACTACATTTCCTAGACCAAATGTGTCTTTTGTTCGGCGCCAGTTGTGTCCTCTACAGCTGCCAGCAAGCATGTATTTTCTACGACCCCCCACCTGTTCAGATCCTGTTTGAATTACCCAGCAGGTTGACCAGGTACAACAAAAGGTTGAAATTGAAGCTTTATTCAGATTCATTTTTAGTTCCAGAGGCTCATTTTAAATCTCATTTATCTCTTGTGTATGATGCATGAGCTCAATATTCAGTCAGTGTCATACATTTTTCCTTCAGAAACTATATATGATGGCTGGTAAATGATCAAGAATGTCCTGCCTTAGCTAATACTTAAATCTATGCTTAATATCATAAGCTTATTTAAAACAGTGTGCGGTTTATTTTGTGACACTAAATATTGGTTTACTGATTTCAGATTAGATATTGATTACATTTATATTTATATTTGAATGATAGTTTTCTAAACTAGAAGCCTGTCATTAAACAGGACATCATTGTCACTGTTTTAGTTTTGCGTGAGACGTGGCCAAAGCAAAAAATATGCCTGTATTTTGAGTGATTTTAGAGCAGATTGTATCAGAGCCTTTGGATTTAGAGTTCAAGCTGGGTATTTATTTTTATCTTCATTCAGAGGTGAAAAAACATCAGTTCTTGCCATCTTGGTATTGGAGATAGGTTGAGATAAAAAGGATCTGTAAATATCAGAAGTCTTGCAATGCCCAGTATGCTTTTACAATTGGAGATTATCACTCTCTCTGCATGTGAATACGGAATGGCTGAGATTAGACAATAAAGCACAGTTAAGTGGATCATGAATATTATCATTCAAAACACAAAAATAAACGCTAATCCGTTCAAATTACCTGGCTAAAATAACAGGACAACAGTCATGTCAAGGGGAGTCATGTTCAAATGTGTAATAGTTTATGTTTTGTATAAAATGAGAAGGTTGCTGCAAACATCTTACTGAAGCAACAGGATGTTCTTGTAAAAACAAGATTCAGAGGTAATCACATTATCAAGGAAGTAAGCATCTTGCAGGGCAGGAGATTCAGGAAAGCAGGAAATTCATGTTTAATGACCTTAAATAAACAACAACAACAAAATATTTCAAGTCTCCCATAGCTGAATTCCACCTGCAAAAAGCGAGATATTCTGCAATTTTTTTCAATCAAGCTGTTCTTTTCCCTCTATGGATTTTGTCCTGATCTCTGGTCTTTACTATAGGAAGCTTCATTTCTATTGATCCACCAACAATAGACAAGGAGGATTTTGTTGTACTTTGGGTTGTACTTTGTCCAAACTTTGCTAAGCACAAGAATCAAGTTAATTAATAATGCATGCAAATAAACATGGAATGAATTTTTTGTGAGCCTGTTGTAGAGAATCGGGGAAAAACTTCTGCCAGGATTGACAGGGTTGGAATGGCTTGGATATTCAAGCCATTATATGGCTGGCTCTTTTATGTCAAATCTAAATGTGTATATATTATCAGCTGTGTGTCCTTAATTTTTATTTGGGAAACAATCCTGAAATGATGCCTCTTGCTTTTGTTTTACCTTATCCAGGCTGGAGGCAATAAGCACACAATGAATGACCATCTGCACGTCGGGAATCACCAGCAGATCCACGTCCAACAGCTGTTTGAGGAGAACAGCAACAAACGGACAGTGTTGACTGCACAACCCAACGGGTTGACACCCGTAGGTAGAGCAGGTCTGGCCATGCCGGAGAAGCAGCAAGAAAGCAGCCAGTGTCGACAAGGCAGCTCAACTTCCATCAAATCAACTGAAAGCAAACCTAAGCCAGCGCCTTTGACTCCTGAGCAGGCCATGAAACAGTACATGTCAAAGCTTTCAGTGTTTGAACACCAAGAAATCTTCAGCTACCCTGAGGTCTATTTTATAGGTCCAAATGCGAAGAAAAGACAAGGTGTAGTTGGAGGGTCTAACAATGGAGGTTATGACGACGATCAGGGCTCCTACATTCATGTGCCCCATGACCATATATCATATAGGTATGAGGTACTAAAGGTTATTGGTAAAGGCAGTTTTGGCCAGGTGGTGAAGGCCTATGACCACAAGAACCACCAGCAGGTGGCCCTGAAAATGGTCCGTAACGAAAAGCGATTCCATCGCCAAGCAGCTGAGGAAATTCGCATTCTGGAACATTTGCGCAAGCAGGATAAGGACTCCACCATGAATGTCATCCACATGCTGGAGAACTTTACATTCCGCAACCATATCTGCATGACGTTTGAGTTGCTCAGCATGAACCTCTATGAGCTCATCAAGAAAAACAAGTTTCAGGGCTTTAGTTTGCCACTAGTGCGCAAGTTTGCACACTCCATCTTACAGTGTCTGGACTCACTGCACAAGAACAGAATTATTCACTGCGACCTCAAACCTGAGAATATCCTTCTGAAGCAGCAGGGGCGCAGTGGGATAAAAGTGATCGACTTCGGCTCTAGCTGTTATGAGCATCAACGGGTCTACACTTACATCCAGTCACGCTTCTACAGGGCCCCAGAGGTCATTTTGGGTGCTCGATATGGGATGCCAATTGATATGTGGAGCTTAGGTTGTATCTTAGCGGAATTACTTACAGGGTACCCTCTCTTGCCTGGAGAAGATGAAGGGGACCAACTAGCATGTGTCATAGAGCTGTTGGGTATGCCCTCCCAGAAGCTACTGGATTCATCCAAGAGAGCAAAAAATTTTATCAGTTCGAAGGGATATCCCCGTTATTGCACAGTCACAACTTTACCTGATGGCTCAGTGGGGTTGAATGGGGGAAGGTCACGTAGGGGCAAACTCAGAGGTCCACCAGGCAGCAGGGACTGGGTGACAGCACTCAAAGGCTGTGATGACCCCCTCTTCTTGGACTTTCTAAAACAGTGTCTAGAGTGGGACCCGTCCCTGCGTATGACCCCTAGTCAGGCCCTCCGCCACCCATGGCTCAGAAGACGCTTGCCAAAACCTCCCACTGGGGAGAAAACCACCGTAAAGCGGATCACTGAGGGTACTGGTGCTATAACTTCAATCTCCAAATTACCTCCCCCTTCTGGCTCAGCCACAAAGTTAAGGACTAACATGGCACAAATGACTGATGCCAATGGGAATATACAACAAAGGACAGTGTTGCCAAAATTAGTCAGCTGAACACTTATTTTTTTTTTCTTTTAAATGATGATATTGGAAATTGTTATTGATATTGGAAAGCTGAGCATTCAGAAGCGTGGGTTTTTTAGGAATGAGTCATTAATGCATATACACCATTAATGAACTGCTTTGTAGCACCTTTAGTTGGATTTTTTTCTAGGACAGCTCAAATGGCCAAGAAAGGGGGAACAACACTTTAAAGTTTTTATCTCTGGACTTTGCTGAATGCTGCTTTGAAGGAGCAGTCTGGTTCTACAATCTGGTCTTTAATAACAAAAAGTCCCACTTTGGTTTAATACCTACATATTGTAGCATAAAAAAGAAAATGTAATTACCACCCTCAGATCCTGTCGGATAAATAGTGTGTTAAAGGTTTAAAATGTATTTACTAAAAGCTATTTCGATCTGAGACCTGTTGCATTGCAGCCTAATGTTGTCAATATCAAGACAAGATAATTGTATAAAACCCTCTAAGAGACTATGTAAGAGAAACAGGTAAAATGGAGAGTGGATGTTGCAGACTGTAATGAGGTAGCAAAGGGAATCAATGTTTACATGATAGACTTGGTATGTGCCTATACATCTCTTGACATTCCTTAAAGACATTAAATGAGGAAAAAAGAGTGTCTAGATTGATGGCAAGTTTAAAGGAATTTATGCGGCTAAATGGAGACGATACTCAGCAGTACTTGACACTCTTGTAATTATAAGCTATTCGCTGGAAGAGTTGCTTTTGACAGTGTACTGTTCTGGAAGAAAAAAAACTTTGGTGCTTTACCTTTTTTATTTATGATGTTTTTTATATCTTGAAACGTAACGCTTCTGGAACAAAACAGTGTTGTGTAATCAGTTGAGTGAAGACTTAGTTTGCAGATTAGGGTCAAGAATGTTCTTTTTTTTGGTCTTGTATCTAAAATGAATGTTTTTTTGTTTTGATTAGGACTAAGAATTTAAGAATAGGAAAGCAGAACATTGCATTTACTTTAATGCAAGCAAGTAATCATGCATGATACATATTTTAGATGGACAAGGTTATGGCAGAGTATGTCACGATTCAAGTCTCTAAACAAATCTATAACCACAAAGACAATACAGATGGCAACATTGCATATCCTCTTATTGTTACATAATCATTGTGTGGATTTGCTAATATGAGGCCAGAGTTAAAATTCTTAAAGGTTGTTCCCTTTTTAAATAATAATGTTACAAATAAGTTAACACTTTTCCCCCAAATCCAAAACAGTTGGATTTGAAAAAGAATATTTCTCTTTAGAACACAAAGACTGGCCATTTTTGTAGCATTTGTGACATGGAAAGAATAATTTGACTGACATGGGTGTAAAAGCTTAGTAAGTTTAACTTATTTATTTCATTTTATTGTGTCAATGAAGAGCTAATATAAGAGGAACCAGTGGAGGTAGCTTGTATATCAATGGATTGATTTACGGTGCAATGCACAAAAAATATATCTGCCACTACTTTGATATCCTACTCTAGCAGGGGGTAGTCCTGCTTATTTTCACCCAGTCATGGATTGGGGGTGTGGAAGGAGGTCAAACTATGGGCTGTCAGGGAGACCAACAAAGCTGTAATGCTCATGTTGATCCCTCCCCCTCCCCCACTAGAGGCTGGCACAGTGCCCACCAGGCCTAATGCACACTGCACAGTACTACACTGCACTTTTGGACACCCATAGTGCTTTACAAATGCAGACGTTACCTGCCAACATCAGCAGGCATTTCACAATGTACTTTACACTGTTTTTATTGTTCTGTGAATTGACAGCAGTGTGGAATAATTGTGCCCTTAGGTTTAATACAATGTGCCTTTGGTTATCAATGCCATTCATTTTATTTCAAACAACAGTTCTCCCTACCATTTACTTTGAAAGACTCATGGTGATTCTCTTGCACATGTTTGAGCATTGCCCAAAGATTGGCTACTTCCCAAACCTTGTTTAACGGGACTTAGGGACAACTGGCCGCACAGTAGAGGTTGTACATGCATTTCAGACACTCAATCTTTTTTTCTACTATGATTTGAGAGGAGTAAACAAATAACTTTAGGGCCCTTTTCCACCTGGGATGTCTTAGTAAGAGACAACAATCACTGACATAGAGCAAGTGTCTTCACCACTGCATTCATTTTATCTTAACATCACAAGTATTCACGGTGATACATTTGGTTGATTTTATTTCAATACAAATGAGAACACATTTTAATATTTTACCTCAGACTGTTGTGATATTCTTGTACTTTACAAATCCAGGGCATTTGGTACATACCAAAGTGCATTCCTTTCTGTGTTAGTGGCTATGTGGGAAAAGAAGCCAGATTTTTTTTTTTTACCTGATCAAGAGGCCATTCAAGCCACTCAAGAGTATGTCTTGAGAATGTTAATCTTCTGTGGAGAGGGAAGGATGCTTGAGCTCTATTAGACAGCCACATCACCTGTTAAAATGTCTGACAGATGTAGCATTCCTCCAAACCTCGTGTTACTTGACATGGCTGGATGTATCTTTTGAGCAGTAAAAACTGCAACCCCATGAAATCCAGTGAGTAAGTTGTCATCCTAGTGTGCAATACAGTGGTAGCATTGTTGGGGAAAATCAAACCACATGTCTGAAAGTTACATTTTAAAAGGATATGCTTTTTACAGTTTTTAAATGTATGCCCTAACTCATGAATCTAGCTACCCACTGTCAGCTTCGTTTTTTAAAAACAAATCTTTAACAGAGGAACAAAGTTGGCAATGTTTATATTCAGCCACGAAATGTACTGTACATATGTGAATTTGTTGAGAATTCGATGTGGATGTGTACATATGTATAATGTTTTCATTTTGTGAAATGCTGCTGAAAACACTACATATATTGCTGTAGTGGGGGTTTAATGTTGGCGGCCAGTTTAATGATACTGTATGTATTGTACAGCTGGTGGAAGAAGAGGTTTTTTCTAGTGATCATTTGTTAAATTTTATTGTGTGGCTGGAATATATTAATAATAAAAGTTTTAATGTCAATCTTTACAAAATATGGTTTGTGGTGACATCTTTAAGCAATATGAAGAAACTAAAAGCTAAGCTAACTACGGGTCTGTTTATACGACACCAATTTCAACTAAAAACGGAAAGGTTTTGGCCATTCATTTACACAACAGCGGTGTTTTGAAGGCCTAAAAAAGGAACGTTTTGAAAATGGTAACGTTATTGTCTTCGTGTAAACTACAAAAATGCAAATTTGTTAAAGCTGTGACGTCATCCGCATGCATATTACATGTTCAGTCTATAGGTGCATAGTTTTTCTTTACAAAGTGACATCGCCAAGATGGAGTCAGGTAGACCAATCAAGTCACCTGTTTTGCCATTAAAAAAGATACACAAATGTTGCCAATTTAGCGACTTTTCAGACCGCTTTTAGCAACAAGTCAGTCATTCATTAGTCAGTCATTATATAATATTCTTTCTGTTGCCTGACAGAAAATATGTAAATGAGAACAGCTTTATTGGATATTTGGCTATGTATTGAATATATTAAAATGAAGTATGTGGGTACAGATTAGGAGAGAAAACGTGTAAAGTTCTGACAATTGGCTCATTATGTCATCTAGCGAGACATTTAGATACTAAAGCAGGCTATTGAAAATAGTTGGCAACGCTGCACATAATTTTGGCTTGTTGTCAAAAGAATATCTGTTGAAAGGGCTGTAATTTCTAGGCAGCCAGTAGTTCACACTCAAAAACATAGTTTACAAATTAAGGGAATTTTGCAATGTTACTGTTCCTCCTAGGAACCTCAGATTGACAGTTGATATGCAGACAACATTTGAGTTTCATAGTTCAATATAATAATATTCATCCATTTTTGATTAATATTAGCAATGGCTAATAAGACTGAGGGAAAATAACTTCTGCGCATGTCAGCATTATTGATAAATCTACAGTAATACAGAACTATCCCAGGACTGTGTTGTGAGCTTTTGCCATCTTTATCATGTTGTATTAATGCCGAATGATGTGTGCACGACTGTAGTTTTCCTTAAGGGAACTTCCTTCAGGGGCAGAGAGAGATGTTGTCCATGCAACAACCATGCAAACACTCCATGCGTGTGCTATTAATAAACGGTTCAAATATTGAGGGACTATAATCAAAGTTGTTTTACCGGTAACAGGGAACACAAAATCAGTAATGAGCAGCTGCATGTTGTACATTTTAGAGATTTGTACATTGTGTGCATTTATTATTTAAAGGAAGTTCAGGAACTCTCACTTATAAGTGGTATGACCACCTATTGACTATGCGTTTCCACTAATGTTCTATTCTGAAGCAATAAACAAAATTGATGCCAGCAGTATTCTAGATAGTGCAAATGAATAGTCCATTGCAAGTGGAGAGAACTGAAAGGTGCTTCTTTATCCTATTTTTTGTTCACATCAGCTATAGTTTGATTTCCCAATATGTTTAATGTGCTTTGATGGAAAGTCCTTCGTCTTTTGGTTAATACCAGCAACCAGTCATCTGCATTGTGGTAGTTTTCTGAAGCAGAGAAATTCTGTCTTCACTCACTAACTTTAAAAAAGTGTTTCTTTGGAGGAAGTCTTGGCATCTCTAAATGTGGTGTCTGTAGTGCTAATGAATTCAGTGTTGATTCTCTAAAAAAAATTCTCGGAAAGCACTGAGAATTTGTCGTGTGCTGGATCTTTTATAAGACTTTAGCAGGAGGTTGTGTTGCTGTCTTTGCCATTTATAGTTTAAAGGAAGACTATTAATAGACTTTCCAAATTCTTTACATTGCTGATAGATTGGGCTGTTAGTGCATTGATCAATTTCAACCACAGGATACCTTTTCTTCTTCAACGTCATAATAACAACCATGCATATTTTTGAGTCTTTCCATGATCTCAGGAATTCAAAATAGTCTTGCCCTAACTTCTAAGCGATTCATCTACAGCTTTGAAGACCATACCATTCATCTAATAGCCTTTCAGTTTTTTAAGGTTAATATTACTTTGCCTTATACTGCCAACAATCAACTACTTCATAGTTTGAATGGAAAAAAAATCTACATAGCTTGAATATAATCATTGTAGAGTACATAAAACACTCAAATTAAGGGTTTAGGTTCAATTTGTTGCTGTGTAGAACTCTTATGGTGCTTTAAAGACTCAAAAAGTTCTTAATGTTGCATTATAGGTTCTTCAGATCAGTGTTTTAAAAAATACTGTTTTGTATTACTGTTTCCTTGATTTGATAACTCTTCTCTGTATGGCCATATAGCAACAGATTTTTCTTTCATGCTGTCCAGGAATGGGTTAAAGCTGGCAACCTTGCTTTCAGAATATGAGCACAGCTGAACAAGAGAAAACTACAACATGACTGTGAACAAAAGCAAACCTTCCAGTTTATTTCAAGCCAGCTAAACGACTCATGAAATAAAACAGTGCCAAATACATCAGCATAGCTCAGAGACAGGAGGCAGAAGGCATTTTCTGTCTTCATGCAGTTTTCTGTTGTTTTGGCTTATTGGCCTTTCTTTCGTTTTTGCTGGGCAAGCGAGTGTGGGATGAATGCCCATGTGATAGACCTCTGTAAACAAACAGAGCTGGTGATGTCATACCACTGGAATGCAGAGGAATGCATTTGACAGACTGAGGGTACTGGGGGTATTTCCCCAGAGAGAAGGAAAATGATCCATCACTGTTGCCTCCTCCATTTTATCATATCCCATTCAATTTCTTAAAAGTAAAGAAGTTTTAAGTGTATAAAATGTTGTTAGAAATTTTTTAAACATATACATTGAAGGAACATTTTTGGATGTACGCAAGTCGACTTACGCAAAAAGAGTAGGCTAACACTTGACGATGTATGATGTAGGGGTGTGCACGAATATTCGAATTTTCGAATATTCGATCTGTAATTATTATTCGAAAAATAAAATACTATTCGAATTTTACTATGTAGTGAATCCATGATAAATCCCAAGCACTAACTAGCAATTATAATTAAACGCACTGGGTGGCGCTGTGGAGCGTGTTAAACAAGTTGTTTGTATTTGATCACATAATGTCGTCTGCCTCGCGAAGTTTGGAATTAGGCTACTCAGATGAAAATGATCTTACTAAATGATCTTACAAAACGGAATTAGTTTTGATCAAATTAATTAATGAATCTGAGTTATCATAATATCACCACCATGAGAAATCACATGAAATCCAAACACCAGTAGACTGAGGAAAGACAGCTGTCCATCACTGCATCACGACTCCATAATGGTAAAGCACAGCTGTATACCCCGACTGATCCGAGATGATAACTTATCTTAAAGCTTAACGATTTTGAGACTTATGCTTCCTTTAAATTTCGTTGAGGGAGACAGGTTTAAGAACAGAAAACACAAAGTGCTGTTAGAAACGTCGCTTAGAACACCGTTATCTTTGTCTCTGCAACGTCTGTCAGCGCAGCATGTTTTCTCATTTGAGCATGTGGATATTATTGTTTTCTTAACATGAACGTGAAACAATATAAACACGATAACCATATTTTGACTCGGCCTGGCGTAGTCTGCTTTGTTAGCGTTTTTTTTCTCTCCGTTAGCCTGCTTGAGCTTAAATGCTTTTGTTCTTTATATTTGTTGTTTACTCATATTATTTAATGTTTTCAACTAAAAGAAAACCTTAAGATATATTTTAAGCTTGTTGTGTATATTGCCATAAGCTTCATAAGCTTGTTCAGAAATGGTGACAAAAACGTAAAAAAATAAAATAAAAATAACGTCTTTTTCGTTAAACGCCATTTAAATAAACAAATTATTTTTGAAAAATGCCCATCCTAGTATGATGTAGGAGTAGCGTAAGCTTGACGCCTCTCACGGTTCAAACAAACAGGGCCAGGCAAAAAAACTCAAGCTCCTCCGACATTTCTCTTTAAAAATTCTCGTTTTAGACTTCTAATTTGTGACTGGTGTTTTGTTCTCTTACGAGAGTACTCTCGTGTTGCGTAAGCTAGCTTGTCTCTTACGTGTAGGTGTCTCGCCCCCCTGAGACTACGGGGGATGCGAATACTGAACTATTTAGACGACTGGCTAATTCTAGCCCTGTCAGAGACAGAGCTGATAGCACACAGGGCTTTATTACTCAGTCATCTACAAGCTTTGGGTCTGGGAACGATCTCGAAACTAAAAGTAATCTCGACAGACGCCTCCAACTCAGGTTGGGGCGCCCTCTATGTGGGCCGGTCTTCGGCCTGTGGGCAGCCCAGGAAGGGCGCTTACAAATAAACTGTCTAGAGATGAAAGCAGTCGAGAACGCCTTGGGGCATTTTCTCCCCTTCTTAAAGGGCCACAATGTCCTAGTCTGCACAGACAACATGGCGGTGGTGTCCTACATAAACCGCCAGGGCGGTCTCAGATCTCGGAGCCTCCACACGCTGGCAGAACGCCTCCTCGTGTGGTCTCAGCACAACCTGCACTCGCTAATGGCGGAGCATGTGCCGGGCTGTCGGGAACGTGGGTCCGGACATACTGTCCAGAGACAACGTTCCCCCAGGGGAATGGTCCCTGCACCCTCAGGTAGTCCAGTTACTATGGGACACTTTCGGCAGAGCGGAAATCGATCTCTTTGCGTCATCTTTTCGCAAAAGACAGGGACGCGCTGGGCCACAACTGGCCCAGCCGCCCGCTCTTTGCATTTCCCCCGATCGCGCTGTTACCACAGGTGATCAAGCGAATCAGGGAGAACAAATGCTCTATGCTCCTTGTGGCGCCACTCTGGAGGAACCAAGGTTGGTTCCCAGAGCTGATGCAGTTAGTGAGCACTGCCCCGTGGCCTATCCCAGTGAGGAAGGATCTCCTTTCTCAGGCCAAGGGCGCAATTTGGCACCCGCACCCCGACTTATGGGCCCTGCATGTATGGGCCATCAACGGGTACCCGCTGATCTCCCAGTAGGTGTCCTGAATACGATTACAGAGGCTAGAGCGCCCTCTACTAGACGGCTCTACGCATCTAAGTGGTCAGTGTTTTCCGGCTGGTGCTCGGCTCAAAACCTAGATCCACAACGCTGTGGCGTTACGGAGATTCTCTCCTTCCTACAAGAGCTTCTGGACGAGGGCAGGTCCCCCTCCACGCTCAAAGTGTATGTCGCAGCCATAGCAGCGTTTACAAAACCCTTGCATGGCCAGTCATTGGTAGGGATGGGTACCGAAACCCGTTATTAAACTGGCCCCGGTGCTGAATTTTGAAAGACCGTTGGATCGATAAGCTCGGACGTTATCGGTTCTGCTGTCGGTACTGAAGAAATTAAGAAAGTACACGTGCTTTTTATTATTACTATACATGCATTATCTTGCTAATTGAATCTCGCCAGCCACTTCTATATAATAATATTGAACCATTTGGCTGTGATGCATTTTTGCTAAAGAGAGAGAGCTGCGGAGCCACGGCGCGCACAACAAAACAGCCGCTTAATGAGTGACGATGAGGTCACTTTAGCTCTTTGATATTAAACAAGTTTTATTTTAGATTTCGATTTCGGCTTCTAATGATTATAAAAAATAAGATATTTGAGGTAAACCATAAAAAACTAAAGCCGCATTCTGTCCAGCGCAAATTCATTTCCTTCACAGCGGTGATTTCTCCTTAAAACCCAAACGTAACGTCAGAATCAGCACGATCTGTGATTGTTGTAAAAGGCAGTCTCTAATGTTGCTAAACTGCGTTTGATAATAGAAAGCTATTAAAAGCACCAAAATAGACGCAATAGACGCTGTTCCAAAGGCGGCGCGCGCACCGAAACACACCGCAACGAGACAAGCAACGTAACGTTACACTTTGGGCTTCCTGTGCGCGTCTATCACAAAAATGTGTAAAAATGTCTTTGAGATTCACTTAAACAGTTTATTCATTTAAATACAGTGTATGTCTTAAATGGGCGTAAATAGTTGGGAGAAAATATGAAGTGTAATAATGAATGATTAGATCTGCATTTGGTCTTAAAGAGGCAGCAGTCTAATAAACGTGCTGACGATTGCCCCATTAATGTGAATCAAACAACAAAATGCAAAGAGAAAATCAGTTGCAACTCTTGAATGAACAATTTTGGCTTCTATGATAAACTATGCAGTGTTATTTTACATTTGATTACTTTATTAGATGTCTTTTTAGCTCACCTGCACAGTAATGTCGACATTACTGAAATTGAAGTATTGGGTATATAAATTGTGTATTTGTTTAATTGTATACTTTTTTTGTTTGACCATGAGTTTGTACTTTGTTTTTGGTGTCCTATGTCTTCTGTAGATAAAACACAAAACCCTGCACTCTTCTGCATAATATGTTTTTTTTTGTTTGTTTTGTTAAAGCATTGCTTTTTATTTTGCTATTAATATTTATTTTACATTTCAAAATATAAAGCAATATTAATTATGTTCTAAATATTTTTCCTTTTTTTTATATAACAAAAAGAACCGATAAGAATACCGTTAAAGTACCGGATCGATAAGCGGTATCGGTAAGAGTAGTAATACCGTTAAAACCTTAACGATACCCATCCCTAGTCATTGGGAAGGAACGATCTCATCATCCGCTTAGAGGGGCTAGGAAACTAAACCCTCCTCGACCCCCTCTGGTTCCGGTCTGGGACCTTTTCACAGTCCTAGACGCTATGAAGGGCGACCCCTTTGAACCACTACAGTCTGTGGATCTGCGGTGTCTCTCATTCAAAACCACTTTCCTCATGGCTCTTGCTTTAGTCAAGCGAGTGGGTGAGCGCTACGTGCATTGAGTTTGGGCATAACAACTCTAAAGTTTTTCTCAAACCAAGACACGGCTATGACCCCAAAGTGCTCTCCACTCCGTTCAGAGGGCAAGTCATTTCCCTGTCAGCCCTACCAGGATCTGATGGTGAGAACGACGTAAATCTTCTTTGCCTGGTCAGGGCGCTAAGAATATACATTGAATGGTCGGAATTCAGGCAGTCAGAACAGCTCTTTGTTTCGTTCAGTGGCCGCACTAAAGGGCTAGCCATCTCGAAACAGAGCCTTTCCAGATGGATAGTCGACGCTATCACTCTGGCTTTTAAGTTTAAAGACCTTTGGTGCCCTTTAAGCATTAGAGCCCATTCCACCAGAGGCATGGCCTCTTCATGGGCCTGGTCCAGTGGGGTTTCACCCCAGGAAATTTGCATGGCTTTTTCTCTTATCCATGGACATTCACGCATAAGTAACTATTATGCTGTTCATGCTGCCAGCCAAATGGTTCTTTGCCCTTTTGGGCCACAAGGAGCAGGTTTTCTTAGAAGCGGAGTAAATGAGGCTTCTGTGGGAGGGTCTCGCAGAACTTTGAGCTGGAGGGAGTGCAGCTCCTCTCCATTGAAGTTAGCCCATCTGCATGAATATGAACACACTTAGAAGCCTCTCGTCAGACAGCACCTGATACCACCCTTGGTTCTCACATCAACTGGATGATATGACAATGATCAGTGTCTACAAGCCAAACATTGCTAGGAGGAAAAGGATTCTCTGCCATAAACCTCTAGAGTGCCATTCAAAACACCACCCTCATACTGCACCTTCTTATGTGTTTTCGTGCACCACACAGCTTTTCTTGCACCAAGAAATAAGATATGGACACACAAAGCTACCATAAAATAAGTTATATTATGTTTTCAATCCAGGTCTTCCATACCACATGGGTTTAATGTCTGCAAGCCCTATTTCTGTTTTGAGTTTTACTTTCTCTTATGTGTGTTTTTTTTTTTTTTTTTATCTGCTGAACTGTCCTGTTTAATTTCTGGAATTGGATCAGTAAATGCAGCTAATCTTCCTCAGCAATGACCTTTAGTGGAAGATGGCAGTTTCTCTTTTCCTCTGTATTTATGTAAAAGTTAAATAGTAAGCTCGGTTTTCCCCAATGTACAAAGAATTGGCTATATTTTAAATTGAGTTGTACATTATAATCCTTAAAACTAAACAATTAAATAGGTCTTGCATTAATAAATTCTATACTTAAATAATACATTCAATGAATTATAAGTTTGAATATTATTTTCAGCACTGATACAATGCTTTTATAGTTCACAACCATATAGTTCACAGGGCCGCATTGCATATCCTTGGCTTTCCCTGGACTTTACACTTGGTGGTCAAGCATGTATTGGTTTAATGTATTAATGAATATTTTTGAAAATACAGCATTGCAATTTCATTCTGGGTGATATATAACGATTCATAAGTTATTGTTTTTGCCATGTTTAATAAAACTGCCTGAAAACCCTTCTTTTTGAGAGATGAAATTCAAACACTTAAATTAACTGAATATGAAACTTAACAATTGCAAATGTGTTTTTCAGAATTGTGGTGATGCCATCAATACAAATAACTACTTTCAAGTGGTGACAGGATAATTAACTCTTGATAGTAATGGAGAAGCTGGCAGCCTGGACCATCTTCATCACCATATTAGGAATGTGAGAGACTGAGACTGCCATGATAAGTCAGTTGAGTTGAAGCCATGCTATTTTCAGCCATCGGAATCCCAGAGAGAGAAGACTAGCAGCTTTGAATCAGGGGATCAGAGTGCCTGCATACAAGTGCATACATCTTGACCTGTGATTGGGCATGCTGGGATAGCTTTGCTTCTTTGAGCAGTCTCTATTGTTCTAGACTGCAATAAAAGCAATGGTTATAATTAAAAAATATTATGGCAAACCAATGCTAAAGCATGTGGACATTTGTTAAAACACTGCTTTAACTATAATTATTAGATGCAAACTATTATGATCTCCACTTGCTCTATTTCATTTTAATACTATGTAAAATATCTCACTGTATTGACAAAATGGTTTCTTCATGGCTTAGCACTGCAGTCGATTGAAAGGTTAGAAAAAGGGGGAGCTTTTTGCGATCGACCATATCATAACAGAGGAGATGAAAGATTTATAAATGTGTGGATGAGCACTTTTGGAAGTCTATCAAATCCTTTATGGATAGAGATGTGCTGTGTCAGCTGGCTGAAGATGATTATCAAGCAAATTAGCTTCACATTTTCCTTCTAATGCAAATTGTTTGTTTTCCTATCAGCTCTGTAATTATAGGTCCCAAACAAGATGCACGGCTCTTATACGCTGCACTAACAAGTGATATCACAGTCAACATGTTTTTAGTCGAAGTCACTGCAGTTTGACATTATCTTTGTATACCGTTAAACTTGTTTTGTTCTGTGCTTATCTGACAGATTCAGTTTTATTTAATCATGTAATGATTTTGTTGTATTCTTAATCATGCATGCTTCATTGGCTTAAACCAGTTTTGAGTAGCACAGCAAGGTATATGCAAATAAGATGCATTGAAGTTAGTTTTGTAATCCAGGAACATTTTTCAGTCAATGTACAGTCTAACAAGAAAAATCAGAGCTTCCTTGGAAAAGCCTTTTAATCTGTAGTTGGTTATTTTACTCCTCGTTTAGTCGTTGGTTGTCTTTTCCTTTGTTGCAGTTGCAAAGCAACAGTTTAGTTCAGTGGATAAATCCCTAATGCAATCAGCATTAATTCATGTGGGCATGTGAAAGGTCACAGCATAAGCCAACCATAGGCTTTAGGGTTTGTATAAAGCAGTGAATGCGGGAGACACCAGCCTGCAAGTCATTCAGCATGATGTGACTACTATGTGTTCACTTTATAAAATATCGGTTGTGTGTATGAATGCGTTGTGCGATTCTTATAAGGGGTGGCTGTATAAAAAACGCACAAAGATGAAGAATACAAGAAAATTGTCTTTTAATTCAAAAATCCAAAGGATACAGAGCAGTAACACATCCACTTAACAAGACGAGACCGGACTGAACAAAACAGGGTAGTATATATACACAGACTAAATGAGGTAATTAATGAACCACAGGTGACCGGAATGATTAATCAAACACACTGGGAAACCTGGTCAAATTACAGGGCACACAGGCAAACAAGAACAGAACTAAAAACACAAAGCCAAAACAAAACATATATGTGACAGTTCTCTTAACAGGTCTGTGGAGCTACTTGGAGGGTGGGCGCTGTGAGCGAGGTTTAGATTCCTCACCGGCAGGCATCACAGGATTCAGATTCTTCTACACATGGCCTGCCAATGTGAATGATTCTGTCCCCCTCGGTCACTTGAAATTAAATTAGTGCTTACCTGTTCTTCAAACACAAACAGCAAGCAGCTGTTTCTGTACAAAGGTCCTGCACTGCATGACCCCTTTATATTTAGCCTCAGCCCTGCTATCTGTATGGCATTTTGATCAGGTACATCGGGTCCCTAGCAAGGTTATATGTTTGGCACTGAGGTTAATGGGACCCTGGGCTGTAAGTCAGGTTTAACCCTCTAGGCGCCACGGTCGAGTTTACTCGACAAGACGCGGCACTGAATAAAACGGCCGATTTTGTCAAATTGGGTGTCAAATTTCGTTCGACCTCCTCTCCACTGGATGGCAGACATGTCATACTTCATCCCCGAATCAAAAAAACGTCATGTTTCTATACAAAATGTTCGAGTTAGAGCGCATTGAATCAGTGCGATCAAAAGCGGAGCTAGTGTGCGAGTGAGCCATTTTATCAGATCCTCTCCGCAATCGCGGCGACAGTATTGTGGTGGAGACTTTGTCTAATACCACTGGCTATGTTAGACGAGGTCGAAGTATTCATAGGACAGTTAGGAGGCAACATGGAGGCAGGGTGAGGAGTCGCAATGAGAATGACGGTAGTCCGAGCTGTGCATTTTAGGAAAAAACCTCTGGCGCCTAAAGGGTTAACTGTCAAGAAACGTATGACTTTTTGAGATCAGTGATTTTAAATTTGACAAAAATTCTGATGTAAAAATCTGTTGTAATAAAATAACAAATATATGTATAGTGTCAATATTTTTAGGAAAGATTAGCTCTGCTATAACAATTGTTTTACTCCGAAAACTATAAGCATCTGTCATGCTTGGTAAGCAGAAAATTATGTCTTACTTTCAGGTGAGAACACCCATTCCTCTGATGGAAGCTTCAACTGCAGACAGCTGTTAATGACTTAGCAGAGAAACTCCAAAGCCATTTATTAGAACATTGTAAAGCACTCACCATCCAAAAGGGAGTGTTTGCAGAGCTTTATTGGATTTTGAAGTGGATGCTGAAACTAGAGATGTCTAATGAATGATTCAACCATTTGCAGATGTTTCAGCAGCAGATACAAGCCAGGCACATTATCCAGC
Organism: Tiaroga cobitis; assembly: GCA_030578255.1. NCBI lineage: Eukaryota > Metazoa > Chordata > Actinopteri > Cypriniformes > Leuciscidae > Tiaroga > Tiaroga cobitis. The sequence continues at coordinate 34,411,496 of CM060594.1, read as the reverse complement.
AAACACATTAGCTAGCCATAATGCCTTACAAGTCCTTACCACTTCTCTGTGCTTTTCCAGGTCAGATTGTGATTATGCCTAGTAGATAAATATATTTCATGCCAATATATTGTCATTCAAAATAGAGATTACTGTATTTACTGTTGTTGCGTCCGCCATTACACTAAAAATTAGGACAAAACCACAAATCCCACCTTGCTTTTGCATGGCCATGCTATCCCAAGGATCTCAGCCAGTAAACCACACACATGTGAGGGCCCTTTTGTTAGAACTGCATGGCACAGGGCCTTCTTTTCATGCCAGTTCCACTCTCTTGTTCTTTCATAATGGATAATGTGGGGACAGCAATGCTGCCAACATGAGTCAAACAATAGGTAGACAAAATGGATAGGTGGTCATTTTAGCTGTGTATTTGTATGTTTGTGTGCGTGGATATACAAAGTACTGGTTGGATAAACCATTCATAGATGGGGACACCATGGGTCATCTGTGCTGCAGTTCCTATACTTGTTCTCATTCTGTTGTTTCCTTTGTCACCTTGCTTGATCTGTCATTCAGCCCTGTTTGTTTATTTCACCTCTACATCAACCTCCATTTGCACCTGCCTATCTCTCTCTTTCTCTCTCTCTCTCTCTCTGCCTGGCCAGCCTCAGCTCCCAAAGCTTCCCATTCTGTTGGCCCAATTCCCTGTTGTTCTGAGCTGCTAATAGTGCACTTTCCTGAAAAACTATTCGCCTTTTCAGGACAGCAGAATTCCATGTCAGCTCTGGAAAATCTGTTAATTGTCATGTTAATGCCACCATTAACTGCTGCAATTCTCTCTTCAGACACTCACCAATCAACATCACTCCCTCTCTTGTTTTGACTGCACACTTCACAGCTCCCTCATCTTTACAGTACCATTACAAAACTGCAGTAAATATTAGTCTCACAGTTAATGAAAATATAATTTTGTGACAGTGTTATTCCTTAAGATAGCAATAAAATTACAATATATAAAGTGTGCATGTTGTCTTACGTGAGTATCTATCAAGTCTGTTTATATAATGGCATGTTACAGCATAGTTTTTTTCGCACCCTATACTTAATGTAAGCTCCACTTCTATTACAGACGTTTACTGTTTTATAGTAATGTGTTGCCGTTCTCTATCTTACTATGCTCGCAGGGTGTTTGAAAGATGTAGACTTCACTAGCCACACAGCTTGCCACCAGGAGGCCAATGAGGCCCAGGTGTCAGTGTTAATTAACAGCTTTTGAAATAGCCCTTTAGTTCCTGGGCCTGGCTATCAGCGTCTATATAGGGGAGTGAACTTTATGATATATTTGCAGATGGCACGCACCATGGAGCCTTTGGTTCAAGTTTCTTCGGCCGTAGCTCATGGGTCCTATTTAGGCCATTGGCAGAGTTTGAAATTTGAATTTCGTCACCCATAAATCTTTGCTCGGGGCATAGCATGGGCAGGTTATTCATGCAACTGGTTCTCTCATCGTTGTTTGTCTTTGCCCAGGTCCCTCAGGGAACATAGTTGGACTGGAGGGGGCTGAGGTCTCATAACAGGCAGCTGTCAAATAGAGATGAAAGCTTTTCCTGTCAAACTACGAGCTTGCCAAGAAAGGTCCTCCTCTGTGAGCTGACATACTCATCCCAGACGTCCTGAGCCAATCCCACACCCCGACTGCATCCGAACACAAAACAACCTATCTTCATCAAGTATTTGATACAGAAAACTATCTTGCTCTAAGTCACTATATAACTTCTCTTTTGGTTTTTATTTGTAGCATTTTAAGTATAGCCAGGAAAGTATGGGCCAATGGTCATCCAGACATGACCCAGGTTGGATTCAAACCTGGGTCTCTATGAGCAAACAGCTCTTTAAAGCATATGAATAATCCACTGCACCACAGTTCTGATCGATCATTGCTTTGATCTGTTGTTAATTTCCTGCTGGCTGAAATAAAAAGTAAGCCATTAGATTTTGTAAGTCCCATCAGGTTTGCATCATTGTGGCATTTCATGTAGCACTAGTGTACCTGCAGTTTTGTTTTGTGAGATGTATTTCTGCTAATAGATCAGGACACTTAAGCCCTATGAGGATGCACAGGTCAAGTGTACTTAGAGAGGCACTCATACTTTTCACCCATACAATATATGTCTTTCATTGCTGCTTGTCTTTTAGAGGGTGTGGATATTATTGGCACCGTTTTACTAGCCCGTCGTTCTCTGGAGAAATGTGACTCCATTACACAATTAGAACCAGGGCAGTAAATTGTATGTTTGTGTCAAAGCGTATAGGGCCAAGTGACAGAATAAAGACTGTCATACTAACACAGAAAGGTCACGTATATTGGCGTACAGTATCAATGTGTGAAAGTTCAAAGGTCATTTGATTTGTCAGAGTGATTTGACCAGCTGTGAAGTATATTCAATCTTAATATAGTGGGGTTTTTTCAAATGATTATTTTCAATGAATCAGTTGATTCAGTTCACAAAACAGTCTGAATGATTAGTTTACAAATCAAACTGTTCCAGTTCTCACTGTGATGAAGCGAGTGCCACTGCTCGCAAAAACGGTAACTGGGGTCCGTGAGGATGGGAAAAAAATGATGGCTTACTCGCAGAGCACTCTTGTGCAAGATGTAATTTATTTACATTGCCAATAAGAAAACAGTCCTCAGTGAAGTATATATACTGGTGAACACAAAACATAAAAAGTATCAAAAATAAATAAATAAATAAATAAAGACAAAAAAAAACCCTCCAACATGTATCCACCGTATACACAGGTTTGCTTGAGGCACCGCAGTTGCACTCTTGCTCCGACTTGGTTAACAAGCACTGACTTTAGGTTTGGCCTTGGCTTAAATAGGCCAAACCCCGCCCCTTTTGGGCCACACCAATTCCCGGAACATATAACAGTTAATACATATACAAATACTTCATCTATTTGATTATCCATAAGAATTAATTCCCAATATATATATATATATATATATATATATATATATAATAATAAACGCATAAAACATTCACACATAATCCACTTAACACATAATTTTTCCATTCAAATACCCACAGGAACACCTATTCACACTAGACAATGGTTTCGTCAGCTTCCGGTTTCGATTCGCCGGCGCGACCCGGCCATGACGTCATAAATGGCCGCCACACGATCGTTCGGTTCGGCCAGCTAAACTTCCCCGCCGGAAGACTGACTACGCCCACACAGACAAACAACACAGAGGCGAAACAACAAGACAGTGCAGTGTAAGTGTATGAAATGACCAGGAAATGAATATGGAAGGGAGAGTGGAGAAATGGAAGAATGTCCATGTGCTATCAGCATTGCGTGTGCACCCGCTCCGATGATAGCGGCAAAGGCAGGGAGGATCGACGTGAACGAGGTCAGTATGTATGTGCGTATATATCTGTGTATGTGTGTGTGCCAGTGCTGCTTCCCCAGCAGTGGCAGCTAATGTGACTTTATCACATCACCTTCCCCCTCTCCTAGCCGCGTACTGGCCGGAAACCTGGACAGGTAGTCGGCTACCACGTTGAGTCTGCCCGGTCTGTGCCGTATCTTGAAGCAGTACGGCTGCAGGGCGAGGTACCACCGTGTGACTCTAGCATTGTGGTCCTTCATGGACTGAATCCAAGTTAGGGCCCGGTGGTCGGTTTCTAGATCGAACTCTCGACCAAGGAGGTAGTAACGCAAGCTGTCCAGGGACCACTTGATGGCGAGGCCTTCCTTCTCGACCGCCGAATATCTTGTTTCCCTGGGCAGTAGCTTACGGCTGAGGTAAACAACTGGTCTCTCTTCTCCAGCGCTTCCCTGGGCAAGGACCGCACCAATCCCCGTTGCGGATGCGTCTACTTGCACCAGGAACCTCTGAGAAAAGTCTGGACTCTGCAGGACTGGGCTGGAGCACATCTTGTCTTTCAATGTAGTGAAAGCAGTCTCGCAGTCATCGGTCCATGGAATGGGGTTCTTCACAGGTTTTGACAACAGGTTGGTCAGGGGGACCGCAATGGAGGCAAAGTTTGGTACAAATCTCCTGTACCAGCCCACCAGTCCTAGGAATGACCTCACTTCTTTCTTGGTTTTTGGTTGTGGGCTCCTTCGGATTGCCTCCACCTTGTCAATCTGTGGTCTCAGTTGTCCGTTGCCCATGTGATACCCCAGGTAGTTTGCCTCTTGTTTTGCCCACTCGCATTTTGAGACGTTTAATGTCAATCCTGCCTCCTCTATCCTTCTTAGGGTTTGTTGGAGGTGTTGAAGATGCTCTGCCCAAGAGTTGCTATGGATTACCACGTCATCCAGGTACGCCGCAGACCAGTCTTCAGTCTTGGAGGACTCGGTCCATCAGCCTCTGGAATGTGGCTGGTGCCCCGTGCAGCCCAAAAGGAAGGACTGTGAATTGATATAGTCCTAGTGGTGTTCGGAATGCGGAGTATGGTCTGGACTGAGGGTTGAGGGGTACCTGCCAGTATCCCTTACACAGGTCTAGCGTGGTGATGTACTGGGCTCTTCCAATTTTCTCCAGCAGGTCATCTATTCTTGGCATGGGGTATGCATCGAATTTAGATTGGGCGTTGAGCTTGCGGAAGTCGATGCAGACACGCAGGGATCCGTCCTTCTTGGGTACGATCACCATCGGGCTGCTCCACTCGCTCGTTGAAGGTTCTATCACTCCTAGCTCCTTCATCATCTTGATTTCTTCCTTTAAGGGTTCCACCAGCCTCTCAGGCACCCGGTAAGGACGTTGGCGTGATGGTGTTGGATCGGAAAGGTGGATGCTATGTTGGGTTAGCTCAGTCCGTCCAGGCCTCTGACGGAACAAGGCTGAAAACTGGTTCAGGAGATGCTGCAGCTCTTTCCTCTTGGAGTCCTCTAGGTGCATTAGGTTCACCACAGACGGCTGCCTCTTTGCATCCTCTGATTCCTCTTCCTCTTCCACCTCCACCTTCCTCACCAGAAGAGATGTTTCTGGTCCCTTACCGGGTGGCTCCTTCCACTCTTTCAGCAGGTTCACGTGGTAGGTCTGCCTGGTCTTGCCCTTGTCCGGATGATGAACTTCATCATATGTGACGGGCCCCATCTTGCGGACGACGCTGTATGGTCCTTGCCATTTAGCCAGTAGCTTGCTCGTCGAAGTTGGCAACAGGAGTAATACCTTCTGCCCCGGCTGGAATTGTCGTAGCCTGGCGTGTTGGTCATACCATTTTTTTTGTGCTCGTTGTTTTTCTTGTAGGTTCTCTTTGGCTTGTTCTCTGTACTGTTCCAGGCGATCTCGCATCTCCAGAACATACTGTACGATGCCGCCTTTCTCCTCCATCTTGGATGCAGGTTCTTCCTCCCAGCCTTTCTTCAACAGGTCCAGGGGTCCTTGTACCTGCCATCCGTAGAGGAGCTCAAACGGTGAGAATCCCGTTGATGCTTGGGGTACCTCTCGGTAGGCAAAGAGAACAAATGGTAACCACTTGTCCCAGTCTCGTCCTGTGTCTGCAACGAACTTCCGCAACATGTTCTTGAGGGTTTGGTTGAACCTCTCCACCAGACCGTCCGTCTGAGGGTGGTATGGAGTTGTTCGGATGGCTTTTATGCCCAACTGCTTGTTCAGCTGCCCCATCAGTCGTGATGTAAAGTTCGTACCCTGGTCGGTCAGGATCTCCTCAGGTATGCCGACTCTGGAGAAGAGTTGAACCAGGGCATGGATGATCTTTGTTGTGGTGATAGAACGGAGTGGGAAAGCCTCAGGATACCTTGTAGCGTAGTCGTTGACTACCAGGATGTAGCGATGCCCGGCACTGCTCTTTTCCAATGGTCCCACAATGTCCATGGCGATCCGCCTAAAAGGTGCAGAAATGACAGGGAGAGGTTGCAGGGGTGCTCTGCCCCGCTGGGACACAGCACTCGTCTTTTGGCAGATAGCACATGTGTTGCAGTGAGTTTGTACATCAGTGTATAGTGTGGGCCAGTAAAAGCGTGAGCTAATACGTGCATATGTTTTCTGTTGGCCCAGGTGGCCAGCCAATGGAACAGTGTGTGCAAGGTGCAGAACAAGATGACGACAACAAGATAGTGCAGTGTAAGTGTATGAAATGACCAGGAAATGAATATGGAAGGGAGAGTGGAGAAATGGAAGAATGTCCATGTGCTATCAGCATTGCGTGTGCACCCGCTCCGATGATAGCGGCAAAGGCAGGGAGGGTCGACGTGAACGAGGTCAGTATGTATGTGCGTATATATCTATGTATGTGTGTGTGCCAGTGCTGCTTCCCCAGCGGTGGCAGCTAATGTGACTTTATCACACTCACTGACTCAATGATCAGGTCAGAGGGATTAACAGCTCACTGGAGGGAAAGATTATCAGTGAAAACAACTTAAATTTGGGTCTGTTGCTAACACAAACCTGTTGTATGAAATCAGAAGGAATATAGTGAATTTGTGAACTGGATCAACCATTTCATTAAAAAGATTTGATGCAAAATAATGATTTGTTCATCACTAATTCTCTCGTGAATGAGCGGGTGAGTAAATAATGGCAGATAACTTTAATTATGCTAATAAACACTAGCCCTATTCACAGCAAGCCATTTCTCTAAATCAACGAAACATTCAAGTACTGGAGTGTTGGATTAAATATGCACGTCTGTCTCAAGACGACGAAAGATGTCCCTTTAAAGGATTATTTACTCACCCCAATGCCATCCAAGATGTTCATGTCTTTCTTTCTTCAGTGGAAAAGAAATTAAGTTTTTTGAGGAAAATATTTCAGGATTTTTCTCCACACAATGGACTTCAAGCGCAACCAACATGTTGAAGTCCAAATCAATACAGTTTCAAAGGGCTTTGACGTGCTTCAAAGGGCTGTGCACATTCCCAGTTGAGGAATAGGGTCTTATCTAGTGAAACGATCGACCATTTTAAAAAAAAAAAAAACATTTATATACTTTTTAACCACAATTGTTCATCTCGTGCTGGTCGGCGACGCGCCAGTCATTACGTCATCACGTTGGAAACGTCACGTTTTTATATATATATATATATATATATATATATATATATATATATATATATATATATATAATAATGAATTAAAACAAAGATATCAGACGATTTTGAAGTTGGAGGAGAAAACGGGAGAAAGTGAGATGGAATTTTTCGCCCTTCCCTGCCTTTTTGAACCGGAGTACACAAACAAATAACTTAGATAGATGCCGTGACGCGTGACGTTTCCAATGTGATGACGTAATCCCTGGCGCGTCGCAGACCAGCACAAGACGAACAATTGTGGTTAAAAAGTATATAAATGTTTATTGTTTTTGGAAAATGAACGATCGTTTCGCTAGATGAGACCCTATTCCTCAGCTGGGAACGTGCACAGTCCTTTGAAGCACGTCAAAGCCCTTTGAAACTGCATTGATTTGGACTTCAACATGTTGGTTGCGCTTGAAGTCCATTGTGTGGAGAAGAATCCTGAAATGTTTTCCCCAAAAAACTTAATTTCTTTTCCACTGAAGAAAGAAAGACATGAAAATCTTGGATGGCATTGGGGTGAGTAAATTATCAGGAAATTTTAATTTTGAGGTGAACTAATCCTTTAAGTCATGTCCTCATCCTCTGCGATTTTTAGCAGTGTAATTGCAGAAACAAAGTGAGGTATTGCGTCTTGAGCTAATCTGATTAGCTAGCCTATAAGCAGGTACAGGATAACACTGTCCTGAGATCCCAGGAGACTTTGGAAATGATGCGTCATGGAAACATGCATCATTTGAAACACTACAAACAAAAATATGCAGCATATTGTGTAAGTAAGAGGTAATGTGAAATGATGATGCCTCCATTGTATCTGTGGCATGTAATTGTTAATATGCTATTTAATATGCAATTTATAATATGTTATTTATTAAAGATGTTGTAGTTTTCATATAATACATGCTAAAAAAAGTATTGTGTTTCTAAAGATTGTAAAGGTAGTTGGCCTATCAATAATATTGCAGTTTCTGTCCAGTCCAGTCAGAGTATATATTTCATCAAAGCAAAATAAATGATGACCTCACCATTTGTAGATGTCTGGCAGTTAGAGAGATCTGAATTCTTTGGAACTGTATGCCATGGGATTGCTATCTCTTATCCCTGTATGGCATAGATTAAAAACTTGATGCCTCAGGTTTCTAGGCTTTTTCTTGCCTTTCCATGAACACTGAGCTACATTAGGGTGTTATCATTATTCTGTTGATGGATGTAAGTTTTGCACGTGATCCATGTAGCATCTGTCCCGGATCACCTTACAAGTCCTATCTAGGAGAATAAATGTGTTGAGGTGGGGGTAAGAAGGGATCGGCTTACTGCTCTGTAGTGTGGCTGTTCTTGCTAGCTCAACTTGACATTTGTCATATCGCCCAGATGCAATAAAGAGCAAATAAATTGTTTGGAAAAAAAGGTTGTCACTTATACTTCATATTTTGGTAAAGACTGTATCCTGTGTAGTCATTTATATAAAACAAAACTAGTTTGACCAAGTGATCTAATTTGTCCTGAGTTCCCTGTCAAGAGTCTTGCTTGCCTTCATGTTAACATTCTAAAGGTGTCTTTTTCCTTTGAGGTCTGATGTTAAACAAACAACTCAATTGTCAGAAAGGGGGACACCAAAGCTGACATCTACTTGCCATCAATCTGTGCATGAGCTTGGCTCTTGCATGTAAATAGACAAATATCTTATCTTTGATGCTGTACTATCCAGACTTGATATATTAAGAGCAGGGTAAAAAATGAGGTCTATTTGACATGTAACTGTCAGAAATGTAATAGTTATTGCCCATCATCCAGTTTTGTCATCACTTGCCCTTAAATGTGAATTGCTTTCATTAGAATATTTTGCATACTTGGAATTTTCAATTTACTACAGGGGGTCATTTGTCTTGGTCTGATCAGATGGCACAGCACTGGGTGATAATGTGGACGCCTTCATAATCTGAATGCAAAGTAAATTGTTTTTTTTTTTGTAAGTTATTGCACATTTTATTTTTAACTTATATCAGATAATAGGCTTTCCAATTTTTACTATTGTTCTTCTGTCATCAAAGCCCAAAGCCTCAGGAATAAATGTTAAATGATAAAAGAAAGGGATGTGCAGATGATTTAAAAACTTTTGTTTAGTAACCAGTAACCAGTGGCATCATAAATATTAGAAAAATGTGTAGTGCTCCACAAGCCACCATGACCAGTGATAGGTAAATGAGACTAGATGGTGGTCTAAACTTGGGTCACTTTGAATGCCTAGAACTTTTGTATTTAATACTTGATTATCTCAGATAAAATTATATACTGTAAGCTCATATCTCAGTGTCCATCCTGTATTAACCATGCTGGTTCATGCCAGAACATGTATTTTATACATCATTTTGTACAGTATGTTAAACATCAACTAGCCCTAGTCCACTCAAATAAATGATGGTCTATATTTGGATAAGCAGGCACCATGCTGACCCTGGGTATCTCTTTATTTGTCATGAGGGATGATGAGGGGGTGCTTAGAACATGTGTGAAGTGATGCATGTCATATCTATGCACAGGTATAGCTATACATTTTTAGGAACCAACACACAAGTAAAGAGCTACTTACTGAATAATCAGACTACACACTACAAGCAAAACCTCCCCAGTTCCTTCCTAATTTACTGCATTGCACTCTTGCTCTACAGTGCAAGGAGGTGAGTACTCAACTGCAATGCAGGTGAAATTGCCATTGAAGGCAATATCTCCAATGACCTCGCCCCACATGGGTCAGCCTTGCACACCAAGACCTCTACTGTCAATCCTTGACATGGCATCAGGTTTCAACACAGGGATTACTAGAAAAAGATCTGTCCTCCCAGGATAGCACAGCGAGGTTATATTTAGCAGGCTTGATGAGTAGCCAGAATAATGCCACGTCTGCTGTCCACTGACCGCCCTTTGCCCCCTGATGCCCCCCAGTGAGAGTCTCACCAAGTGAGGGCCACACAGCAAAGTGTTTGAAAAGCAGGGAACTCCCAAAAAGAGCAGTCTACTGATTGAGTTTTCAATTTCTTCCTGTCATCTTATAAGACATTGTTCTTGTCTTTTTACATAATAGAATCTGTTGCATTGTAAAGCCGATAAGTCATCGCTGATCTAGCAGAATGTCCCAAGAGTGTGTGATTGTTTCTGCATCCAGACACAACCATTTTACACAGATTATTTAACCTGTCCTCTTCGGTGACAATAATAAAATAGCCCCTTAAACTGAAGATATAGCTAGTTGCTATATTTTTAATAAGTTAAGAGCATTTTACAGGGTTTATTTTATTTTATATCATTTCGATATGTATGTGCCAGGATTCTGGTACAATATTGTAGTAGCAGGCATGGAAATCCTTTTAGTCTACCTTTTTTTCAGGTATGCAGCTGAGGCTAATGGAAGAAGTTCTCTTATACAACTTCACCTTTAATCTATTGTGTTTTCTTGACATATGGCTGACCCAGACATATGGCTGGCACAACTATTCTGCAAGAGAAAACAGATACTAGCTAGTACTCCAACTCGGGCACATTTGTGACCCCTCTCTCATCTTATTTGCTTTTCTCTGCTTTTTTTCCATTGAGCATTCTTAGCTTGCAAGTACTCTCCATGACACATAAACAGCTATAAGTTTACCCTCTTGTAAACCAGTTGAGCCAGCATTTGATCTTACAGTCATGCATAGAGCCTTATCACTTTGAGTCTTTCATGTCGGAATGGAGTGACAGGCTGGACCTTTTGTCTTTTTTCAGATGGTTATTCATGGCAGTTTTCCAATGATTTTACTTAAACATATGATCCATTAGTTAATAAAAAGCTTCCTAGGTTGCCTATGAAAGCCTGTAGACTAATATTTATGAGAAGGATTAAAAGGATGTGATGTTTATGCATGCTCCAGAGAGCATATTTTCCATTCGATGGCACATGAAATGAATGCTTATACCATGTCCAGGAAAATGTCCGAAAAGCCATTCGGTAATGTCAATGTGTCATGCAAAGAAAAGGTTTTAATTCAAACTATAGTCTCACATTGCTAGATCTATATAGTCTATAGTCTTGAAAATACTTTATAATCAAACTATCATAACACTGTAATTTTAATTACTTTTAATTATTGTTGACATGATGCCAGTGAATTGCCAGTGAATGCATGATATGCAAACATCCACATTGTTAGGATCAGATGCTTTCTTAACTACTGTTCCCTTTCGTTGTCACTCCGAGTTCCGTCGGATGACGACGAATGGGGGTTTCGCTTAGAAAGCCTATCCGCTTCGAGTAATACAAAACGAGCCAATGGCAAAGAAATGCCATGGGTCTGCAGAATTTGCATGGAGCAACTCCGCCCCACCTCGTGGGTATAAAGGGAGGAAGCGCCAGCAAAGCAGACTGTTTTCGCTTCGGAGCCAAGAGTATCTCTTCACTCCACAGCCATTTCTGACTTCACTCTACGAGACGAGCCACTCTCTCCAGTGTTGGTGTGACGGCGATCTGCAGCGAGTTCACATTGCCTGCTGATCTGTGCAGTGATCTGCCAATGAGTGTGTTTCTCCCTGCTTGCTTCAACATCGCGGAGTTTCTTCCTCCTCTCACAAAAGAGCTTGCACGCGGCACGTCTTTTTAAAGGCGGCTCGCCCGTGCATTTCTGGTTGCGGTCGACTCATTTCCGATTTTGATGGGCACATTCTCTGCTCTGCGTGCTTGGGCTTCATCACGCTAGAGCAGCGTTTGTGGTTGACTCACGTTCTCCCCGCGGGAACGTGATCATCGCGTCATTACGGTCGAGACTCAATGATCTCGTTAGAGAGAGAGTCCCCTCATCCACACCCCGATCTAACACTCTCCACGTGAGGTGCTACTTCGGCTGGTGGCCAGGGTGACCTGAGGGTGTGTGTGTGGAACAAATCCGCCGACTGTTTGTCCGTGGACCACGCCCCCCTCTTCAGTGACGCAACCCGCGAGTGTTCAGGGGATTCCCCGGGTCTATTTTCGGATGCCCCGCGGGTTTCCCTTGATGCTCCAGAATCGGATCTGTTGTCCATCGTCGCATCACAGGGCGGGCTAGAATTTTCAGGAAGTGAAGATTTGACAGTGCTGCCACTTTCGGGTGTGCATATGGCATTTGTCGAGTCAGATCCTAAGATGACGGCCATGCTTTCCCGGGCGATTGGTTTTTGGGTGTGGCCGCTGACTCCTGTCAGCGTCCAGTCCAATACCTTTTTTCCCGGATGTGCATCAGGAGATCTCGAAATCCTCGAAGACCCCCATGTCTTCCAGCGATCCCTCGTTGATCTCCTTCACCCTTCCTTCCCTCGACAGGGCCGCTGCCCATGGGTACACTGGGGTCCCCCGGTTGAACGCTCTGTTGCGATGCTACTGTGTCCTCAGAGTGCTTCCTCTCGGCGCGATCCTAAGCACCCGTCCGAAGCCTGTAGTTTTTCGTCTACACTTGTGGCGAATTCCTATAGCGCTACAGAACAGGCAGCTGCCTCACTGCATGCCATGGCCATTCTGCTGGTCTACCAGACCCAGATGCTCACGGACATGCACGAGGGCGGGACTGACCCAGGGCTCTTCAATGAGCTGCGCAGCGCCACTGACCTTGCTCTCCGAGCGACGAAAGTGGCCGTACGTTCCCTGGGTCAGGTGATGTACACCATTCTGTGGCTGAACCTGTCCGATGTGCAGGATGTCGGGCGGACCCATCTACTTGACACCCCCATATCCCAGGTCGGCCTCTTCGGCGGTGCGGTTGAGGGCTTTGCCCAACAGTTCTCAACCGCCCACGAGCAGACTGAGGCTTATTCTGCCCCGACGGCCCCGCCGTCCGAGCTGATCCCTCAGCGGCACTCTTGAGATGGGCTCCTCAGAGATGGGACTCAGTTTTTTCCAGGAGCTGGTGGCAGGGCCACTCCTTTCCCTGGTGGAGGGCCGGGGAAGAATCCTTATTCAGAAAGAACTGACTCTCCCGTTTCTGAGCACACAGAGTTCTCAGACGACACGGTGCGCCGCCCCCGGGCCGTGCACCCCTCGTCCTCCTTTGTCCCAGAGCCGGATGACAGTGCGCGCCGTCCCCGGACCGTGGCGCTCTGATCCTCCTCTGTCGCCAGACCCCTGGCAGAGCAGACCCCCGTGGAACGTTCGTCCTTCCCTGGTCTCCTCTGTCAGGATGAGGTCTATGACTGTGCCCCCACACCGGGCCGCTATGCCGTCCACGTCTGGGCCAGTCATACCGCCTCGCTGCCCCACCGACGGGAAGTCTGTGGTTCGCGTGACCCCGCTGGTACAGTTCTTGGGAGCCTGGCTAGCCTCGGCTACGCGATTCAGTTCGCGCGGTCTCCTCCCCGCGCAGGGGAGTCCGCTCCACTATGGTCGGTGGCAATGCCCCTATCATGAGAGCGGAAGTTGCTACCCTGCTGGCGAAGGGTGTGATCGAGACTGTCCCTCCAGCCGAAATGAGGTCTGGCTTCTACAGCCCGTACTTCATTGTCCCGAAGAAAACCGGTGGGTTACAGCCAATCCTGGACCTGCGCGTGCTGAACCGCTCCCTTCACAGGATGCCGTTCAAGATGCTCACTGCCAAACGCATTTTCGAATGTGTGCGGCCCCAGGATTGGTTTGCAGCGATCGACCTGAAGGACGCCTACTTTCATGTCTCCATTCCCCCTCGACACAGACCGTTCCTACGGTTTGCTTTCGAGGGGCAGGCATATCAGTACGCGGTTCTCCCATTCGGGCTAGCCCTGTCTCCTCGCGTCTTCAAGAAGGTCGTCGAGGCAGCCCTTGTTCCCCTTCGGGAACACGGGGTTCGCATCCTGAACTATCTCGACAACTGGCTGATCCTAGCTCACTCTCGAGACCAGGTTTGCGAACACAGGGACTTAGTGCTCCGGCACTTAGCCCGTCTGGGCCTTCGGGTCAACTGGGAGAAGAGTAACTTTGCCCCGTGCAGAGGATCTCTTTTCTCGGTATGAACATCGACTCGGTCGCCATGTCCGCGCAGCTTACGAGCGAGCGCGCGCGCAGTCACTGCTGACTTGCCTGAGACAGTTCGAGGGCAAGAGTGCGGTTCAACTGAAACTTTTTCAGAGGCTCCTGGGGCATATGGCTTCTGCAGCCGCGACTACGCCGCTCGGATTGCTTCATATGAGACCGCTTCACCTGTGGCTTCGCGACCGAGTCCCGAGGTGGGCATGGCATCACGGCACCCTCCGAGTACCAGTTACTCCGACCTGCCGTCAGACCTTCACCCCGTGGTCGAACCTCAGTTTTCTACGGGCCGGAGTGCCTCTGGAACGAGCTTCGCAGCATGTTGTTGTAACGACAGATGCCTCTGCCACGGCCTGGGACGCCATGTGCAACAGCCGTGCTGCCGCGGGCTCCTGGACAGGACCCCACCGCTTATGGCACGTCAATTGCCTCGAGTTGCTCGCTGTACAGCTCGCCCTGCGCCGCTTCCGAGCCGTGCTCAGGGGCCAGCATGTACTAGTCCGTTCAGACAATACCGCGACTGTAGCATACATCAACCGTCAGGGTGGTCTGCGCTCCCGCCGTATGTCGCAACTCGCCCGCCACCTCCTCTTATGGAGTCAGAAGCATCTGAGGTCGCTTCGTGCCATTTTTATCCCCGGAGCTCTGAACTGTGCAGCCGACGAGCTCTCACGGCTTCAGCCCCTCCCTGGAGAATGGTGACTCCATCCCCAGCTGATTTGGGACCAGTTCGGGGACGCACAGATAGATCTGTTTGCCTCTCACGACTCAACCCATTGCGCCCAGTTTTATTCCCTGACCGAGGGCACGCTCGGCACGGATGCACTGGCGCACAGCTGGCCGCGGGGCCGCAAATATGCGTTTCCCCCAGTGAGCCTTCTTGCGCAGACCCTGCGCAAGGTCAGGGAGGACGAGGAGCAGGTCATTTTGGTCGCGCCATACTGGCCCGCCAGGACCTGGTTCCCCGAACTTGTACTCCTCGCGACAGCACCTCCTTGGCCGATTCCCCAGAGGAAGGACCTCCTTTCTCAGGGACGGGGCACCCTATGGCACCCTCGTCCCGATCTTTGGAACCTCCACGTGTGGCTCCTGGACGGGACGAGGCAGGTTTGAGTACCCTGCCACCAGCGGTGGTGGCTACCATCACTTCCGCTAGAGCTTCGTCCACGAGACTACTCTACGCGTTGAAGTGGAACCTCTTCAGCTGGTCAGCTGGTGTTCTTCTCACCGAGAAGACCCCTGGAGATGTTCGATCAGTGTCGTGCTTTCCTTTCTTCAAGATGGGTTGGAGCGAAGGCTGTCTCCCTCCACCCTCAAGGTCTATGTCGCCGCTATTGCCGCACAGCACGACCTTATAGAAGGTAAGTCGGTGGGGAAGCACGACCTGATCGTCAGGTTCCTGAGAGGAGCGAGGAGACTGAATCCTCCTCGACCTCCTCTCGTACCCTCTTGGGACCTCGCAGTGGTGCTAACTGCCCTGCGGAGTGCTCCCTTCGAGCCTTTGCAGTCGGTCGAGCTTAACTTCCTGTCAATGAAGACAGCGCTTCTGACTCACTGGATAGTGGACGCCATTGCTTTGGCTTACCAACAGCAAGGTCGACCGTGCCCCCTTGGTGTGGTGTCCTCTTGGGCTCTAGCGCATGGCGCCTCACTAACAGACATCTGCAGAGCTGCAGGCTGGGCGACACCCAACACATTCGCCAGATTTTACAATCTCCGAGTGGAGCCAGTGTCCTCTCATGTACTCGCTTCAACCAGCTAGTACTGGACCCGCTCAGGTGTCTTCGCTTGCTCGCCATTCCACTCCACGGACTGGATATGTGCGATATTCTCCTCAGGTGAGCTTCCCCGAAAGCCCTGAGTTCCTCCAGCACTTCTGACGTCGGCGCCAGTGTCTGTTGCCTGCGCGTCGGCTAGGTGCCTCCCGTGTGCATGGTACCTCCTCTGGGCTACCCCCACATGTGTATTTCCACTGTAAGCCTCTTTGAGCATGTGTCTTTCCCTTGGCAAGCCACCTTGCCACCCCTGGGGTTGAAATATTCCACCTGCGGCTGGACACCCCAGTGATTCCCCATATGCATCCCTCGGGTCATATGTGTATTTTCTAAGTCCCCCCCTCTGAGTTGGCAGTAATTGCATATTCCCTTAAAAACCTTGGGATATGCTCCCCAGTGTACCTTGGTATTCCTGTGCTAATAGGAGTCCTTCGTCCGTGCTGTCTCACGACAGGGATCTCAGATTACGCAGGGCACTGGAAGACAGCCGAGAAGGTGTCGTGATTAGACTGGTATTCCCATTCGTCGTCATCCGACCGAACTCGGAGTGCCACTTCCTGCCACTTTCCGCTGTACCGCGGGGATCGCCTGAGCTCAGTCTTGGCTCCTCAGCGAAGAAACATACTGCTTTGCTGGCGCTTCCTCCCTTTATACCCACGAGGTGGGGCGGAGTTGCTCCATGCAAATTCTGCAGACCCATGGCATTTCTTTGCCATTGGCTCGTTTTGTATTACTCGAAGCGGATAGGCTTTCTAAGTGAAACCCCCATACGTCGTCATCCGACGGAACGTCTCCGTTCCCTACTCAGGGAACGAGGGTTACATCCGTAACTGAGACGTTTTCTCACCAATGTCATTTTTTGTGTGTGATTATTTTGTTATTGCGAGAAAAGCATGCAGCGCATATTTACATATTAATCTAAATGCCACTCTCAGCAGCCTGGACAGCGTCAGATGTTCGTTGACAGTATCGGTGTAAAGGTATTTAAAACGGTTTACTTCTAAGTGAGGAACGAAAAAGTATTTTGCCGTGATTGGGGCCTTGAATCACATTCAGTCTTATACGTTACGTGTGCACGAGTGCAAGTACGAGCAATAAGTTGCTGGGTGCAGTTCACTTAATAGTGCACCAGTGTCTCTAATAACAAGGGTTTCTGAATTCTTCTTATAGCCTTTTTTAAGTCTATGTTCAGACTTCAGGCAAATTGGATTTTCTCAAATCAGATCTTTTCAGAAGACTTTCACACTATTATTTTCCAAGTGGTCAAATATGATTTGTGTGTCCAGACATAACTAACCTATCTTATAAGGGTTGCTTTAGTAATGACGTAGGCATACCCACGTATTTGACAAGGCTTTCGAAACAGAGGCAGGAAAAATGGAGCTGCATCCTCTTGCTCTACAAATAAGCACCCTGTCGAGTTGCAGAGCAGCACTCCTCCGTCGCACAGGAAAATGCAGACATCTTTTGACATACCATTTGGACACAATATTACTACTTCTGGCATTTCCGTCCCAGTTTTGACGTTATTGTTGTGTCACATTAAGAGTAACGCAAAAGACAGTGGCTGCATTTACACTGCAAGTCTTAATGCACAGATCTGATCTTTTGACCATATCCGATTTTTTTGTCAGATTTTTTTTATTCAAAATCAAAATCAGACAAAAAATCGGATATCTGTGTTTACATTAATCCCTGACAAAAAATATTCTGTTGGTGATCGCTTTATATGCAACAAGGTTGACCCTCAGGTTTTAAAACTATCTAGATAAAATCTGGATATGCAAAATATCAGATTTTTGTTGGCAGTCTAAAGATGACCTAAGATGAAAATGGATTAATTTAAAACTAATGTGAAATGTAAAGGAGCTCCCATTTAAATACTGTATTGACAAAAGGCCAATCTCTAAAAAAACAAAACAATGCAGTGCTCTAAAGAAGACCAAAGACCAAGAATATCAGAGCCCTTCATTTAGCATCGAAGATCAGGGTCAGTCTGTCCACTATCTTAATTTGATCCACTGCTGGTTCATGTCTATGTCTGTGAAAAGGGTTCAACAGGTTCATCCAACTGACCAGGGGCAGGACATTCACCCATTCAATGGAACAGTAATATGATACTACTGATCTATCTGAGGGATTTGAGTATAACTCAGAATCCCAACAAAGCAAATCCCAGCTTCACACAGTCACACAGGTGTCACTGTTCCCAAGTGACTGTTACTAGCCAGGGATGAGTGATTTTTTTTCTTTCTTTTTTTCAAAAGGGTTGGATCCCTTGTGCTTACGGGAATCAATAAGCACATCTTTAAAGCAGGGCTATTTCTGACAACACGATGGGGCCTGGCCACATTCCTACTTCACAAACTCTGCCCGCTATATCATTGGGGTGTAATTTGAAAAACAGAGGGATCTGTTGTCTGTTGAGGACATTGTTTATTCACTGGCTATCACACTGAGTTTGTTATAAGGCACAATCATACATTGGCTGTTCTTAAATGAAAAGTTCATACAAAATTTGTGTAGTCATTTACTCACCCCCACGTTGTTCGAAACCTGTGTGACTTACTTCTGCAGAGTTTGGAATTTTGAAGAATGTTGTGCAAAAAACCCCACAAATATCTTATTTTATATTCCACAGAAAAAAAGAGATGCATTTTGGTTTGGAATGACATGAGGGTGAGTAAATGTTACAAAATTGCAACAAAAAATTTAATTACATACAATTACATTGCACCTTTTAAAAACAGTGGTTACAAATGTGCTTTACAGAAGAGAAATACGTGTGTGCATTCACAGAATAGAAAAACATACAGTGCTGGTCAGAATTATTTGCCCCCTTGGTAAATATGATCATTGTTAATCCATTTGATATATTATTTTAAAAAATGCAAAAATCTAACCTATCATTAAAATAAAATAATTTTAAGTGGGAGGGGGGGGGGGGTATATTTTTTATTTTTTTATTAAATACTTAAATCCAAGATAACAGCTCTGAGTCTTCTCCTATAATGCCTAATGTGTTTGTAGAACACCTGACAAGAGGTCACAAAACATTCATCCATACAGAATCTCTCCAGATCCTTCAGATTCCCAGATCCATGTTGGCACTTCTTCTCTTCAGTTCAGCCCACTCACTCACCAAGTGTAAATATGATCATAAATCAAGGAAAGGCCCCAGTGATTAAATTTATTTTTGAGAATTCGTCATGTATCTATATGAAAACATTTCTAAATAGGTTATATCCTGATTGTTGATATAGAGCTCATAAGTCATTATGCGGGTGGTCAGTGTGGGCCAACACACAAAAGTGGGCCTTGGTCTGATATGAGAGACCCTGTGACCTAGATTTGGCAGGTTGGTTAAGTGAGAGCTCTTAAATTTCAGGTGACCCAATTGGCTGCATAAAACATTGTCCCCTGGTGGCAGTAACTGATTGCCGCCTGGCCTCATCAGCATGTGTAATGTAATCTCTTTATTTCTATCACTTTAGTTTACTCTCTGATCATTTTTTGAATGAAAAATGTTGAGTTCTTCTGTTTCAGGATTTGTGTCTTAGGCCTCTCATGTGCTACGCTCACTTATTTCATCCCATCCAAATACTCTGGTTGCACCAGTCCGTGTTTATGACTGTGGAGTAATAATAATGATGGCTTTTAAATAAAACAACTATTTAAATGCACAAAAATATGATTTGAAAATAATATAGAAATATGATATTCCATTACCTCTGATTCACATTTGTTTTATTTTTCTCTCTCTCCATTGCTAGTGATACCATAGCTATACACATGGACCATCAACTTCTAACAGTCCGCTTGCTATTGTTAGTAACCTTGTGAAACTTTTAACCCCCTTTTAACATTTTTCACACATATGTCAGTAGGAAGATTCCATGACACTGGTTCTCTAAATATAAAGCCGGTTCCCTGTTCCTACTCAGGAATAGACATGTTTCCATCAAAGGTTGGCCTCTGGTGCACGACTGGAACATATGCAGCTTGTTCTTGCTCTCCATTACTCAAGCTCTTTTAGGGTTTCAGAGTGTCCCTATAGGTTTCAATTACAATCGTCTATCGGCACTTTGTTGGACTGCCGGTATACTTGAACGTGACAAACTAAACCCCAACTGCAGATCTGAGTCGGTGTTGTACTCCATGTTGTACTTCAACTTAGGGCTGGGTGATAAAACGGTATTGGTATTTATTGACGGTACATCATTGTCGGTGACGGGAAAAAAAAAAGTTCAATATAACGCTCAATATTTTCATTAAAATGCACGCGCATCGCCCGTAGATCTTAGCATATTGATCACATATTGGGTCTAAAAACGTGTGGAAAGCGCGGCTATGCCGCTGTCTCCTTCTTTCCAAAGTGCATGCGCTCCTGTGGCGTCTGTCAATGCTATGGAACCATGAACTGCGCACTCCACATCACGTTGACTGAAGGTGCGTTCCATTCGACCGTGATTCGTAAGTGGACTGCGAAGTTAAAGTTGGTGCGACCACCACAATGTTGCCCAACATCAAATGGCAAACGTAATGAAAGCGTAACAAAAACTGTGCTACTCATTATTTTGTGCTTCACACTCAGTTTGGACCAATGTCAGTGCAGCACGAGCCAATCTTGATCAAGCGACACTATTACTACACAACGCTAAGAGATCCAGTAAAGAAAGCATTTGAATTCGCCACAGAAGTAATAACATCGCTGCGAGATCTAGTGAGAAACATTAAAATTTCTCCGTTATTAACGGATCAAACAGCGCTGAAGTGGAAACCAGGAGAAACATTGTGCCATCAATGAACTAGGCTATTTTAGGCTTTAAGTCCACAGATCAGCAACATTCACCATGGATTTAATGTAGTAACACTAACTGTAACCATAAAAGTTTGGCAGGAATAGTAAAATGCTTTCAAGTTGTCACACATCTTTTTCCACTTCAAAACTCAGACTTATTTAAAAAAAAAAAAAATAAATATATATATATATATATATATATATATATATATATATATATATATATATATATATATATATATATAAATAAATAAATAAAAAAAACAATTTCTCTGGCATTTCTTTCTTTTCACTGTATCGGACCGAACCGTGACACCACTGTGTCGTATCGAACCGAACATAAATATGAAACATTTGCTGCTAGAACGTTCAGCTGTATTGTAATAATTTTTTATCTTTATATAACAGTTTGTTAAATAAAGGATTTTCAATGGGTTCCAGTTGAGGATTGCTACATGAATTGTAGGCCTAATATAGTTCAGAGATTCATATTGGTATTTTTAACAGCCCAGTCAGATGTAGATTAATATCTGTATATATAATATCTGTATATAATAACTATATACACTTATATACTATATTTCAGTTAATCTATCAATG
The DNA here is from genome assembly GCA_030578255.1 of Tiaroga cobitis. Classification (NCBI taxonomy): domain Eukaryota; kingdom Metazoa; phylum Chordata; class Actinopteri; order Cypriniformes; family Leuciscidae; genus Tiaroga; species Tiaroga cobitis. The sequence continues at coordinate 34,390,285 of CM060594.1, read as the reverse complement.
TCTATCAGGTAGTCATGAGTGAACAAGTTTTTTCTTTACACAACGGTTACTTCTCTCTGGTTCCAAGAATGCCCCTCTGCAGTGGAGTACCCTATTATTCTCTTAAAAAAAATTTAGTTATCTTTTTAGAAGCAACAATGTCATTTATATTTCTTCCAACAGTTTAGCTGAAGACACTGGAACCAATGACCCATTTGACCTGCGGAATAGCAGGAATATACAGTAGTAACAGCTTTGTCCACAATAACAGACTTTTATTTCATAGTTTATCTGCTGCATTTTCTGACTTCATGCACACTTCTAAAGATGACATCAAACATATAGCTGTAATACCTTTCCCAAAACATTCAAGCATTAGCATGTCTTACAAATTACGTATAATATCTTAAAGCTGCAGTCCGCAGTTTTTCCTCTTTGTCGCCATCTCTGCTAATCTGAAATCTGCTATTGCAGTTATTCGCGGAATCAACTTTACGTGAGTTGTACTTCGACACGGCACAGCGCGGATGAACACAATGTTTGAGGAGACTGTGAGGCTGTCAGTCACCGCGCCGGTGTGGATAGTGTCATTCAGAATCACAGATTATTCTTTTTGGAAGTATGACCAACATAAGAATTTTCACTGGAAAAAAATGTCATCCGAACTAGTAAGTAACATCCACTTTTGTTCTGGTTCTGACATTGCAGTTAAATGCAATGCTCTGATTAAATCTAATAATTGCTTATCATATCACGCAAAACCGTGCAAATTATACTTTGTTCTCAAATGGTTAATGTTAACAACGTCAGCATTGCGTGACTCATCGCTGATCGATTGCTCCTGTCTGCCTCGCTGCCTGCTGTGTGTTTGTTTGCTTCGAGGCTGTAAGCTCCGCCTGAGCCTCGTATTTCTTTATGTTTTGAGCCATCATTTACTATCTAGTTGTTTATACTACTAAATACATAAACAACTAGATAGTAGATAGGCTATATCTTTAAAACCAAGCATATCTGCTGACTCTGTTGATTTTCTCCTTGATACCTTTAACTCAAAAGTCAAAAGTGTAATTGATGATATTGCTCCTGTGAAAGTCAGGAAGAGTGTTAGACAAAAAGCACCTTGGAGAAACACAACAGCTGTGCAAAATATGAAAAGAACATGCAGAAAAGCAGAGCGCATGTGGCGGAAGACAAAACTTGTAGTCCATTATAACATCTACAAAGACAGCATCCATGCTTTCAATATGGAACTAGGCAAAGCTAGACAGACTTTCTTCTCAAATATTATAAACAGCAACTTAAACAACACACGCACTCTTTTTGCTACTGTAGAGAGACTGACAAACCCCCCAAGCCAGATTCCCAGTGAAATGCTCTCAGACGGCAAGTGCAGTGAGTTTGCTTCTTTCTTCTCTGAGAAAATTAATAATATCAGAAAGGTGATCAGCACATCATTGAGCCGCACTGGGGTCAGACAGTTCAGACCACAACCTGAGAATGTAGTTACTATGTCTAATTTCAAAGAAATTGATGGCAAAATTTTGGAAGAAACCATACAGCACCTTAAAACATCAACCTGCGTCCTTGACGCACTCCCCACATCTTTCTTCAAAAGTGTGTTAAACAGTTTAGAAGCAGATCTCCTAAAAGTGGTTAATGCCTCACTTCTTTCTGGTAGTTTTCCAAACTCCCTGAAAACTGCAGTTGTCAAGCCCCTCTTGAAAAAGAGCAATCTGGATAAAACTATATTAAGCAATTATAGACCGATCTCAAATCTTCCTTTCATAGGCAAGATCATTGAAAAAGTTGTCCTCAATCAGCTGAACAAATTCTTAAGCTTGAATGGATACTTTGACAATTTTCAATCTGGATTCCGATCGCATCACAGCACAGAGACAGCTCTCATAAAGATAATAAACGATATTCGCTTAAATACTGATACAGGCAAATTATCAGTGCTGGTACTACTCGACCTCAGTGCTGCATTTGACACTGCCGATCACGACATACTTCTTGACAGGCTGGAAAACTGGGTGGGGCTTTCTGGGATAGTCCTAAAATGGTTCAGGTCATACTTAGAAGGGAGAGGTTATTATGTGAGTATAGGAGACCATAAGTCTGAGTGGACATCCATGACATGCGGAGTCCCTCAAGGCTCAATTCTTGCACCACTCCTATTCAACCTGTATATGCTCCCAATGAGCCAAATAATGAGAAAGAACCGCATCTCTTACCACAGCTATGCAGACGACACACAGCTCTACTTAGCCCTATCGCCTAACGACTACAGCCCCATTGACTCCTTGTGCCAATGCATTGATGAAGTAAACAGTTGGATGTGCCAAAACTTTCTTCAGTTAAACAAAGACAAAACTGAAGTCATTGCGTTTGGAAACAAAGAGGAAGTTCTTAAGGTGAATGCATACCTTGACGCTAGGGGTCTAACAACTAAAAATCAAGTCCGGAATCTTGGTGTATCTCTAGAGTCAGACCTTAGTTTCAGTAGTCATGTCAAAGCAATAACTAAATCAGCATACTATCATCTGAAAAATATTGCAAGAATTAGATGCTTTGTGTCAAGTCAAGACTTAGAGAAACTTGTGCATGCTTTCATCACCAGCAGGGTGGATTACTGTAATGGACTCCTCACTGGCCTTCCTAAAAAGACCATGAGACCGTTGCAGCTCATACAGAACGCTGCTGCCAGGATTCTGAGCAGAACCAGAAAATATGAACATATCACACCAGTCCTCAACTCTTTACACTGGCTCCCAGTTACATTTAGGATTGACTTTAAAGTATTATTACTGGTATATAAATCATTCAATGGGTTAGGACCTCAATATATTGCAGATATGCTCACTGAATATAAACCCAACAGATCACTCAGATCATTAGGATCACATCAGCTAGAAATACCAAGGGTTCACTCTAAGCACGGAGAGTCTGCTTTTAGCTATTATGCCAGCCGCAGCTGGAACCAGCTTCCAGAGGAGATCAGATGTGCTCCTACAGTAGTCACATTCAAATCCAGACTCAAAACACATCTGTTTAGCTATGCATTTACTGAATGAGCACTGTGCCACTGTTCGTCCGACTGTTTTTACTGTACTTTATTTTGTTTTTTAATCTAAACTGTTTTAATTATTCTAATTTGTTTTGATTATTTTAATTTCTTTATTCTAAACTGTTTTAATTATGGTTATTTCTTTTAATTTTTTATTTTAATTTTTTATTTCTTCTATGTAAAGCACTTTGAATTACCATTGTGTATAAAATGTGCTATATAAATAAACTTGCCTTGCCTTGCCTTGCCTTGCCTTACAGCTTACCCAACATCTCAGATTAACCTTACATCTCTAGCTTCCGTTATTGTTAACACAGCACGCTAGTAACTCGCTAACGTTAGCCTGCTAATGCGCCACCCGTGCGCTCTATTTATTTATTTATTTTCTCTCGCGCGCCCGCGCCTTTGAGTTCATAAAGTCCAGGTAAGTAAGAAATCAGTCAACAAACACGGTGAGTAATGTCTTCTTGTCCTGTTATTGTCACCTGTGTCACATGTCATATGTTTAGTATAGCCTTCTCCGATGGCAATATAGGATTTATATGTGATAAATGCAAGGAGACAGTCAGGCTGACGGAGAAGATTTCAGAACTAGAGACACGCATCCAAACTTTAATTGAGGATGGTAAGAATGCTAGATCTTTAGATACTGTTTTGGATGCGCCTAGCATAGTGAACTCTTTACATGATTTGGTTCCGGCTGAAGTAGAGCCCGTGCAGCAGGGCAGATGGGTGACGGTGAGAGATCGTTCTAGTCGCGGATCAAAGAACCACTCTTCCGTTCCGATTCCCATAGCAAACCGATTTGCCCCACTCAGTGAAACACCCACTGAGAATTCTGTTGATTGTGCCCTGGTAATTGGTGATTCGATCACGCGGAACGTGAAGATAGAGACACCAGCCACCATAGTCACATGTTTGCCAGGAGCCAGAGCGCCTGACATCAAAGCAAATTTAAAAGTGCTGGCTAATGCTAATCGTAAATTCTCTAAGATCATTATTCATGTCGGCACTAATGATGTTCGACTCTGCCAGTCGGAGATCACCAAAATTAATATTAAAGACGTGTGTGAACTCGCAAGTACGATGTCAGGCACTGTAATTTGCTCTGGCCCCGTTCCTGTACGCAGGAGTGATGAGATAGTTAGCAGATTGGCCTCACTCAATGGTTGGCTGTCGAAGTGGTGTCCGCAGAATAATATAGAATTCATTGACAATTGGAAAAGTTTTTGGAGCAAGCCTGATCTGTTGAAAAGAGATGGTATCCATCCCTCCTGCTGGTGCTGCTCTTCTCTCTACTAATTTGGCTCATAGTCTTAGAGATAAAACATGACAATCTGGGGCACAGGTCAGGACGCAGACAGACTGGCTAAACCGGCCGTCTGCAAGCGGCCTCACGTCACCAAGGTCAGATAAATCCCATCACATAGAGCCTCTTTCACCTAGATATCCTCATATAGAGGCTGTGTCTGTTCCCCGAATTTGGAAATCCAAAAAACGTCAGGTTAAAAATTTAATTGATGTTCAACAAATAAAAAACAGATATAATACAGATGAGCAAATGATAAAGCTTGGGTTGCTGAATATTCGATCCCTTACTTCAAAATCTCTCATAGTTAATGATATGATATCAGATTATAATCTTGATATGCTATGTTTGACAGAAACCTGGCTAAAACTAAACGATTACATTATTTTAAATGAGTCAACCCCACAAGATTACAGTTATAAACATGAACCTTGTCTGAAAGGCAAAGGGGGAGGTGTTGCTGTAATTTATAGTAATATTTTCAAAACCACTAAGAAATCTAGTTTTAAATATACTTCTTTTGAAGTATTGGTGCTTAACCCTCTGAGGTCTAAGGGTTTTTGGGGTCCTTGAGGTGTTCTGACATGCTCTGACATTTGTGCTTTTTTCAGTTATTTATAAACATGTTAATGGCAAAGGTGTAAATTCACTCAATATAGCACAAACTGGGCTACCATAATTTCTGAGCAACAATTATGAAACATGTTTGTATTTTTGAGAGAATATTGCTTATGCATGGTTATTGAAAAAAACTAAAACTTAAAGTGTCTGAAATAAGGCCACAAAACACATACTAAATATGTGTCCACAAGACTTTTGACTAATGAGTGTTGATGCCTAGAATTTTTGCTTCAAAATGATCTGAAAATCATCCTGCCTAATCATTTACACAAACACATACACTGATTTGAATTTTATTAGAGACCTTTTGTTTGGAAAGGCAATATGCGTGGAGGCGTGTTCACACCTGAGAAGACTAAGGCCAGATAATGTGCCGCATAATGAGCTGCATATTAATTAGCCCTTTCACACAGGTGTGTCACAGGATCCCAAAGAATGCAAGGACAAAAGAAATTATCTATATAGCCTATACATATTTTACAATTAGAAATTGTAACCAATTACAAATAGGTTACAATTACAACAACAATTACAATTTTAACAATATTTCAAGTGTATTTCTTTATAAAAAGTATACATTTTATCATACGTATTAAAAAAGGATAAGGATTCATTAGTTTGAATATTGGAACAAACACTATAATAACATCTTAGTTGATAATTCAATATACCTACTTTATTTTTGACAAAACATCATACTATAGTATATTTAACTATGAGCAGAAATTGGTGAACAAAAGCGTACCTATTTAATGTGACAGTAGTCTTTTTTTACAGTCAAAACTTTATAATCTATCCAAAACTAATCACAAAATCGTGTCTAAACATTCATATTTAGTCTGTAATATATTGTGTATGATATATTAGTATATACATGTGAATTTGCAGCTTGTTGCTTATACAGACATTTTATTTCAACATATTTCAGTCTATTTTTACTCATCTTAGTAGGCTATAGCAATATAGTTTGTATGTGTTCATGTAAACATAACGTTTACTAATGTAGGTGCGAGAGTGAATGAACAAGGCACAGACACGCGCTGTATAACTGTAGTAAACAAAGCGCGCGCGCCTATGCCGTTCACTCATCATTTAGCCTACACACAGACACACAATTCATATTTAAACAGTCTTTTTGCGGTTTACAGTCAGACAGTATTCAATATCACGATTAGAACAAAGCACTAGAATAAATGACTTACTACATCACCTGGATCCGTTGCTCCTCGAAATGAAACTACCAGCACTTCTGGTACATTTTCCAGGGTTAGATAGTATTATTCCTCACAGCGAAAGGATACGCTGTGTACACAGCTGTACAAGATACTTACTAAACACGATGTGTTTTATAATCCAACTGGTGGGCGTTGGCATGTTTGAACGGCTTGCCTTAGATCATTTGCGTTTGAATAGCGCGCGCTCTCCGTGGGCGTGGCACATTAACGCGTAATTAGGTATAATGAGCTGGAAAGAAAAATACTGACATCTCTCTCTTTTCATACAGATTACATAAGCTGAGAATATTTGTTTTTTTATATAAATTAATTCATTTAAAAGAAGAGAGTTCAAGCTTCATTATGGAAAAACACTCGTGCCTGTATGACAAGTATTCGCGGAATTAAAGTTAATCATAGGACGCGTTTCAGAATGGACTTCACTGACAGAGAGAAGGCAGAACGCGCATCATGTTTGTTTTTCTCTATTTGGCGAAAAGCGCAACACTTTGTTTTTATTGTGAGTATCCACAAAAAAAAATAGACACTTATCAGGATCTAATGATGTACAACACTTAATATGTAAGATCAAAATCAACAGAGTATTTTGAGTTTCTTTTGCACTGATAAGAAAAAAGCGAGACTATCGCGCCGGCGCGATAGCCGACCTCAGAGGGTTAATGTAAAAATATACAGTGTAAACGATAAATCACATTTGAGAATTATGCTGGCTACTGTATACAGGCCACCAGGGCACCATAAAGATTTTATCAAAGAATGTGCGGAATTTCTGTCAGAATTAGTATTGGCTGCAGAGAAGTTACTAATTGTTGGTGATTTTAATATACATGTAGATAATGAAAAAGATGCATTGGGATTGGCATTTAAAGACATTGTAAACTCAATTGGAGTTAGACAACACGTGTCAGGACCTACTCATTGTCATAATCATACTCTAGATCTAATATTATCACATGGAATAGATGTTGATGCCGTTGAAATTCTGCAGCAGAGCGATGACATCTCAGATCATTATCTAGTCTCATGTAAATTACATTTAGCCAAGGCTGCAAAGCCGACTCCGTGTTATAAATACGTTAGACCTATAACTTCTGCCACTAAAGATTGCTTTATCAATAATCTTCCTAATCAGTTTCATCACCTCAGCATCCCGGATAGCTTAGAAGAACTTGATATTGCAGCAGAAACGTTTAACTCTCTCTTTTCCAGCACTTTAGACGCAGTTGCTCCGTTGCACTTAAAGAAGATTAAAGAAAATAGTCCAACGGCACGGTACAGCGAGCACACTCAGGCCCTTAAGAGAGCAGCCAGAAAAATTAACGCGCAACTGGAAGAAAACTAAACTAGAGGTATTTCAGATTTCGTGGAAAGAGAGCTCGATTGCTTACAGAGAGGCTTTAAAAGCTGCTAGATCTGCTTATTTTTCACCCCTATTAGAAGAAAATAAACATAATCCAAGGTATTTATTTGAAACAGTGGCTAAACTAACCAAAAAGAAAGCTTCAAGCTCAGAAGTGTCCAAGCAACACAGCAGTGATGACTTTATGAACTTCTTCACTTGTAAGATTGATAATATCAGGGACAAAATTTTAACTATGCAACCGTCTACCACAGTATCGCATCAGGGAGTGCATTGTAGTCTCCCTGAGGAAAAATTTGATTCATTTGTTACTATAGGAGAGGAAGAATTCTGCAAACTAGTTAATTCATCTAAATCGACAACTTGTATGTTAGATCCTATACCGACTAAGCGCCTGAAAGAGATGTTTCCAGAGGTCATATATCCTCTTCTTAATATCATTAATTAATCTTTGTCTCTAGGATACATACCAAAAACCTTTAAACTGGCAATGATATAACCGCTTGTTAAAAAACACAACTTGATCCTACAGAATTAGTCAATTACAGGCCGATCTCAAATCTGCCTTTTCTGTCAAAGATATTAGAAAAAGCAGTATCTTCACAACTATGTTCCGTTCTAGAAAGAAATGATATCTACGAGGATTTTCAGTCCGGATTTAGACCGTACCATAGTACTGAGACTGCTCTCATTAGAGTCACAAATGATTTGCTCTTATCATCCGATCGTGGTTGTATCTCTCTATTAGTGTTACTCGATCTTAGTGCTACATTTGACACCATTGACCACAACATTCTTTTAAATAGACTAGAAAACTATGTTGGCATTAGTGGAATTGTACTAGCATGGTTTAAATCATACTTAACTGACCGTTATCAGTTTGTAGCAGTAAATGAAGAGATGTCTTATCGATCACAAGTTCAGTATGGCGTACCACAAGGCTCAGTATTAGGACCATTGCTGTTCACTCTGTACATGCTACCATTAGGAGATATCATTAGGAAACATGGAGTTAGCTTTCACTGTTATGCCGATGATACTCAGCTGTATTTTCTTCAAAACCCAACGAAACTTATCAATTCACAAAATTAACGGAATGCATAGCTGATATAAAAAATTGGATGACTAGTAACTTCCTACTACTAAATTCTGAAAAGACAGAGATTCTAATTATTGGACAAAAAACTTCCACACGTAATAACCTAGAATACTGTCTAACACTTGATGGCTGCTCTGTCAAGTCTTCGTCGTCGGTTAGGAACCTGGGTGTGCTCTTTGATACCATTTTTCCATCTTAAAAATATATCTAAAATACGCCATATGCTCTCATTGGGAAATGCGGAACAATTAGTTCATGCGTTCATGACCTCAAGGCTAGACTATTGTAATGCTCTCCTGGGTGGTTGCCCTGCACGCTTAATAAATAAACTACAGCTAGTTCAAAACGCCACAGCTCGAGTTCTTACCAGAACCAGGAAATATGTGTCACGGGTGGGTTGTGGGAAATGGACTGAGGACTCAAGTGCAGAGTGAATTGAAGGTGTTTTGATTAAGTGAAACATAAAACAAACAAACCACCAAAAGATATCCAGGTCTCAAAAAACTAAATCCAACACATGACATGGCAGGCCAGGACTCCACACGACTCAACACACATAACAATAATAACGAACGAGCACAGGACAGCAAACACAGGTAGACTAAATAGGGAGGCAAACAAAGGAGGGTAACGAGGAGGACAGGTGGGACAAATAAACCAATAATCAGATAACAAGGGGGACAAGAGCACATGGCCCAAAATAACAAAACACCCATGTGCATCACAATACTGGACAGACATGTGACAATATGACCATATTAGCCCGGTTCTGTCAACACTGCATTGGCTCCCTATTAAACATCGTATAAATTTTTAAATATTGTTGATTACTTACAAAGCACTAAATGGTTTAGCTCCGCAGTACTTGAGCGAGCTCTTAACGCATTATAGTCCTTCACGTCTATTGCAATCTCAAAATTCCGGCCAGTTGATAATTCCTAGAATATCTAAATCGCCTGCAGGTGGTAGATCCTTTTCCTATTTAGCACCAAAACTTTGGAACAGTCTTCCTACCATTGTCCGGGAAGCAGACACACTCTGTCAGTTCAAAGCTAGACTAAAAACACATCTCTTTGCCCTAGCATACACATAATACATTATAGACTTCTATAATTCAATGTTAGGCTGCATAGATTAGGTCAGCCGGAACTGGGAACACTTCCCTTAAATCTTGATGTACTCGTTACATCATAAGAAGAATGGCATCTACGCTTATATTAGTGTCTTTGTTTATCCCGAGGTTTTCCCGCAGCCTGCCGGATCTAGGCCGTATCCAGATCTGACGAAGGATATCCACCTGGACCCGATGACAATGCAGTGCTGAAGTGTCAACTATCCTCTCCCTATGGAGGATCCCTTTCCCACTCTACAGATAAAGCGTTGTGAATTTCGGCTCGCGTACCTCGAAGTGATAAAATAAAACAAAATTCTGTATCAAAATTTAGACAAGTAGTTTGTTTAGGCATGGGTTGTATGGAATTACAAACCTGCGCATATATTTTCAAAAGCACATAACTATAGAATCAATTCTGAACGAGCATGTGAACGCCGTCAGCGTTGATCCCAGTTTCGCGTTTAAAGTCTGATCATTTCGACAGAGGTGAATCAATCAAAATTAACTTTAGCTGGAAATAACATCATTCAAGAACCGCTATAAAGCCAAAAAAGTTACCTTAAAATATATGTTTATCTCTGTAAAGCTGCTTTGAAACAATCCATTGTTAAAAGCGCTATATAAATGAAGATGACTTGACTTGACTACATGTAATGTCCTTCCGATATGTATCCTTGTTTTCGCATGGGTCCGGTTGCAGCCTCTTTTTAATTAGGGAAACACTGGAATTAAAAACATTATTACAAGCTTACCTTTTTGAATCGAGCTGAGGCAAGCAGATAGTTTTGAACACTGGCTGGTTATGTATTTTCTCAAAAATGTATTTTGGATCATTTTTAACCCCAAAAAAGCTACGGACTGCAGCTTTAATGAAATGTCTAGCTTATTCATGTCAAGTTGGAAATATGTTTTTTTCTTCTTCTCAGAATTCTGAACAGATATACGTGATATGACTAAAGATTCACACTTTTGTACATTATGTCTGTCCATTTACTTAACCTCTCTTAAATATTATAAATAATTTTAAGGAAATTAAGTTATGAATGCCATTGAAGGATTGTTGGTAGAGGGTGGTGCAAAAGTCTGATCACTGGTCCAATAATGACTGAAGGCTAGATGTTCATATGAACTCTAAAGTTATTTGCAAAAGTTAAGATGGAATAAGATTGGCATAAGATATGGCCAAAGATTTTAGTTTAGAATTTCATACTTGAAACTCTTGTATCATTCTCAGGATGGATAAGGTACCCAGAGGAATGCATTTGAAACAGATGATCACACTCGGAATAGAGTGACAGTCAGGGAGATTCAAAACAGAGTGCTTGTGAAAGCTGACCGAATCAGAATGCAGGGCTACCATGACACTGAGCAGGACCCATAATCTGGTTTCATCACAGATCATTTCATCCTCTAACTATTCCATTAACCATGGTGTTCTAGTGCCAGAAAGCAGACTGATCCGAGTAGCTGGTGAGCGCTTTTCGCATGAGTGGCGCTCCAGTAATGGCTACTATTCTAGCCTGTGGTTGAAGCTACATCTGGGAAACCGCAGGCCCTTTCACTGACAGCCTCAGTAAAGAGCATCTTTCCATGGGATGGTATTTTAGCATGCCGTTTTTAAAAGCAAAGCTCGACAGTGGTCCTCACATGGTTTCGGTTGCAGAGGCTCAGCTCTTGGCTCTAAGCAGGTCACCTCATGGAGGGTATACCCCAGCTAAATACATGGTCCTACCCCCTTTCTCTCCCAACTTAAGATTCAATGATTGCATGGGCTGGCAGATGTCAGACAGGGTTCGTACAGACTCTGTCAAATGAAATTCCAGGACTTTCAAGGACTTTTCAAGCACTACTTTTTTGGATTTCAAGGACTTCAATCAGCACTTATCAAACAATATGTTTATTATTATTTGTATTTATTTTATTTTTTTTACTCAAATGACATATATGGTATCTGATGTTTCACTTCATAGAGATCAATCCATTGACCAGCACAGTCAGGCATGGGAAATCCCCTTAACCATTGAAACTGATTTTTTTCCCATGAATATATGATTGACCTGAAGATTGAAAGTAGGGATGTCCCGATCCGATCACGCGATCGGAAATCGGGGCCCGATCACGTGGTTTCAGACTCGATCGGAATCAGACGTTACCTCCCGATCAGGACTCGGATATATGTAAATTAGAGGTGTAACGGTACATGTATACGTAATTATTGAACCGTTTCGGTACGAGGCTTACGGTTCGGTACGCATACAAACCGAACGATTCCTAGGACCATTTCTCCTGCAGACAAAATCCGCGCTGGCGCGATCACCCCAACGTTGCGCAACATCAAATGGCAAACGTAATGAAAGCGTAACGAAACTGCGCTACTCATTATATTGTGCTTAACGGACCATTTATCAGGTCGGACCAGCAACATCTGTGCAGCGCGAAATCAAGCGACACTGTGCTAAGAGATCCAGTGAAGAAAACATTTGAATTCGCCACTGAAGTAATAACATTGCTGCGAGATCTAGTGAGAAGCATTCACATTTCTCCGTTATTTACCGTAGATCTCTATTAGATCAAACAGCGCTGACGTGGAAACCAGGAGAAACATTGTGCCGTGAATGAACATGGATTTAATGTTGCACTTCAAAACTCAAATATTATATAAATATATATTTAAATGTTATTTTTAATATGATTACCAAAACATTATTTGTTCATCCTTCAAAGATTACCCCCATTTATAAACCTGAAAGTTTAAAGATGTAGGAAAATTCAAACTTATTTAAAAATATTTTTTCTTTTAATAAATAGGAAATTTCTCTGGCATTTCTTTCTTTTTGCTGTATTGTATCGAACCGAACCGCAAATTTTGTGAACTGTTACACCCCTAGTGTGTGTATATATATATATATATATATATATATATATATATATATATATATATATATATATATATATATATATATATGAAGAGGTCTTTTCCAAAACGCTATAAATCCATTTCAATAGTTTTCAGGAAAATTACATTTTTTACCTAGACCCACACATTTTGTGAATATTCAATTTATCCTGTTAAAATGTTTTATTGGCTCAGTCTGAACATGTTGAACAATGATTATTAAATCAAACAACAATATTGTTTATGATAAATTAAAAGTTAATTTATTTTTTTTCCAAAACGCTATAAATCCATCATTTTTTTCCAAAACTGTATGGTTTGTCTTTAAAAAAAAAAAAACGAGAGCATGTAACATATAATCAGGGGCTCATACTATAAATTAAATTTAGTAACACATTTAGGCTAAAAGTCATTTGGTGCAGAACCTGAAAATAGTAATGATATCAATAGCTATTCAATAAGTTATTTAGTAATACATTCAGAGTCATTTTTAGTAAAGTGTCAAACCTGTAACAAGTAGGACCAATTTGTCCACTACATATGCGTAAAAAAAACAAATTATTAAAAATATTTAATAATGATAACGATATTCAAAAGTAGTGATGGGCACCCCTCCACCACACACACACACACACACACACACATGCGTGTATAGGCTACACAGCATGTGAACAAAGCGGAGCGGCGTGACGCTTATAGGCTAAGTTTAAAAAAAAAACTTAAACATACGTTTCATATTTATGTTTAATAATATAGGCTAATGTTATTTTTTTTATTTAATCTATGTTGATTATATGAAAAGGGAACCGCATGAGATGAGTATGATAGGATCATAAGATGACCAATATATCGGAAAACATTTGGAATGGGTCAGACATGATTTTGACCACTTATTAAGTTTTGTTTAGTAGAAAGCCTTGCTTTAAAGTGAATTTCGTTTTGTATAAATTGTATCTTCATTTTAATCAATGTTTCATCAACAAATTGACTGGATTAATAATAAATAAATAAGCAAATATATAGCAGACATATAATCAGGACACGGAAGCGCCCGCGCGTGATCTGGAGAGCATCACATAAATGAACCGAAACACAGCGATACTTGCCTCACAATCCTGAGAAGTATATCTATAAAAAGCTTGAAATGTCTACATTTAAACAAAACAATAAAAAACGAAAAGAAATTGGCTACTCTCTGCGTATGTAGGCTAATTCAAAGTGTGCATTTCTCTCTATAGGCGCGTTCACTACTGCGAAGATGGCGAGTCAGCATATCAACTTTATCTTTTCAGCTATATCTGACAGAAAACACTAATTAAAAAATAAACAATTCAAAAGTTTCATGCATAGGCCTAATCATTACTTTTGTCGGTTCTTTGTGGCAAGCTTTATGCGTGAGATGCGGAATAGGCAATTAAAAAAATGGTCATTATGGTTTCTCTCCCATATTTAAATAATTAAATCAATAGAAATATGTGATTAAACTTAAATGAACTACTAAACTCACTCATTTTGAGGAATAAATGAACATAAACAAACCTCTGTTCAGAGCGCCACCCTGTTGGATTGCGTAGAACGTTCACCGAATTCTGATTAGTCGAGAGGATTTATCGCGTTTAGGCTAAAAATAGGTTTGGCGCTTATCGCGTTTTGGAAAGAAACTGCATCTTGTAGTACATTTTAAAGGAAATGTAGCGATTTGGCATGAAATGTTGATGGAGCAGTGAATAGGTTCAGTGCACAGCAACATGACATGACAAACTCATTTTTTTTAAAAATGGCGTTTATCGCGTTTTGGAAAAGACCTCTTCATATATATATATATATATATATGTCACAGTTGTGGTGCGGGTTGAAGAAGAGTCTGAGGCAAGAAGGCTCCAATGCAAAGATTTACTTCATAAGAAACTCAAAACAGGTACAGGCAGGCAAACGGGCAGACAAAACTCACCCTAATACAACTATACATAGACGACGACCGACAAAGAATGAATGAACAGAAGCAAACCAAATACAAGCATGAATCAAACATAATAAGGTGAAAACAGGTGACACTGATGATGATAACGAGGGACAGGTGGATAATGAGGGAGTGAGTTCAGGTGTGGAAACGAGGAGGATTCTGGGAAGTGTAGTGCAGACACAAAGACAGACTGGTGCAGACGAGGACTGTGACATTACTCCCCCCTCCCAGTAGGCGTGACCTCACGCCGTAGAACAGGGGTGGGAGGGTGGGCATCCTGGAGTCTGTGATAGGAAGGCGGACCGGGTGCAGCTGGACAGACTCCAGGATGGTCCAGGCGGCCATGGCGGAGCAGGACGTGGGCGTGGCCATGACGGAGCAGGACGTGGGCGTGGCCATGACGGAGCAGGACGTGGGCGTGGCCAGGGCGGAGCAGGACGTGGGCGTGGCCAGGGCGGAGCAGGACGTAAGCTTGGCCAGGGCGGAGCAGGACGTGGGCATGGCCACTGCGGAGCAGACGAACCCTCGGGCGTCCATGGCGGAGCTGTTGGACCCTCGGGTGTCCATGGCGGAGCTGTTGGACCCTCGGGCGTCCAGGATGGTGTGGACCCTTCGGGCGGCCATGGCGGAGAGGATCCTTCGGGTGGTCCTGGTGGTGAGGACCCTTCGGGTGGCCATGGTGGTGAGGACCCTTCGGGCGGCCATGGTGGTGAGGACCCTTCGGGCGGCCATTGCGGAGACCTATGGCGAAGGGGTCTCTGGGCTGGACGGGACCAGCGGCGAAGGGGTCTCTGGGCTGGACGGGACCAGCGGCGAAGGGGTCTCTGGGCTGGACGGGACCAGCGGCGAAGGGGTCTCTGGGCTGGACGGAACCAGCGGCGAAGGAAGCTCAGGGCTGGACGGGACCAGCGGCGAAGGCTTGATGCAGGACGGATCTGTCTCAGGCCGGGCAGGCATGACGTGAATCGTCTCAGGCTGGGCAGGCTGGACGTGAACCGTCTCTGGCTGGGCAGGCTGGACATGAACCGTCTCTGGCTGGGCAGGCTGGACATGAACCGTCTCTGGTGCAGGATCAGCGGGCTCTGAGCTGGACGGAACCAGCGGCGAAGAGGGCTTGGTGCTGGACGGGACCAGCGGCGAAGGGGTCTCTGGGCTGGACGGGACCAGCGGCGAAGGAAGCTCAGGGCTGGACGGGACCAGCGGCGAAAACTTGATGCAGGACGGATCTGTCTCAGGCTGGGCAGGCATGACGTGAATCGTCTCAGGCTGGGCAGGCTGGACGTGAACCGTCTCTGGCTGGGCAGGCTGGACGTGAATCGTCTCTGGCTGGGCAGGCTGGACGTGAACCGTCTCTGGCTGGGCAGGCTGAACCGTCTCTGGCTGGGCAGGCTGGACGTGAACCGTCTCTGGCTGGGCAGGCTGGACGTGAACCGTCTCTGGTGCAGGATCAGCGGACTCTGAGCTGGACGGAACCAGCGGCGAAGAGGCCTTGGTGCTGGACGGGACCAGCGGCGAAGGGGTCTCTGGGCTGGACGGGACCAGCGGCGAAGGGGTCTCTGGGCTGGACGGGACCAGCGGCGAAGGGGTCTCTGGGCTGGACGGGACCAGCGGCGAAGGGATCTCTGGGCTGGACGGGACCAGCGGCGAAGGGGACGATGCAGGATGGATCTGTCTCAGGCTGGGCAGGCATGACGTGAATCGTCTCAGGCTGGGCAGGCATGACGTGAACCGTCTCTGGCTGGGCAGGCTGGACGTGAACCGTCTCTGGCTGGGCAGGCTGGACATGAATCGTCTCTGGTGCAGGATCAGCGGGCTCTGAGCTGGACGGAACCAGCGGCGAAGAGGGCTTGGTGCTGGACGGGACCAGCGGCGAAGGGGTCTCTGGGCTGGACGGGACCAGCGGCGAAGGGGTCTCTGGGCTGGACGGGACCAGCGGCGAAGGGGTCTCTGGGCTGGACGGGACCAGCGGCGAAGGGGTCTCTGGGCTGGACGGAACCAGCGGCGAAGGAAGCTCAGGGCTGGACGGGACCAGCGGCGAAGGGGTCTCTGGGCTGGACGGAACCAGCGGCGAAGGAAGCTCAGGGCTGGACGGGACCAGCGGCGAAGGCTTGATGTAGGACGGATCTGTCTCAGGCTGGGCAGGCATGACGTGAATCGTCTCAGGCTGGGCAGGCTGGACGTGGACCGTCTCTGGCTGGGCAGGCTGGACGTGAACCGTCTCTGGCTGGGCAGGCTGGACGTGAACCGTCTCTGGCTGGGCAGGCTGGACGTGAACCGTCTCTGGCTGGGCAGGCTGGACGTGAACCGTCTCTGGCTGGGCAGGCTGGACGTTAACCGTCTCTGGCTGGGCAGGCTGGACGTGAACCGTCTCTGGCTGGGCAGGCTGGACGTGAACCGTCTCTGGTGCAGGATCAGCGGGCTCTGAGCTGGACGGAACCAGCGGCGAAGAGGGCTTGGTGCTGGACGGGACCAGCGGCGAAGGGGTCTCTGGGCTGGACGGGACCAGCGGCGAAGGGGTCTCTGGGCTGGACGGAACCAGCGGCGAAGGAAGCTCAGGGCTGGACGGGACCAGCGGCGAAGGGGTCTCTGGGCTGGACGGAACCAGCGGCGAAGGAAGCTCAGGGCTGGACGGGACCAGCGGCGAAGGCTTGATGTAGGACGGATCTGTCTCAGGCTGGGCAGGCATGACGTGAATCGTCTCAGGCTGGGCAGGCTGGACGTGAACCGTCTCTGGCTGGGCAGGCTGGACGTGAACCGTCTCTGGCTGGGCAGGCTGGACGTGAACCGTCTCTGGCTGGGCAGGCTGGACGTGAACCGTCTCTGGTGCAGGATCAGGGGTCTCTGGGCTGGACGGGACCAGCGGCGAAGGGGTCTCTGGGCTGGACGGGACCAGCGGCGAAGGGGTCTCTGGGCTGGACGGGACCAGCGGCGAAGGGGTCTCTGGGCTGGACGGGACCAGCGGCGAAGGGGTCTCTGGGCTGGACGGGACCAGCGGCGAAGGGGTCTCTGGGCTGGACGGGACCAGCGGCGAAGGGGTCTCTGGGCTGGACGGGACCAGCGGCGAAGGGGTCTCTGGGCTGGACGGGACCAGCGGCGAAGGGGTCTCTGGGCTGGACGGGACCAGCGGCGAAGGGGTCTCTGGGCTGGACGGGACCAGCGGCGAAGGGGTCTCTGGGCTGGACGGGACCAGCGGCGAAGGGGTCTCTGGGCTGGACGGGACCAGCGGCGAAGGGGTCTCTGGGCTGGACGGGACCAGCGGCGAAGGGGTCTCTGGGCTGGACGGGACCAGCGGCGAAGGGGTCTCTGGGCTGGACGGGACCAGCGGCGAAGGGGTCTCTGGCCGGACGGTCTCTGGCGGAAGAAGGTCAGGAAGGTCGTCAAAAAGCTCAGACTCAGGCTCGGCAGAACATGACTCAGGGCCCACAGTGAGGGAGGATCCACAAACCCATAAGGTGTGGTCGATGAACTCGACAAAAGGGAGATGAAGATCTCCCAACAGCAGCATCTGGGAAAGTAGATCGTCCATCCCACTCCAGAATTGCTGCTTGAGAGATTCCTCATCTCTACTCAAGTCCTGATAAAGGTTGATATAGACCTCTACATACTCCTCCAGTGATCGTCCATCCTGGGAAATCCAGTGATCTGCCTTCATGCTAACTCTCTTATTCCTCATGGTCGGTCGTTCTGTCACAGTTGTGGTGCGGGTTGAAGAAGAGTCTGAGGCAAGAAGGCTCCAATGCAAAGATTTACTTCATAAGAAACTCAAAACAGGTACAGGCAGGCAAACGGGCAGACAAAACTCACCCTAATACAACTATACATAGACGACGACCAACAAAGACTGAATGAACAGAAGCAAACTAAATACAAGCATGAATCAAACATAACAAGGTGAAAACAGGTGACACTGATGATGATAACGAGGGAACGGTGGATAATGAGGGAGTGAGTTCAGGTGTGGAAACGAGGAGGATTCTGGGAAGTGTAGTGCAGACACAAAGACAGACTGGTGCAGACGAGGACTGTGACAATATATATATAGCCTATACTCATTATTTTTTTATACACTTTTAAATTTTTTAAAAAAATTTGTTTACATGCCTGCCGGGTATTTTAAGTTGAGGTGCTTTTTGTTTTTATATTAGACTTTTTCTATATTTACTGTTGCACTAAAGTCCAAAAGTGAAGATTTTATGTTATTTATTACTTGATTGTTCAAGCTACCTCACAGACGTGCTCTGTTTGAATGTTAAAATAAGATGAGTTAAATAAAAAATAAGGAACATCCTGGATCTGTTTTTTCTCTCTTCTTTATTCTTTTTTTAATGTATTATAAGTATCGGATCGGGACTCGGTATCGGTAGATACTCAAAATCAAATGACTCGGACTCGGACTCGAGGGCAAAAAAACCTGATCGGGACATCCCTAATTGAAAGTTGTATTATATACTTATCATATACTTAATATCATGCTCACAGCCATGATAAATAGCTCTATATCTCAGACGGGCTGCAGTGTTGATTTAGTGCGTTGAAAAAAACGAAATATTTTTAATTAGGGATGCAGCAATATCACTTTTTGCAGAACGAGTCCGATACCGATACCGTAACTGGTCCCTGAATTTTCACTGCATTTGTAATTTATAAATGTATTAGTAGATAAACCAAAATAATATAAATCATTAGTTGGCTTAATTTGTTCATCAAATATATATTTCTTTCAATTATTTTCATGCTTAATTAAACCTGCTAAAATGCATTGTATGAGCTTCTGTTCCTGTTCATTCTATTGCTCTATCATATTTTATCTTTCATTGAATAGCACAGCACATATTTAGACTAAAGCAGCTCCTGAAGGGCTCAGTGCTGAGGATTGGGTCAGTGGTACCCATGTTTAGACACCAGTGAAATACCAATTATTTAATCCAATTTTGATACTACAACAAAAACTACCAGCCTAATTAATGTGAATTTAAAACATTATTAAAGGTAAGCAGTCAGTAACAAAATAAGAACGAATAATCAACTTACAAATGAATACAATAGAACACAGAAAGGCTACAAATGAAATAAACAGTGTTTTTAGAGTATTTCGGGTAGATCTAACACGTACAGAAATTTGAATAAAATAATCGAATGTGAAAAAATTGCATATTCATTACTAGATAAATTAAATATAGATGGATCTTTTTGTAAAGTTGAAAAGGGTAGCCTATTTAGTCAAGAGCAGTGAGTAATTTATTTGTCCATTGTTTGATTAACATTAAAACAGCAGTGGGTTTATTAAACTGCTGCCCCTTTAAGACTGAACACACGGACCCCATTTGAACATGCGTTCACTTGAGATATAACTGACTTTGTTTACTAGAATACTCTCCACGATATACTCTTTTACATCATTTTGTGTGAATTCGTCCGTACAAGCGCAAGACGTGAAAGACAATTTAATTCAGTATTCGCGCGCTGAGACGCTGGTTTGTGGGGCGCACACTGATGTTTGCGTTCATGGAAGGTCTTGACCTGCAGGCTGCAAACGTCCAGTAATAATGTAGGGAGTCACTCGTTATACATAAATCAGGTAACAGTTCATGTTTTACTTGCATATACAATTTATTTTTCATCCAAATAACACGTGCTGAGTGAACGATCAGCAATCAAGAGCATTCAACAGAACTGCGCTCTCTCTCGTCAGTTAACGTTAATAATAAGCTACATCACATGCCTCGTTTTATTTTCTTTGCCATTGACATCCGACTGAACTACAAACCTTCCACTGATGTCCGTTAAAAGGGATGCGTCTGTTCCGCTGCGCTCAATCCACAATACTTACTATACAAACGCTGCCTGGTAGGCCTATCGGTTGTTGGTATCGGAGCATTTTTACGAGTACGAGTACATGAACTCGGTATCGGTGCATCCCTATTTTTAATAATTCAAGCACTTTTCAAGTACCTCTTCAAAAATGTGACTGTTTTCAAGGGTTTTCCAGGTCTTAAATTTCAAAAAGTCAAATTCAAGTACTTCAAGCACTTTAAGCACCTTGTACGAACCCTGGGCAGAGACATATGGCGCTTTTCCACTACACAGTACCAGCTCGCCTCGGCTCGACTCGCCTTGGCTCGCCTCGACTCGGCTCGCTTTTCGCTCCGTTTTCCATTGCAGAAAGTACCGCCACAAATAGTACCCGGTCGTCATAGCGCTGCCTTTCGTTCCTCGTTGCCCTATCAAGCTCTCGCTGGATCCTCTCTTCGGCAACCAAACAAAGGAAAGTCTGCACCTCCTCGTTTGACCACGGCGTATTCTTCCAAATTGCCATAATAATAGTAGTAAGTTTAGTAACTATCTCTGGCCAAACTATTTAAAAATGGCGGGGTTATTTATTCTGGATACTCCATCTGGCGCGTGCAATGATGACGCAGATTCTCTGTGACCAATCAGCAGTCGGCATTGTTTTCACGTCACATTTTAGTATCGCCTTAGCTTGCTTAGAACCTCGCCGGAGGTGGTACGAAAAAAAGTAACCGAAAGCAGGTACAGGTACAACTTTTACACAGTGGAAAAGCAAACAAAGGCGAGTCGAGCCGAGCCGAGGCGAGCTGGTACTGTGTAGTGGAAAAGCGCCATTAGAGTGGAACTGTACATCAATAAACAGACTTTGCCTCTGCCAAAGCTCATTAAGGCTCATGTTCTCCACTTATCTACATGGCAGACAGACCCTTCTTCCTATAGGCTCATTCCATGTAACATGTGATGTGGCATTTTTAGACCACACTCAAAAGAATTATTTGTGCTGCTTGTTAAATTTACTTAATTAAAATGAGCTGAAGCAATACAATTTTGTTTCATTGTCATTTCCCCTTCATTTCATTATGCTCAGTCCACCTAAATTTGTACAATGAAAGATAACAATATTTTTTGTGTTGGGAAACATGAATCATTTTTGATGCATTAACTGAAACTAGGCAGTGGATTTAGGCTAGTTCCGGGCTTGCTTTGCATAGGACTGGATTATTTTATGAGTTTTTTTAGAAAAGGGAAAGACTTGTTAGTGTTTAATGTTCAGTTAGGTCGGACATTTAAAAGAGATTCTGTTGAAATTGTTTGTGGTTACCACTGTGCTGAAGAGTAGAGATTGTGGTTAGGTTGTGGGTGGCGGTATTAAGACTATCATGTTGCTTTATTCATTGGGCCATAGCTATGGTAGCATCAATGCAGTGATAAGTAACATGGAAGCTATAGAAAGTTATTTAGCATGTAAAAATGTGCTGTTAGTTATTAATTATAACTTAAAGCAAGATGATTTGATAACAATGCTGCTCTTTCCCATACGCAGATTATGCCACCTGTGTACGTCAACTGGCCCCGCCCCCCATCAGACAAACAATACGGAGATTCTGTATAAATGTAATGTTCAATATTGCATTAAGAATAAACAATAAGAAACCACACATATATTTGCCATAACTGTGAAGTGTCGATGAGGGGTACATTTTTAAGTACTATTTCACTGAAATTATGCATTAAATCCCTCTATATCTTGAAAGTATCATAATATATTGTATTGTAAAATATATATTTTTTAGCTCATGTCTTTTATTTATTCTTGCCCACAAACACAACTTTTATACTGAACACATTCATACATACATACAACCTCTCCCATGCTGTGAGGCACTGTTTGATGTCTCTGTTGCTGACATCTAGTGACCAGCATGAAAAGGAACAGAAGCTCTGTCCGAATAATTCATGTCTCATATGTGTTGCCCACAGCTGATTAACTGACCTAAGGCAGAGAACTATGCATGTGAAAACAGAACTAGCCAGCAAAATAGGTTCTCAGCTTCTCACTTACACAAAAAAGAATCAGTGCCAACATGATTGATTGTAACAACTACCACAAGCGTTTATAAAAGCAGAGATTTTACTTTATGTAGCTGGTGAAAATAGCTGAGACTTTTTGTGTACTGCAACAGACCTTTTTGGAGTATTTGGAGCTTTAAGGCCCGTACACACCGGGACGAATATCGGCGCACGTTATTCGCCAGCGTTTTTCAACGCGTTTTTTGTGTTCACACCCAAGCGATTTTCTCTGACGATGAGCCGAGTGAACATGCAAATTCATTCCCTGACATTAGATGGCGCCCATTTGCTCTGCAATACCACGCCATAACAGTTCTCTTTTATCAAGATTTTTGTAGTCGCTGTCGCGTTTGTCATGTAGTTCTTTATGTTCCGACACCAACGAGACCAGCAGCTCTACATTCATCTTGCCTTGCATCTTCCTCGTCTTATTTATTCCCGGCAGTGTAGACGCTACTTGGCGTATATCTTCTTCGCCGTTACGTGTGTGTGCTCAGCAAGACCGTTTTGTGTTTGAGCGCCCCCAAGTTGTGTTTTACTGTAACTTCAGAAGCTCCAGACACGTGAGCAAAAGCGGCAATCTCATTGGTCGGATAGTTTTTGACGCGGCGTGTCAAACTAAAAAAATGAACGAGGCGTTTTTTAAAAAGTGACGCTTTTACGCGTGGCGTTTATCTCGTCGGTGTGCACACTCACATTGGCGCCCTTTGTTTAGTCACGAGGCGTCAAACATCGGCGAATATCGCGCGCGAAATTCGTCCCGGTGTGAACAGGCCTTTAGAGTACCATATTTTGTAGTATGAATCTGAAGAACATGTCAAGTCAAGTCAAGTCACCTTTATTTATATAGCGCTTTTTACAATACAGATTGTATCAAAGCGCTTCACAGTGATAACATGAAAACAATATAACAAAGTTTGTTTCTAAAAGATATTGCGTCAACGTCCACCTTAAGTAAGGCAGATCAATAATATTATTGAATATTAAATGTCCCCAACTAAGCAAGCCAAAAGCCAAGGCAACAGTGGCAAGGAACCAAAACTCCATCAGGGACAGAATGGAGAAAAAAACCTTGGGAGAAACCAGGCTCAGTCGGGGGGCCAGTTCTCCTCTGGCCAACGAAGGAACAGTGCATGATTCGGGCAGCATTACAAGTCAGATTTGATCGGAACATTTCGAGTATTTTTTGGAAGTCCAAGTATGCACGCTGGTCTTAAGACGAGTTGTTGAGGATCAGTGCCGTCCACCATAGAGAGTCCATATCGCCCGTGTTGAGTCGTCACTTCATAGGCTTTGTGATTGGAGCATCTGAAGTCTCCGTGAGAGGCTGGATACAAACTGGAGCTGACGAATGCCATTTTCTCAGGACTCGCGTCCCGAGATAACAGCAGAAAAGCAAAGGGAAAATAATTAGCGTAGCTGCTGTTCATAATGATGATTTCCATAACACAGGCGTAAATGACAAAACATGAGGACAGTGACTCTTGCGTCCCAAAATCACCCCCCTCCGTCCCCCACTCAACTCAGCCCAGCTTACTGACCTCTACGTCCCTCCTGCTGCTGAGACCTAACCACAATCTCACAATCTCTCCGCAACCCAACCATACGCGCCAACCCGTTGACTAAGGCTGTCGAGCCCCACTGGTGCGTTAATAGGCAGTTTCAGTGGACAACGGTTCCGTATGGCATACTACCTACCGCAACACAATATCTGCCCAACCACCCGTCATTCACGCAATATACACAGGAACGTAATGACTGCAAATACTATGCAACCTATATAGATAACCTACAGTCTCTTCAAGTTTTATAGTATTAAATGCAACATGTACATGTATCAAAAGAACATGTGATACTTGCACACTAATCTGTGCTTTACATGTTTGCTTTTAAGTTGCCTTCTGGGGACAGAATAATTGCCTTATCCATGCTTAAAATGGTACTCGAGTTTCTTGCTTGGTTTAGATTCACTCTGTAAATTTGCTGATGCAAAGCTTTGTGGTTAGATAACTAAAAGCTGCAATTGAAGCCATGTCTATTTAAAAGAGACGTATATTTTAAACATGTACTTTGTTGCAAATGGAATATTAGTCCTTGATCTTGTGGAGCTTACAAAACAGATTTAAAAAGGAAATACAATCAATTATTTAGATTACTCTGTGATGTCATTATATTTGATGAGACGTTATCTTTGATTATTTTCTTCTGCATATACACAATCCAGTTTCCGAAACAGATCCATGGCAATTTAGCAAGACAACACAGGAGGGACATCCTTTGTAACTTATAACATGTCATTGTGGAGTGAAGAAGCCAAACAGACACTTTTTGTTTGTACTTCTGTCCTGCAACTGTCACAAGATGACAAGTTTGTCTTTTTGTTGTCTTTGTCACTGTACAGGGTATCACCTGGGAATAGACTTAATCACTGGCCTACCTCCATCCAACAAAAATACCTGCATCCTAGTAGCTGTTGACCGCTTCTTTAAAGCCTTCAAACTAATCCCATTCAAAGATCTACCCACTGCCATGGAAACAGCCAAGGCCCTTTTTAATCACGTCTTCAGTAACTTTGGATAACCAGAAGACATTGTGTCAGATAGAGGCTCACAATTCACTTCTCATGTCTGGAAAGCCTTCTTTCGTCTTCTCGAAGTATCAGTGAGCTTGTGTTCAGGCTATCACCCCCAGATCAACGGCCAAACCGAATGCAAGATTCAAGAAATTAGACGTTACCTGCGGTCATACTGCCACCATCATCAACATAGCTGGAACCACTTCCTACCGTGGACCGAGTATGCACAGAATTCTCTTCGTCAGAACACCACAGGACTCACCCCTTTCCAGTGCATACTCGGCTACCAACCGCCCCTGTTTCCCTGGTAAGGTGACCCATCCGAGGTTACAGCTGTCAACCATTGGTTTCGAGAGGGTGTGGGACTCAGCTCGTGTTCATCTACAAGGGGCAGTCCAGAGGTACAAGAGCCAGGCCGACACCAGAAGAGCTGATACACCCACCTACCATCCAGGACAGAAGGTCTGGCTCTCCACCAGGGACATCCACCTCCGACTGCCCTGTCGTAAGCTGAGTCCCAGATTCATCGGCCTATTCACCACTGACCGCCAAATCAAGGATGTGACTGTGGCGAGGGGGGCGTGGTTCAGCGAAGTCTGTAGCCTGAGAGCGAGGGCGGAACCGAGCGGTGAGTAAGTGGGTCAAGAGCAAATGACAAACACCTGTTTGTGATTTCAGTAATTGGCGTGAGGAGACCGCATATAAGCGGGCCGTGCTGACAGCAGTTTGAGACAGGGACTGGAAGCTCGTGCATGCTGCCGTTTGTGTCTGTAGATCGGGAAGCTGTGAACAGCGGAAAGAGTGTTGCTTCATCGGCATCCTGAGAAGCTGTAGCCAGCGGGAAGAGTTTTTGTTTTACATGTGAATTGAGTTCACAATTCTGAGTTAGTTGTGAGAGCGCCAGAGAGCGCAGTGAAAAGAGCATTACTAATTAAGTGCACGAGCTTCACTCTTTGCCGAACCTGAGTCTTCTTCCATCACCCACCCACGAATCCTGAGTATTATCACAGTGACATACTGCCTCATCCTGCCTCCACAGTACAGAATATCACCCAGTTTTCACATGTCACTGTTAAAACCTTATCATGCCTCTCTTCTCCCTTCATCCACAGGACCTGGTGCTGCCAATGTACCTCCTCACTGTTCATTTCATCCTCGACTCCCGGCAATGAGGCAACCTCATTGAATAGCTTGTGGACTGGGAGGGGCGTGGACCCGAGGAGAGATCATGGGTTCCATGTAACGACATCCTAGATCCTACTCTACTCACCTGTCATTTGAACTGCTTATGCACATCACTCACCTGTCTGCCGATCTTCCAGATCACCACCAACAGTTTAATAAAGAACTTTATTACTTTTGTTACTTTTACCTCTGTGTCTCCTCTCCTGTTTCGTGGCAGATAGGCATCGTGTCCCTATAGGCAGAGGTGAATCAGCTGAGAGACAGCTGATGTGAGCTTGACTAACATGACCTGCCAGAACTAACGCTACGCTTGATTTTCATTATTTCACAAATACAAATGCCTAAAGTTATTCCAAACCTGTGTGTCTCACTGCCTGAAACTGGTTTGTGCCATTGTGGAATTGGTTGATTATATTCCCAGCAGCTAAACAAAAAGGCGAGGAAACTTTCAGGACAATTAAAGTATAAGTTCAAACGAGCTGCATTAATGAAGACCTGGTAAGTGAATCAGGATCAGATGAACAGCATACTGTAGTTTAATAGCAGAAAAGTACACTATTGCTGCTCTACTGTGATTATGATCTCAGCAGATCCTTTGGTCTAAAGCTAATTTTAGGCAAGTACACGTTAAATTGACGAATACTTTAACAAGTAGGTGAAGACTCACAATGATTAAAATAAAAGCTTAAAATGAAATAAGAAACCAGTGCCAATACAGTTGTGGAGCTCAAGGGACATGTAAAACACAGACATGTGCTACAATGAAAGCTACAAAGATAGAACACTGTTAACCTGTTCCAGTCTTTAGGTTGTGTCCATACTGAGACACCCTACTTTTGTAAACACTAATGTTTACATAAGAATCAGACAGTTTCTGAAAGCTAGGACAAGTCCTGTCCTGTAGAAGAGTTAAACAAAGGCTGTATCAGATGACAGGTATCACTTGTTAGGGTGTAGTTTACTTTTGTGTGCACAGCAACAGTTAGGACATGTTAAAGTATTATCTAAAAGTATATATTTTGTTTAATAATTAAGTATATATTTATTAAAAATAAAATTGTATACACATATAATGGATTTTATTTATTTGAACTTCTGGCCATTGTATCAAATTTATGATTTCATTAGGTTTGATCTGAAGTCAAGTTTCAGGCTTCAGGCACAGACAAACTACAGTTTCAGAATGGTCAATAATTTTTTTATAAAGCAATGTAATAAAAACTAGTCTTAAAGAACTCAAGATCCATGTGTATAGAACAGAAACTCACTTTCATCTTTATCATTCCACACCATTACTTCTTGCTGCTCAACCTAAGTCCCTAAAAGAAAATGTGGAAGCTCAATTTATTCATGTTTTGATTCTTTCAGCATGCTGATTTAAAATTGCCTTAATCCAGTGATAGATGAGTGGCCTGTCTGTCTCTACTGCCTGTCAAAGCTACCCTTATTAGTAATCAGATTAAAGATCACTAAGCCAGAAAGTGTGTGAAAACTTGGAATAACAGATAAATGCCCAAACAGTCTGTGAGCTATGAAACAGAAACACAGGCATATGGTCTTTCAGAAAGAAATCCCAGAATACATTGTGTCAAGTTAAGGGGGAAAAAATCCAAGACTGTGTACGAGGTAAACACAGGTAGATTGTAAATGAACTTATTTTTAGTAATGAACTGCATTGTTAAAGTCCCCATGAATTCAAAATTGACCATACTTACTTTGTTTGCCTAAATTGATCGTTTTGTGGTGAACAATTCATCCATGCAAGTCAATCCACACAAAAACATTTTTTGGCTTCGTAATCTTTAATCAAAATCTGAAATTTCCCCTCCCCTCTGCATTGGAGGACCTTCCCTGATGACGTAGGTTTGACGGTTTGGGTGTCTGCTTAACATCTGTAACCACGCCCCTCCAACTGACAGTAGACAGGCTGAATGAAAACACCTACTTTTCTAGATCCAATCAGGTGCTAGTTGGAAAAAAAGCCACGCCCACTATTTTGCCTCATTTAGCATTCCGTTTCTCTCGGAAATACGTCACAACACTGGAGAAAAGTCGTTTTCAACTTCCGGTTCACGGGGACTTTAAAAATAGTTCTGTATAATTAAAAAAGTAATAATTTTATTGAGGGTTGCATTCATTGGTACCAAATTAGCTATTAGTATTATGTTATACTTTCTTTAATGTATTGCCATCTGTCAATATTAGACATATAATTTAAATTGTATTTAAATGTACATTTAATTGTGCATGGTCTTTTTCTGCTATTTTTTGTGGACATTTAACCCTCACTTAAATGTATTCTTTATTCACACACACATTCACACACATTATAACATTGTGATATCTAAATCCATTTGTGCATTTAAAATGAATAATTTTGTTTTAAATTTATTTCGGCAAAATATTATTTTAATATCAGCCATTTACTGGTTATCAGCCATTACAGAAAAAAAATTTGTGGCTTATCAATATAGTCCAAAATTTTTATATTGTGCATCCCCAATTTCATTAGTTATTTATATGCCCTAATTGCGTATCATAAAAGTCGCTGCCTATGCATATCATTGCATGATGTTTAGGATCCTGCCTAATAAAACAAAATCATTCTAGCTGTATAGGTGTAACATAAAAAAATTCGTATTTTTTACAAATAAATCTATGTTTGTTAGTTTACTTGGATAATCGCTTAATTTAGATTTATAGCAAAAACATTTTGTATGAATATTTACTGCTGGATTTGGCTGATGCAATGAACACTATGCACATGGTGACGACGTACTGCAACATAAATCTAGCAACCTTTCTCATATTTCCATTGTTTTAATTATTTAGAGTAATTTTATTACACTATTGTCTATAACAGGTGCGACCGTTGTAGGGTCGTGCCAAGGCACAACAGCTTGAAGCTTTGATGCTTGAAACTGAAAGCATCAAAGGAAACTTTCCAAATCCATTATTTCAGTTGTTGGAAGCTTTGCAACAGTATGGATTACCTTAGCCTCAGGTATACTACAGAGAATCCGTTTACGGTCTTTTCGCGCCACATCCAGTGTAGACAGAATCATGATTTTAATGGTTTCTTGCTTTTGACATGTCGCGATGCCCCGCTCACATCTGTTGTAAACAGGGTGTAGCAGTATTATACGTGTAACATTACCTTGCTATTACTATATAAAAAGGTAAACCTTGCAAGATTTCGAGAGTCGAGCCTGACCTCACAGTACGGATCCACTTTTGCGACACGACTGTCGTGCGATGTCGAGAAGTCTTTTTTTAATCGGACGTCTAGAACAAATGGGACCCGCGAGAGACTTCCCCAGTCTCCATGTGATCTACTTCTATTGGATGGACCAATTGACGCGCAGCATTTTTCCAAATGCAGCGCCCCCTTCCCGGGATGCTTTACGGGCGCGTTAAAGTCGCTTGACGTCACCCATAGGAATAAAGTGGAGTGCGGCGTGACAGAAGTGTCGCACGGACGAGTGGATCCGCACCGTTAGGCTGGCGAGTAGTGCATTATGTGAATTAATGTATTAAATGAGCAGCTGTGTTGGTAGTAGCATTGTAGTCAATCTCTACTGCATAATACTTATTACATATAATGAAAAAAACTAATGCATGTCATATCAATGTGTATTCACATGAGTTACTTCTACATTTAATTTTATTGATGCTTTTTCATTTGAATATGTTTCTGCTACACAAAAACCAAGGCAATATTTTTATAAGCAGGGAGGCCCCCAAAGAAAAACAAATAGTAAGACTGCATACTGTTCCCTTTCGAAGGGAACTCGCACTGCGTTGATGCTTTGGGGAACGCCTCAGGCGTGACAGGTGTCTGAAATCACCATCAAATCACGTCAATCACATTGACCGGCGACAGCCCGTGAATCATTAACGTGAATGATTAACGTGCGACCTGGAAGTATATAAGGGCGCCTTGCAAACATGACAAATCATCTCATCGTCTTCAGGGACTGTTTGTATGAAACGCTTTTCAGCTTACGTCAGAAAAAGGTAAGAGATGAAACGCACAGCTAAGGCAGATTGTTTTCGTAAGTGTGCCGACCCGTGTCCGAGGTTTCTGACACCGGCTGACACACACGAGCTGTGCGTTTTTTGCCTAGGAGAAGAGCACGCACGGGAGGTTCTCGAGGGAGCCCTCTGTGCGAACTGCGAGCGTTTTTCTCTTAAAACGCTCCGCTCTCGTCTATCCCTCTTCTCGAGTGAAGGGGGTTTAGCATCTGGTCCCCATGGGGCGGGTCCCGCTCGTGCCGAGGCCGAGCGACGACTAACGTCATGGGGTTCCCAGATGGAGCTTGTCGATCGCCTCGAGAGGGCTGTTAACCTCTCAGACAATCCGACGGCTGACGAGGGCGAACTGCAGGTCGATGGGGATGATTACTCACCGACTGTTCCTGCAGTTGCGGCTCTTCCGGACGCGCAGGAGATGGTTGAGGAGGTTTTAGATCAGGTAGATCCTGAACCTCCTCAGCCACCCTGCCCCGTGTATGCAGAGCTGGTGGATGTGATGGAGCGCGCTGCTGATAGCGCGCTAGAGGAGAGACCGCTCGCGGTAGGCTCGATGATCGGTTTCTCCCCGGCCATACACCACCAGCTCGGGTGAGCCTTCAATTCCTTCCTGATCTTCACTTGGAGATCGAGAAGGCATGGAAGAACCCATAATCTGCCCGTATTCACCAACATCAGCGGGCCAGTTTCGCTGATGTTGAGGGGATCGGAGAGCATGGGTACGTGTCAATGCCGCCTATTGACGAGACATTCGTGAACTATCTCGTATCTGGGCGGGCAGCGACACTGAGAGCTCAAACCCTGCCATCCAAACTGCTGAAAACGACGGCTCGTTTGAATGGCAGAGCATACACGGCAGTAGGTCAGGCCGGTGCTGCACTGCACACTATGGCGGTGTTGCAGGCATACCAGGCCGACCTGCTGGGAGATCTCGACCAGGGGGCAGGGATGTCCCCTGAGGCGGTGGCTGAGCTGCGCCGGAACACAAATCTGAGTAAGAACTATCTGGCGAGTCTTCACTTCGCACGCCGCAGGTGAGCTGCTGGTCTTTATAAAGAGTATTTTTTGTGATAAAAAATTATATGTTTTCTCTTTACAGACCTCGTTCCCTGTATAGAGTTATGGGGTCATGTAACAGGCAAGATAATAAGGTAAGAGAACTTATTGGATTATCAGGGCCCTGAAGTTCCCCGTTAGGTGGCCAGAACAATAACTATGTTAGCCTTTGGGCTTTTAGCCACCTCAGGGTAGAGTAGTTGGTCCCTCTATAGAATGTTTTACTTAGAGTGGTGACTGACGCTAGAGCTTCAGATAGATCTTATGTCCGGCCCATGGGACCGTTTTGACTTTTCTGAGTATTTCGCCCCTTGAGCTCTGTTGAGTTTTCATTTGGTTGAGCGGTTCTGCAGCCCTTTTTATGGAATAATACAGACTATATTCTTTAGTAGGCTGTGGCTCCTCCGAGCCCTCAGATAGATCTATGCTTACAGGCTGGCCCTCACCAGGGCCGCCTCTGTACCTGGCCTAGGCTGTGCCAGGGATATTAGAGGCGTTCTGCTAAAATTAGCATTTCTTCCTCTGACCCTTCACTTTGTGAATGTAGGTTTCTGGCATCCCTGTATAAACAGCCTCCTCCCATGGGGGTCGTTTGGCCAAGGCCCACCCCCTTCTCTGCATTCTGGGGTGACTAGAGTAATGCAGCGTGGTGCAGAGGATGGTTTATAAGAACATGGTAGGCCTCAGTTAGGCCTCCGTGGTATATAAGTCCTTTTGAGCAGGGTTAGGCCGTCTTTCGCTTCACGAAGAAGACCCTGCCGTGCAGAACTGGCCTACGGATTTAGGCCGCCAGTATGGGCTTCACTTACCTCGCTGAGCTACTGCTCGAGCGCCGGGTTGTAGGTGGTTGGCTTTCATTCAAGACCCACTCCCCTAGGTTGGGCACAGATACATTTCTGTCACCCCTAGAACCGCTGGCAGGCCCGCCCCTGGTAACCTCAGGGTGAGGTGTGAGTATTCCCCTGTGATTCAGGGTATGTCTGAGTACTTCACTCCCAGTTCTGTTTTTCCTACCTCGCACCACTATTGCTCGGGTCGAGTGTGAAGTAAGCCTTCACTTCTGCTTTGGTCGAAGTACGCTCCCCTGTAGCCAGAGCATTGCCCTGGGCTGACACCCATCCATAGATGGTAGGTCCCTGACTAACTGGGGCCTCCATTGAGGCAGAGTGGCGTATGTTGTACTCCCCTTGTTTTTAAGGGTACTAAGCTCTCTTGCTGAGTACACTACCGTGGGCAATGTGATTAGGCACCAGGATGCTGTAGGCGCTGTGTAAACAGCTTATATGCCAACAAAGGCTGCGCCATCAGGTAGTAGGCCTCAGCAGGCCTCCTTGTATGGGCAGCCCCCAATAGGGCGCTGTAGGCCACTTCTCGAGAGAAATGGTTGGCCTTGGTGGTTCGGGCAGTTGACTCACCGGTGGGTAGTAGGCCTTAAACAGGCCTCCTCGGAGGTGAGTCCCAACATTGTGGGACATACTTTATAGCCGCTACAGGTATCTAGCCGTACTAGGCCGCCTGTGGGTGGCCCCAATAGTTACGTTGGTGTAGTATGGTTCCCAACAGTGTTCCTTTGTAGCAGAATTGACTTGCTATCAGCTTGTAGGCCCAACCAGGCCTCCCTGATAGGCGAGTCCCCAGCTGGCTGGCCTTGGAACTGTCACCCGGACTCAGCTACAAGTTGCTCCCCTCAGGCCTCCCTGAAAGTGAATTCCCACTTAAGATGGTTATCAGGTAGTAGGCCTCTCCCGGTCTCCCTGAAGGCGAATCCCCACCTACATTGGCTATCAGGTAGTAGGCCTCACCAGGCCTCCCTGGAGACAAGCCCAAGGACAGACAACTGGACAGCTAGCCTGACTTACTATCGGGTAGCAGAAAAAAGCTCCCAGATATTATGGCTGTCAGGTAGTAGGCCTCACCAGGCCTCCCTGAAGACGAGTTCCCACATGCTGTGATTACCAGGTAGCAGGCCTCGCCAGGCCTCTCTGAGGGTGAGTTCCCCACGTACTATCGTTATCAGGTAGTAGGCCTCTCTAGGCCTCCCTGTAGGTGACCACATACTGTTGCTATCAGGTAGTAGGCCTCACCAGGGCTCCTTGTGAGTGGTTCCCTAGCAGTGCTGGGTTCAGGAAGCTAGTGGCCTCTTGCTATCATTTCAGCTGGCCTTATCAGGCAGCTGCTGAAGGCGAGCTTGTGCCCTGGCTCAACTTAAGTGTTTTTCTCTGCTACTGGTTCCCTCCCGGAACCTCTTTCCTGCCTACAGCCTGGTTTTGCCTAACAGGCGGACCATGTGCTCCCCTCACTGAGGGTCACTATGAGCACGCGGACCCATGAGTCTGGTCAGACGGTCGCAGGCCTCTCGTGAGGCCTCCCAGTTAGATCAGTCCTTAGGCCTTCACAGGCCTCCTCAGTGTTTTGAAACACAGACACTGGGTTGATCCATGGATCGAGTAGAGAAACTCCCCTCGCTAGCAAGGGTTGTAAAACACTATGCTGAGTCATACTCTCCGGGATATCCCGTCTCTGAGATCCAGGCCGAGCGGTTCACTGCCAGCTTCGCAGTCCCTCGGGTTGGATGCCTTACCTAAAGGCATATTCCAGAGGCTCTGTCTTCGGACAGACGGGAAGTGGCAAGACTAAGTGTCTATGTATCTGACGCCAGGTCAGGCCGTCCTGGTGGCATTTCGGGGTGAGTACGTTCCCCTGAATAGTGACTGGCTGGGGTTCCTTCGGGTTCCCTAGCCACATTCCCTAGAAGGGACCCCTTCTAATTGAAGTTGTGGTCCTAGGCCTTTGAGCAGGCTCAGGTAGGCCTTTCATTTAACTATGTTTATGGAGGTTTTCCTGTGAGGCTTATAGCTTAGGCTATGACCGTAGGGAATGATGTCACTGACAGCCCAGTGTGACCTGAGGGTGAGTGGTTCTAGCATTTCATTTGAACTTGCTGGTTCGGACAGTTGTCACTGCCTGAGGGCATGCACTCCCCTTAGCATGGCGGCGTGGGTATATCATTCCCCAAAGCGTCATTCGACGCAGTGCGAGTTCCCTTCGAAAGGGAACGTCTCAGGTTACGACTGTAACCTTTTTTTCCCTGAGAACAGGGAACGAGACACTGCGTCTCCTTGCCATGCCTCGGGGCCTGCCTGCCGTACAGTCCCTTCAGACGATAAGGTGATTTGTCATGTTTGCAAGGCGCCCTTATATACTTCCAGGTCGCACGTTAATCATTCACGTTAATGATTCACGGGCTGTCACCGGTCAATGTGATTGACGTGATTTGATAGTGATTTCAGACACCTGTCACGCCTGAGGCATTCCCCAAAGCGTCATTCGATGCAGTGTCTCGTTCCCTGTTCTCAGGGAACATAGGTTACAGTCGTAACCTGAGACGTTTCACATCCATACCTGTTGCAATGTAGTTCATTTCTTAGACAGTGGACAGTGCCTGCATATAATAATACAATTATTATTATTTTTTTATAGGTATTATAGTCACCTGCAATTTTATGTTTAATGTTGGGAGGGAGGAGGAAAGGGAAGCCTTACCTGTAATCAGATGACTTCTGCATTTTTTTTTTTCGGAAAAAATAACATCTTTATTTTTTTTTAAAGGTGCAATAAGTAGTTTTTATGTTTTGCTGGCTCCTGTTCTTCCCAGTGGTCCTTGACTTCATACTGTTTGATGTTTTATTTATTTGTTCAAACTCATTCTGTTTGCATTGATGGGTTGCACACGTGATGATCCATACTTTCAATCTGAATTATGCCTATGCTAGACTCCTGTTTAATATATGGTGTCTAAAATATGGTGTTTGTTGTTATATTTCTTGATTTACTTGTCTGTTCAGCTTAGGTGTATTTTTATTTATTTTTTGTAATGTGCTCTGATCACTGGAAAAATTAGATAAATTAAAATTATTTTGAACTTGGTCAAACTGCAAGACACTGCTGGTCAAGTTATCTCAACATAGATAATTTAAAACTACCACATTTCAGTATTTCATGTGGCTCTACATTTGCTTTATTTTTATGTCTGTGGCTCTCCCTTACCTTGTTCTCCAGCTATTTTCCAAAGTTCAAGAATCTCACTTCTCTCAGTTTTTTTTCAAAACAAGCTTCCACCTTGAGGGGTTAAAAAATATTATAATATTAGCTATATTGTACTGCACGACAAATTAATTATCCATATTATGAACATAATTATTAATGTATAATTATGAATATCTAAAGGTGCATTTGATTTGTATTTCCTCTAGATGGCACAAAAACTCAACGCAACACTTTCCAAATTCCATGTTTCCGTTTAATTGATAGACTATAGCCCATTTCATTATGGTACAAACTTTACCGAAGTCATTGTTTGTACAAGTATAAACCTTTTATAACATTTAACATTTATAACATATTAGCCAATACAAAACATATTACTTTAGCTAAAGTAAATGTCAATACTGGGGGCCTTTTGCCTCATGCTGATTAGCCTTTTATTCCAAGTGTGAAGTAAATTGTTCATGAATTTTTATGATTTTTAAACTAAACAAACTACTTTTATGGTTTATTTCCATTCACAATATCCATAAATGTGTAATAAAAAGATATAGATTTTCTGCAATCATACACATTTTCCTTATGGTGTAGGCTACACTACAATATTTTTCAGGCTAATTCCGGCCCAAAAGAGTCATTTTTTGGTGAATCTGGCTTCTTTTTGTAATGTGCTTCAATAAAACAAAAAACTACCTTGTGAGAATCATTTGTTCATGAATCGGTCTAGTATTGCGATAGTCTCGCGTAGCCAGACCTTCAGACTGACGGCTGAAGGTCTGTGCCCGGTTGCATAAAGCACCTTAAGTTTTTCCCTTAAGTATGATACTTAAGGGGCGATTTACCCTTACCTAAGAGAATAACTTAAGGGGGTTGCATATAATATCTTAAACGGTTCTCTTAGGTAAGGGAAACATTTAAGTGTTTCACGACAGCGATCCTGGATTCACGTTATAAAAGTCTGTTGTTGCCATAGATACGCAAAACACTAGCATGTCGGAATATCACGTGTCAGTCCAGTGACGCTATCACGCAACACAGCGTTAGCTCCGAAAGTGGCGGCAGTTTGTGTTGTTCACCGTCTCATGGTTTGGCATTTGTTTAGGTTTTGTGAATGCATTTCTGTCTCTGTGTCTCAAAATACAGCTGAGTATATTTCCATAGCATACCTGTTTTCTTCTGTCATGATTCCTTTTAAAACACAGAATCAGCTCGTTCTCCTGTGAATCTTTTTCTGCACGGGTCGGCCACACACTCCGTGCGCGCACTGACTTAACGTTGTGATAGTTTACATGCGAGTCGCGTGTAATGACAGATAGACAGCCGTCTAGTTTGATAGCTATGTCAAATATTGCGCGTCGATCAAATCGGTATTCTTGCAACAATTTTTCATCGCTAAATTGGTCCAAAGGGTTCTCCCTATTCCCTATGATCTTCAGCTGGTTCCATAAATTCAGCCATGTCATCTTATTTTTGTCCGCGTTACTCTTAAGGTTACGATTTCCAAACCTTAAGTTATACTTAGGGAAATTACCCTTAAGGGGTTTTATGCAACACTTAACGCTTACTTAAGTGAAAAAACAGCATTTAAGGGAAATTGTAAGTGTTTATGACGTTTCACTTAAAAAAAACGTTAAGTAACACTTAAGGGTATTTTTATGCAACACCCTTAGGTTTAAGGGAAACATAAGGGTGACCTTAAGGGAAAATTACACTTAAGGTGCTTTATGCAACCGGGCACTGGAATTCATAGCAGCTTTCTTTGGCCAAGGCCCGCCCATAAGGCCGTTTGACCGACATGTAAAACAACCAATTACAGTTCGTTTCGTTCAGCGTCACGTTTCGGTGCGTGGAAATGTCCCCACAACAACAGACCTGCGTGCAACAAGTCAGTCAGCATAGAAAATCAAAGAAGGAGAAGAAAACTTCAAGAGTCTTTCCCGTGAACCTCGCATACTTTTGAGAATTCTACGTTTAGCTGATCTGTATAAATGCTCATTGTCACTCATGTAAACACAACAGTTTTTCTTCCGCAATCACACGTCTGCGCTTTGTTTCCATGCGGACCGAAAATAAACGCGACACTCGCGCCCCCCGGAAATCCGATAAAATTCAACCAATCAGATGACGACTTCGACATTCCTGAAGTGTTTCCAGTTAATTGTACCATATGCATCAGACGTTTAGCCAACGTTCCGTGGGCGTGACGTCTGAGGCTGAGACTAGTATTGCGATGGATGCTGTTGATTCACTAAGAACGACTCATAAGAGTAAATACAAGAAATGCAAGAAGTGCTGCACAGGGTGTAATCTCGGTGCTCTTTGGGTGTAGGGATGGTTTCACCACTCGAGTAATTCGTTTTTAGAAAAAATATACTTTTTAAAAAGAGTAATTTGTTAGTGAATAGGAGACAAATATGACAACAAAGACATCACTAACATCGAGTCACTTACCCTTGTATTTCATAAATCAAACACTTCCTCGGAGACGTTCATAAAATCGTAGGCCTACAGCCTATTCCTGGAATCAAGAAAATGCAAAAAAAAAAATAAAAAATTAAATGTTACAAAATTAGTTATAAACTAGTAGTCTAACAGTCGTAATCAATATAGAATAAACAATAGGCCTACAGTATTCTAAGCCTCTTCAAAAAGAGCGCGAATTTTCGCCATGTTAAGCCAGCTGCTTCATAGTGAGAGCGATAGGCCTGTAGTTATTTTTGCAGTTGATTACTGGCTTCGAAATATTACAATTAAACCAAGTCACATTACAAAATAACAGTACAGTCGATATTAACTAAATTACTGCCCCCTAAATGAGTTACAATTATTCACCAAGGAACCTTGCTGCAAAATTGCCGTGACCCACCAAATAATTTCTTAAGTGATACTTTGAATGTATTCAAGGTGAGTTCACCATGTTGTAATTACCGTAATTAAGAGATTCGACGTACGTCCCCATAAACTGGTAAATTTCTGTGAGAGGTCCTACTTGTATTAGGCCTACGTGGCCGTTGTTGATAGTATGTGCGTTCGTTCACGCTTGTAATTGGTAATTACAACGTATAGCATTAGCTACGATTTGTATCACCTGACCGCTGAACCACCTGGCCACTGCAGATTTAAAATGTGTTCGGAATTAAGCGTTATTTACTGTAATTACGACATGGCGCGAACGAAGCACAGCCCCTTATAGACATTCTCTGAAGACGTCGTCATCAGATTAAGACCAGAGATGGCGTGACATGGCGTGATCAGCATAATTTATTTGTCCTCGAATTTTCTCCTTGAAATTCATATTTTGATAGTAATATTACGATTTTGGAATTATTTGACTATTCCCATCAAATTGTGCATTATGTCTTTAATCTCTTAATATTACAACATCATACGCCTACTTAATTGCAATGCATTGGATTAGCAACTAGACAGCCTAAATTCCGGTGTATTTATGTTAGGGATTTTTGTTTTTTTATTTCTATATTTTTAGTTATGTTCGGTTGGTTTACTAGTAAGCCTGTTCATACTTGTTCATCTCACCCTTTTTAAGAGTTATTTTCGAATTTCTCCATTAGATGGAGCTATATCACCGTAGATCACTCTGTATGCAAGAGTATTTTGCAATTGGATACATTACTTATTCCTGTCCCTTATTACTTTTTTTCTTTTTTTGCTTGTTTGAAATATTCATAGATAATCTAACGTGTCTCTATTCATATATATCATTAGTTATTACAGATTTTATATATTGCATAATTTAGATGAAAAGTTCAAAGCACCCTGTCACATTAATTCCCAAGATGACAATGGCTTCTTTTCATTATATTCATGTAGCATATCAACTTTCCGTGAGCCCTCTTTCTTGTCAATAGTCCAGTCCTTACTGAGGAGAAAAGTGTGTATTTGGAAATACCCTCAGCCCCTCCCCAGCTCAGTATCCTTGTTTCAACTCAACCATGGCCTGGTGACACTGAGAGCTTGCTAACTTCAAGACTTATTTTTACACCTCATGCATTTTTTAACCTTAACCCCAAGCCAAGGTAGTCCAGACCAACCACAACCAGAAAAAAATGGTGTCTTCAAAGAATAACCACAGTCATACTTGATAATTCTGAATAATATTTTCCATCCCTGATGTTTGCTGTATGAGGTGTTTAACAGTGTCGATCTGCAAATATACAGATATTGCACAAAAATGCAAGTTCTGAATCTGAAAATGTTGACTGGTAACATCATCCATTTAAAATGACTTCTTTAAACTTAGATCGTTTTTATATTATGGTTCAGTAATTCTGTAATTTATCTAAAATAATCCCTTATCCTAATTAATTGCCTATTGTTTATAGTGTATGTATATTATAATTTTTAAAAAATGTATATTGTTTATTTATAGTGTGCATAGCTTTGTATATTGTAAAGTTAAATGATATATTTACAATAGGCCTATACCAGCCATAAGGCGGCTCAACTTGGCCGTTCATACTTGTGATCCATGAGGCAACATGTATGAGAGAGCATGTGTGTGGGTGGTTGGACCCTGACTCATCCGTATTTTCCAATCACCTTTTCTTAATGTGACCTTCTCACCTATGAAACAGAAATGATTGTTGGATTATACCATTCTGGTTAGGGACAGTCCTTAAACATCAGTGTGTTTTTTTCACTCAGTGAATGGACAAATGGCACTCATCCTCTACTTTATTGCGCTCAAGCCATGTTTCAGCGCAAGCGGTGGTACTTTAAAGGCCAGTGACTTGTAATTGAACCCTCACTAACATTGTATTCAGAGCATTGAACAGTATTCTGCATGAATATTCATTTTGTGAGTGTTTCTGTTTGTTCTTCACTCCTACATGTTTACAACCACGCATTGTGCAAAGTAATTGAGCATGCACAGGAAATGTAACACATTCTGAAATGACAACTCATGGAAACTAAATTGCTTCTGCGGTTTTCTATATGCAAATGAGGTGCTGCAAGGGCTAAGATATAGGTTGAATGTATGCTTACCAATGCACAAACATCTACAACGGGGGGACAATGAATCCAGAGAATATGGTGTTTAACATATATTGGATTGTAGAGGATTGCAGCTTGGCCAAAGTCAGTTGCAACTAATGGTATAACTGATGCAAGATGTTTCGTAGTTTGATGTTGTTCATGTTTTAAAAAGAAAGCATGTTGGCCAATTATAGCCAACTGAATGTTCTTCTTAGTATTAGCCAGTTGCTAGGCCCTAAAAACTCTCCACAACACTTTAGCATCGGTGCCCTATCAACCAACCAGAACACCCTAAATTGCTTAGTAACACCCTAGCAACAAATCAATGAGTCTACCTTGTCTTTATCTTGATCACACGTATCACTGACAATAGTTTGTGGTTTAGTGCACCTGCTACAAGCCTGACACATGTATCTACAGTCGAATTACTCTGAAAGAGGATGTCTCAGCTCATTTGTGTCTGTTTTGGTTTCATGATATGCATCAATATAATTTTCTATTTTAGTTTCTGATCTTTATCTCCAAACCACTTTGTACCTGGCTTCCGGAACGACTCTTGCAAGATGTGGATGTTGACGAGAGTCTAATTATTTTGAATGAGTTGTGTTTCAATGTCCAGATTTTATTTTATGGTATACTTCCAAATTTTGAAAAGTACACAGTCACCTTGAGTCCATTGGGGGTACCGGGGTCAACATCAGCGACATTTCAATTACATGTATCTATGGATATGTTGCAAGACTTTTAGGTGTTTTACTTGGTGAGGATTTTACACTTGACCTTTCCAAACATAGTATGTGATTGTCCATAGAAACGTGTCTCGTGTTTTGTAATCATACTACGAAAAGATAATTTCTTCTTAGCATGTCTCAATGCACATATAGCACGAGGGCCTTGATTGATGGAAGCCCATGTATGACAGCGGAACCTTTAGAAATCCTCAACCTACACAATGTGCCAGTTCCTGAACATTCTCCCTGAAACTTTAAAGCAGCGGTGAATTTCAATGATAGGTGGGTGAATTTCGATTTCGGAGGGTAATGCGGTGAGGAGAACAGTATGACTTCAAAGGTTTGCAATTGACTAAAGTAATGACTTTTTGTTCTGAGCTGATCAATTCTTTCTCATCTTCCTCATTTCATTACTATATAATAGCATTTAAGCATCAAACTGACATTTTGTGTTTATAGCACATATTTTCAAATATGTATACAAAAAAATATCATAATTTTGACAATGTGTTGTACATATATATATGCCAAATAATTTGTAGTTATTTTTCTTCCACTTCAATGCTGATTCCACATAAGCTTTAATTCTCAGTGGTTCAAGGAAAAAGCCTCTAAAAGCTGATGTCATTAACGTGTGTGTAGAGCAGAGATGCTCATGGTGCATTTTGGATGCAAAGCAGTGTGAAACGAAAGTGCTAATGAACACCCACTCATATTTCAATATTTGCACACATATAAATAGATATACTTTTATTTTCAACTCGAATGCCTAACAGATAACTTGCTGACTGCATGTCTTGTTTTCAAACGATGATCAGGTGACATAAATATTAAATTTTCACAGGAATTGCAACAGGTGAAAGGAGATCCAACAATTCTTAGGAAATAGTAACACTGTCATGTTTTATTCATTTCT
The DNA here is from genome assembly GCA_030578255.1 of Tiaroga cobitis. Classification (NCBI taxonomy): domain Eukaryota; kingdom Metazoa; phylum Chordata; class Actinopteri; order Cypriniformes; family Leuciscidae; genus Tiaroga; species Tiaroga cobitis. The sequence goes on along the minus strand of CM060594.1, from coordinate 34,348,245 downwards.
TTTCATTTGTCGCCTTTAAGAAGCTAGCCAGCAAGTGATGTTTTCCTGTGAAAAACACCTTAATTGATTCTCACCAAATTTTTTAGTTTTAGACTGTCACTGTGTCTTACCCAGGTACTCTCTCACTCTATTTGTGTTGTACACCACCCTTCAGTAGAAGAATGAGTCTGTGGTCTGCTCTGCTCTACTTATCGTAAGCTTCACAAGCTCTCGCTTACCAGAAGTGACGGGACACAGGGGGGTTTCTCAGTGACATCACTTCATGCGACGAAGCAGAGCATGAGCATCCATTCCAGACAGGGCTGTTGCGACCATGCGTTCATGAAGTAGAGAAGCAATCACAAGTGTTTAATCATCCTGTTAGTCCTAGAAGATGATCAAAGATTTATAGATCTTTAATTTATTAATTACCTTCTTTATTTTCTTCACGTTCATGCTTTCCTCGCGCTGTCACAGTTTCCGTTGGGGGCGGTGCTGTGTCTTGTCTGTCTCAAGCTGTTTTTCAGCATGATTCAGATGAGATATCATCAAGATCTGAGAAGCTTTTGGCACCCTATAAGTCAATGTTGTTTTAAATCTTAGCAGCAATGATATCCTGCCTGGTCACGGTGTGTAGTTTCGCTTTTACGTTCTTTCTTTTTTTTCTTTTTTTTTACTTTTACTAAATTCATTTTTTATTATTTAGAAAGACAACATGAGCAAGCAAAAAATGTCAAGAATTTAATTAACTTGAACAAGCACATCACTACTGGAGCATTTGTTTGACTTAAAAATAATCTAACCTTCTAACTAAATATAATGTATTCCAGAAATGTATTCAAAAAGGAGGGTGAAATAACGCTTATTGAAAATTATAAAATGTAACAATCATGCTTAGAACAGCAAAATACATATAGGCCCAATAGGGAGGCGAAAAGGAAAATATCTTTAGTTGCTGTGCATCCTATTAAACTCTATGGTGAATGTGATTGTACCTGTTCCTGGATCAAAATCTTTGTTGATCCTGGAACAACATTCCAATTAACCAATCAGATTTGAGGGTCAAGTTTGCAGTTTATGTCAAGTTTAGGTTTAAAACTCTATGGTAGCCTATATTGTAATGTTACGGTTTTTCTCACTTTTTTTCTCTCAAAACAATAAGGTCAGATCTCTGAACAGTTCGTTTCTTGTTCACCTCAGATTTGAATTCCGTATTGATTTAAGCAAATTGCATGTGTTTTGGCACTGCATGCAAAAGAGAAAGTACAATTGTCTACGATTTGCACAATAATACACATGGCTTGTTGATCAAAACTGATGAGTTGATTCTCAGTGAAACTGTCAAACTCTTCACAACTTCTAAACATTCTTCCATCGTGTGAGCCTCACATGCAAAATGATCCATTCAATTATCAAAATCTGTTGGACATGCATGTATATTCCATAAATACATTTGACATGGAATGTTTGTAATGTCTGCTAAATTGGCAAATTGTCTGCCATTTTAATGAAATAGGAATCACAATCTTACCAATCAACCAATCAAGTTACATGTATAAGACATAATAGAATATGTAAAAATGAACAAGCAACTGTGGATTTTCAGTTTGCATGCAACTTGATTGGTTGATTGGTAAGATTGTGATTCCTATTGCATCAGGCCATTTTACATTTCTGTAAAAATAAATGTGTTAAAAATGTTTGGTGCCACTTTAGGTGTCTTTAGCCTACTATGTACTGTACTGACAAATGAATCAGTTGATACAATGCACTTATTGTGTACATACGTTTTTACATTGCACTTACATTGATAAAATATCTGCATGTAATTACAGCTGTAATTAAATATAGAATGACACTGTTGACCCTTTCCTGACCCATGAAACCACCCATACCACTAAACCACCATACCTGCATCCCACCTCAATAGCAGCACAAGTGTTTTGCAATCCAATTTGAACACAATAAGTACACTGTACTTTGATATATGTAAAGGACACCTAATATAAAGTGTGACTAAATATCCATTTTCTTTTTGTGTTATTGACTTTAACTAGTAAATTTTAACTACTGCTGAAATCTGTGTCTAATAAGCTCAGTGATACACAAAATCAGTCAGTTAGACAAAACTGACGTTTTTGTATTACACATGAAATTTGTATATAAAAAATATTTCCATCGGTTGCACTTTATTTTACAGTATGTGTACTTACAGTGTACCTAAAGTACTGGTTGATATAAGGTAACTATATAGGTTGAGGTTAGGTTTAGGGGTAAGTTTAGAGTTAGTACCTAATTATTACCAAGTTATTGTAATAACTATAATATGCACATACATGCACACGGGGAACAGGACTGTAAAATAACGTGCTACCGAAACATCTAAACATTTCAACCAGTGTCGCTTACACGTAGACAAAAACACTTTTTATTTTGGTGGCATTGGCCAATTTATTGACACAATAGGTTTTGAAGCATGAATTAAATGTTTTGGGTGAGTAACTACATTTTGCAGACATGCAATAGAGTTCAAGCAAACAGTTGTGACAAATAAGCTTACAGTCTAGAGAATGTTAAGAATGTTTAGAAAAATGTACTAAAAACTTAGTTACAAATTAGACAGATGCCAGCACGAAAAGGGTTGCATGACATGCCCTCATTCTCAAAAAAAAAAAAAAGTACATTTATTACAAAATTACACCAAATAAGCATGTCATAGATTACATTAGGGTTATGGGTTTGGCTTTGTGTTAAATTACCACTATCTCACCATCACTAAGTAATAATGTGTCACATACATGGTTTGCTTTTAACTTGCATGAGTTTTTTGCATGCATGCCATCAGTCGCAGGAGCATGAGTGTCAAATGCACAGGAGACAAACTGCAGTTCTGTTAGAGCTTGTAGTTGAAAGAAAGAAGGACAATAGATAGATAGATAGATAGATAGATAGATAGATAGATAGATAGATAGATAGATAGATAGATAGATAGATAGATAGATAGATAGATAGATAGATAGATAAATAGATAGATAGATATAATACATACAAACACACTTAAGCATATTCATGGACATATATGTTAGAAAGGTTTTACTGAGCAGACAAATGAATAGAAAACAAGGAACACATTTATCTTGTTTTTTCATTAACAAAAATATCTATACTTGGTCTATTTTCTCACCTGCGTTTACTGCAGTACACTCAATCTTTCACCGAAAGTACGTAAGCAATATGCATATACTGTTTAAATACTCATTACTTAAAATAAAGCAAAAAAGGTATTTGCACTAAAAGCATTAGCAACAAAAATTCCATATTAGAAACAAAAGGTTTGGAAAATGTGGTCTAATTTAGAAGAGATAGCTTGTTATTCTGTCCCTGCTTAAACTGTCACGTCTTAAAGTGACCGGGCAGAGATGTTACATAACACATAACACATCATTGGCTGCAATTCATGGAACGCTATGCCTCTCCATAGTCATTCGTATTTTTCTGGAAGCCTTTTCCCCGCATGTAGAGATGGAGGGTTTTTAGCTCATCCATGACGCTCTCCTGGATATGCACATCACTGAGCTGTAAGTTGTGAAGATAGAGTTTATAACACACACACGCACACGCACACGCACACACACACGGACAAATTGAATCAGTCTTTCAATAGTTTAATACTTACCCTCTCATTGGCATTCTTCAGTTTTTGTAGCTGTAAGATAGCAAGCTGTTTTGGTTTCATTTCTTTCTCCAGAATCTGGATAGAAGAAGTGTGTTTGAATTCCTTCTGAGTAAAATTTACTAATATTAAAAAATAGATATTTATTTAAAATATGTACAAGAATATTTACATTTATGGGGGAAGTTGCAGCCTTTTCATTTAGCTTATTACATTTTATCTGTAACAAGGAAGAGGGATTAAAGAAATTAGTCAGTTGTTCAGTGCGGCCTAAGTGAATACCCTAAGCTTAAGAAATTGACTTTTGTTTAGAGCTAAAACATATTGGTTCATAATGAGGTAAAATGCTATATTGCTAACCCATGATGGCCAGCATGAGGCCAGAATGAACGTCAAAGCTGGTGAAGTTCTGCTAGTTACATGCTGTTACCCATTTTTTTTTCCAGCTTCTATTTTCCCTCTAAGATATAGCTATGTGATATAATCACTCAAAGGCACAGTGATGTAACATGACATGGTTTGTGTTGTGCTGACCTTATAAACACAGTTTCTGAGTTGATCCAAAATGTGTATAAGCTCACGATGGTAGTTAATGTCTTTGTGAGGGACAGATGACGTCCTCTCTGTCTCAACGAGAACCTTTTGAAATAGGTCGATGATTTCCAGCAGGATACAGCTGTGAAGATTTTTCTGATGAATGAAAAAGATACAGCTCAGTTTACATGAAATGTGTGAAACCGGATGCCATCCGAATTGTAGATGGCATGATAGTATACAGATAAAAGTTTCCACGTATTGGAATTAAGTCATATATTGTGAAGCTAAAAGACTGAAATATGTGACATATGACATAGAAATCAGTTTTTTTATAGGTTTATCAAGATTGTTGCTAAAATTCATGGGGCCCAGGACAACATTTGTATGGGTAGGGCTTCTTGGGTTAAGGCGCAATTGTGTATCACATAGGACCTGATTGAGCCCCACCTCATAACACGGCCCCAGATTGATTTCATTACATTCATATTACTTTTATATAGATTTTTTCTATTTATGCACCACTGAATATGAGAGTATGATATACCATAACTTATAAAATGAACTCAGACAATGCCTCTTACCCTTTTCCGTATTTTGTCAAAGGAATTGTGCCTCAGGAGGATCTTCTCACCATCTGCAGCTACCTAAGAGGAGTATTCAAACCGTCATATATTGAAATATTCAATGTCTCCAGGGCATTTTCAAAAAAACGTGTTAGTAAACTGATTCTTCACATGAACACCTTTTCTTATCTAGTTGCAGCCCTTTGTTGTCACGCAAGATTATTTCCATGGCCATATCATTCTTGCTTTGTACTGATTTCGTTGTGTGCATGCAGTTATTTGGCAATTTGAGTTCTAACACAAGACTGATAGTAGAATCAGAGTACTCACCACATCTTTGCTGACATGCACGGCTATATTCGCCAACAAGTTCAGATCAAAACAAGGTCCCTCTTTGATGCAGTTTTCATTTTGGAATACCACCGTGCACTCATGTATCGGAATGCCAAGAATTAGGATCAGAACAAAATATCGCAAAGCACTAGCCATATTCTGTCCCCAAATGACTAAATGAATGTTTCTGAATGGAGGTCTTGCTGTTACACCTGTCTCATTCTTTTCTTCCTTCTTTTGCCTTCGCTTTGGTCCTCACCTTTATATTTATTCTAGTTTCCTGGTGACGTCAGCATTGTCCTTTCCTGCTTTTCTACCTTATCCGTTCAGATCAAATGATGATGTCAGGCTGCGAAACCGTAACGTAATCCATGTTAGGTTATGTATCCAGTGGGCATCATGTCTGGGCTTAGATTGTCAATGCAGAATGCAATGTTTTCTGGCAGCTTCATGCTTTTCGAGGGAGCTTAAATAAAAGAAAGTCACCACAAAATTGTAATACAACTCTAAAACGAGGTCATGACATTTATGCGGCTCGAGGATGTCCCAGATTCTAAATATCTACACAAACCACAGTCTTGGTCAAGGAAAGTTCATTGGCAACATAAATGGCACCATGATAATGATACTTAAAGACAATTAGAAAGAATTTAATATTGAATTTGCAGGTTTGAGATGCTAAGGCTAGACTAAAAAAATTTCTGAACAGAAATGGAACGAGATGACTGATCATCTGATAAGGTGATAAGGGGTCACCAACGGAAACTTAGGGGGAATTGAAATCTAGGCCACTCTCCAACATCTCATCTCAATCTTTTTTGTTTTTGAGGTCAAACGAGGCTTTGGCTACTGCTTTTTAATGTTATAACTGATTTTTTATTTAAACAGACTTACTCTTGTTGTTATACGATGGTTCAGTTGAATCTGTCTTGGAATCTGTCTCACAACCAACAATTTTGCCACTAATGAAGTTTTTAAAAGTTAGTGTACTTGGTAACTAAACTCAAAGCTTGAGATGAAATATGAGATGTGACATAAAAAACAATGAAAAATCAAGCTGAACATCACTTGTGAACATTTTAATTGTGCATCTTTTCAAATTATTTAACTCGATTTAGGGATAAAAATTGCTATCTATGAAATTAGCCTTGGCAAGACAAAGACATCAGCAATTTTATAAAAAAAAATCAGCAACATTTCCACTACGTAAATTTAATAAACACAATACATCTTTTGAAATGTTTTCGCAAATTATATTATTATGGAAATGTTTCAGAAAAAATAATTCTCCAGTGATGCAAGTAGGTCCACTATTTCTGTATTTATTTAAGTCTTATTTCCTCGGTTAACACAGCAAATTCCAACTAAACTTTCGATTATGTCTACTTGCCCTTAAAAATGAATTTCCAAACAGCAACACACTGTAAAATGTGGTGTGCAATCCCCACACCCAAGGAATTTCCAACTTCTGTTGTCATGCACTCAGCATATATTAAATGAGAAGAAACAAAGGAATATAGGGTTGGGGAGGGGAGGGGAGGGGAGGGAAGGGGATTTCCAGAGAAATGGTGTTTGTCTTATCCTAACTTCATCAGCGTTTACCCTGTTTACCCTGTTTCTTTGAAATGTAGGTACATGTAAACAGGAAGTAGTTTGAGCTGCTGAAAAATGAAAGGAATCTTGACATTTCCTTTATATACTGGGCCATTTAAAAATGTAAACATACATCATAAATCAAGGCTAACTGGGTTTAGTTACATCCCAGCCATAAACCATGATTTGCTATTTGATAGTCAAATGCAGGTGGTTTTAGAGGGTGGGAAATGTTCATTCTAGCATTTGATTGGCCAAAAATCTGAGTAGTGCAGGATGAGTCATCGATATTTTTTGGTCAGTTTCTGCAAGGGAAAGACTTTATAAGGAATATAAACATGTATATTTATCAATCTTTAGTCAAAATTTAGAAGTACACTAGCATATGTATACATGACCTCAAAGTTAACACACATGGACTGAAAGTCGCAAAAGCCTTCTTGACAGGATTATATTTCTATTTTTTCCTGTCTTCTCTGTCAAATGACTGTGGCGAGCAGGACGAGGTCGAGGGCCGAGGGAGAATGGCGCACCGGTCTCGTATCTCTCAAGGAGGAGCGGAAGTGAAGGACGAGAGAGGACCAGGCCTGAATTTTACTTTGTGTTTGTTTATGTTTTATTATGTGTGTGCACGGCAGTCATCTGCGAGGGGCTGCTGCCTTTACTTTCATTTTGTATTTGTTTGTTTTATTATTACTTTGAGAACGTTCGGCGGTTCCCGTCTCCTTCTTCCCATAACAACATACCATGCTACAATGACTTTTCCATATTACAGATTCTGCAGACACTATGAATTAATATACAGAAACAAGGGTTGCACGTGTTTGTCTAGATGGTGCTAAAATATAAAGGTGTTGCATAGCTCTTTAGTGCTATATGGCATCAGGCAAAAAAAATTTAACCTAGTAAATTTCTAGGTTTATGTTGACACCACCGGTTCTATTTCTAACACATTACTTCACTCTTTACACCGTGTCCTAACCAGACGCGATGCGATAAATTGTCTGTCCACACGAGATGCGTAAATTTCAATCAAAACCCATAGGCAATTAGCGTGTGGGCAGGCTCTCGTGCACAGCACCAGAGAGTAATCTTGCCGGCAATCTCAAGAAAATGGATAATACTAGGCTACATAATCAAATTCACAAATATTACACCATTTAAACATTATTAAAATAGGCTACTGAGTTACTAAAACAATCTTTGTCAAATAATAGCCTACACTTGTTTGTTCACAGTTTGAACTTTCTCGTTTGCATTTGTTTAATTTCAAGGTCTGAGGTGAATTATCCATTATTGCTTTTACAGCTACAAAGCTGGGAGCAGTAAATGATATTCAAAGTCACATTAAAGCTTTTAACATGAAATAAAACACATAAACAGTACCTGAGAATGAGATTATCATTGCCACACTTTGTGTTTGTTGTTCCAGCGCGACGTCGCAGAAAAATAGAAACCGTTTCTAAAATAGAATCGTCGCGTCTCGGCGTCGCGGCTGGTTAGGACAAAAACTCTGATTAACATGGAAAACCTTTTATCGCGTGTCGCAGCGTCGCGTCGCGTGTAGTTAGGACACGGTGTTAGAAAACAACACTGTGACAACTTACATTTATTAAACAAGAAAAACTGAAATAAGCATATTGCATAAATATTTGTTCAGCACTAGTACTTGTTGCACTTTGCAGCCTCAAGTATTTTGGGGTAGGCCTATGTGACAAGCTTTGCACATCTGCATTTTCTGCCATTCTTCTACGGACAGGTTGGATGGGGACCATTGGTGGACAGACATTTTCAAGTTTCTCCAGAGCTGTTCGATTGGGTTCAAGTCCTGGCTCAAGGACATTCACAGAGTTGTCCATAAGCCACTCTTCCATTTTTTACTCTTATCTAAGTGCTTAGGGTCATTCTCCTGTTGGAAGTTGTTGAACCTTATGCCATTTCTGAGGTTTTGAGTGATGTGGACTAAGTTTTTATTAAGGCGATCTCTATATTTTGCTGCGTTGAGCTTTACTTCTGTCGCTGAAAAACACCCCCAGAGCATGATGCTGCTACCACCACACTTTACTGTTGGGAGAGTATTGTGCAGGTTATAAGCAGTGCTTGGTTTCCTCCATAATGCTTAGAACTGAGGTTCATCAGACCAGAGAATGTTGTTTCAGTCTGAGAGAGTGCTTTTTTTGAAAATTCCAAGTAGGTTGTCATGTGTCTTCACTGAGGAGAGGCTTGAGTCTGGCCACCCTGCCATTAAGCCCGGATCGGTGGAGTATTGCAGTGATGGTTGTCCTTCTGAAAGTTTGTCCCATCTCCATATGACCATGGAGCTCAACTAGAGTGACCATCAGCTTCTTGGTTCTCTAACCAAGGTCTTCTTCATTGATTGCTCAATTTGGTCAGGAGGCCCGCTCTAGGAAGAGTCCTGGTTGTTCCAAACTTCTTGCATTAAGGATTATGGAGGGTACTTGCTTCTGTGAACCTTCAATGCATCAATTTTTTTTTTGTAGTCTTCCCTGTGTCTTGACACAATCCTGTCTATGAGCTCTACAGGCAGTTATTTTGACATCATGGCTTGGTTTTTGCTCTGATATGCATATTCAGCTGTTAAAGATAAAGAAAAAGCTGTTAGACCTTTTATTGAGTGGTGTGTACTTATTCTAAACCATATCCATTCAATTGAATTTTAAAAAAAAATTAAGGGGTGCAAATTTTTTAATCAACATCCCAGAATAGCAGTTTTTAATATATACTTATATATATATATATATACATATACATACAGTATAAGATTATGCATATGAGTTACTTTTGAAATAGAACCCGTCAGCATAAACCAAGAAACTTGCCCTATTTCTCAGAAATTTTGGAAAGTCTATTGCCATATAGCACTGTGGGGAAGCTATGCAACACCTTTATATGCAGACAAACAAATATATATATTGCTCCAATACAGATGCATGCAAATGGGTCTGTATGTATTTGTCCATTACTTTAAAAAGGAAATGAAAATGACATTGTATAATATTTAGTATGTATTTTGTTTTTTGCATCTGTGAGAACCTTTGATACTGTTAACCTCATTAAAGTGAAATAAACTGGCTGGACCGCAGACAGTCTGCAGTGTTTTTCAAAACTGTGGTGAGGCGCTGCGTCATATCATTACGCCTGCTGCAATCATGGTACGGCAGTAAAGTTTCTTGATTATTACGCAGGAATGAGAGTATAGTTGTAACTACGATGTAACTACAGAAGAGTCAAGTTTTAAATAGGAAAAATATCGAAACTCTTTGGTCATTTTTTTTTGAGAAATGCTAATGGTCTTGTCCACTTCAATGATGTATGCTAAGCTATGCTAAAAGTGGTACCGCCAGAACCGGAGATCGGCTGAATGGATTCAAAAACGGTAAAACTCAACAGTTTAACTCTGGGGGAGTTGTAAAATGAGCCTATTTCCAAAAAAAGTGGAGTATCCCTTTAAAGCAAAAGGAAAAAAAAATGAATCATGCTTAGATCCATGAGATTTTCTGTGCAAAGTGCAAAGGACATCTCTTGACAGCAGTAAATCATGGATGCTGTTCAAGTGTGAGTATGACTGTGATCTATACTCTCATTCTGCTGGTTTGTGGTGAATGCATCATCAACAGTTAAAAACCCTTTGCTGAGAAATAACACTTGCATCATCATTTCTTCTACAGTGAAAGCTGGTCCTCAGTGTAAGGTGCTGGTGTCATCACCCAGCATTTAAGCTTAAATAGCAAGACTGGTCAACTAGCTTCACCAAAAAGACCATGTTGGTTGACCAGCTTAATGTTTTGCTGGTGAAGTGCATGGATATGCTGGTCCAGCAGTTAGACCAGCACCAAACCATTAGTAGTATAAGCCAGCTTGAAGCAGCAAGGAAATGCACTGTCACATGCTAATTGTTAACTTGAACAGTGTCTGTAAAATATACAAAAGCCGTCCGCTTTCCCCACCCGCTTGACATAATAAGGGCCCTATTTTCCTGGCAGTCAAACAATACATTTAAATTTCCAACTTTACTTTTTTTTTTATGAATTTATTGTTTGTGGTGTGTAGTTGCAATGTGAAAGACTAGCTTTGCTTACATAAACAGAAGGGCCCAAACCTGTTTGATGACATGTTTCTTTTTTGCCTGGAATTCCCATAAGTATTGTATAAGAGTAGTATTATATGCAGGTAGGTCACTTGACAGTCTTTTAAATAGAAATAACATAGTGAAGGAAGAGATTGTGCTATGTTAACATGACCACTTGTGGGTTACAGTAGTCTTAAAAGGTATTCAGATACAAAATGTCAAATCAAATGGCATCTGCAAACAAATGATTCTTTTCTCGAAATTTACTTCACTTATCTTATCAATTTTAACCAATGAATGTCAAGGTTTTGTTTTTGTTTTTTTGCTTGAAAAGTGTGTATGGTCGGCTGTCTTTAAAAATGGCACTTGGTTTGATATTTGTATCTAATACGATTCAATTCAATTCAATTAAAATTTATTTGTATAGCGCTTTTCACAATACATATTGTTTCAAAGCAGCTTTACAGAAAGTGCGATGACATACGATGACATTCTTACAACTTTAAGTGCGACATAAGTGTACTTTTCCTCAGGGCTCTATATGTGTTGACTTTGGTGTCTGATTTTAAACATGTAATATGATGAGGAAGTCATGATTTATTTTGCTTTCAGTGGCACTTTAGTCTGTAATGTGACATTCAGAGACATGTGTGGGCAAATTTCAATCAATGAAACTGATGACAACGAGTTTCAAATCCTGGTGAAGGACAGGAGACATCACTGTGTCAAATAGAAACATGTCTTGGCATGTAGACTGGCATATCTTATAAAGTCAATTAAATCAGCAAGCATTTTTTTTTTAAATATTTTATTTAGTCATAGACCTTATAACTTTTGCTATGTAACTAGCAAGTGGTTTACAGTGATTTTTTCAAATAAATAAGAACAAATAAATACTGTCAGTTTGAACAATTATCTCTTGCGCACAATGTGTGCACAACATAAGCTTTATAAATAGAATAAATAACACTGATTTTCCACCATTCTTTAAATGATGATCAAGATCTACTAAGACTTCTGCCTCCTGATGCTTTTGGCCTGTCGTCTCCTGCGGTCTTTATTCTTTAGGTTTCTCATCTGTGTTGCTTCTCTGTAGACACGCTTGAGCTCAAACAAGGCTTTGCGCTGGATGATTGGGTCATTTTCCTGCAATTGCAAAGCATTTAATCAGTGATATGTCCTTATAATGGCATCTTACTGATTCTGAGTGGACGCAAAGTAAAAAAGTGAAATTTACACTCTAAATTGTATTGAATTTGATCAAGTATAGTATCTAGCAAATATATAGTGTGCATTGTAATGGCAAACGTAGTTTCAAAAAGCCTGGCCCACAAACCTTGATTACGCACTTTTAGAAATAAGACTCCTTTCATGTGGTTACCAAAGGTGGCATTTTAACCAAGGCCACATTCAAAATGTCGTGAAATATCAGTTCGAATTAAATGTTTCAAATGTGATGGATAAAATGTAGTGGCAATGTGAGGCAGATATTCATAATATAAAATCTGATTTGTAAATAAAATGTTACCCACCAGATTTCAAGGAACAATATATAATATTTTTTTTAAATATTACTTAATATTTGTTATAGTTTTATGACCAGTTTGTTTTGGGCCAGTAAAATTTCTCAGTTACCTGGCCATTGGCAGGTGTGAAAAAAACATACTTTTATATCAACGCAGAGGAACAACCACTACATATAGCTCTGAACTTTTGGTGTTCAGTGCTTCTTGGTGTCAAGTTAGATTTCACAGAATCTGAAACTGCCATCTCACCTTAATCGCCCATAAGGTTTCTGCGTATGTCTTGAGCTCTGCACTCTTGCCTGGGAAGTAGTTTTCTTGCATTTTTTTTAGATGCTCTTGAACATGTGCCAATCTGTCTTTTGTAGCTTCATCCAGGCTCTCGTTCTGCATGCGAGTGAATATCCTACTGTATGTGTCCATAATGATGCTCATCAGTAAATTCTGTTCACTTTCCTGCCACACAAAAACAACACACATGAGCTCAATGTGCAGTCAACACAGGATATCCCATATAGGATGTATCAAAATAATATGCCCTTTGGTTTAGAAAGGCTACACTGGTATCTTTTCGATATTTTAGATCACAAAGGTGCAAATACCAAGCCATTCTGCCTTTTTGAAAGAGGCTATTTACCTCAAGATTCACCTTTAAATCTTTCAGCACCCTCAGGAAGACAGGGTGTGCGTTGTGTATCTCACGGTCATCTTTTATCTGGAAGAAATGAAAAGGTCATCGTTTATATTGGTTACTGTTTTAGACTTCAGATGTCATTTTGAACTCTTATCTCTTCTCACTTAATCAGATGAATGTGTTTATTATTATTAGCATCTGAAATCCAAACTCAACCTACAGACCAGACATTTTCCACCATGCAAGAAAGGCCTACATGTAGGAGTTTCAGTCTGTATGAATGGTAGACTATACTTCCTGTTTTGTATTAAACTACCTCTTAACCACCCAATTTAAGTAAAACTTGACTAGTTTGTAAAGCCAGCTTATTCAAAACGGTTTGCGGCCCATCTTTGAGTATCTTGCAGGCTGTATCCTGGAACAGTACACCTTTATCTATCCCTATTCGAACTGGTCTACTTACATAGTACGCTTTCAGCTCATCAATGTTCTTGTCCAGGTTCTCCGGGACGCTGGCCTCGGCATATGTCATCCATCCCAAAGTCATCAAACATACTCCCCAGACAAAGGCCATCATGTGTTGCGTAATCATAGTCCTTGTTAGTTTCAGGTGTTCGCTGAAGTTTGACTTGTATTCCTTTCTTTTAAAAGTTGAAGTTGCCTTTAACACTGTTGCGCGACACCCGACTGTTCTCGTGTCCTGGTGATGGTCTGAATGCATCTGTTCAAGTGAATGGGGTATTTATAGTTATGTGTGAGAGCAAGCAAGCGAGCGAGCTGTGATCTAGGTGTGAAGTTGTGTGGCTTTTACAGCCGATGTTTCCTATAAATCACAATGCACCATGATACTGCTCTGCACCATTGAGCCCACCACTCATCTTCTCGGCTGGAATCCCGTGGATGCCACTGGGCGGGGCTGTTGGTGGTTTTGTGGTCTGGAATCTTTTTGGTGATTCAGTAAGGTGTTCGGGCATCCTGGGCCTAAACGTAATGCAGGTATGGCCACTCCATGCGGGTGCATTAATGACTGACAATAGGGAAGGGAGTAGTGTATTTTTCTTATCCTAGGGTTTCGAATAATGGCCTTGCACCAAATTTAGCAGCTTTTTAAACTTATACCTACTTGCATAATTTTCTTCTCTTATTCCATTTTCTTCGACATGCATTGAAATGCAATAAACTGTCCACACAGCTCTTCTGTGCAATCTGACAGCTAGTTTGACAGCTAATCACACAAGTTTATGTTATTTTAGTTAAATAAGACTTGATGTTATGAGTATAAGAGTGATTAACCTTGATGCTTTATCTCTCTTAGATGCAGCTGGTGGAAAAATTAACAAAAGTGGGCTGAAACATTCACTAGAAGTTCCTCAGAATCACACATGTGACCTGCCACATACAGGGCTAAAACGCTGAGAAGAGATTATATAAATAAAGAAGGACTTTTTTGGCTTTCTGATGTCAGAAGAACCTTGACAGAACAGAGTTGCTCTGTTGCTCATAAGGAGATGCAACCAGCGTTTGAGGTTTTAACACTTCATCAGCTCAGCCTTTACACGCAGAGAAAGAGAGAGAGTGACAGAAAAAGAGAACGAGAGGAAGACAGACTAAAGTGATGAGTAGTGCGAGACAGGTATGGTTACGTAAAGGGGAAGCTACTTTCCTAGTAGGTCAGGTGATGCTGCAGCTAGGTAAAAATATGTATCTAGGAAGGCCATCTGAAATCTGAAGAAGCGTGTCTTGACTTGGCTTAATTTTAGATTTTTATCATAATTAAGCTCCTCCAAACAGTTTCGTTATGGTTAAACCAAAAAACGTGAATGATAGAAAATCCCACATTCACATGTGCGTCATAACAAGTTGGAAAAGTGTGACTTGAACTCCTATCAGCCGTCACTCCGACACTCCGGATATCAATGTTGGAGGTATGTCTAATTTTCCTGTACAGCTTCATCGGCGTGGTTGATTTTCCGCGGCTGTGGTTGTAGAGAGGTGTTCCCCCAGACTCCTCATCATACACTATACAGACCACGTGGAAACCTAAAAGGATATTCCTTCTAAGAACCGTTTACTTGTCATTTTTGTACGGTTTCATTGTTGTTAATCATCAGCTTAAAAAAAAATCCATATTTTGCCAAATATATTCAATCACCTCATTCTGAGTGTAAACCAGTATGAGAATTAATTGTAGTGGTGGTTGGATGGTTTATCAAAGATAAATTCTTATCATTCAAAATTTATCCTGTAAGATGTGTTTTTTTTGTGTGTGAAAATGTTCCATTTGACAAGGACTTAAGATGCAGCAGAAGACTAAAGTGATCCATCACTTAGGACGTTTTAAACATCTGTTGACATATGAGGCTATAACCAAATATTCAATAATGGAATTACATAGAAAAGACTTGAGGGTTATATAGTCGAGTCACCTTGAAAGCAGCTTCACAGGGATAACATGAAAATAATACAAGAAGTTTGTTTCTAGAAGAAAATTGCGTCATCGTCCACCTGAAGTAAGGCAGATCAATAATATAGTTGAATATTAAATGTCCCCAACTAAGCAAGCCAAAAAACAAGGTAACAGTGGCAAGGAACCAAAACTCCATCAGGTGACAGAATGGAGAAAAAAAAACCTTGGGAGAACCCAGGCTCAGTCAGGGGGGGGGGGGGGGGGCAGTTCTCCTCTGGCCAACGAGCGAACAGTGTATGATTATGATTCAGGCAACATTACAGGTCAGAAGTCAGATTGGATCAAAACATTCACAATATTTATCCAGTTCCATCTGGTTGGAGGTCGGAGTCATCACGCCGGTATGGAGACGAGTTTGTTGAGGTGTCCATGAGGCCTTCACAGGGCTGATGAGGCTGGCACTTCAGGGATGCGTTGTGGTCGTGTCCAGGCGCAGGTTCACCGTCACTGATCCGGCTGGCTTCAGTAAACCTCGGAATAAATGGAAAGACTAACATTAGCGTAGATGCCATAGAAGTGTTCCCCGGTTACATTACATTACATACATTTCATTACTTTATCACTGTGCATTCCCTGGGGATCAAACCCATGACCTTAAGCCTGGTTCACACGGGACGGTTTTAAAATTGTCGGCCGATTTTCCAAACCTGAGAGACTCCACACACGGCGATAAAAAAATCACGGGTCTAACAGTTTTGGTCGTACAGTGTGTGGTCCGCAGCCACACGGCAAAATCAACACATCACACACAAACCGATTTGACTCCAGAGCATTCCCAGGTCAGACGGAAAATCTCGCAAAATCCCTCGAGATCAAACGTGACTTCAGAGTAAACTATCATGGCGGACGAAGAGGATGCAGTGGCGATAGTTTGTAGTTTGTTTTTAACCGAAAAAAACGTTATCAAAAGAAAAGGCGATGGTCAAAGAAGTGGAGACAACGCGAGCATGGACGGCTGTTTTGATTTTGTTTCCCGGTGCTTCCTCTGCGCGTCGTCACCTCGCTTTCTGATTGGCTACACGCCACAGTCCACAGACTGCATGCTCGTTTGTCCCCGGGGGACACCACACACGAGGAGAATCGGGCCAAAAAAATCCAACATGTTGGATATCCCCGATTTGAGATCGAAGCGGTCCGATGTCCTTCCGAGCAGACGAGAGCACTCTTAACACACCACACACGGCAGGAATATCTGATCAGATTATTTTACGATAATCAGAGCATACTTAAGATTGTCGGAAGGGGTAAATCGGGGCTAAAATCGGCCTAATTATCCTGCCGTGTGAACCAGGCTTTAGTTATGCTAGTGCAGGGGTGTCCAATCCCGCTCATGGAGGGCCAACATCTTGCTGAGTTTAGCTCCAACCAGCTCCAACACACTTACCTGGAAAGCAAAGCCACTTAAAGCCAAGTGTATTGTCTGCTAACACTACAATACGCAGGAGACCACAGTTTTTTTAATGGATGTGAATGGAGGAGAGGCTTCACTACGCTGAACAAACGCGACTAGCTGTCTACACGACATGCAGATCATTGCAAGATTTGTCCTTCGCAACGGAAGTAGCACAAGAGCTTGTAGTGCGTCCGAAATAGAATGTGGCATCAGTTCGTGGTTTTGTTGTGTTGTGTCGCGCCGCTTCCAGTGTAGTATCACTGATTATAACGGGTTCTATTGTCTTTGTCTGGTCTAGAGTTACGAAATAGCAGTGCCCGGCCAATATTTAAAAATAAAAATGCCAATATTTGAAATCTACACAGTTGATTTCTCGCATCAAATGTTCTCAGAAGTGAATTTAGTGATGAAACAGGGTACGAAATTGTAGAAAAACGAATTACTGTTTTGACCTGCCTCTCCTTCCTCGAATGCCGAACTGAATGCTGGGATATTTCTGCCGTCAAGTTCACACAAGTTACCAACCGATGCATCCTCGGTAAAATGGGCGTGTCAAGAACACATCCGGGATTTTTAACCATTCTTGCCAAAATGCAAACTTGTGTATTGGGACAGTACTTGGGCCACAAAAGATGACGTTTCACAAGAACACAAGGACACAAGTACAGACAAGAACACATATTGAGAAAGGCCCCTCATCTCTGTTTCTAGTGAGTCTGAAGACTTTGATTAGCTGCTTCAGGTCTGTTCAATTAAGGTTGGAGGATAGACTCAGGACTGCAGGATAGTGGCCCTCCGGGACTTGGTATTGAGGAACAGCCCAGGTTTTGATGCCCCTGTGCTATAGGCCATGCTCTACTGTCTCAGCTACAGGAACACTTGTCTGTGGTTCCGGTTCAAACTATCAAAAAACATTTTTCTTTCACATTTCAGAGCTTGTTTGAATGACATTCACCTCTTAACGTGTCAAGTACTTGAGGAGGGAATACACTATAGCCTACATTACTTTTAAAACACTAGCCATCATACACTTGCTGACTTAGGCCTAAATGAGAAAAACTGGACATCATACACTAAACAAATCAGATCACACACTACCAGACTTTTGAGTCATTCCAAACCCAATAACATGTAGAAACATTGCTAGGTGTAGCATAACAAATGAAAATAATAATAAAATGGTCTAAAACCAGCTCAAAATATCAAACATGTTTGATATCCTCCTACATGTGCAACACAATTCTCTCTGAACTGACCAATATTTACAGACTGGCTCTGACTTATCCTATTTCTGACTCAGCAACTAGCCTCAACTTCTTTTAGACAGCAAATCGGCCAAAAATCTGTGCTAAAACCATGGAGTGTATTCCAGCCTTTATTTGAACATTTTGTATTTGGTGTGCGTTCGTGTGTAATGTCATTTAAACGTACATTGTAAAGTTTGTTATTGAACAAGCCGAGCCGTAATTGAATGCAAAATAATTTTTATTGTAATTAACCATTTAGCCAGTGAAGCTCACACAATATTTCAAGCAAATCCATTTAGAAATCAAGATTCACCATTTCTGTACAATGTAAATGATGCAAACACACTTGCGATGAGAATAAGTTAGATTTTAATTTATGGATGGTGTAGTAAAGTACATTATAAAGTAAAAAATAAATAATTATTTCCACATAATTTATAAATAAATAGGCTAATGCAATAACAAAGCGTACTGAATGAAAGACAGGACTTTTGGATCTTTTCATTGGTGTTTTTCTGTAGAGGCCCGATTAAACACCATAAGAAAGTCATTCAATGCTCCTCCTTGGGTTGTTCCATTTTTCACCTGAGCGAGAACAAACATATGTATTAGATATCATATCATATGTATGATATCACATGGCCTGATATCATATTTATATCATAAACAGCAAATCAACAACTAAAAATGTACACATTTCACAATGAAGACAGGACTTATAAAGACTTTCTCTTTATGTTTACCTTGACTAAGTCAATGTTCTGAAGCTCTTTCCATACTTTATTTTCTGAAAGGTACATGTGTCTCAGCTTTTTCACCTCACTCATTACATTTGTTAGATTGTTTTTCACTTCTTTCTTCTCAGACTTATTCATCATGTCTGTGAACATATCTTCATAGATGTTCAGCATTCTTTCAAGGAACAGCGCCTGACAAGAGCAGGAAGCCTTGGACTAAGAGAAACAAATAGCATTAGCACGAAATATACAGAGGCATATATATAATTCAATAGCATTTTCATATTTTAGCATTTTGCACTGTAAAAACTTACATTCAGCTGGTCCAGATGAGAAGCAAAAACAGACTTTGCTACCCATTCTGTGCCAAGTGTGTTCTAAAGAAAGTGGGCATAAAACAGCGACAGTTATGAATGAATGTGCATCTCTTGTGAATCTTAACCCCTAATCTAAGATCAAAGTGTCACAAAGTTTATTGTGCAATAGGTCTCTTCTTGCTAATATTAGCTGCAAGAGCTAACTATAGCATACAGATATGAGTAGGATTATCAGTGATTCATCTTGCATACACAGACTGAATTGCTTTCAAACCCACTGCAGAAGTTCATGACAGTAGAAATCACTTACATAATCTTTTTGCAGATGGTGGATATTTGTCTCAAGTGATTTGATCTTGTCGGACCGTCTAAATCTGAACGAGTTGGTTGTCTGAAGAGATGCTATTAACAGAAGTCCACACATCAGCACCATGTTGAGCCAAGAATCCATTCTTTGGGTTCGTGTTTCAAGCGACTTTAAACAAGAGGTTGTGAACTGATGCTAGTCAGCAGGTGAGTGTTGATGATCGGAAAGTGGCGGGGGGTTTATATAGGAGCACAACCTAAAAAGAGCAACGGTATGAAGGCGGCAGTGGATGCGCTTGGGGTTTTGGGGTTTCTGTGGGCTACTTTTCTATGAAGGTTTCCTATCAAAGATGAGATGCTCTCAAGTAAGTGACGTCACGTCACTAACCCCGTACCCCAGGAGCAACTCAAACAATTCACAAGGTCGCAGTGGCCTTTGAGAATAGCCATGGTTGCCAACCGCTTTTCGGACTGTTAGAAACTAGGTTGGGGGTTTGTTGACATGCGCTCCCAATGAGTCAATAGCAAACCAAAAGTTTGCGAATAAGATAATGTTTAATGTTGCAGAAATTTGTTTTGTGTGAAATCGAAACTTGTTATCAGTGGTTATCAGCTGGGTTTATTTCCGACAACTATATCCAATAGCATCTGTTGTTGTTTTTTTCCTTGTTTGTTTTTTTAATAATGCATGTGTGCATATATGTACCTGCATGAGTCTGCATATGTTGCATATACATTTTTGACCACAAGTGTTTGTCTATATGTGTGAAAGTGCATATGCTGCAAATGCACACTGAAAAACATTCTATAAATCAATTGCTAAATTATCACTATAACATTTTTTATCCCATATGCATTACTTTGCATTGGTGGTTAATTTGTGGTGATGTAAAGTTGCTTAAGCTTCAACTTAATGCCTGTGGCCACACAGTTTTTTTAGTTGAATTCCCCTTCAAACATACTGTGGTGTAGCAACAAACATCAGTTCTCTGAATCTGTTGATTTAAATGAATTTGTGCATAGTATATGCTGTGGTATGGATTGTGCATACAGTGCAGTACAGTGCACGTTTCTGGAACTGTTTCTCCTAAGTCTGGGAGTTCCTGTAGCTCAAACAGTGGAGCGTTAACAGTTTTAAGGTTGTGGGTTTGATTCCCAAGGAAGGCATAAACTGCTAAAATGTATTGCTTGAATGCAATCTAGATTATTTAGATACAAGTGTCTGCAAAAAGCATTCAGCAGTTCAGCAGATGCATACATGCTTGGCACATTGAAGTTTTGGTGCCCATGTGAGTGATATAGGTTTGAGACTTAAAGTGATGTTACCCAATCTCTCACTCTTCCAAATGGTTATTTTATGTATTGATGTCCAGGTTTCTCATCTCTAATGGGTATTGCTAGCTTGAATTTAAATTGAGAATTCTATGGATGATATATTTTTTATACTAGTAGTTCATGCAAGATTTTAGCCAGCCAGCTTTTAAATGACATTGCATTTTTATAGGGGTGAATTCATGATGATTGGGACACTTTTTGCCATTAAGTGCCATTGCCAAAAAGTGTCATAATCAACCTGAATTCACTATGATTACACAAGACATAATTTAATAGAAAAAATAGTCCAGTGGGATAAATAATTGACAGGTGCAGGGGATGCCCTTTTGGTTTTTGGGTTTGTTGTTGGCTAACTTTCTATAAAGCTTGCATTACAAGGATGTATGGTATGGTATTCATATGGTGTTTATTGAATGTTGCCATGGTCGCAAGCCACCCAACAAACCTTCTAGAAACTGGTTGAGGTGAACTATGACTCAGCAAACTGAATTTTGCATCACTGTCACATACTATCTTACACCCGACGCAATGCAGCGCCAAGTGTTTTTTTTTTGCTAGTTTCAGTCCGACGCAGTTATCATTTTCACATCCTGCAAATGCAATAGCATTTAAATAGCCAATGCATTTGTGCCCATTTGTGCTGGTCTGAAAACGAGGTGCGTTCAGGGGCATTGTTGGCGCGTTGCTATTTTGAGGCAACATAAATAGACTGCGCCATTTACTAAAACCTGGTTAAAGAGCACATTAGTAATGTGCGCCTATAGGCGGGTCCACAACGCTCGTACACTCTGCTTATGAAACACACAGGGACGCATAGCAGCACACAAATATGCCAAATATTTCAAATAAAAGGATTACAATGTAAAAGATTATTATTGTGTACATAAAGATATGGTGGAATCTGGCTTGTCCCGTAGATAGTCTGCTTGCGCACTTTTACCTCGCGCACGAGCAGTTATGTTTGCGCGAGAAGTGTTCGGTCTTTCCTCTATCAAATTCCGTCATGCAAATAGCGAATCCGCCATTGCGTGAGCGCAACTGGCATGTAAAGGGAATGGGAGATGAGGCTCTTATTGGTTTAACGAACGTAAATCCCAAAACCCACCCATTAGGCCTACTCGTTAAGAGAATAGGGACAACCCTTTAAAGCAGCACTCAGTAGGAATTCCGTTTTTGTCAAACGGCGACCCCTAGAGTCGCTGTGGAGTACTTGTACTGTCGTGAATAGCACTCACGCAGAGATGGCTCGCACTCACGGCCGGATCCCCTCCCCCTGTACACCGGTACCTGTTCAGTAGGATGGACGCTGTAACGAGTGGAAATAAGGTATGGCCCCTTTAAGAGCTGCGCGCGCCCAACACCACATGTATACGACGCCGGGTTATTTCTGTTTGATGCTCATTTTATCAGAATTTTATCAGATCTGTTTTTTGCCGTAAAGCAATTCGTTACCTCGCGAGACCTGATATCACACGATACTTCCCCCGCCGGCCCAAAGTTGCAAGGGTGGTTTTGCGGCTCACAGGCACCAGGGGGGTGCGAGACGACCACCATTCAACACGAAATCAGTAATATAAACATTACAATGACTCCAAAGCTGTTCGGTTAAGGTAAAAAAGTTACTTAGTTCACCTTTAAGACCGCGCCGACAATTTTTCCGTCGTTAAACTAAAATTGGATTTGGACACGCCCTAAGTGTACTTGTGCCCTGCGCTAGACCTTGCGCTTAGATCGTTAAAATAGGGCCCATTATATTTGTCCTTTTAGAACATTAAACATGTTAGTGGGTGTGGTTTTTATATCTAATAAATAATGGCCAACATGTTTGTTGTGTTATAAAAGTATACCATTGAGGTAAAGAAGCCCATTTCTGCAACATCTTTTTTTTTAAATGCTTTGGTAAATCAGAATAATGCATAAGTCATAATTATGATATACAGTATAAGTCAAAATTAAAATTAAATTTTAACTTTTTATCTCATAATTATGACTTAGAATCTCATTATTTTGACTTTTTATCTCATAATTATAAGTCCTAATCATGATTTTTCCTTCCACTCAAACCTGAGCTTCCATACAATGGGCTGGGCACTTTTGGTAATATCAGACATTTTTATGATTTCCCATCCATCTGAAGTCAGTTCAAACTCCTATAATAATTTGCAAATGTTATGGTGTTTCTGTAGCTCAAACAATGTATGGCACTCAAAATGCCAAGGTTAAGGATTCAAGGATAAAATATTCAACTTAAATGCAATATGTGACTCTGACAAAAGTAAAATTGCATTGTGCTGCATGCAATCCTGTCATTTCTATAGAATTGGTGGTTGATCTCTGATGTACATTTTCTTAATTTACATTTTACTGCCTGTGGCCACATAGTTTTTTTTTTTCAGTGGAATTCCCTCAGACGTACTGTGGTGTGACAACATCAGTTCTCTGAATCTGAAGCTCAGAAATCATTGACGAGCCTGTCTCTGCACTTAAAACCACTGTGAATAAATGGGATAAATGGATTGGAAAGAATGAAAGAATGAAAATGCTATCTGGCATGACTAATTGGCATCACTGGGTTAAAGTGGCTAATTAAGATTTAAAAAGATGAAACTAATGTAAGGGTCCAGGATGTGTCACATTTGTCAGATGGACTGAAATTGCAAGTAGTAGCAAAGTCATTCCTCGAAAGACAAAACTCATTTATAGAAGAGTTTAGGGTGACTCCGAACTAAATACCACTTTTGAGTGAGTATTTCTAAGCCAGTTGTTTATCTTTTTCTATAGTGTCAGTAGGAAATATCAGTTTACATTTCCAAACATTAATTTTGCCATTAACTGTAATAAGTAAGATTTTTGTATGCACAAGGAGTCTGAAAACATCTGGTATCATCACACCATCTTATTCAAGCGTCTAGGAGACGTTTCCGCAGTTCTTTTGCATTTAGTCTGTTTCAGTTTTTTTTTTTTTTTTTTTTTCATGTATTACAGATGGACTCTATGATGGTGAGATCAGATGTTGTCAGACTCCTTGTACAAAAATCTCACTAGATACTTTTTTGTGCTCATCTGTTTGCATGATAATTTATAGGCCCACATACAGTACTCTGCAGAACATTTAACCTAACATTTGGAGGACAAAAAAAGACATGTTTAGCTGCAAATCTTTAAACGTAAAACATCAAACCAAGTGGCATTTATTTTAAAGAAATAGTACTTTGAAGAAATGGGAAAAAAGTGCAACACGCAATATGTAAAAATAAGTCCAGCCTTCTAAATAAAGAGCCACACTGTATTAGAAATCTTAGAAGAAAAGGGAAAAAAGTACAACGTGCAATATGCCAGAATAAGTCTCGCCTTTTAAATAAAAGAGCCACACTGCGTGCAAAATAAAATATTTCCCTTATATAGTATACAAAAAACAGTACGCCAAAAGAGTAGTATGTCCGAATTTACAGTATTCATAAAACAGTAGGTGAAAAGTACCCGGATGACCAACTACTTCCGGCGAGATTCTGAAGTGTGTTTTCGATGGACACTTTACTATCCCATGAGGCCACGGGAGGGGATTTATGAATGGAAGTGAAGCAACGCAACTGTAGGTCACGCGACAGTAACAACATGGTCTGAATTTCATTCATATATTCATACAATATATAGATATACTATATTATAGAGCATACTTTTTAAAAGTCACAAAGTGGACTTCCACTTTGGACTTAACGACTACTTTCTACTTTCGCGAATTTGGACGTTGCTCCAGTCCCTTATTGATAAAGTTATTGGGTCACTGCAGCGTCATTAGAAGCTCCAGTTGCTATAAAGATACGGGAGATACCTTTTCTGAGATGCGTGCTGAAGACTGTACATGCGCATTGGGTGGTCCAGCCTGAAAAAAAGATTTTTTAACTATAAGAAACAACATTTATGGGACAGTTCAAGGCAGATTTTGTTGCTGATTTGAAATATGTTATTTAATTGTGAGTTAGCAAGCAGTTTTTGAGATTTCAGGTTTCCCGCATTCAAGTAGATAGGACTTGGTCTTGCCCAAATAGCTGCCCGGAAGTGTTGCAAATATGGCCGCCATATGAACTGACTTTCCTTAAAAAGGAATTTGGTTCAAGTGAAATATTTATAAAACAAATTATATGTTGTTCAAAATGACAACAACAAAAAAAAGACATTTTCTGATTGTCAACTATTTGTGGATCATGTTCATACAGCAAATGTGATGAACTATGCTTAATGAACATCCACTAGTAGAAATCACTTTGGGAGCAGCTGATGTGAGTATGAAAATGGCTCAGAAAAGTAATGTAAGTTCAATGAAAAGGGAAACACTTTAGAATACTGCTTCGTCATAAATAAACAACTTCACAGGAACACATGAGTTGAATTCTAGTAACTACTATTAAGTGGAATAGTGGAAACTTTTTGTGGTCTGAATGGCTGGTGGTTGTAATCATAATTGTTTAAAAATTCAGTAACACTTTATAATTACTGTTCAGTAATTAATAAATAACTTCACATGAACAAATGAGTAATGCAATATACATTCTAGTAAATATATTAACTAAGTATTAAACTATATGATTAACAAATTAGAAAGTAATAGCACAAAGCAGAATGCAGTAGTTTAATCAACTATTAGCTAATCAATAACTAAAAAAAAACATGTCTACCAGAGAACAACTAAGAAACTACAGTTTCAAAATGAATGTGAATAATGCATAATTAATTCTCAAGTGAAGATCATGCTAACCTAATGAATATTGTGTAACTCATTTGTTCGTCACAACTCATTTGTTGGATGTATGATTTATTAATGACAGAATATTCTAAAGTTTTATGCAATTTTAAACAATAATCACTAAAACCACCAGCTAATCAGACCTCAAATAGTCTCAACAAGTGGGCATTTCTGTGACTGTGAGACACAATACACATCCGACCCCAACATTTACCATCCGCATGTCAAGATAGAATGAAACTGTGTCACTGCGAGGTTTAACCATGTAATTTTATCAGATGTGATTCTGCTCATTTATATTGACTGAGAAGTATACGTTTTAAAAACTTAAGTATTGGACAACCATAGAGAAACTGAGCTAAAAAACTGCAGTCAAGGACTCTCCAGCAGTCTCCACTCCTTATTGGAAAAGAGAGTAATTTAGCTGTATAATAGACTGCGTCACTGAGTCAATGACCTAACTGCTTCCTCCGCAGCCTCTCCATCTGCGTAGCAGCTTAACTGTGAGTTTCCAGTGAGCATGCTGTGGTCAGGTTAGCACTGCTGCTTCTGAGCACTGGAGTCACAATTCATCCGACTTCTCACTCACCCCTTTTTTCCTCTTTTGTTAGGAGGATTTGAGGTGGCAATTTACAATTTACATTTACGTAAGCATTTATGGTGAAATGAGTTTTATGCTAAAGTTACTGGGAGAGCAGAATTTACCCATTCAAATAAGGCAGTTTTAATCATGAATGTGTGATAATGGTTCGACGTTTACGAGTCTTATAATAGTTTTTATTTCGCTTTATTTCTAAAGACTTATTTTATTTATTTATTAAGTCACTACAAAGCTTACAGACCAATTTGTGGATATTGTATTGAAGAAAATGTATCACAACTCAAAGGGATAGTTCACCCTAAAATGAAAATTAAGTCATAATTTACTCACCCTGGTGTTGTTTTAATGCAGTATGCCCTTTTTCGGTTCACAAAGTGCGAATTTTTTATTTGCCGCAGTTCACACCGAGAGGCCCTGAAAAAGTTGTGAGAAATCAAGGTTAATAAATAGATTACGTGACATGAATAGAAATCCCACAAAAAGTATCCGTGTACTTTCTTCACTGAGTTAAATATCTCAGACCGGAACTCCGTTTGTCTGATGACTGTCCGAATGGCGGTTGACAGATGTGAACGTGTTAACTTCTAGGTACGACGAACACCTCAGAGAAGAAGGTGCATTACATGGATTGTATTAATCTTGATTTCTGACAACAACATGTGTGCTTTTTCTTGGTGAGACAGAGTGAACTGCAGCGCTAATAGTCTCACGTATGCACACGTCACATAGCCGTGCATAGAAGGCCAACGGCCAAGGTCAGAATTTTCATTAAAGGGTTAGTTCACCCAAAAATTAAAATTAAGTCATTAATTACTCACTCCCATGCTGTACCAACCCCATAAGGCCTTCGTTCGTCTTCGGAACACAAATGAAGATATTTATGATTAAATCTGAGAGGTTGATCACTCCTCCCTAGGCTGCCTAAGGGAATGAAACTTGACGGCCCAGAAAGTCCTTAAAGAAAATGTTTAAATATTCCATGTCACAACAGTGGCTCAACTATAAGTTTATCAGAGATTTCCACGACGCATGCGCGAGAATTGCGATCTCCTTCAACTACTTCAGTTAAGTTCTCGCGCGTGCGCGTCGTGGAAATCTCTTGAAGTCTCGTCTCAGGCCTACAAGGAAGAAAAGGAATAGTCGAATAAAGTCGTTATTTTTGTTTGTTTTTTCGCACAAAAAGTATTCTCGTCGCTTGATAAACTTATAGTTGAGCCACTGTTGCGACATGGAATATTTAAACATTTTCTTTAATGACTTTCTGGGCCGTCAAGTTTCATTCCCTTAGGCAGCCTAGGGAGGAGTGATCAACCTCTCAGATTTAATCATAAATATCTTCATTTGTGTTCCGAAGATGAACGAAGGTCTTACGGGGTTGGTACAGCATGGGGGTGAGTAATTAATAACTTAATTTTCATTTTTGGGTGAACTAACCCTTTAAAGAATACATTATCTCAGTTTGTTTTCTACCAAACCCTATCACCCATAAAACTTGGTATACATGGCACGTGTCGCATGGGATCATTCTGTGACACTTTTGCGTCTTTTTTTTAAAAGCTTGATGCTGGTCGCTATTCACTGCCATTATATGGGCGAGTACGAACTGGATGTTTTTTTTTCTTTTTTTTTTCTTTTGTGGTCCATTAAAGAAAGAAGGGTTTACGGCATTAGAACAACACCAGGGTGAGTAAAATATGATTTCATTTTCACTTCAAAGAGATACAGTAGTTCAGCCCAAAAAAAAAACAAAAAAAAATCATCATTTAGGCCTACTCACCGTCATGTCATTTTATACTTGTATGCAGCTTGGACATTCTTACAGCTTTCTCTTTATCTCGTTTCACAGTGATAAGTTTACATTTTTAAGTTAACTACATATTAATTATTGATTCTAACAGGTAAATGTGTCTAACTATACAAGGACTAGGCTGGTTGTTGTGAGTATAAACTTCATTAGGCAACCTCTTGAATCTCCAAGCTTGCAGTTTTGATAGCATTTGCAGCAGTTTCTTATGGGAGCTTTTGTGTCTAAGAAAGACAACGGTGTATTTTTATATGTTTGTGTATCTCTCTCTCTCTCTCTCTCTCTCTCTCTCTCTCTCTCTCTCTCTCTCTCTCTCTCTCTCTCTCTCTCTCTCTCTCTCTCTCTCTCTCTCTCTCTCTCTCTCTCTCTCTCTCTCTCTCTCTGTGTGTGTGTGTGTGTGCATATGCATGCCCTCGCCCTTTCGTTGCACCAGAACTGAGCATAGGTTGGGTTGTTTGGTGGCGATGCGAGAGAGACGTTTGTGGTCGCGCTTCATGGTGCTACAACTTCCAGGAACTGCAACTGTGTACAGTGACAGTGATGGTAGAGTTTGCCTTAGGATTGGTTGCATTTATTTGAAAAAGAAAAATGTTAGTCATATATATATATATATATATATATATATATATATATATATATATATATATATATATATATATATATTTAAGTATTTTAAACATCATTGCAGACTAAATAGTCTTGGTTATTGTGCAATAGCCTATTTTTAGTAAGAATAAATTGTAAACCTTTGATCATTATTTGATTATTATTGAACTAAAATGTTATGGCTGAATGCTTTGCTTGCACATAGCCTTCTGTGCTTACCAACGTTGGCAAATATTCTACTTCAGCAGAGAGCGCAATACCTAAATATGAGCCACGAGAGGGAGCCAATAGTGCAGTCTAAAATCTAAAGTGACTGGGTGAATAATACAGTGTCAGTATGATTCTGTCTTCTTGTGTGCCAAGTGTGCAGCTCTTATGTGCAGTGCTTTGACACTGTGTTGATCAAAAGTTAGTTACATTTAGCACTCTGAACAGTAATTAAAGGCAACCGAACACCACCCGTCGAAAGCTATATAATTTACAGTCTACGCCGGGGCGCCATTGAAAAGCTTTGGTCATGGAAACAAGACAAGCAGAATGGGAACCTCTCAAGCTGATTTAAACTTTATTTAATTTCAAGGTTCACAAACAATATCCCATCACAAACAGCAATGCACATTAATGAATTACACAGCTAACCTTGTTGATCTATGACACTTACAGAATACTCACACATACTCACTTCTCTTTTGGGAGAAGAATTTGAGTTGGCAGTTGAGAGGGTAGATGAATGTAAGGCCTACACCTACTGCATGATCATAACTTAATAAAATAAATATTAGATATTTTATAAGATATATATAAGATCTCTCATTTCCCCTATAACATTTTAAACTGCTCAAATAATACTTTACAAATAATAAACAAAAATACAAACAAATAAAACACACAAATAAATTACGTATTTGAAAATGAACAATCACATAAAAACTATAAATATGCCTTCAATTATTCTAAATGATATCATTCTGTATTCTTTAAACTATAATGCATTTCATTTTAATAAGCATACAGATTGCTGTTCATAATGCCAAGTTACCGAAATCTTGATGCAAAATATCCGTATCCTTAGCTTGTCTAACCAGTGCATGTAAGCATCGGGTCTTTTTGCTATGTAAAAAAAAATTGTCATAGTTTCCCTGAGATGTATTGGATTCAACTAGAATTTGGCTTGTTCAGTGAAACAGTGAAACTTTCACAGGATGTCAAACAACTTCCCTTTGCAAGCAGTCTGTTGATAATTGATAGAAGGAGTGATGTTTTTAATGACTCAAGCCACTATGTTTTGTGTGTGTGTGTGTTAATTGAGCCTGGTTCCTCCACTGCAGGGTGTGTGTATGGATAGTGATAGTGTGCGCGTACTCCTACTGCATCCTGAGTTCCTCTGTGCCAGTGCGGAGAACTACTGAATCTTCTTATGCGTTCTTCTCCTTCTATCCATGGATAAACTGATCCAGACCAAAACATTGTGAAACTCTCTCATTGCTTTAATTTGAACTCCTGGCTCAGGCTGTGTATGAAAAACAGAGAGGAGAACTCATAAATCACAATGAGATAAGCTCCTGTGTCAGAGATGAGTATCCACGATAGAGAAAAGTGAAAATATCTATCTATCCATCCATCCATCCATCTAACAAATATCATAAATTATTCATTAATAAACATTATATTTTTCAGGAGTCACTCTACGTGATATTTTACAACCTTAACTAAACTTTTCTTGTCAAAAAAAGTAAAATTATTAGTGCTGTCAGATCGATTAATCGCATCTAATATAAAAGTATATTTGTGTGTATATATATGTATACACACACACAAACGCACACGTATATGTATATAAATTTACAAACTTTTATGTTAGATGCGATTAATCGATTTGACAGCACTACAAATTATCTGATATTTATAAGAGACTTATAAATTATATATAATGAGGTTCTGCAGGGGTCCTCTCTATGATATCATATCCTGTTTTATGTTTTTTTTTTTTTTTGCATGTTGGTTACGCATATATATATATTAGCCTATATGAGTAGTGAACCAGTATTGTTAAATTATGTTTTTTAAAGAAATCATATTAAAAGATAATGCTAAGCATCCTAATAAAACTTTTTTTCTTGATTATGATATCAAAATAATTGTATTACCCTGCTCATTGTAGAAGAGGGGTAATCAAGTCACTAAATGTGCGAAATGCATTTTTTTTATATTTTTGAATAAATTATGATATACGTCATTGGCCCCTCTCTCACAATATTCTGTTAAGATACATGACATTGGCTGATCACTGTGCCCACTTGGCCGATCTACCAACAATCGATTTGTGTTTAACGCACAATTGGTTTACAAATATTTTTAGTGTGAATTTTAAGTAAATGTATGTGTTATAATCTTAATCGCTTTAACTAAATTGTATTATCCAGCCACCAAACTAAAGTTATTGGTATTGGCCACTGAAAAACTTGATCATTTAGCGCACTAAATAAACTAAACACAAGTTAACTTCTAATAAGGCGAAGGGTGCAAACAGATAATAAAGTAATGTCTCTTACCATCATAAAAGTGTCCTCAATTTTTTTAAGTTTCTCTCTTGCGCAGGATGACAGAGTTTGTCTGCCTTCAGTCTCCTGTGAAAAAAAACAGTAAAAAAACATGTTAATGAAAATGTTTGTTTTGTTTATGGCAACATAATTCATCTGTTATTGCCTTTTAGTTTTAATAATTTTCAACAAGTATATTTACTATACCAAGTGGTAAATGTTAGTGATGTCTTACTTACACAGAACTCAATCTTGCCCTTCAGCCTTTTGAAAAATTCCATAAACATTTTTGTCGACTGATGAATGTTATTCTTCCACAACTTTTGGAACACATGTTCATCATAGATTTCTAGGATGCGTTTTAAGTCAGCGACGTTCAGTTTCCGTTTCTGGGGTGTGCAGAACAGTTTATTTTATTTTACACAACATATTTTGTTATTCTGAATGGCAAATGAATAGGGAAGACCGGGGCTAGTTGTCACAGGAGCACAAAGAGAGACAAATTGCTGCATTTGTAATACAATTTATTAACTGTTAACTTATTAATATTATTATTGACTGCTGTTGTTTGAATTTTTAACATGTATATGTATCTTTATCCTTTTTTTACATTAATTGTTTCATAATTGTTTAAGAGTTTAAATGTTACTTCTAACAGCAAGTTTTTATTGTGACTTTCTCCATATTGTGTGACAACATGCCCCCCAAAGACGCACTTTTTTGCATAATTTTACAGAAACTAACAACACACACACACACACACACACACACACACTCTCTCTCTCTCTCTCACACACTCTCTCTCACACTTACTCACACACACTCTCTCTCTCACACACACACACACACACACACACACACACACACACATATATACACTGTATATACAATAATTTATAGAATTATACATTTACACACTATTTATATAATGTAAAAATAAAAAGTGTGTATATATATTATGTGTAAATGTAAAAATGTAAACATAATAAATAATAATATAAACAATAATGTATACAAATATATACATAAAATGTGTGTGCATTTATATGCATATATATATATATATGTATATATATATATATATATATATATATATATATATATATATATATATATATATATAATTATATACATATAATATAACATGCATATATAAAAGTATATACATACACAAACACACACACATATATATATATACACATACACACACATTTTTATATATTTTGAAATAGCTAAGCAAATACTTTTATTATTTATACTTTTTTTTTTCAAAATAGCTATGAAGTGGTTCATGTGTATAGGTAAATAATGCACAACTATTATCTTACCTTGTAGCAGTTTTTAAGTTGTCCTAATATTCGATGGAAGGGTTTATTGTCCCTCTGCAACAACAAAAGAACATTTGTGATGCATGTCACCCTCTTAAATGCACATATCGTTACTGTATGTATTAGGATACTTACATCTAGAGGTTCCTGGATGAATTTTGAAGCATTGATCATTTCTTTGATCATATGCAGTGGGATAATCTTGTTCAGGCACTCTTCCTGCATCTGGCTTTGAGAGCAGCACAGGAGAGCACAGAGGGCGAGCAAGGTTACGATCCGCATCCTGGTTCGGTTTCAGAGAGGGCTGAAAATTGTATTGTACAGTCTGTACAGTACAGTGTCTCAGTGTGCTTTCAACAACCAGTGACATTCATAGCTTTTATAGCTCCATCCTTTGTCAAAAAAATTCCCACACTCATCACAAGTCAGATTTTTTTTTTTTTTTTAAACGCTTTGGATTGCATGCTTAGCCCTCATTTTTCCTTGTGGGTTCAGTCACCTGCCGGCTTATGTGGTTTTGTATTCTAGTGACGAAAGCCTCTCGCATATTGATTACTGGACGATGAAATCTAGGTTGCAAGAGCGTTAAATGTGTTGCGATGCATTCAAACCTACAGTGTTTCCTTTGATGTGAATAGTGTGAACTGTGTCTTGAAACTGTTTAGCTATTGGAAAAAAATTTGAAACATACAGAACACAAAAATGATGATGTTAGTGTTGTGGAATAATATATTCTTAGTTTCTTATAGGGTAAATTAAGGTTGATTGCGACACTTTTTGCAAGTCATCTCAATGGCAAAAAGTGTCGCACTCACCCTGAATTCACCCTATACTTAAGTTATATATATATATATATATATATATATATAACTTAAGTTTGTGATTTAAGCCACAAAATATAATTCCTTATTTAAAACAATTTAATTAGGCCCTATTTAAAATGATATCAGACATGCATTCATCCCAAATAAAAGGCTAAATATAAAAAAAAGTATTTTCTCAGGTCCCCCAGCAAATTTGGAGCAGAGGTTAGTGACAACTTATGTGATTGTCGACATTTACCGAAACACGTTTTACCATGACAAAGTATAACCCCCTCTTCCAGAGGGCTTAACCACCTTCTCAAACCAGGTCAGCACCTACAAGACTCAGCAAAGAACTTAACCTGACCCAGAAAGCATTCTCAAGAGCTGCCGCAGTATAAAAATATCGATCAAACCATCCAAAGTCAAACAGTTACAATGAGCATTTGAGTCAGAGGGGGAAAGAGGAAGTTAAACGTTAAAAACATGCATTTATTGACGGACCACTAGCCCGTCTCTGTTAAATTGCTCAGCTCAATTGAGTTGAATCATGATTCAGTATGAATGAAAGGGATAAAAAAGCTTCCCAATATCACTGTGGCAATACTACTCTACTTCAACCACAAGATCTGATAAAATCCGAGGTGAAAGCTAAAAAATACCCCAGCTCATTGAATAACTTTCACTTTTGTCAGTCTGCGTAATGTGAGTATGTTACACATGTCAAACAATAGACACGAGGAAATATGAGCCTGTAAATTCCCAAGCCTTTCATTATCCTGTGGATTACGCCATTTTATTGTATATGTTTGCCTTTCAGATTGGTCACGTTAAAGTTTTGAAATATTTTAAAGGGTTTTGAAAGTTTTGTAAAGTATCCAACAGTTAGGCACTTCCTGGGAATTTCACAATTCCTCATACCTATAGAATGGAGCGTATAGTATGCATGCAAATCTTTTTTTTTTTTTGTTGTTGGGTGATGCAGTTATGACATACACATTGTGCATGTGCAAAGAGGGCATCAGAGAATTGTTCAGACAAATGAATATTAAAATGTGTTTGTATACCCAGCTAGGGAACATTTTTAAAACCTTTCTGGCAAAGTTCTCTCAGATTTATGAACAAACCTTTCAGTAACATAAATAGAACATTGGTCAAAGTTATCTGGTCTGTAAAATGTTCTCAAAACATTATTTATAAAAAAAAATTCCCAATCATAAATTGATACTTCTATATCAATGTTAAGCAGCATGGAAGAGAATGCGCGAGGATTCAATTACAGAAATGTTTATAGGCCTATAAAAAAACACAAACGAAGATAAACCAAACCGGTTGGTAGTTGACCAACGCATTACTGGATTAGTTTCGAGTTGACAAAACCAAACCAATCCATTCAGGCTTTGTTGGTGTGACACTGATCAAAAACATTTTCTGTCAACTCAGGCTTTGATCCTGAGTTTATAACTATGGAGCATGTGCACATGAAAGTTTGACATCAGTAGCGAACAGCCAATCACATCCTGTGAAACACTTGGACAGGATTCTGAGGCGGCGTTTAACGATACAAAATCATGAACAATATAAAGTGAGCTTTGATGATTAAGCAAATGTTTAATGACTATAATAGTTCTTGTTAGAAAAAACACCAAAAGTGGAAAAGTTGGTCAAAAACACACAAACTGACTACCAACCGCAACTTTCAGACACCATCTTTATTTTACTGTCAAGGAATGGAAAGCGCAGGATTGTGGGATATCAAAGGCAGTGAGGACTTTGATTTTTGGTACTTGCTGATATCGACACCTATATTTTTTGCATTTGTACATTTTTTTAATATTGGGTTGAGTTTGTTGAAAAAAAAAACTCCAAAAAGTTGGATTGAGTTTGGGCCAGTGGTTCAAATTTTTAGAGACTAGTGAAATATCACAATTCTCTATTCTAATTTTGAGCTCAAACTACTAGCCCAACTAATATAAATTTAAGTAAGCAGAGTTTCTGCTGGGAGGTTGTTGCTTGGCAACACGTAACTTGAAACTATTTCATGACATTCTATTGAAACAGATACAGATATACAATAGGAAGCACATCTCCCTATGGCCTTACCCTAAAGTTGGTTTACCCTCTGCCTATAACAAAGAAAAAAGTGAAAATGGTAGTTTTCAGGTACATAAATTGAATAAAGTAATCAAATGTAAAACAAACACTGTATAGTCTTCACTGTATATAGTAAATGTAGATTAATCTGTATTTAAGTTACAAAAGATATTCATTCAAGAGCAGTGAGTTGTCTTTTGTTGTTTGATTAACATTAAAAACAGATGGCAGCAGGAACATTAGGCTGCTGTCATTTTAAAAGCTAATGCACGGATCCAATATGGCGACTGATACATAGGCTACTGATGTGTACTTTCACCTAAGAAATTACTGACTATGTTTACAAGGATACTCACCAAGACGGGCATTTTGAAAAAAAATTCTTTGCGAATTTGTCAGTTCAAGCGCAAGAAGACGAGAAAGAGAATTCAGTATTCATGAGCTGAGACGCGGCTTTCTGGGCATATAATATGATTCTTTGTCATGTATACTTTTACCATGTTCTGATGATTTGTGCTACAGTACCTATCAGATTGTGCTACCGTGGTTTGAGGCCTTATTAACATCCAAACCCCCCTTTAAACAATGTAAATATAATGGTTGGTAGCACAATCTTATAGGTAGCAGGATTCGTCAAGACAACAGAACTACCATTGTTCTGTTTTTACACTATAGAGGCAGCATTTTGCCTGTTAGAAATAAATGTTTTAATGTTAGGCTATTTTAAGGTGGGGTAGAATTAAATGAACTAAAAAAATGTCAATTAATGAATTTATTAAATGGATTTGAGTACTGAAGGTTGAACGTCAGCCACTTTACACTTTAACTAAACACCTTACAAGAAAACCAACACTTTTTAAAAATGATATGCTTTGCAATTTATTCCCTGTTAACGGTAGTAACGAACAAAACAGGAACTGTTACAATTATATTTGTTTATATTTAGTGTGTAATCTTATAAGTTAGAAATGAAAATCTTGTCAAAGGGTTTTCTACCTTTCATAAGTCCTCCTTTGAGGTGTGGCTACACCCACCAGTGTCATATTGCATCATTTAAAGAAACAGTTTAATCTCTTTAATTAAAGACCATTGTTATGCTTGGAAAGTGTAAACCCATTGTGCAAAGTACAACCAAGCTTAAATGGCCCACTTTACCTGAATTCTCCCTAGATACTACATTTTGGTTTGTTTTTCACCATACAATATCTTATACCCCCAGTACACTTGGAATATGCGACACGTTTTGCATGGTACCATTCTATTCCATTCTACCATTGCATTTCCATTTTAGGGTTAACCTCTTAAGTGTCAGGCCCCCTTTTTTGAATAAACATGAAAATGCACAATCCGAACTTGAATGGTTGTAATTCAAGAATGCTTTTGGAATATAGATGTAAGATTGGTTTTGTTTTAAAGAAGACATTTGGCAGATTTTGTAGAAGTTAGTTAAATTAAGAAAGTGAAACAGAAAAAAGTTATGGAAGTTTGAGTTTATGAAAATGTAAAATGTACAAATTTAATTATTCATATTTTATACAAAAAATA
Organism: Tiaroga cobitis; assembly: GCA_030578255.1. Lineage (NCBI taxonomy): Eukaryota > Metazoa > Chordata > Actinopteri > Cypriniformes > Leuciscidae > Tiaroga > Tiaroga cobitis. The sequence goes on along the minus strand of CM060594.1, from coordinate 34,311,453 downwards.
TATTTTTTCAAAACCTGGTGGACTCTAAAACTGCAAGAAAATCAAAGCCAAAACCCTGAACAAGTTGTGTTTAAAATTTTAGGTTGATATCCCAAAAAAATAGCTTTCAGTAAGATTTTGTTTGGGCGCACTACCAAACTTTTTCACTAGGTCACAACCAGACTCCATTACTGCCCATATAAGGACGCCTCCATTTCCATATGTGTTTTGAGTGATCTGAACCATTATTTCCACAATTTTCATACAATTTATGAAGTAGGCATCCTATTCAGAAGTAGTAAGGGAAGTTTGGCATATTTTGATATGAATTCAACCTCAATAATCACATAAAAATAACACGTATGTGCGTTATAGCTCGCTGCCACATCACAAATGGTGAATCTATCATTTTTTTCTTTATATTTAAAAATTTTCAAACCTTTTAAAAAAAAAAAATGAATGGATGTTATCTTTTGAACTATTGGCATGAAAACAAACTAATGGTTTCTACCATTCTTTCATGATATTCATGTTCATCACTATTTCAAAATAAAGGTCTTAACACACCTTAAGAGTATGAAAATATTATTGTTGCAAATTGATAGATTACGCCTCTTCTGTAATTTATTTTGAAAATCAATCACCAAATATGAAAACTACACATTGTAAGCTTTCAAATGGTACATAGTGTGTCAATATTAGTTTAGGTTTAGGATATTACGGTTTGCCACCCATAAGTTAAGGTACTGCAATAAATTGTTGAATAATATTTTATTTACTTTAAAAATCAAATAGCTTATCTCCTTAAAATGATTATCTAGCCTTGCTCACTAGGGGGTGTTTCAGCATCCCTCTTAATTAACACACAAATGGGAAAGAATGATGGGGTTGTTCTGACTAACACTTTGATATTAAGACAAACTTTGGATATGCATGCTGTGAAATAAGCAGAAACAAGTAAGAGAAGTAATATATCAATTTTATTTAAAAAAAACAAACACATCTCATACTGTGTGCAGAAAAATAAATTAATATATTGCAAAAAAATCTATTAATAATCTTTTTTTTTTTTTACTTTTTAAAAAAATGCTTTTACAATGCATTTACTAGTGGACTGTCTTAGGATGTTTAACCCAAGTCAGTCACAACAGCAGCCACAAATGTGACCTTACAACCAAAGCATGAAAGCACAGTTCCCATGCCGTTTGTAAAACTTTATATAACATACAATAAATATCTAAAATAAATAGCCTACATCCATAATAAATAATTCTTCGAATACTGAAAATAAATAAAAATTCCAATACTGCCGAGGAGGGTTTCAGAGTCACATTCTTGCAGAGCAGGATTCAAAAAGGTAGTGGAAGAGAATAATCGTCTCTCCGACTGCTTTGTTACGAGCTAGTGTCAAACTCTGAAGAATAAACACAATGGATATTAAAGGCATGCAGAAGACCACATTTATCACTGATTTAACACTGAACAAAAACATCAACTTACATTACGTCCAAAGGCACTATATCTCTCCTTGTATTTCGTGACTTGTACATGTTCTGCACTGTCGATCTGTAAAAACAGAATGTTTAAGTACAGAGCACATAACAGTTGGTCAGCTGGTCAAAAATATCAAACCGTTTCAAACACTTACACAGTGTGGTTTCAAAATGTGTGCGACCCTGTTCAGATCAGACCTCACAAATTGAATTTGTGGGTATTTCTCAACGTGCTCATGATCATGCAAGATGTGCTTTAGATAGTAATCCAGAATCATGGTGTTGATGCAACAAGCGCCCTCTTCCTAAAACAGATATTATCATAATGTATTAGTTATGCCATAATAGTTTTGTAAGAAATCTAACTGAAATCCACTGAAATGTATTTGATTAGTACTTATTCCATTGCTACAAATATCTGTTCCATTGTTATTGGTAACTAATTGCAACATTTTGTTAAATTCATTTAAACTATTCACTTCCAATATATGTATTAGTCTCAACAATGGCTAGTGAATAGTGACTTTTAGCAAAAGAATAAGTGTTAGTATGTAATGAATAAGTATAGTAATGACTAATTGAGTACTATACAGTTACACTTTAATCCAATTTAGACTAACTAAAAGTAACTTTGCAGCTACATGTCAACTAACTCTCATTAGAGGATTAGTAGACTGTTAGGTTAGGGTTAGTGGAGCAAGTGTAGAATGTCTGTTGGCAGATATTAAGCAGTCAACTAAAACTCTAATGACTGCTAGCTGACATAGTTGCAAAGTTACATTAAACTGAATTTAAAAAACGAGCGGAATCTTGTATAACTTAAACAATAGAAAATCGCATAACTTATTTTGATGAGTTAAAGCAATGTAAAAACATGTTGTCATAACTTATTGATCATATAATGTTTTAGAATCTAACAGATATTCACAATTAGAAAAAAGTAGGCTATAGTAGGCCTATCCAGTGGCAATAATCAAAATTGGATTGCTTACTAGTAAAATAATTATTACCACAATTATTACAATGTTAATAATCACACATACATTTAGCATAACCTCGGAGAAAACTGGAAGCAGTCGTGTTTTGTGGTCTTTGTCTTCCTTTTGTGCCTGCAAGGGTTAATATGCATAATGTTATACATTTGTATTTTCAAATAAATAAATATATAATAACATAACTATATAACAATTCAATTAGTTAAAACATGATAGATATTTTATGTATATAGCATATAAAGTGCAGCTGAGGCATTCAAACGTACATGTTCAGTCATCACATAGAGGTCGTTCCAGGTGACGGGGCTGTCTAAAGGCTTGGGCCGCGGGCGCATGAGATGCATCGCCTGGCCTCGCACAAAGCACCAGCACATCACAGCAACCAGAGTTAGGAACTTCATATTGCAGGTAGACGGGTGGATTCAGTGATATGTCCTCTTATGTTGACTGATGTTCCCCGCAGACGAGATTTGGAGTGCATGTTGTGACTAGAGCTTTTATATTCTCCAGATTTGTCCCAGTTATTACCACATACGTCACTGTGGTATTGTCTCTTTACCTTTGGCGTAATCCCCCAACCTCTGCTGCACCTGAAGTTTATCAGGTCAAACGGATCTCTGAGAAACCTCGCATGCTTCATATTCGCTGACTGTTATGATTGCATCGGAAATTCGTCTGACAGAAATAAATCTGCCAATAATTAGGCTGCAATAAGGACATAGAATGGGGAAGCGTTCTGAAGTGGACAGTTCCTGTGAATTCCCCGCACTGGCGAATAGTATTAATAAGTGCGCGACAAAAATAAAATCTTTATTATGTACATACAGTTATTTCCACTTAATGTTGCTAGGTAACCTTTCAATAACCCCTTTCCTGATTAGCATGTTATGAGTTTGAAAGATGCAAGTGCGACAGGGAAAGTATTACATCATAAGCCAAATGTTGCTAAAAATCCTGTCAGGATGTTTGGGGAAGCTGTCAAACGTGTGACAGGAACAATAAGGACCACTGCAATAAAAGAACAAGCGGATTTGATTGAACTCATTACGTCAAACTGTGCAATGCATATTGCCGAAAGTGACATAAAAAGTCTGTGTATTTATGAATTTATGAAAGTTGTGTAATTTATTGACGTCAGAAGTCTCAAGGATCTTATCTTTGCGAAATTCGTTGCGTAGTTCTTCATTCATAAAAATTAAATGGAAAGGTTCTATGATTTATTACATTATTAAAAAAATATATTAAAACGAAACTCAAAAGATGTGAATGGTTGAAGTTATTTAAAAAGAACATTTAGCCCCTATGAGGCATGTGTACACACACACACACACACACACACACACACACACACATAATATGTATCAAATGTAACCCTAAAAGTAACTCTTATTTTTTAATTCTGTCCTAATATTAACAAAGGCATGTCTGTGAGGTGGACAGATAAAAAGAGAATATTTTTGCTTTTTTGGTGGCACAGCAGTCATATGTTGATTCAGTAGTCACTGGATTTGTTGAGTTCATTAAAGGTTTAGACTAACTCAAACTGCTTAAGTTTTAGAATGATTATTTCAAGAACCGGTTCATAAGAGTTACTTATTCGTGAATCACGTGTTCTGCATGTAAAATATGGTGAAGAAAATACTGATGTGTGACATGCTACGCGTTCTGACAGAAATATGTGAATACCGGTAAAGAAATACGGCCAACAACAAATTTGTTAATTGAATTTGAACTAATTTTTTTCATGTTTATGACACGGCATGAACACGCCATTCTCACACTTTGCACTTTGTGCAATCCCTGACGTAGTAGGTGAGTCTGAATGTATTGCTATTGTGCTTTTATTGTGTTCAATTGCTCAACCTAGAGCTATTCAATATTAATATTTCATTTTGTATCAAAGAGAAATATACATCATCCTTGTATCTATCATTAAAAAAAAATATTACTTTGTATTACTTATTACGAGTTATAGCGTTTAATTAGCAAAATCATTTGTACTGAACTTGTCTAGTCATATTAAAATTGTAAGTAAATTAAATATAACAAATCTCTTTTTTTCTTTTTTAAATACCAGACTATCACAAAAACTAATCAGATTTTTAAAACTGGGAGAAAGAAATTTCATGTTTACATCATGTTTACAAGGAGTAAATGGCTATTTTTCAGTCAATGCACAGCTGATGAATGGGCTTTGACACATTAGCGCTTTCCCCAGAATTCCTCCTTCCTTCTCTGAGCGCGGCCCAAGAGCTCAGAGGCCACGGAGCATGAGGCTGCTGATCTAGATGAGATCTGGGACATCTTATCATCTGGATTTAATATGAAAAAGAGATTTTAATGTTCAATGAGAAATATATAAGAATAATATTTTAAAACAATCATTTTATAGAAGACATTTTAAGATATTACTGTTTCCATAAATGAGTAATTAAGGGCAACATATGCACAAACAGTGCAGACATGCAATCAATGAAACCAGTGATATGGAATGCATTAGCTGTTCTTGATATGCGCACCACATCAAAAGACACGTTGATCTAATTTCTGTTCCAACTAAAACTGCTAGACAGTCATAAAAGCATGAAGTAACTGTCTGTAACTGCTTATGGCTGCTCATATCTGCAAATATTAAGAAGATGATTTTACCATTCTCTGACACAGCAGAATCAGATTCAGGAAACAGAAACAGCTCTGGCCGAAAAATTCCCAGATTACCTATTGACACAAAGAGGATATTGTAATAACATATGGGTGGATTACATAAATGAACGTAACATCATAAGCAGTCAAACTTAATCACGTAATTTCCACTTTCTACACTGTACATGTTTTGTAAGGTTGACTGGACGTACAAGTCAACAATATCTTGTTTAATATGATTCAATCAACTTAACTACATTAGGTTAGACCAATGGTCAGATATAACAACTGACAATTTCAGACATTTACAGTTTTTCATTTAAAGTTGATTACCTTATGCTGTATATGTAACACTGAATCAATCTCAATACTGGCAGGGAAATAAAGTCAAATTTGGCAGTAGTTTATAATGATTTTACAAATGTACTACTGATCAAATGTTTGGGGTTGGTCAATTTTTAAATGTCTCTTATGCTCACCAAGGCTGCATTTATTTGATTAAAAAATACAGTAAACATATTAACATTGTGAAATTTTATTGTGATTTTAAAAAATTGTTTTCTATTTTTATAAATTTCATGTAGTTTATTCCTGCAATGGCAAAGCCATTTTCAGCAGCCATAACTCTTCACTTATATTAATCTTCAGAAATAATTTTAATATGCTGATTTGGTGCTTTCTTACTATTATCACAGTTTTAAACGGTTGTATTGCTTAATATTTTTGTGTAATTTTATTTGAAATAGAAATATTTTGCGAAAGTGTCTTTAAAGTCACTTTTGATCGATTTAATGTCCTTGATGAATAAAATATTATTTCTTAAAAAAAATACTTTTGAATAGTAGTGTATATATAAAATAATATATATATATATATGTTTGTTATGAGTTTATTAGTTATTATCTTAATCATTTTAGTGATTATATGACTGTTTAATGTGTATAACGTGATTATATCACGTTTTTTTAATGAGACTTTTCAAATAACTAATTCATGTCAAATGCCTTTGAGGTATAAATGCAATAATTCAAATGATGATAGTTCTCTTGAATTGTCAATTAGGAGATACGCAAGTATACATCAATCAATAGGTGTATTAACTACACTTGATAGAAGTTAAATAATCTTTTGGAATAAATGACTCCAGGAGGACCAGGGAAAATCAGACCCGGTAGCATGAGGACAATACAGTGGTACCAAAATAATGCACTGACGTTAGTGGAAAAAACTAAACAGACACAAAAAAGACAATAGGAGACTGACCTAGATTATTCTCCCCCTATTGCTGGCGGTAACCTAACCTCCCTCTACTCCTTCTGCTGGTAAATGACTCAGTCACGTTTCAATTGCGTGCTTATAGAGTGGCGGTTTTACTTCCCATGTATGGATCGATGATCACGCAATCAAATAAAGCCATATTTTTGTAGTGCAAACTAAAATGTTCACTTCTAACGTGCATAAATGTCTCTACAGCTTGTTAACGCTCAGTGTGAATTCATAAAAGCTGTGATCGGTAGGCTTCTCATAATAAAACTCCCATGGCTGACACTAGATCTACATCAGTGGATGCTGAAAGAAAGCATACCATTATGCTGAAACTCCGGGTTTCTCATCATGCCCTGAATTCTGTTGGGAAGTGGAGAGACAGCAGCTTTGTGACAGTGGCTGGTCTGTTGTTTTTGTGTTGGCTTGGGTTGTCTTGGATGGGGGGTGTAGTCTGCCGCTTTTGCTTCCTTATCCTCAGGCCAAGCATCTTCACGCATGGGAAGTAGATCTTCGGTGGTCAGGCCAGCAGCCGGTGGGGAACGTGGCAAGCTTCCATTCTCAGCTTTCTAAATACAATGGAGATTGAAATCTGAAGACAAGGTATGACATAATATTGCACATTTGACTTAAGAATCATGTACCTTACTGTGTGGCTGCTGTGGAGAGCCATCTATGATATGTTTATAAGGAGAGTGAGGTTTTCCTAAAGGTGGCTCACTCCTCCTAACTTTCCTGGAGGAATGTTTGATCTTCGGAGGAGAGACCAGCAAAGCTCCTCCTAATAAAGTTAATAAATAATATATATATATATTTTTTTTTTATTCTTCTTTTTCCCCCTTAATTGATTACAAAGTATGTCTAACGAACAAGAGGCTTGGAGTCATTCTGACTGCAAACCATTAAATCAAATTGAAACTGTTGCGAGAATGCCAAAAGAAAAGGTTTTACTAAACTAAAACATTATTCATTTTTAATGGGTCGATGTGGCCTAAACTTTTGAAAGTATTGTTAAGTATGTTTGTTACCAGTGGCTGGAGTTGTCCGATCGTGATGCGTTCTTTGTACAGTCTGCATGGTTTTCAGTTTGGGGGTTGTTAATCTGCCCGCATCTCCAGACCCCTCCACCATCAATGATGACTCAGTTTCCAATAGCTGCAACCTACAACAGATATGAGAAACATCTGAATGAAAAACTGCAATGGCATAAGCAGAAACATTTTGCACGCTGGACTTAACTATGAAAACCCCACTGTAAACCAGCGTTTTGCATCTTTCAGAACTGAACTGGAAATTACTTCTAAATTCCAATACTATTCTTGAATAAAATTTTCATTTAATATATACAATGTATATATAATATAAAATTAAATAAACTATAATAGCTTTTATTTTTCATTTGAATTATTCTTAAACTAAACTATTTTAAATAATTTGTAATTATTACTCATTTTTTAATATTATTGGTATCTCTGTGTTCATTTCTTTGAATTGTAATTCATTAACTTCCTCTTCATTTCAATTCAAATTCCAGCTCAACTTGCTGTGTTGCAGCCAACTCAATTCAAATTCTTCAAATCTGACTTTTGCCCAACAATGAGGGTGTCATGTCCATGTTGGTTCTAGTGTTGGCGGGTTCTCTTATCTCAAATGCAACTGAGGTGAGGTGACAATTCAGAGAAACAACAAGCACATACCTGTCATGTCTCTCCTTAATGTTTCCACGATCATCTTTTGGATTCCACTGAATTTTTTCAACTGTGAACTCTTCCTGTGAAATCTCAGACTCATTTCTTTCTCCATGTCCCTCTTTTTCATCCCAGGCCAACTTCCTCTGCACAGGGAGGGTGGGGTCCTCTCCAAGAGAGCTTCTCCTGCTGGCTGCCACAGAAGCAGAAGGTCCAGGGCTAGAGCTTGCCCTGGTACTGCCAGCCCTAAATAGACATGCCAAAGAGACCAGGTCATTAATAAAAGAAAGCTCTGAACTGACTATAAGAACTATGATGCCTGAGCTCTGCTCACCTGGCCAGGTCCAGAGCCTCAATGATAGGGCTGCTGCTGGTGCTTCTGCAGGCCTCAGATTCAATGGAGGATGAGGAGGTGCCATTTGAAGGCTCCCACATCCAGTTGTGATCTGACAGGATCTGATTCAAGTGTTGCCGAGAAAAATGAGTTCCCCATGCCCGTTTCCTGTAGGCCTCTGCCTTCTCACGTAGCTCCCGCACCTGTCGAAAAACAGCAGAACTTTAGAATTGTGATAAATCAGAGCCTGGAAAAATAGGGCAACGCTGCAGATAATTTGTGTAGACAAGAAGAATGATAATTCACAGCAAGCACAGACAAAACACTGCTTTAGATATTCAGGACTCAACAATAAGAATGTCGAGCTGACCGAGTGAGATTTTGGGCCGGTTGACGTAATGTTTTAAAAATCATTATTTAATTATAATAAAAAATATTATTTAAAAGTAGTAAACTTTTTTGTCATGAAAATATATTTCTTTCAAACATGTATAAAAATATGTTGGTAAAAATCAAAATTTTCTGAGGTGGGAAAATGTATTGTTGAGCCCTGATATTGTAATTATACATGCTTAACAAAAATTTGATGAATCAATATAAATTCACATCATGCAACATTGTCAGATCCGCTTCGAAACCAGTGGAGAATGCGTGTAAAAGTGGAGGCAGTCATGCTCCGCTCCTAAAGAGCTGACTCAAAAAGACACCCCTGTCCCATATGGCAAGAGTTGCATAAAAGTTTTGCTGGAGACGCATTAAAGCATACTTGACACCATAACCTAAAATCTAGTACTTCTGTCTTACAAAAGTTACTTTGTTTTTACAGGGTCAGCATGATACGAAAACCATAAAGAGTTAAGCACTGAATCTCAAAATCATCATGACAGATGCTGACCATGTAAAAAACAAAGAAATCAGATCAAATAATTTACCAAACAGCAAAGGTCATAGTGTGACACTCTCATACAAACTGAGAAATAGTGATGAATTAATAATGACAAATATTAATTATACTACATCTTTTTACAAAAAAATTTTTTATTTGTGTCCCCCTCTGTCAATTTCAATTATACTCTAGCTGTGTATTGTTATGATTTACTTTTGAAATTGGGCAATAATGTTGGCTCCTCTAATATGCTAATATTGATTCAGATCTATTCTGTTCCTACCCTCATTTGTAATTCACTGCTTAGTGAATAATGAATTAATAAACAAATAAGTAAATAAATAAAAGTACAATTAGGTGTTATGAACTGTGCCTTAACATTTAGCTATGCTTTTATATAATCAGTGAGTGAGCCAAAAGTCAATATAGGGTTACACCTGAAAGCAAAAAAAAACAAAACAGCAAAACCACAGACAACTTCAAAGTTCCAAGTATGCTGACAGATAACATCTTGATGACTGATCCCACATGCACACATACACAGTTCGAACACACACACACAGACACTTCGAGTCTAGGTCTATATGAGATGATACCATTTAGTCGAAGTTAGAATGATGTCATACATTTAATGTGGCAGCACAGAACAGATACACATAAGCAAATGAAGGTATCTGTTGAGACAGCAGCAGCAGCTAGAGAATGGATGTAACAGGCGGTACAGTTACCTCATGATACCACTCGTGAAAACCATCACACTCCTGCAAGATTAATCACACAGACCAGTGATTAGAGAGATTATATCTGTTTCCTAATAGCTCTGCCACTTTAATCCACCACAGCTCAAGCTTTCATGTAATGTGGTGTCAGAATTGCTCTTGAATTACTATAGTAGCCGTCATACCCTCTGGTCATTTTTTATTTGCTGTGTTTAAGTCACCCTTGTGAACATTATTTAACTGAAGTTCTAGAAATAGTTTAAGATTTTAAATAATTTTGAACTTTTTAAAGCGGCAAATTTATAGTTGCCTGGACTTTCAATGGAGGGACAGAAATCTCTCAGATTTCATTTAAAATATCTTCATTTGTGTTTCGAAGATGAACCAAAGTCTTATGGGTTTGGAACGACATGAGGGTGAGTAAAAGATGACAATTTTTGGGTGAACTAACTCTTTAAATCTTGAATTTTATTTTTATTTTAGGCCTGCACTTTTGTTTCCATAGATTTGTTTTCTTTTTCCAGAAGCTCGCCTCCTCCTCTGCAGGTCTGACCTTCACCCATGCTTTATCTCTGTAGCTGTATTGGATGGGAGAACGGAAGTTGGACCTGTACTCAGTTTTCACCTTCCTGCCAAACAGAAAAAGAGGGAGACTGGTAAATACTCTTGTGGAATTAAAAAAAAAATAGACACAATTTTGAAGAATTTATAATTGCAACCTGTTGAATAAAATACGGGTGTCAAAATGAATATGTTGTGCTTATGTGCTGCTTAAGCAAAATGCATGAAACGGCCATATGAAATTAATTTTCTGTGTTTCTGTTTTTTTTCCAGTCCTGTAAAAAAAAAAAAAAAGACAAGTCACCTCATAGCCTTGGGTGAAGGGTCTCTCAGGGCACAAGGTGACCTCATTTCCTGTTTCTGTAGATAGGTGACTTCCTCTTCGGGGCTTGACTTCCTGCTGTGTTGTCGCTCCTTCTTCTTCCTCTTACTCTGGTATGGGCATTTAGGCAAAAGCACAAGAAATACCATGTCAAAGGTACAAACATTTTTTTTAATGGATGCATACTTCCTCACTATACATTGTTCAGCATGTGTAAAGAAAATTACCATATATTAAGATATATGAATTTCAGTAATCTATAGTTGGATGCATTTACATTGTGACTGTCCCTCACATGCAATCAACTGTCTGTCAGGGTTTGATCAAATGGCCCATACAGGTGATCTAACAATAGGTTGGTGAAACTGGTTTATCCGGCTCCATACTGATGCTGTCATACTTGGAAAGTTTGATGTATGTGACTAAGCTGAATGTATATCCACCAAAATTTGTGACGCAGAACTAAGCGATTTTCTTTGAATGTGTGCAACTTCCCATTTATAAGCAACTATAGGGAAATAACTTGAAGAATAACAAAGGGCAGTAAATGGTAAATCTATTTGCACTACAAAGAGTTTGTTTATGATTATGATAATTAAAATAGTATGACAGCAAATACCAATTTGCAATATCAAACAGCATAACGGACTGTTAAATTAACTGGAACTGAATGACACTTGAAGCCTTTCAAGTTACAAATGCCCCCACCCAATCTTACGTTCAAAATAAGGTCCATATTTCAATGTACCTTCTCTGGGGTTGTGTTCTCTGTATGAAGCAGAGGGACCTCATATTGTTCAACATCTCGTCTCAAGCGTGGTGGTCTGGGAGGAGGTGATCCTTTGAAACTTCTCTTGTACTCGCTCTCGATAATTACAGGGTTTGATTTGAAGGGTGGGATGGCTCTGTTGTTATTGTACAACATCTAAAAACAGACATGAAATTATCCAGAACACCAAAAGGTCCAATGAAAAATGTATTTTCGATGAATAATTAAAATTTCATTCACTATAAATAAATAAAATTCATAATAACATAATTATTATAACACACACACACATGCATATATATATATATATATATATATATATATATATATATATATATATATATATATATATATATATATATATATGCGTGTGTGTGTGTGTGTGTGTGTGTGTGTATAAAACAAACATACCGGCATGCAAAACGGTACTGCCATCTACTGGAAGAGTGTTTTTATAGGTAAGAAATGCACACAAAAGCAATCAAGGCATTCAAATACGCATCAATAATTCATATCTTAAAATATAAAAAAAACACTTCAGGTGAGCAAAAGATCTCTGTCCAATAATATGTCAGTTAATCTGGCCAGGGACTGAACGCAAGCCTACGTGTGATGATAAAAATTATTTTGAATTGTGACAATGCTGATAAAATTGCAAGGAAGTACCTCGTGTGCAGCAAGCAGGGGTGAATCCGCCACAGGCGTTTTCCACATGAACTGTCGCTGGTACTCTGAGCTCAAACGGCCATTTCTCTGTTGCTCAGACCTCAGTCCTGCTTTTTTCAGCAGTGCATGGTTAATCTAATACAAGCAATACAATACAAGCTCTGAATTACTTTAACTGCATTAATGGTGGTATTATTAGTTAATAATACAATTCAAATTGTTATACACCAATTATGGTCTGAAAATTTTTAAAACTATATTATAATAAATATTAAGACTGGGCCTTTGAATATGTAAATATTCATGATATGGCCATGGCCAGCAGCCATATCACCCTGTAGCCCAAGATTGGTTGCCCACTGAAGATAAGCTGGATGGGAGACCTTCTGGGAAAACCAGGTTGCTGCTGCAGAGGTGTTAGTGAGGCCAGCAGGGGGCACTCACCCTGTGTTCTGTGTGGGTCCTAACGCCCCAGTATAGTGCGTGATTTTTCCCCCCAAAACCACTTCAGTGAAAATCCCACCCTGCAGCTGATTCTAAAGTTTTCATTGGTCATGTCAACCACTGTACTGATTGCTTACACCAAACACTGATCCCTAAACCTACCCGTCACTGTAACCTAAACCAATGAAATCGGCTGCAGGGCGGGATTTCCGCTGAGGTGGTTTGGGAAAAAAAATCACGCCAGTATAGTAATGGCGACACTGTACTGTCAAAGAGCACCGTCCTTCAGATGAGACGTTAAACCGAGGCCCTGACTCTCTGTGGTTACAAAAAATCCCAAATTTGCCCAGTGGCCTCTGTCCATCATGGCCTCCAAATCATCCCCATATATACCAATTGGCTTCATCACTTAGTCTCTTCTCCACCAGTAAGCTGGTGTGTGGTGGGCGTTCTGGCGCACTATGGCTGCCGTCGCATCATCCAGGTGAATGCTCCACATTGGTGGTGGTTGAGGAGATCCCCCCCTTCTATGTAAAGCGCTTTGAGTGCAGAGAAAAGCGCTATATAAATGTAATGAATTATATATATATATATATATATATGTGTGTGTGTGTGTGTGTGTGTGTGTGTGTGTGTGAAATTAATTGTGTTATAGAAACACAAAGGAATCTTCTCCTCAAGGGGAGTAACTTGCTATTCTCCATTAACCCAACTTTCCCCCGATATACTTTTTTAACACTGACTTATAACCAGACTCACTCCATTTAGTCTTTGATGGTCTGCAGCACTGGTGGATGTCTGAGCTGCTTGAGCCTCTGCTTGTAATTGGTGGGATGGTGCAGTGGTGCCCTCTGGTGGCACGGGGTCTCTAGGGGCTAGAGGGGTCTCCTCTCTTTCTGCACTAGAGGCTCTGAGCACAGGTGTGACAACAGGAGGTGTGACAGGCCTGCTCTTCTCCTGACGCTGTGGAGATGAAACATGCCCTTCCCAGTGAAAAGAACTGGATACCTGAGGTGGATAAAATAGCACTTTCCTTTTGGATATGAATTGGGGTTCCCGAGTAATTCCTTTAAATGATAGAAAAAGATCAATCAGTTCAATATTAACCAAGTTATTAATGTGATAAGCTTATTCATTTTTATGAATATTTTTTATGTATCTATCTATCTATCTATCTATCTATCACATACTTGACTGGTCAGAGGACAGTCCTGCCAGTCGCATCCTGCGATGTGGAGAATCGGTTCTTGGTCGTGTTGTTCGACTCTTGTATTTACTTCTATACTCGCTGATTCCCTATTAGAAGAAGAGCATACAAGAAACAAGTACACTTTATAGCACAAGTAAATCGGTATATTTAAATGGGAGGTATAATAAATTACATATCTGATTTATTAGAAAAACCACGATTAATAATAACTAGCTCTTAGCTGACACTTGGATAATCTTGATTCCATTGCCTTTAAATCCGCGCACAAACTTCAAGAAATAACAGGAAGTCCCGATAATAGGTTATAAAGGGTTTATCTTTTAAGTTTAACACGTTTCTTCTTAATACAGTCACGTAGTTTATCTTTGTTTTCGGCAAAGCGTAAATTATATTTTACTAGAATTCATATGAATGTATATTTGGTTACCTAAAAGTAAACAACCAGACTAAATATCAAAACTGAAAGCATGTCTGCAGCGCGCGCTCTATGTTCCTTAAAGAAATGACGTCGTACAAGCGCGTGCACCTTCAATCTGTGTTAAAAAACAATTCGTTTCCAATGGATAATTTAAATAACTCACCTTAAAATGCACAGTCATTTTGAGTCAGAGATAATGGCGACTAGTGCACAAAGAGGTCCGTGGACAAAAGAAGTGTTTTATTTTTGTTTTTTTGTTACTCGCTTAGTGGTGTGAGATTAGATTCGGTTGCAGGCTCGAGCTGTTACCTTGGTGAGGGCTGCAGCGTCCCACGATACGCGCATGCGCACGGCTGTAAGCCGCTTTGTTATGACGCTTTACTGCACCACGTGTTTGTGTAGTAGTAGTGTAATTAATTGTGATACTCCTTGTGGTCAATGTTGTTTTTCTGAATCCAAAATAAACATTAAAATAAAATAAGATCTTTACTTTTTAAGAATTTCAGTTACACTTTGATTTATTTTTTGGAACAATTTGTTTGAGAAGCTAAGTGTAAAACAAATGTACTTTACTGCAAAAATTCTTGCTCAGAAATAAAATAAAAGAAGTAACTGTTACCCTTAAAATGTAAATTCATATATACCTTTGTTGCTTCAAAAATATATTCATCAATAGACGGTTTTTTCAAATGGCACGCCGATTATTTTCAACCACCAGATGGTGGTAAACGGTGAGGAAAAGCATCCAGGAATAATACAGGCAACTTCTCCTTCACTACTACTCAAATGTGTAGCTTGACTTGCTCCTTACTTACGAGTAGCATGTTGCTAAACTCAAAAGTTGCTTTCTAAACACTTCTGTTTTTTGTGCCGCGCATCAATGGCTAAACCTGGTATCAGTTTTAGGTAACCCAACCATTCAAAATCGAGGCCGATACTACTTTAATAGCTTTTACAAATATCTACCGCCATTTCTGTTTGGTTTATGTAGTTACACAGGAATGGTAGCACTAGCACCTTTCCGGGAGGATTTGCGGGTCTCTCTCAAATTTGGGGACGTGGCAAGACGTACCCAATAAGACAATTCACTAGGTGAACAACGGCCTTGAGCGACGCATCAACCGATTTTGTAGTATCTGGTGCTGATTGGTTTTCCGTTCGACTGTAGCCAACTAAAAGAGAGTGCGCGGAGTCAGCGCATTATTAAACAACGGTTACCGTTACATCCGGGGTTTGTAGTGCTGAAGTGGCCCAATGGCAGTGGACGGATTTCACTATTCGCGCTGTGATTGGATCGCATCGTTGCTCTCGTCCGAAAAACGGTGTGGCACACAGGGGTTTGCAGATTAAACTAAAGACCCCCAGTATTGTGTCTGAGATTTTCGGCCTCGTACTGAATCTAGGTAAGTTTGTATTTTTATACGTGTTTGTTTCTACTATAGAAATATGTTTGACCGTTGCATTGCCTGACCGTGTGCGTTGTAACGTTAATGACGACTCACTTAAAGGGACAGTTAGTATAGATAATTAAAGGGATAGTTTACCTCCAAATTAAAATTCTGTTATCATTGTCTCACCCTAATGTTGTTAAAAATGGCATTCTTTCATTTGTGGAAAACAAAACTAGAATGTTAGAGGACAGACGGCCCCAGTCACCATTTGCGTTCATTGCATTCTTTCCATACAATAAATGAATGGTGACCGAGACTGCCATAACATCTTATATGTGCTGAGGTAACATGTTGGCCTCTATTTGTGCTTTTGGATCATATCTGTCTTAGTTTTTGTTTACGTAAATGTTAACCAGTAGTAAAAAGCTTTTGTGTTATTAGACTAAAACATCATAACTGTTTCTCATATTACTGTGCCTAGTGCCTACCAAAGTCCCAATGAAACTGCTAATGTCAACATATGTAATTTATTTCTGGTGTGACTAATCTCTGAATAAGACTGAAATTATTTAAAGGCATGCTGGTCACTGTGATAACATTATTATTCCATTTTTATTATGTATTATTGCATTAACTTTCACTTAGCAATGTCTTTCTAAAATGTCCCATCAGAATTTGTGCAATGCCCACCAGTTTAGACCAGGTCTGTGCTAATTTTACTTGATGTGTCTTGAACTTGTCTTGGCTGTTTTCGTCATTTTTATTACACCTTTTTTTTCCTCTGGAAACATCTTTTTGTCTATGTTGACAGTTTCCTGTCAACGGTTCTGTCTGATAATTTGCCAGTCATGATGATTCTCTTTCCCCTGCTACACACATTTACACTACCGTTCAAAGGTCCGGGGTCAGTGGTTTTTTTATTTGTGAAAGAATGTAACACTTCCATTCAACAAGGACAAATTAAATTGTCCAAAAGTAACAGAAATCCTTTGTAGCATTATAAATGTCTTTACTTTTTCAAATCAATTCTGTTCTTTTGAACTTTCTATTCATAATATTTCTGAATGATCACGTGACACTGAAGACTGAAGTAATGATGCTGAAAATTCTGCTTTGCCATCACAGGAATAAATTAAATTAAAATTTTAATAATATTCAGCAATATTACTGTTGTACTGTATTTTTGACCCTATAAATGTAACCGTGTATTTCACACTTCTTACTCAAACACACACAATGTTTACATAGGCTACACTGATTCAAACAGACCTTGTTAACTCATCCAGTTATGTTTGCATGGTGGTTTATTCAAACATAGCCACACTAGAAATTCTTGTGGTCAGTATTATTTTAGTTTAAAAGGGATTTGGGACATATGTTCATATTTGCTCTCTCTTTCCTCAGAGCTTACATGATGAAGATGGAGATTAGGCCTCTGTTGATGTGCTTTGCTCTGTGTGTGGTTTATGCCACCAGCAAACCCACAGAGAAGAAGGACCGTGTCCACCATGATGCGCAGCTCAGCAGCAAAGAGCACGACGATGGTGCAAACTTTGATTATGACCACGATGCATTCCTTGGGGAGGAGGAAGCCAAGTCTTTTGATGACCTGACCCCAGAGGAAAGCAAGAATAGACTTGGGTAAGGATTGTGCCGAGTGTTAAGGGGCATTTAGCAGTGATTTTCTGCAACAAAAATGAGTGGAAGTCATTATTTTCTTTGAGAGTTGGTGGTTTCCAGCAACATATGTGACTGCGCAAAAAATAATTAAGAGAGGACATTCTTATAGTGAATTTTCTTTTTGTTCTTCTTATTTTGCCTTTCAGTAAAATTGTGGATAAGATTGATGCAGACGAGGATGGTTTTGTCACAGAGGCTGAGCTGAAAGCTTGGATCAAAAAGGCTCAAAAGAAGTACATCTATGACAATGTGGATAGGCAATGGAAGGATTTTGACATGAATAATGATGGCATGATCTCTTGGGATGAATACAAGAACATCACATACGGCACCTACCTTGGTAAAATGCAGTCTCTTTTTATAAACAACCTTAAAGGATTGGTCGCACAAAAAGTATAATTCTGTCATCATTTACTCAGCCGCATGTAATTCCAAACTTGAATGAATTTCTTTCTGATGTGGAACACAAAAGATGTTTTTAAAAATGTCTGTGTTTTTTTTTAAATTTTATTATATAATGAAAGTCAGTGGCATCCAATGTTGTTTTAGATCCCACTGACTTTCATTTTATGAACAAAAACAGTTCTTCAAAATGTCATATTTTGTGTTCCAGAGAAGAAAGTCAGTCATACAGATTTGGAACAACATGAGTGAGTAAATGAAAGAATTGTCAAGCAGAATTGCGCAAATTAGTATTTTAATAATATTTTGTGCCGTCTGTGTTTTTCTAGATGATCCTGAACCTGATGACGGCTACAACTACAAGCAGATGATGGCCAGAGATGAACGGCGCTTTAAAATGGCTGATGGAAATGGAGACCACATCGCTAACAAAGAGGAGTTCACTGCCTTCCTACACCCTGAGGAGTATGAACATATGAAGGACATTGTTGTGTTGGTGGGTCTGTTTCTATTATGTCAGTTCTTTCCCAGGCTAAAATTATTGTGGAACCTGTTTGCATCCCATTTTACTTTTGTAATTTGACGTACACACTACCGTTCAAAAGTTTGGAGTTTACGCCACTTGCGGACAAAATTCCTTCCTTCTTTAACTAAAACAAGGGAACAATTATTATATTGCGCACATGATTTAGTAAAACGAGGAAATGTATTATTATATTGTGCACACGGTTTAGTAAAATGAGGAAACAAATTATTATATCGTGCACACAATTGTGAATGTGCTGACTTATTAGTAAGTCATGGGAACGAATTGTTATATTTATCTCATGCGCCGGGAATCTGTACAAAATGACAGCTTTAATTTGGAATCTTTTGTGACATTTTAAATGTCTTCACTGCCACTTTTGATCAATTTTAAGCACCATTGCTGACTAAAAGTATTAATTTCTTTAAAAAGTAAAAGAAAAATACCAAGCCCAAACCTTTGAATGGTAGTGTATTTCTGAGTGAAATGTGTAATTCAGTGAGAAAATAGAGTGTGGTATAATTATATCCATTGGGAATTGATTGGATCATAGAAAGTGGGTGCTTCATTCCAGAATGGATCTTGGTATTTTGGTAGGGGTTTAAAAATAAAAATACTGGTGACGTTGATTAGAAAGTAAAACAAAAAACTTTTTTTTTCTTCTTAATTATGTGCACTGACAAATTTTGACCATCAGCACATGTATGAAGGAAGTTCATAGAATCTGCTTTGGATGTTTCCTGTTTTAAATGTAATTTTCTCTAGCCTATTTCACTGATCTTCCTCCTTAAATTTATCATCAGGAAACTATGGAGGATATTGACAAGAATGGTGATGGTTTTATCGACCTAGAGGAGTATATTGGTGAGTGAAATACAGTAAACTTTCCTCTGAAAGTGTTTTTTAAAAAGTTTTCATGTGTTTTTATAAATTGCATAAAGAAGTAAATGTGTAGTTCTAGCTTAAAATCGGCTGAATTTGTTTGAATATCAGGCGACATGTACAACCATGAGGATGAAATGGACGAGCCAGAATGGGTGGCGACAGAGCGAGAGCAGTTTTCAGAGTTTAGAGACAAGAACAAGGATGGAAAGATGGACCAAGAGGAAACCATGGACTGGATCCTGCCGGCCGACTATGACCACGCAGAAGCCGAAGCAAAGCATCTTGTGTACGAGTCCGACACAGACAAGGTGAGCCCACCATAAGTTATTTTGTCAGCTTTTGTAAAGTTATCATTGAAATCATTTAAACTGAGTTGCTGGTCACACTGTTTTTCAGGATGGGAAACTCACCAAAGAGGAAGTACTCAACAAGTACGATTTGTTTGTGGGAAGTCAAGCGACTGACTTTGGGGAGGCATTAGTTCGACATGATGAGTTTTAATTCTTTTTTTTCTAGTATAATAGAAAATTACTTTTGAACTTGTTTTGGTAAAAGTATATAATTTATTTTATATTGCTTCATCATTATACAACACTAAATCCTCAGATTTAGTTCACTTGTTTTCTCTTTTTGCACATGGAAATGCATTCACGACATGTCATGCATTCTTATTTAGTTTTTAGTTTTTACTGTAAAGTGTGTTATCAGTGTTTGTTTGATCTGTCTTTGGAATCGTGGTCCATGTACATCATTTTTATCATTTCAATTACTGTTTATATTTGATAATGCAAAGCTTTTTATTCAGAACTAAATTCAAGGCAGTTTTATACATGTTACTGATCTATGATCAGCTCCCCTTGCTGTTCATAGTCCTGTTCATTAGGATACTGTACTGAAAGCTCTCAGATTGATATCTTTCGAGGGTTTATACAAATAGGTATAAAATATATGTATATATTTACACGTTTATGTGAATATGTTTATAGCTTTATTCATATAATCTCACATTTCTCTCCTGTGTGTATTGGCACAAACATTGATTGATGTGGACCCTCTCCGTTTCTCTCTAAAGGCAATATACTGTTTCCTTTCTATATTTATTTAGGAAAAAATCTTCTTCATTCACGCATCCCATGAACTTCTATCAATATTAGATTTGTGTATTCTTAAAGACTCTTAGATTCTCAACACTCATCTCTCATTGTACCTTTCACTAATTTTCTATTTGATTTGGATCTTCAGTTTGAGCTATACGTCTAAAGCTTCAAATAATTTTGGTTCATAGGGTCCAATCGAACACATTGCTGAATAGTTTGTTGCTTTCAATTTCATTATTTGAAATACACTATCAACTATATGATTTTTGTATCAAATTTGCCATGTGACAAGCATAGCAGCATCCTTTGTGGTCCATTAATGCATTTCTTTCCTATATAAAATGTTTTAGCACCTAAGGTTTTAAGGTGACTTCCTTCAAATGGTGCTGTTTTAACTCAATAGACTGTACCTTGAAAAGAACAAATTGTCAATAAAGAATTATGACTGATTATCTTTTTTCAGTAATTACTTTCTGTCTGTTGTTTTGTTTGAGATTCGAAACAATCTTAAAATCTTAAAATAGAAGAAAATTAAAATGACACTTCAGATTCTATTAAACAATCAAAATATGAGGAGTATGTTATATTGGGAAGAATTACTTATGGTTTTTATTGTATTATGCAGACAGCATTGAAAAACAAAAAGCATAATGGAAACGAAATATACATTAACTACAATGCAAAAAGTAAATATTTTGTGGGATCTCCTTTGTTTTTGATTACAGCAGTCATTCTGCAGGGCATTTACTCTCTAAACTTTGTGCATGTCGTGCTTAACTTCTTTTCCAATTCTCCTTAAGTTCTTCCCAAAGTTGAGCTTCATTTGAAGACCTGCTTGACTTCTCACAATTCAGCTTTATAATTTCCCAAACGTTTTCAATGGCATTAAGGTCAGAGGACTGAGTAGCCCACTTGAAGACTTCAAAATGCTAAGCATGAACGCTTATTGCGTGATCATATATCATGTTTCGATAGCATGTTGGAAAATACAGATTTGCTATCCAAACAGATCTTCCATACTAAGCTACATGTTCAGCAGGATTCCTAAGTGTTGGTCCATTTTCAAAGTGCCAGAGACTGTATATTCTTCCAACACCTGCTGCATCAATACCATTATATTCCCCCCGCCATGCTTGATGCCACGCATGCATTTGGTATTAAAACACTATAGTCTCCGAACATACCTGACACCATCCAATGCTAGGTTGTTAAATGTTGACTTGTTGGACTCCAGAACACTGCTCCAATCTTCCACAAACCAGTCCTTATTTTCTTTGGAAAATTCAGGGTGTTTTTTTTTTTTTTTTGCAGATAAAAGTAATAAATGTTTGTTTGTTTGTTTTTACTGGTACACAACCTCCAGCCTAATGTAGCTGTTGGCTTACAGTTCAAGAAGAAATTGGAGGTTGGAAGTCTCATCCAGGTCTTTAGAAGCTGTTATAAAGTGGTCCTGCATTCAGGTGATTTTTCATCCTCCAGTCAAAATGCTCACTAGTCTTCCTTGACCAGCCACAGCACTTTACATTCTGCATGGTAGTGGTCTCACTGTGCTTTGAAATAATTCTGTGGACATTGTGACCATTCACATCCTGCACGCGAGCAATATCCAAAACCAATTGATCAGACCATTTCAACAATCTCCTCCTTGGTTGCAGAAAACAGCTCCTTCCATCTGGCCATTTTCACTGAAACCCACAAAATAACATCTGATAATATACCAAGCTAATAATATAGCTTGGTATGACCACTTGGTCAAAAATGACATCCGACAATTCGGTATGTTTCATTGCGTCATGACAAATGATGCAATTGAAACATAGAACACGCATATTAGTTTTACCAGGTACAAAGTTTGAATAAAGTGCAAAGAAGCCCATTTCCCTAGGTCGGATATCACTTTTGGCCACTACTGTGTGTATATTCCAACGCAAAATGAATTTTGCTCATGCATTTATCTTTTTTAACCTATAGTACCTACTTATTGTAAGTTAATAGATGAAATAGAATTTAAAAGTAATACGTTATATATCAACATGTTTAAATCTATCATTCTCGATTGATTTGTTGATTTTAGTCTTTCAGGCAATGGGATAAAGGCCATTTCAGTTGATTAATAGAAACCAACAGGTTGAGAGAAAAAAATGCATCAAACAATATAAATCTTTATTAATTCTAAAAAACAGTGAACATGTACAAATTCATGCACACTGCATGTCTAATTACAACAGAACATGTACAGAGGTAATATAGATACAGATATTACAGATCCGACGTCATGAAGCCAGTGATTGGACAAGAGCTGTCGCTCATTATTTGTTACCAGCAAACTTCCAATGAAAGGTTCCTCAGCTGCAAACAAGCGGATGAACTTGGATAATTCCTTGTGATCTTATTTATCTTGGCTAAGGCAGCCAGAAAGCTGGGCCTGAGTAGGTTCTTTAGAGGAGAGTAAACCGCTTAGTTAAATTCTTCTCTTTTGTCGAAACAAGCACTTTTGATTGATATGGGGGTGTTAGAATATTCTCAATGCTTAGTTTCCTTCAGCTCTCATTGTGATTAAATAAAAAACGCCATTATAGTGCATCGTGCCTAATGGGTCAGTCAAAAAGCATTTTAAAGACAAAATCAGGAATCTCCATTTTCAGTTTGCCTGAGTCCATTCACACAAGAGGATGTCTCAATTATTATCTTTTTTTTTTTTTTACATTTTCTTTTGCAAGTTGATAAATTAAATATTCTACTTCATCATCAATGCATAATGCATTGTTTTAACATGAAATAGCAATGTTTTTCATTACAAAAAAAATAAAGAAAAGACGTAGTTGAAGATGTACCAGTTCTGATAGAAAGGATAGTTGGATATCGCCCCCGGTTTGGCCATCCAGTGGGCTGTGTTTCTTCGGGACAAAGGGGCTCCCTTGGCCCTTGACAATGTGTAAAGGTACGGGATTTGAACAATCAGGGGGAGAATAACAGGAAAACAGGTCCTGAGAAATTTTAAATGTGGTATGGAATAATTTATGCAGCCACAGAAGAGGTTTCGGTCTTGCTGGAAACCTCTGAGGCCTCATCAATCTTCTTGCCAAATACCGTCTCCATGATGCAGGCATTAAACTGGAATACAAAATGGAAGATTAGTGTTTGTCTGCGTGTGCACGGTTATTATTCAACACACGTGTGGTGTCCATCTCACCTGTTTGTTCATGAAGGCGTAGATTAGAGGATTGTATACGCAGGAGCTCTTTGAGAAGAAAGCTGGGATGGCTACCAGACGGTAATCTTTGTTTGATTCATCAGCATTGGCAAACCACATAGCAGTTGCGGCATAGGGGGCATAGCAAAGCACAAAAGAGCCAACCATTACAATAACCATCCTGGACACTTCTTTCTCGGCCTTCTGGGTAGAGGCTGACTCAGCTTGCTGGGCTGCAACCTGTGGATAAATATTGAAACATTTCCAGCATTTCATTGTATAGCTTTTGAAATATCCATGTTTATTTTGATGAAGTACACACACACATTTATATATATATTAAATTATTCAAAAATAATACCCTTATATTTAATCCATATCCGATTGGAAAAGTCATGGAAAATTCAGTTATTAATAAATGCCTAATAGCTCATATGAAGGTCATTGTAATTTCTAATGCTTTGAAGAAATTAATTGAAAGGAAATTTCCATGAAGAAAAATCTGACAGTTTGTAAAAAATTACATTTATTTTGTTCTGCATTGCTTTCATGCAAGAACATAATTGAGCCTGTTTTAAGCATGGCCAGAAGTTGAAATCAGAAGCAAATGAATGAATTAAATAATGATTAGATGCTTATTAATATATTAATCATACATAAACCATAAATATTGCCTGAACATATGCAATAAAAAAATAAATATTCATTAAAATCATAAAAATCTACAAATTTGTATCTATTTCTGTCTACAAGAGTTTATAAAAAGCAATGAGTTGGAACACTCACAGCACGCAGGGCTCCCAGGAGCTGTGAGTAAGAGAAGATGATGATGGTCATTGGCATGATGAAGCAGGTGACGATGAGGAAGTAAGTGTAGCTCTCTGAATTGAACTCCTCGCTTTTTGTGTACCAGTCAGGTCCGCAGGCGGTGCCGAGACCCTCGGGAATGTATCTGTACATTCAAATGTAAATTAAAATCAATCCTTTAAAGTATGAGTGTGTGTTTCCAAATATTTCACCAAGAAAATTTCCTTCACCTGCTCCATCCCCAGAATGGAGGAGTGGCACAGCCGGTGCCAATGATCCAGGTGAACACCACGGCACCGACGGCCTGGCTTTGTCCGAACTTGAAGCCTCCGAAGGGTTTGCAGATGACCACGTATCTCTCGAAAGCCAGAACAGCAAGGGACCATCCCGTCACAAGACCTGCGAGAACAAGACAAGCATCAGCACACCAATCTGAACGTAATGTCTATGCTGTTCAAACTCATAGACTCTGCCTCTTACCCGCAATAGCTCCCATTGCTGCTTCCAACGCGCATAGCGTATAACCGAGGAAGTAATAACCTCTAAGAGCGCAGACGAATACTTGGCTTACAGAGAATGTGTCAAAAATGAAGCCTGCTAGGGAGATGTTCACCAAGATGTAGTTGAGAGGCTGTCGAAGCTTCTTGTACTTCATTGTAACGAAGAGGACGACGGCGTTCAGAGGAGTGCCCACGAAAAATACGAAGCCCATGAAAGCTGCCTGCAGGTAGAAAGCCCACTTGGGGGCCAGGTGGTACTGTGGGCCCTCGAAGGGGCTGACTTTGGAAAGGTTCCCGAACTGAACGCCCCACGCGTCCATGGTTGCGCCGTTAGAGGCCTTGTTCTAGCACGGTGTACTGGTGAAGTCAATGAGCAGCCTGACTGAACGAATGCGGACAGGAGCCTTTTATAAAATCCTCAAAGTCTTGCCTGGTGTGAAAAGTTGGGGATGAAAAGGAAGATCATCCTCCAGGTGATCTTCCGGACATGTTGCCGGGATAATCCGCCCTGTCCATGCTAATTACACTCAACACTCTCCCGGAATCTCTAAGCACATGATTAGGCAACACATGTTGTTCTATATATGTTTTAGGTTCAATTACAGCACAAACAACAGTAGTATTGTGTATTCAACATCTATAAAGAACATTCTAAAAGACAATAAATATTCCAGCTTTCAATAAACTTGGACTGAACTGAGTTGGATAATGACAGTGTTGTCTTCTGTAGAGCTGCTTTAGCCTAAGCGTAATTGAATTTGCTTCATAATTGATGAACTTTGCAACGTCCACACTGTTATTGAACTGAACTGAATCAACATTGAACTAGCTTGAGCTGAATAATGACACTAATGCCTTCTGTAGTGCTGCTTTATAGCTGAATCAAACTTAAACTAAATTGAATCAGCAGTGAACTGACTTGAACTGAACATTATTGTCTTCCGTAGAGCTGTTTTACAGTTGATTTGAGTTTGTTTCATAATTCATGAGCTTTGCACTAACACTGGTATTGAATTCAATTGAATCAAAACTGAACTTAATTGAGCTGAATTATGTTGTCTTCTTTAGAGCTTCTTTACAGCTGAAATAGAATTGGTTTCATAATTGATGAATTTTGCAATATGTACACTGTAATTTCCGTTTATTATACTTAAGCTGCTGTGAAACAATCTAAATTGTATAACACACTATATAACTAAATGCCCTCAACAACCAAATGAAACCACATATTGGTCCACATTTGACAAGCACTTTGCTTCCCAATATCTTAAGAGGTTTCCTGTTTGTAATGAATCAAAGGAATCATTTGTTAACAACATGTATTCATTACTTGGTAAATGGACTGCATTTATATAGCGCTTTCACAGACCCAATGGCCACCAAAGCGCTTTACATTTTGCCTCACATTCACCCATTCATACACCGACGGCGGTGTCAGCCAAGGCGCCATCCAGCTCGTCGGGAGCAGCTGGGGTTAGGTGTCTTGCTCATGGACACCTCGACACTTGGTCAGGTGGAACCGGGGATTGAACCACCAACCTTCTGGTTTGTAGACAATGAACCACTGAGCCACTGCCGCCCAATTACTTCATTACTTCATTACTTCAATGAGCTTTTTGTTTCTGCCTTAAATTAAGACATTGTCTTTAATTAATACATTGTTAACTGCGTGATTTGTATATGTACATTTCTAAAATGCATAACTTGGACACAGTCGCCTCTGATAACAGATCACTCTATATTGTAAATTAGATACATGCATTTTCTGTAAAGCTGCTTTGAAACAATATGTATTGTGAAAAGCAGCTTTACAAATAAGTGTGACTTGAATTAAATTGAATTGAAATTCTCCTGGTACAGTATAAAATACTGTACTATGCCTCAGCTAACTTTGAGGTTGCTCTATGTTTATGGTCTGTTGAGAAATGTGAAGATTATACGCGATATTTCCTAACTGGGCCATAATTTTAAGACACTTTACCTAAATGGTTTTGAAGCATTTTCTCTGTACTAAAAACACTGTCCTAAATCACTGGATCCTGATAGATTGATTTGGGGGCACTAAATCACATTGAAGGTAATATAACAGGTAACTTAAAGTATTTGACCTGTTTTTTTTTTTTGGCCAAACAAGCTTATTAGCTTGGCTTCTATTTCATGAGCAGCAGCATAAGCAGGCGGAAGGCAAACCAAACTCTAAAGGTCCCCAAGCACAAGGATGAGCCATAATCTGGAAACCAGATTTACCTAAACCAATCCCTAAAAATCCCCACAAACCGCACTGATGTCACAGAGGGATTACGTCCAAACTGGCAGTTTATCTTATTAGCTGAGACTTAAATTGTGGGTAAATTTTGATAATCTGGGGAGAGATAAAGAGAGTTAAACTGTAAATCCGGCCTCTTTTTATACACCTCACTTCAGTTCCTTCATTTCTCCTTGGAGACTCTTCTCTTCCCCTCTCTTTGCCATTTATTTTCTTTGGTTTTGGCAGGTAAGTATTGTCTTATAGGTTGGGAGCCTTTTACAATGTGAATTTTGTTAATTATTCATTATAGCTAATGAAATGTAGCATGTAACCTGAGAATTTATTAATCTGAAGTATATGCCTATTTTAGATTTTTTTAGTTTAAATTGAGTTCTCTACTTGCACAGATGTAATCAAAATCTAAATTTTGCAGTTACTTTTTTAATGTTTAATTGATTATTTACAGGTCTTTATTTTTTAACTCTCTGAAAGAAATATGTATTCTGTTTATATATGTAGATGTACATTCTTAATATTTATATATTCTGTTCATACAAACATAACAGTATCAATAACCTGCATGTTTGACAATTATATTGAGTTTATATTGTATTGTGCTAATTTTTATATCCTCTAAAATTCAAAATAAGACTGCATGTATTAGACTTGTATTAGATATTTTGTACTGTATGTTGATTTTGTAGTCTCTTAAATATTAAATGATCCAATTCACGAAAGTCAGATGCCATCCAGTGACCCGGGGTTGTATTGTAACCAAGCTATGTATCTGAGTTGCATGGGTATGATACGACCTGGGTTACAAGACGGTGATGGACATCATTACAGAGATGAACCAATGCACCTTTATCAATAGCATATCAATAAATGATTACGGAATCTGATGATATGTTTACATTCATTGGATGTGTGTGAATAAAGTGGAAGATTTATTTGTTAAAAACTGAAATATAAATTCATGTGTATTTAAAGTAATATGGAATCGTGCTGTTTGGAAGATCTTTTCATTTTAGCCTGTTACGCCAATTTGTGAGAGATAGATGCGTATGAGAGAAAAAGAAAAATATAGCGAAGAAAGAGACAGGACTGAAAGACTTGGCTGGCTGAAGAAGTTAAAACTTGTCTGGAAAGCAAAGATGATCACATTCTTATGATTATTATTTTTGTCAAATTACACATGAATGATGTCAGAAATGTAAAAGTGTTAAGTGTTAAATGTAAAATGTTAAATCTCTGTGATAAATGCAGTAAAAGTTAATTGTAGAGTATAATTTTTGTAAATGCTAAACTTTTCCATTATCTCATAGAGAGACCCTAAAGCTTTAAAGAACAGAACAATTCGAGCAAAAAAAAATCATTGATTACTCCTCGCACAGTAAAAAAGTATAATTATTATTAATTATAGATTATATTATTTAAGCAAAGGGTCATTTGTGCCAAATTTTTTTTTCAATATTTTCATTAATTTAACATACCATTCAGAGTTGCTCACTTTGAAGAGATCAGGTTCAAAGTACCAGCCAGGGCTGTTGAGGTCCACCATAAGGGGATGTGCCCCTCTACTCCCCAATATTCATATTTTTGTTCAGCAAATAGGCTATACATTTTACAAGGACTGATTCTTAAACTATGTGCAACTTGCACAAAAGTAGCCTTACGGTAAGGTAAATAAAGGCAGTCTTAATAATGTACAAAAATATCAAACTATTGTTTAACAAATAACAAATTGAATTGTGAAGTGTAAAATATACTATACATAATCACAACAGTGAAACACACGAATGAGTGACTTTTATAAGTTGTTTATTTTTGGTGAATCAACATCCTGTGCGAACAGTGTCAACTCAACTACTGAATTGAAAGTAATTTATTTAGTCATCATGTGTGACTTGAAATTAACCAAGAGCTGCTAAGGTGTTATACAGTTGGTCAGTGAAACTGAAACACCTGGTTTTAGACCACAATAATTAATTAGTGCCTCATTTTGCAGCCAACCAGCATCAATACATCTTGGGAATGAAAGATGCAAGTCCTTCACAATGGCCAGAGGGATTTTGAGCCATTGCTCTTCCAGAACAGTGGCTAGGTCACTAATGCTGCTGGAGGAAAACGTTTTCTGACTTGGTCCTCTAAAAAAAAAAGTGGCTCAAAAATATTTAGATCTGGCGCAGGCCATGGGAGATGTTCAACTTCACTTTCACATTATTCAAACCATCCTTTCACAAGTCTTGCTGTGTGTATTGGTGCATTATCATGCTGATACACGGCCCCTCCTTCAGGGTAAAGGACCATGTTTGAACCATTAGGTGCACATGGTCCTCCAGAATGGTTCAGCAGTCCTTGGCAGTGATGCGTCTATCAAACAAGGTAGGGAATGTTATGATGCAGGCCAACCATCAATCACTCTGGGCAGCAACAGTCTGGGTGTTAAGCCTCTTTGGAGCTTCTCCACACCGTAACTCCCATGGTGGAACAATACACATTGCCCACAGCCCAAGATTTGCACAGTTGGCACCAATGAAACAACATTTGGTTTTGGCACAAGTGACCAAAGGTTTGGTTATAGCAGCCCGACCATGAATATTGACTGGAGCTCCCGACGAACAGTAGTTGGTGGAGACAGGAGAGTCAAGGTGTGCATTTAATTCTGCAGTGAGTTGGGCAGTGGTGGTTTTATGTTTTTTGAATGCAATCCAGGTTAGTATACCTGGACATCCCTTTCAGGCAGCTTCCTCTTGCTTCGACAATACTTTGTTGGATATGGTTCTTCCTACGTGGTGGTATGTCGACATTACCCTGGATACCATAGCCCTCGATACACCACAAAGACTTGCCCTCCTGGTCACAGATGAGCCAGCAAGACGTGCACTAACAATTTGTCCACTTTTGAACTCTTAAATGTCTCCCAT
Organism: Tiaroga cobitis; assembly: GCA_030578255.1. Classification (NCBI taxonomy): domain Eukaryota; kingdom Metazoa; phylum Chordata; class Actinopteri; order Cypriniformes; family Leuciscidae; genus Tiaroga; species Tiaroga cobitis. The sequence continues at coordinate 34,281,407 of CM060594.1, read as the reverse complement.
TAGGCTATGGATTGCAGTAGCCTATTTTATGTACAGCTGTGCTATTGCTCTGCTAATTCAACCTGCACACTCTGCTCTTACTATTGGAATGTAAAATCAGTGAAGATTGGCCACCAGGCCACGTAGGCCTATACATTGGCATGCAAACTTCAACATTATATTGTTTCAGTTTCATTGTCCAACCCCTTTGTCTTACGACTTATTCGACTTAAATCAGAGAAGTCACTGACTGCTTTTCATATAAAATGCCGTAAAGGTGTTGTTGTAATCATTGGTATTTCACTGAATAAATTAAATATTTAATATTTAATACTTTTTATATTTAATAAAATATATACTAATTAAACATATCTTCAGAAATAATAAATTCTGGTTTGTTAGTTCTGTTCTGTTGTATTCAGAAACGATCCCACAATTTAACCATAATCGATTCCTGACGAATCCCATTTGGAACATTTATTGCTCCGTCACTGTTTCGTGAGAATGAATGTCACACTCACAGTGGGTGTGTCTACAATGAAATTATCTCCGTAGTAAGAATACCTCGTAATACGCTAAATTCACAAACATTAAAACACATTCAAACCTGTGGTATTCTTCGTCATAAGTGAATATTTTTCTAAAAACTGTCCGAGGAGCGCGTTGTTATTATAAAATCGCTCTGGTCTGGACTAATTAATAGTTCCTGTGCCTCGGTTTCCACACGGACTTGTTTGACAGGAGCGCCCTGTGTCTGCTTGAGATGGCGGCCAGATCGGAGAACGCGAGGGCCGAATAAACAGTAAACCTGCGCGTCTACAACCTTCCGAGAAGCGCAAGCCGTGTCATTTATCCCATATCTACATCCTCTAGAAACAGAAGAGTGCCATGGAAGGCGGGAAACCCACCCTGCCGCTGGTTTATCAGGCCGTGCAGGCGCTGTATCACGACCCGGACCCTGCCGGCAAGGAGCGCGCCTCGGTCTGGCTGGGAGAGCTGCAGAGATCGGTGCGTTCATTAGCGGGCCTACTGCGCCACAGCACCTTCACTCACTAATTAACATTTACAATGTGCTATCCATTATAAACGGTGTCCATTTAGACCGTAATGAAGCTTTTTAAAACATCAACATTTGCTGTTTTGGGAAGTGGAGGTGGTCACATGTGTTTGGGCTCTTGTGGGGGTTTATTTGTATCCATTGCTAAATCCATCTAGCTTGTCTGTGGTTGGATGGTCGAGTAATGGGTGGATTTAAGCAGCAAGTTTTGCGGAAATAGTTATTTTAAACATAATAACTTGCGGAAATCGAGTTTATCACCTAGACTGCCCTGTTATAAAGCTGGTAGTTGTGTTTTGAAACATGGTAGCGAGTTTGTAGCTGGGCATTAGCTGGTTGACCATGTTCTAGAAACCAGCTTGACCACCTCATTAACAGGAATGACCAACAAGTAGTTTTTCTTTTTTTTTTTGCTGGTTCAAAATGCTTTACCATCTTGTGCCAGCTAAATACCAGCTACCATTTTCCAAAACACGGTTGACTGGCATGGTAGGCTGAATTCAAACTAGGCTGAATTCAAACTGAATTGGCTATCTATTCTAGAGCATTTATGTGCATTACATATTAATGTTATAATATCAATACTGCGATTGTAATTCCGTTATATATGCATTTATGCCACTTCTGTGCAGCATTAAACACCATTAGTTTGCCGTTTCGCCCTTTCTGCTCTGGGTTACTGGTTCTTAACTTAGTTCCGCCTCAGCAAACTGCGATATCGATGATATGGAAGGTGTTAAAATTACAAACCACAAACCAGTGAGTGAGATTTTGCAAGACATATGTTGCTTTTTTGCAGAAGAAAGTGGCACAAGACGAAATTACCTCATAGGGTAATTCTGTAAGAATCAGCTTCTCCTGCAATATGTGGCACAATATTATGATGCCAATAGTATGAATGGCATGGCTTCACCTTGACACTTAGAGGGATAGTTCACCCCCCCCCCCCAAATGTCATTATTACTCGCCCTCATTATATGATAAACAGATTTAATTCACATATAAACATTGATAAGCGAACAATCAGAAGCTCAACCGAACCTGCTTGATGCACGAGAACAAACCTCATTGGTTCTTGCGGAAGCTCAAATGTGCTTCGAAACACGCAAGAATCAACCTCATTGATTCCTGCACGTCAAGCGAACATGCTTGACCACAAGTTGATGAATGTTTATATGTGAATAAAGGCCTAAATTCAATCTGTTCATCATATAAAGTTATCATTCTTTTCAGAAAATTTTGACTAAACCGATCAAATCATATGACATGGATTAGTTTTATGATCTCTTTATTAACTTTTTGAAGCGTGGTAGTTGAGTAGCTGTCAATGGAGGGACAAAGCTCTCAGATTTCATCAAAAGGATCATTTGTGTTCCGAAGATGTACGAAAGTCTTACGGGTTTGTAACGACATGAAGGTGAGCAATTAATGACAGAATTTAAATTTTTGGGGAAACTTTCACTAAGTTGATTGTCCTTCTCTGCTCCTCACACATACTGATCTACCAAGACAGCCTGTCTCTTTAGGTTGTGTATTTTGAGGTTACACAATACACATAATGAGTTCCTGGTTCCTGATGTTTCGATTTATTTGCATTAGTAATGTGTATCTTGTTGTGACGCATCTGATGTTTAAGTTTTGCTTTTACTTGTTTATGCAAAATAAAACTGGTCTGACTTGATACTCAGTGGTCATATTACTAACAAGAGAGTGGCTGATATAATGCTGATTATATAAAATGAGTTAATACAGGTTATTAAAGGCTATTGATGTAAAGTAATAATTTCTAGCACTATTTGTATTTAGTCATTAAAAATCCTAAAACAGAAATTCTGCATTGAGGGTGGTGATCATCTCAAAATGGACAAATCATCAGATGTTATTGGCACCTCCTCATTGAAGTTGTTTTTCTGTGCTGAACCTTTCAGATGTATGCGTGGGAGATCTCGGATCAGCTCCTGCAGCTGAAGCAGGACGTGGAATCGTGTTACTTCGCAGCCCAGACGATGAAGATGAAGATCCAGACGGCGTTCTACGAGCTTCCCCCAGAGACCCACACCGCACTGAGAGATTCACTCCTGTCTCACATCCAGAACCTCAAAGACCTGTCTCCCATCATCGTCACACAGGTAACGTCCCAGCGTCTGTCGGTCCAGGGGTCGTGTCTGCTAAACATACATGATTTGTGTCCTGTGATTGCTGAAGCAAAATGCAAGTCAGTGCAGAGGACCTTAAACATCTGCTGTCAATGATTGTATATTGAACATGCAGTGTGAGGTGTTGATGGGGACCGTCGATCGCGACCACACTGCAGTGTTACATATTGAGAGCTGTTAAGAAAGTGACGCTGGTACTCTAATGTCATTCTCTCTCCCAGCTTGCATTGGCAATCGCAGATCTGGCTCTTCAGATGGCCTCGTGGAAAGGCTGTGTTCACACCCTCATAGAAAAGTAAGAATCTTCTACAGAGCCAGAATTAGGTTTGCTTGGCTGTAAAATTAACTTAATAGCACTGATTGTAATCACCTAAAGCACAAATAATCCAAATGGTCTCTCAGTTAATATGAGCTCAATAAACTTGTAATAAGAATTGTTTAAAATAGTTGTTCATTGTCACACCTTGAAATTTGATCATCTACCCAATGCTTGATTTTACTCCTTCCAGGTACAATAATGATGTGTCCTCTATGCCTTTCCTGATTGAGATACTCACGGTTCTGCCAGAGGAGGTGCATAGCCGCTCTCTGAGGATCGGAGCTAATCGACGGACAGAGATCATTGAAGATCTGGCCTACTACTCTACCACAGTGGTCACTCTTCTGGTGCAGACATTATTCTATCTACAAAGCAGTTTCTATAATTTATTGTCCACTTCCCAACCTAAACAAGATGCCTTACCTGTCTGTTCATAGCCAAATGGTAATGGTGCTGATGCAAGAGATGTGAATCACCATCATATTATGTCATCATCCCTCCAGTTTAGCTGTTAGCAAAATGCAGGGCTCAACTATTGACTTTTTTAAAATTAGCAGTAATATAACTGCAAGGAATACAAACATTTCTTCTATAGGCCCTTCATATGTCGCTTTTACTTTATTATCCTTTAATAATGCCCAACCATTGTTCTGTGCTATCATTCCCTCCATGCAAATCATTTTGACGATTTAGATGTAGCATAAGCATTTAAATCAGGGGTTTCCAGACTCGGTCCTGGAGGGTCACTGTCCTGCAAAGTTTAGATATAACTTGCCTCAACACACCTGCCTTGAAGTTTCCAATATGCCTAGTAAGACCTTGATTTTCTAGTTCAGGTGTGTTAAATTAAGGTTGGAGCTAAACTCTGCCGGACAGTGGCCCTCCAGGAGCAGGATTGGACACCCTTGATGCATGATTTTTGATTCTAAACTAAGCTTGGCTAATATTGTTGCACTTCCATGATCAGGTGTCATGTGCGGAGAAGTCCGGACATAATGAGAAGATGCTTATCAAGATATTCCGATGTTTGGGGAGCTGGTTTAATTTAGGAGTGCTGGACAACAACTTCATGGCCAACAATCAACTGCTGATGATTCTCTTCCAAGTGCTGGTGAGATCAGCAAATGGAATCCGATATTCTGTTCCTTTCTCCCTTTCTCTTATATTTAAAAATCTTTTTTCCCCCTCTTTATTGCAGCAGAGGGATGAGACGTCTACAAACCTGCATGAGGCGGCGTCAGACTGCGTGTGTTCAGCGCTGTACGCGATTGAGAACGTGGCCATAAACATGCCCCTGGCCATGCAGCTCTTCCAGGGAGTCCTTACCCTAGAAACGGCCTACCACATGGCCGTAGCCCGAGAGGACCTCGACAAGTACGTATGGCATTGTTTATGATCCATGTATGCAGTTCATGCAGACCTCTAATACAATGGCACTGTTCCCATACCCAGTGAGCTGCATGCTGCCTACATGGATGTCTTATGAGGCAGCATTTTGAGTCACATGGTATCATAAGTGACAATTTGAATGGTACTGTACATGAATAGCTAAAACAAATGGTGCTTGTCACGCAAAGCCTACTGGAGACTCACAATTGATTTCAACAGAGTTAATGTTAGCATGTTACTAAATGGAGGACTCTACTTAATTGATTTGAATATAGTTTGACATTAACATGTTGCTATGCTAAATATTCAAATGAGCTAAATACTTGGAAATAAACTGAAGAGTTGACTCACAATTGATTTCAATAGAGTTTGATGTTAGCATGTTAAGCTAAAAGCTCCAATAGTGCAATACGTAAGATGCGAGCCTCGAATCAGTTGATTCCAATAGATTTTGCTAGTTGCTATGTTAAAATTGTGTTAAATTAAACTGGAAACTCGACTAACAGTTCATTTTAGTAAAGCTTGGTGTTAGCATGCCTTTAAGCTAAAAGCTTAAATTGCGCAGTGCACTAAACGGAGGACTCTGCTGAATTGATTTGAATATAGTTTGACATTAACATGTTGCTATGCTAAAAGTTCAGATTTGTGCAATCCTTTAAACTGGAGAGTTGACTCACTATTGATTTTATATATATATATATGAAGAGGTCTTTTCCAAAACGCGATAAACGCCATTTAAAAAAAAAATGAGTTTGTCATGTCATGTTGCTGTGCACTGAACCTATTCACTGCTCCATCAACATTTCATGCCAAATCGCTACATTTCCTTGTTTAAAATGTACTACAAGATGCAGTTTCTTTCCAAAACGCGATAAGCGCCAAACCTATTTTTAGCCTAAACGCGATAAATCCTCTCGACTAATCAGAATTCGGTGAACGTTCTACGCAATCCAACAGGGTGGCGCTCTGAACAGAGGTTTGTTTATGTTCATTTATTCCTCAAAATGAGTGAGTTTAGTAGTTCATTTAAGTTTAATCACATATTTCTATTGATTTAATTATTTAAATATGGGAGAGAAACCATAATGACCATTTTTTTAATTGCCTATTCCGCATCTCACGCATAAAGCTTGCCACAAAGAACCGACAAAAGTAATGATTAGGCCTATGCATGAAACTTTTGAATTGTTTATTTTTTAATTAGTGTTTTCTGTCAGATATAGCTGAAAAGATAAAGTTGATATGCTGACTCGCCATCTTCGCAGTAGTGAACGCGCCTATAGAGAGAAATGCACACTTTGAATTAGCCTACATACGCAGAGAGTAGCCAATTTCTTTTCGTTTTTTATTGTTTTGTTTAAATGTAGACATTTCAAGCTTTTTATAGATATACTTCTCAGGATTGTGAGGCAAGTATCGCTGTGTTTCGGTTCATTTATGTGATGCTCTCCAGATCACGCGCGGGCGCTTCCGTGTCCTGATTATATGTCTGCTATATATTTGCTTATTTATTTATTATTAATCCAGTCAATTTGTTGATGAAACATTGATTAAAATGAAGATACAATTTATACAAAACGAAATTCACTTTAAAGCAAGGCTTTCTACTAAACAAAACTTAATAAGTGGTCAAAATCATGTCTGACCCATTCCAAATGTTTTCCGATATATTGGTCATCTTATGATCCTATCATACTCATCTCATGCGGTTCCCTTTTCATATAATCAACATAGATTAAATAAAAAAAATAACATTAGCCTATATTATTAAACATAAATATGAAACGTATGTTTAAGTTTTTTTTTTTAAACTTAGCCTATAAGCGTCACGCCGCTCCGCTTTGTTCACATGCTGTGTAGCCTATACACGCATGTGTGTGTGTGTGTGTGTGTGTGGTGGAGGGGTGCCCATCACTACTTTTGAATATCGTTATCATTATTAAATATTTTTAATAATTAGTTTTTTTTACGCATATGTAGTGGACAAATTGGTCCTACTTGTTACAGGTTTGACACTTTACTAAAAATGACTCTGAATGTATTACTAAATAACTTATTGAATAGCTATTGATATCATTACTATTTTCAGGTTCTGCACCAAATGACTTTTAGCCTAAATGTGTTACTAAATTTAATTTATAGTATGAGCCCCTGATTATATGTTACATGCTCTCGTTTTTTTTTTTTTAAAGACAAACCATACAGTTTTGGAAAAAATTGATGGATTTATAGCGTTTTGGAAAAAAAATAAATTAACTTTTAATTTATCATAAACAATATTGTTGTTTGATTTAATAATCATTGTTCAACATGTTCAGACTGAGCCAATAAAACATTTTAACAGGATAAATTGAATATTCACAAAATGTGTGGGTCTAGGTAAAAAATGTAATTTTCCTGAAAACTATTGAAATGGATTTATAGCGTTTTGGAAAAGACCTCTTCATATATTGAATTTTTTTTTTTTTTTTTGACGTTAGCAGGTTGATATGTTAAAATCTCAAATTGCTAAATTCCTTAAATGGGAGATTCAACTCAGTTGATTTCAAAAGTTTGATGTTAGCATTTTGCTATGCTAAAAGTTCAAATTGCACAATCCTTGAAACCAAAGACCTGACTTGAAATTGATTTCAATAGTTTTGTTAGCATGTTGCTATGCTAAAAGCTCAAACTACGCAATACTCTAAACAAGAAAATACATAGCACACAGATATTGTGTGAATTAGTATGACTAATAAAAAGTAAAACTTTTTTTAATCAATCTTATTTGGTATTAAGGAAATATATGAATAAAAAAACATTTCTCTCGGTGCTTCCGCCATGATGGATTTTTTTCATTTAAACATAATGCAGGAAGGAAGCTTACTAGATTTTGGGATGGTTTTGGATCTTGCTTGCATTTTTCCACCACAGGGTGCTAAATTACTGCCGAATCTTTACTGAATTGTGCGAGACGTTTTTGGAGATGACAGTAAGGACTCCTGGCCAGGGCATGGGAGATCTACGCACGTTAGAGATGCTGCTTATTTGTGCTGGACATCCCCAGTATGAGGTGAGTGTGAAGGCTGACAAGTATTCAATCGTCTCCACCCATAATGACAGGTGAGCATGTATATGTGTCCTTCAACAGGTGGTTGAGATCTCGTTCAACTTCTGGTACCGTCTGGGAGAGCATCTTTACAAGATGAATGATCCAGCACTGCACAGAGTCTTCAGGCCGTTCATACAGAGGCTACTTCACAGTCTCGCCCGCCACTGCCAACTTGACCCAGACCATGTGAGCATTCTTCTCTTTCCACATGTCTCGCTTGCTGCTTCACAGGAAAGACGCAAATCATTCATTAGCCAGGTTTCCATCCAAAAAAAGGTTTAGTGCTTCAAAATGTTTACCAATATAGCTGATAGAAATGCTAATTATCGGTAATTTATTGCAAATGTTGACAATCTATTTCCGTTTAACTTTAGCACATAAATTTTAGGTCGATACTTCAAATGTTGTGAAAAACTCGTTTGGAAACATTTTTTGTTGAGAAAAAGGGCTTTATCAAATAAATGTGGTTTCACATGACTCAATTAGCCTATACAGCATCCGCGTTCGTACTGTTGCTCCCCCTAAAGATCCGTTTCTCTGTAGTTTAAAGGCGCATTAAAACTTAGGCTAACCTAAGGCTGTTGATGGCTTTTAGCATGTGCAATAAAAATGAATGGTTCACGATTTCCAGCTTTTCTACTTCATTTCTTATTTTGTGTTTCCTGTACAGGAGGGAGTCCCAGAGGACACTGATGATTTTGGGGAGTTCAGGATGAGAGTGTCTGATCTTGTGAAAGATGTGATTTTCTTAGTCGGCTCCATGGAGTGTTTCTCACAGGTAGAATTGATAGTTTCAAGAATAGAAACATGAAGTGAAAATGATTTGAGGAAAAGAACCCAAAGTGATTGTATAATTTAGCATGGTTTCCTGAGAAACAAGAGGGAATATTCAATGTAAGTTAACTATTCTTTTTATAAACACTTTGTGTCCTCTGGTCAGCTGTATTCGACTCTGAGGGAGGGAAACCCCCCATGGGAAGTAACCGAGGCTGTTCTGTTTATCATGGCTTCCATAGCTAAGAGTGTCGATCCGTGAGTATCACTTTCAGTCATGACTCGGCAGCTTAATTTTCCTGCGACTGGTGTAGTCCTTAAAGCACAAGCGCTGAGTAACATATTGGCAGATTATATATATTTCAATATCTTATTGTCCTGTGTTTTAAAGCTAAAATGGTACTAAGTGAAGTTACATAATAATATCTTGTCATTTGTAGGGCTGGGAATTGAATTGATACAGATTTTCTGATTCATTTAGATCCTGATTCACAAGCTCTCCATTTGATTTTTATTTAATAAGATAAGAAGATGAGTAAGTTGTCTGAGTTATTCTTCTAAAGAATCTGCTCAGTCTTTTGTTTTAGTAATCAGGCTACACTGGTTGTGCTGTTTTTTTTTTAATGAATTTTTAAAGAACAGTTCCTTATGAGTCATTTGTTCATGAATCATTTGTTCCTGAATAGAACCGGCTCATAAGAATCTTTTGTGAATCTTGTTAAGTTAAATGTTTGTTTTAGTGTGCATCCCTTGAAGACAACTAACTAGAAAGCCATTAATTTGCAGGATCTTTCAAATGAAGATTGCAATTAATCATGAAATCTGTATTTTTACCCAGCCCTAGTCATTTGTCCAAAACACTTTTTCAAACTGGTTATTCTGTAGTACATGACGCTTAATGTTTGTGTTTGTAACGCTAAAATGTCTCCCTCTGCTCGTTCCTAGTGAAAACAATCCCACCCTAACGGAGGTGCTGGAGCAGATAGTATTGCTTCCCGAGACTGTCCATCTTGCTGTCCGCTACACCAGCATTGAGCTGGTTGGAGAAATGAGCGAAGTGATCGACCGGAACCCTTGCATGTTAGGTGACTGTCACAAAAGAGTCCGGTTGATCTTCACCTGCAGGATGTTTCGTTTCTCTCTGTGTGTTCATGATGTATGTATTGGGTTGGCAGATCCTGTTTTGAACTTCCTGATGAAGGGTTTGCGGGAGAAGCCGTTGGCCTCTGTGGCAGCTAAAGCCATTCACAACATCTGCTCGGTGTGTCGAGACCACATGGCGCAGCACTTCCAGGGCCTGCTGGACATCGCCCGCTCTCTCGACTCCTTTGCCCTGTCAACGGATGCTGCCGTTGGCCTGCTGAAAGGTGAGGTGCCCTTTTACACTTCAGAGATGTTAATTGTAGTTATGTGTTATTCCTTGATGGATTGTAAGATGGTTAGCTGGTCTACACGGTTCACATTTAAGTAGCGTTCTACGCTTTTCTGTTGGTCTTAGTCATGCCCTTGTTGTATGGCTGGTTTTGTTTAAGTGGTGTGATTGGTTTACTTCAGGCACGGCGCTGGTGTTGGCCCGACTCCCCCTGGAGAAGATCGCGGAGTGTCTGAGCGATTTGTGTGCAGTTCAGGTCATGGCACTGAAGAAGGTTAGATGCTCGTAACACTGGTCTGTATGTTAACTGTCTGTGTTTTAATTCAATAAAGTAACGTGTTGTCTTTGTGTCCAGCTGCTGGCTCAGGACTCCAGCAGTGGGAAGTCATCAGACCCCACCGTGTGGCTGGACAGACTGGCTGTTATCTTCAGGTTAGACTCAACCTCTCCACCAATGCGCTTTATGCCAGAGCTCACCGTTTGTGAAATGTTTTAATGGATTGTGACTATTTCTAGTCCTCCTGAGAAAATCGTTGTTTCCTACTGAAAATTATGATGTAACACTCTTGAAAATAATTTTAAAGGCACACCGTATAACTTTTGGCCAAAAGAGTTGACGCATATGAGTTATTTTAAATGATTCCTCATGCCAATATACAGCGCTTGACACTATCAATGCTTCGAGCAGGGCTGCCCTCTCCAAATACCCCCTATGTAAGTTTGGAGAAGACGCAACGTCTTTGGCCAGGTCATGTGACGAATGCCTGGAGAACGTATCGCTTTACGACCGTCACGTGACCACAGGCTTGGAAGAGTCGAGGAAAAGAAACCGAGAAACTGACCGCGTGAGAAAACCGGACAAGAGTCTCACTCGGTCAGGCTTTCACTTAAAATAGGATAAGAATGAGCATCAAACAGAAATAACCAGCGCGCGCAGCTCTTAAAGGGGCCACACCTTATTTCCACTCGTTATTTACGACAGTACAAGTACTCCACAGCGACTCTAGGGCTCGCTGTTTGACAAAAACGGAATTCTTACACAGTGTACCTTTTTTAAGGTTTTTAGTAGTTTAATCTATTAATTAGGTATACATAGATTTGTTTGTATTATTATTATTATTATTATTATAATTATTATTATTTGTTTGGTTATTGAATGATTATTTGTTTGATTTTGTTTATTTATTAGTTTATTTTTACTATTAATTTTAATATTTAAACCTGGATTTTGCCATGAAAAATTAAGCCATATAAGCTGTCATGGTGTTAAAAACAAACAAAAATAATCCTTGTATCGTGGCTTTGAGAAATGATAAAATGATCATAAAATCGAGCGTAGAATTGGCCTTTGTTGCAGATAATTGGTATATATGTATAAAGTATACATGTCAAAAGATATTAAATGGTATGGCATCTGAATTCTACATCTTTTCTTCCTCTTAATTTGCACAATTTTTCCATGCATCAATGTTATTGTGAAGAAAAGTGTCTTTAATTAGCATTAATGAATAAAAATCTATTTAGTTAGCCTGGTTAAAACCAGACCATTCTCAGATGTAACTGGGTTAGGGTCTGGCAAAGCTTCATATACAAATAATTTCCAAAGGGGCGTCACCAACGGACGTAGCTCAAATGCCTCTGGGCGTAATTGGATAGACCTAAAACCAATCAGAGCGATGAAGAAGATGACGTATGCAGAGCGCCGTTCGTCTGTTATAGAACAACTTGCAGACACTGATTAGCTACTTGCTCTACGTTTATTTAAAATGAACAGCAAGACAACTAGAAGTGAATGTGCTTTCCATTAAATAAATCACACACAGTAAACAAAACCTTAACAAAAAAGAACTTTGCCATTTAGACGTGCAAACTGGGTGCCGGTGCTGTGAGACGTACGCGTCATTTTTGTCCCGTTCTCCTGCGGACGCGTCGAGTATAAACAAGGCTTTACTCCGTGTTAGCGCGCGCTCTGATCGGTAAAGGGGCACAGACCTCTCCCGAATCATCTCCAGCAGTAGCAGCCTCCGATTGCACCACTAACTCCGCCTCCGTTTCCCTCGTAAGCTGATATTAGTAAAAACATTCTCTATGATAAATGTTTGTGAAAAAAAAATATTTTAATAACATGGTTTTGGCGGTTATAGAGTTCTAATGACGGTGTTCAACTATAACCGTCACACATAGTTCCACGGCGGCATCCATCTTTGTAAATGTAAAAAATCTGCTTCACCGTCGCTGTGCTGTCGTCATCGTGTAAAGCCCGCCCCAACGTTTCTGATTGGTGCCTCGATTTCGACGGATTGGAAATGGACTTCAATGAGCTCTTTGCCAGATTAACTTTCAGAGCAAATCTAAATTTGCCGGAAGTTGTCTGGGTTTTCCCAGGCTACAATTTAGTTCCCTTTAAATGTTATTTTTCTCTCTGAAAACATCACATTAAACAAGTTAAATGTGTTTTTTTTGAAAGCTGTTTTTTTTTTTTTCAATTTCCATTAGACACACAAACCCCATAGTAGAGAATGGACAAACACACCCCTGCCAGAAAGTCATTCAAGAGGTACCCTTACATGTGCGTTAACTGACACATTATTTACGTCTGTCTTTATAGTAGTTTCTTTCTGATCCTCATCTCTGTTCTTTGTTGTAGATCTGGCCGGTGTTGTCAGAGACGTTGAACGCCCATCAGGGTGATAACCGGATAGTGGAGCGCTGCTGCCGCTGCCTGAGATTTGCAGTGCGTTGCGTTGGGAAAGGCTCTGCTTCCCTATTACAGCCACTCGTTACCCAGGTGTGTTTGTGGCCTAAAAATTAATGTCCTCTGATCTGTATCTGTGTTTTTGGAATATAGAGCTGGTGTAGGTCTTAAAGAGTTTTTTGTGTGTGTTTTAGATGGTAAGCGTGTACCAGGTGTACCCTCACTCCTGTTTCCTGTACCTGGGCAGTATTCTAGTGGACGAGTATGGCATGGAGGAAGGATGTAGACAAGGCCTTTTGGATATGCTACAGGTAACGCGCACACAAACATACTCCAGTCCAGTCTAACAACCTATAAGCTAGGGACACACCAAGCCGATGATTGGCCATCGGGCTGTTTCTGAGCGTCAACCGACTTAGTTTTTTCGGTGTGTTCCGCACTGGTTTTTTTTGGTCGATTCAACATGTCGGTGCGAGAGATCTCTGATTGGCTGTTCAGTTTAGCAAACAAGTCAGTCCACAATAATAAGAGCAAAAGTGATGAAAGGGACAAAGAAGTCATGACAGCACAGACAGAATGCTGTTCTTATTTTACGTCTTGTGCTGCGATGAGATGTTGATAAACTAAGTGTTACTGATCAGTGGCTCTATCTCTCACCCTTGCAGGCTCTCTGTATGCCGACTTTCCAGCTGTTAGAACAGCCTAATGGACTGCGCAATCACCCGGACACAGTGGATGATCTTTTTAGACTTGCCACAAGGTACCGGTTTTGTGTTTTTGTGCTTCTACAGAAGTGTTATGGTGATGGTACACAGGGCAACTTTTTGAGCAATGTTGCTGAGCAATGTTGCCGTCAACAGGCAACCAGATGAGAGACAGGGCCCACGACCGACCTAAATTATCCAGATAGAAATGTATTGCCCATTTTCAATGGGAAAGGCCCCAAGCAGCAATCGCTCAGCAAGATTGCTCAGCAACATTGCTCAAAAAGTTCCCCTGTGTATTATCACCTTTAGAAAAACAAACAACCTGAAATGATAAAGCAAGCCCAAAATAACGTACATTACGATATGCACCTATTTTCTCTCATTATTTCAGGTTTGTCCAGCGTAGTCCAGTCACGTTGCTGAGCAGCAATATTATCATCCACATCATCCAGTGTGCCATCGCTGCCACCAGCCTGGACCATCGAGATGCCAACTGCAGCGTTATGAAGTTCATCAGAGACCTTATTCACACAGGGGTCTCCAATGACGTAAGTGGCACTGTCGAACCATTCGAAAGACCTTTTATTACGTTGTCTTTCCTGTTCATTCATTGCACATAGCTGATTTTCCTCTCCTTCAGCATGAGGATGACTTTGAGGTGCGAAAGCGTCTGATTGGCCAGGCGATGGAGCAGCACGGGCTGCAGCTAGTGACTCAGCTGATCAACACCTGCTGTTTCTGCCTGCCGCCTTACACTCTGCCTGATGTGGCGGAGGTACTCTGGGAGATCATGCTCTTTGATCGGCCGGTATGTTTTCAACCTTTTTGAACACGCACCGCTTTTTGAACATTGCTCAAATACAGGTTCATATTTACATTTAATTTGGAAGATGCGTTTATGTAAAGTGACTTGCATTGTATTCAAGCATACAGGAGGTCTTGTATTTAAAGTTTTTTTTTATTAAAATAAGCTTTTTAAAAAAAAAATTTATTTAGATTTTATTATTTAGTCTAATTTTAAGTTTATCAGTGCTTTTCTCATCACCCAGAATAAAATTTGAGGCTGAATAGCATCTTATTTTAATTCCTTAATTTCCTTTTCTTTGTAATTTTATTATTATTTTATGTTGGGATAACCACAAGATGTTTTTCTACTTTTTAAAAAAAACGTTTATTTGTGTCTAGACGTTTTGTCGCTGGCTGGAAACTGCACTGAAGGGTCTTCCCAAAGAAACAGCAGGAGGCGCTGTATCAGTCACACACAAGCAGCTCACAGACTTCCATAAGCAGGTCACAAGGTGAGTTTGTCTGTGCCTGATGTCACCTGAGCCTTCGTTAACAGCACTGCCATTAGGATAATTTCATTACACTCCCGAAAGAAATTGGCCTGTTCCCTAATTAAAAAGTGCTTTTGTCCACAATAAAAAGTAATAGTGCTCATCAGTGTAGATTACAGGCAGCATTTGTCTTTTGAGGTATTGCAAGCTGGTGCACATTCAGTTTTCCCTGCGATTAGCCTGGCATGGCAAGCCTAAACAAGTACCCATAATCTCATACTTCAGCAAGTCTTGACCTGAGAAACGAGGAGCCTCCCAGCGTGGTGTCATGCACAGATGCCGAATACATATTCTTACAGTGCAGAATGAGTCACAGCCTTTCATGGAAAGTCCAAAACACGCCAGACTGATGCAGTGTCGTTGTGTTGCTCGCCCATCCTGTCGGCGTGTTTGTACTGTGATTTAGTAATAATAGACCAACTTATTGTTCAAGTAGTTTGTTTAAAATTGATGCTAATTTGTTCTCTCTACCCCAGTGCAGAGGAATGTAAACAGGTTTGTTGGGCGATAAGAGAGTTTACAAGGCTGTACCGATAGCTGTCTTTTACCTGCTGATGCTGCAAGACCAGGTGAGAGAAGCATATTAAAACAATTTGTCCCATTGAGCAACAGGGAAATATTTTTCAGGAAATAAAATATATTTACTAAATCTAAATGATGATGATTAAATCTGTCTCATTGTGCAACAGGGATTTTTTTTTTTTTTTTTGGAAATAAAATACATTTACTTATCTAAATAATAATTAAAGCAATGTATTTAAGTTTTTCTTATTTTATTTTAATACATTTCTAAATTAGACTTCTTATCTCATTCTAATGTTTGTTAATGATTTAAAACTACATTTTAAATGAACATGTATACACTCAGGCCTGGATTTCTCCTCTCAAATCCAATCAATTTTTTTTACATCCCAAAAGACTGGAAAGGTCTTGTAAATTATAAAGTTATTATAAAATCTTTTCCTCTGCAGGTCAGATTTTTTTGTTTTGCTAACATTTGGAGGAAGTGGCAAAGGGAGCCATGATGACCACTGTTGATAAACTAAAGGGAACTCTTGCATGAAGGATTTGTGGGACTTGGCACCATGGGAAAGCCAACCAATTGGATTGGAGCTTTGGAGTGGCAGGGTTTCAGGAAAAGCAAATTGCCTTGTGGGTGTCTCAAGACCGCAGCCCCATCCCTCCCTTTTACCCCTCCAAGCACACCGATGCCAGCTGCAGCGAGAGAGGGGTTTCGGAAGGGACATCGTTGTCTTGAGAGGGGGTGGGCCATCGAATGGACATTGAAACGTATACACCCATTTCAACGTCTGCATCAGTCGGATTTTTGGGGATCCATCAAAAAAACATAAAACAAAAAAAAAAACAAATAAGGATGTGCCTGGTTGCAAATCATAATGCATCGTTAAAAAAAAAGACTTGTACGTTTTTAAAAACAAAATGGAGATTTATTTTCATGGACGTGTGTTTAGAGATCAAGACATGGCTTTGCTGCCAGTGCCATACAAATGATTACCAAACTAAAGATTGTCACAGCAGCAGCCTGCGCCTGTGGGACATTTGCAAAGGGGAGAATCTTGGGAGAGTTGGGGTCACCCTTGATCTTTTTAAAGTTGGCTGGGATTTTATCCGTACAGGTTATGCTGTAAATTATGGAGGGGACTGACTGGCAGGTGTTTTTTTTTTTTTTTTTTTTTTGTTCTTTCAATATGTTGGCTTATCTCAAGAGACTCTGAGATCATCTTAGGAGCGTGTCCGGCCGATTGGGCAAAATAAAATCCAACATTGTGAGGAACAAACTAATCTTTGTCTCGAGTATCTTTTCAGATGCACTTGTGTTTTGAGAACTGATTTTCACTCTTTCTGCAGCTCTAGGAACCAGTTTGACCAGGTTTAATTTTAAGAAAGTTACATGGGTCCTTTAGGTCCTGTTTTCTGAGTCACAGAGTAAACTGAACCCTCTTCTATTGTCTAAGGCCCTACAATCATGTGTTGCTCAACTGCACGTGTAAACCCTCAGGTCACTCCTCCTGTGTCCCATTTGCTGAATGAGCGTATGTAGTCACATCCGTTCAAGTCCGACAGGTTCAGGTTACTGGCACAGACCTTATAGGATGAGGTCAGCAGATGTTATCTGCCTGCTCTCGTAAAGTTTGCAAGGAACTTGCATGAAATACGAGTCTTAAATCTATGAGTGACAGCTTATTTAAGGGTTTAACAGAGTCAAGTTATCCTAACGTCAAGTAGCTGCTCAAATGTTCATTGGGTGAATCATACAGTGGTAACCTGATCATGCCAGCAACCATTTAAAATACTGCAATGGTATTTATTGAAATCTAACATTTTAAAAGACAAGTTAACCAAGACATAGGAAATAACAAAAAATATGGAGAAAAAAAATGTCAAGAGGTCTGGTCCAATGGTGAGGGCACCTATATACTACAGGGCTGAAGGGACCTCCAATTTTCAGCAGGCAATGAACAAGATGGTAAAGGTAATGGAAACATGGGTTCCTCTTTCAGTTAGTGGATGTTCTGAGTCCAGGTGGGGTGTGTGTTTTGACTCTGCAACAGTCTATGGAGCTCTTTGAACTGCTCCACCGTCTGGTCTTTCAAGTCGGGGTTGGAGATCTGCAACCGAATGCTGTCTGTAGACCACGAAAGCTCGCCTGAAAACATCTCGGTAAGGATTCTTGCAACAACTGGAACAACCTAGGAAAGAAAATGACAGCATAAACTTTCATTAAGAGCAGATGCTGTTTATTTGTGGAAATTGATATAGCAAGCTATGCTAGGTTTGACAATTGTTAAGTTATAAAACATAGTTGTGGTTCTGGATGTTGATTGGCTAATAGACACTATATAATAACAGCTATGACCATGTTGATTGGCTTAAATACACTAAATTAACAGCTATGATGTGAAGCATCTGTGCTATATTGTGAAAACAATGCTGCACAATTTAGCAATATATCATGGTTTGCTAAGTTTGAAGAATGTTAAATTATAAAACACTACTCCAGTCCTGGATGGTGATTGGGTAAAATGCACCATTTTATATATATATATATATATATATATATATATATATATATATATATATATATATATAACACCTATGATGTGAAACTTCTGTTCACCTAGTTAGAGCTTTGCTAAATTGTGAATACAACACATCAATTTAGCAACATAGCATGGTTTGCTAGGTTTGAAGAACGCATACCGGTAATTCTAAAACAGCTCTGGTTCTGGATGCTGATCGGCTACACAATACACTATATAACAACATATATGATGTGACACCTGTTTATCTCGTTATAGCTATGCTATATTGTAAATACAATGCCATACATCATTGCCAACAACTCAATTTGGCAATACAGCACGACCTTGTACACCTTCCTGCATAAATAAATGACTAGCGTCTTCAAACTCCAAATGAAACCAACAAACATGGATTTCATCTTCACACCTGGACAATGATGAGCTTTTTCTCCTTGGGCTTTCTGTCTGGCCAGTCCTCACCAAAGCAGAAGTAGATCTCAAAGGGTGGTGGAGTTGGTGCCTCCCCTTTCTGATAAGAAATGAGACCTGAGGGGGAAGAAAAACACAATTATCACATATCAAATTAACAAAATGATTCATGAATGAGTTTGGAAGTGATTTTTACATATAGTGAATAAAATGGAGTTGGGCAATTTCGTGTTTTCACTTTTTCACTTCCCACCAAAGACAGGAAGCTTCTGTAGCACAAGTGCAACAAATGAAGAGAAAAGGGTGTTGAATTGGCAGTTTGTATATTTTGTCAATCTTATGCTGCCACAGAGAATGAATGTAAATGTTGTCGCCTCAGTGTTACATGTATCAAGTTTTATAGCTATTCTTTAACCGTACATACAATGTGTCAATATTCAAAATTATTAATTTATTTGGATCAAAATTACTTCCTCTATGGTTCTTCCAAACTCTGAAACTTGAGGCTCAAATAAAATCCACAGGTTGCCAATTGTAACATTGGGTTGGAATTCATATGCTCAATTGTTTGTTATTGCTGTAATGCAGTCACAATACATTTGACATCATGATCATTGAAATCCAAAACTGGTTCCTCTTACATTGAAGGAAGTTGTTCAGACTGAAGACCCTTATCTTCATCTCTCTTTCCATTGGATTGGGCGGCCCCTGCTCAGGCACACCTGGCCCAGACCAGAACACTTTACACTGGCACAACCTGATGGCATAGATATCTTGTCCCCTGATCTCCAAAATCAGCCCTCGGTCCATCACATCCAGCAGATGATCAGTGTAGAACCTCTGCTTTTCGTTCGGGATCTCAGCGGATCCTGGAAACAGGACCTGCTGAAGAGTGACTGGACCGAACAGCTCCACCTGCTCTGGTGTGGGTGCCAGGTTACCGTAGTAAAGTCTACAACCCTGAGGGTTACTGACGGTCAAAGAACCAGCTGTCCGACCCCTGTACTGGAACTTGATGTCCAGATCAGTTACTAGAAGAGAAAAAGAGAATGATAATTTTATCATCATTCACTTCTTGTTTTTCTTTCTTTTGTGGAATGCAAAAGGTGTTCTGAAGAATGTTGATGTTGCTCTTTCCATACATAAAAATTAATGGCAATAAAGAGAAAATAAAATACGAAGGGAATTGTAAAAGTGGTCCGTATGACTTCCAAGTCTTCTGGAGCCATATGTCAAGGTTTGTGTGAGAAACAAATAAAACTTTATATTAATCACTGATAATTTTCTAAACAGCTCACAAATTTAACAAACATTTTTGTATCTGGTGTAACAAGAAGTGTTAGGCCAGGTTTGACATAAATGATGCCATATGTCAATGATGCCAAACATCATTGTAACCAATCATGATATGCCAAAATTGAAAATGCACATAATTAAATAGCATCGACTTTTTGTAATTTTGGTCACCATTAACTTCCATTGTATGGAAAAGAGCAGCATGAGCATCCAGCCTAACATTCTCCTTTTGTGGTCTTTAGAACGACATGATGGTGTATGATGACAGACCTTTCATTTTTGGATGAAGTATTTCTTAAATAAAAGATTCTCGGTCTAACAAATAAAATTTTGATAATACACCCAAGGTGTGCACCATATGTTGTGCCTCTATGCACACCTCTTGCAAAGTAATTTAACATCAGCATTACTCAAAATAAGAGGCTGGGACTAGACTTTTTCTGAGATTTAGGTATGTCTTCATCATAAATTGCAACATTAATCCAGAATAACAAGGCATTAGAGGCTTACAGGGCAACATGTGTGGACTGCTCAGCAGCTCTGAGATGCAGGGATGAACCTGGTTCTCTGCTTGAGATGGCACCTCTTGCATTGGGGTGTCCACTATGGTTGGAGGGCCAACAGAATGAGAGACTACATCCTGAAGAGCAGGAGGCGGAATGACTCCAGACCCCATGTCCATACCATTCGAGAGTCCTCCACCATGAATGGGATATGATCCCTGCTCAATTTTAATTGCACTGTGACTGGAAAATTCAGGAGGTCCTGTGCCGGGCTGGGCAAGATGAGTGGTCATAGGAGCACCTCCGTTGGGGTTATTATGGATAATTTCTCCTAAAAGGTTCATTTGAGGGTTATGGTGGGCAGCATTATAGCCATCGCCAATAGAAGATGTGAACGGAACATCAACTCTAGGAGGATATGCTGAGTAGCTTGAAGGGTCTATCGGAAAATATAATTATATTTTTTAGTTATAGATTTTTTTTTTTTTTTTTCAAATGACATCTACTTTGAAAAAATCTTACCAATGGAGAGTTTTACAAAGTTTTGCAGCTGAAATGAAATGAAAAAAAAAAAAAATCGTTTAATTACTATATGAAGAAAGTGGCAAAAATCAGGTTGATTTTGCCATTTATTTATTTCAACAGTTATTCAAGCTATTCCTCCACGCTCCATGCTCTTCAGCACTTACCTCCTCTTCCTCATCCTCTCCAGCATCTAATATCAACAAAAAAAGAGATGATTTATTGGCTCATCCATTTTTTTATCCCTCACTGACTAGGCATGCGTTCCAGGTCTTTACCTCCATTGACTGACTGGTCGCACACCTCATAGATCTTATAAGGCTGGACGGGGGTGTCCTTAGTGCCATCATAGTGGAGTCCAAACTCTCGGCTTTTGTTAAGTGCACAGCGGAGGTTAGCCTTCCATTTTGCTGGATCTGGCTCATCTACTCCTTCCTGGTACTTGCCTGTTTCCAGAGCCCAAGCCTGCATAGCAAAATGAGTGAATGAAGGGATGCTTATGGGAAATGTCTAGACATGTCTTGTCCCTTTCTTTTTTTAAACAGACAATGGCCTGGTTTCACAGACAGGGCTTAGATTAGGCCTTGTTTAAATTAGGATATTTAAGTAGCTTTTATAAATGTGCCTTAAAAATACATTACTGGTGTGCATCTTGAGACAAAACAATGGCACTGACATATTTTAAGATAGGTCAGTGCAAGCTGCTTTCAGATAAAACAGCTCAAACATGTATTTTAGTCTGGGACTAGGCTTAAACCTTGTCTGTAAAACCAGGCACATGGGTCTTAAGTTAAGTTACAGTCCATTTCGAGTGTAATTCCTATTCTAGCATTTGATTGGGCAAAATCTGCATAGTGCAGGATGAGTCAACAGTATTTTTGGTCTGTTTCCAGAAAGACTAAATTTGTTGATTTGAAAGCATATCCCTGCTAATTGTGTAGTTTGTTAATACACTATGCATAAAGACGCAACAAAACCGCCAAAAAAAAAAAAACCCTCTAATTTTGCTTTCACAGAGTCTTTAACCTCAAGGTTCTAAACTTTTCATGACTTCCTCTTAAAATCTTGCTGCAGTTAAGTCAAGTGGAATTGAAACTCCATTTTTAGTTCTCGAAAAGAGTGGTTTCAAAAGTACTGAAAAGCCTATCTTTGAACACATCACTAGAACTTGTAAATACAGACATTTAAATGGTTCAATGTTCTGCAATAGACATGTTTTTAAATGTGTTTAAAAGCATGTGAGGACAGCGGTTCACAATTCAATCATTTTCTGTTATTGCAAGTAATACATTCTGAAAAGTGAAACTACTAGATATTTCAGTATATTGAAACTCTAAAGCAGAGTCCTAACTTTACAACAGAATAAGGGTTGTGACAAAGAATGTAACCTCAGCATCCGGGTGACAATCTTGGGTTGGTGTTGAAACTGAGCTCATATTATGGGTAAATACTATCGCAACATCCACAAAAAGGGTTATAAACAGCACGGGTGATGCCAAAACCATATGATTCACCTTAAAAATAGTGTTCTCCTCTTCCAGGGTAGGCATATGACGGGTGGCGTGTCTCCATGGGATCCGGAACAGTCTGCGCTCTTGATTGAGCCAGTGCAGTCCTGGGTATTTCCCACTGTTAATCTGGTGGAGTGAGAAATGTTTACTTTACTAATGTAGAACTTGCTCAGGATGTCAAGATTTCAAATGATATTCCTTCTATTATTCCCTCCATTTTAGATGCTGATATCTGGAAGCACTGGATGGGTAAAAGCAAGGTGGTAGCCGGGCACTGATACCTTTCCAATCTGTTTGAAGCATTGATGATGAGGTAAAGATTATATCAAGTGTTTGATACAGGGGTATGGTACATCCCCAGTGTGGTTTTATGAATCTCTTTGTTGGTTTGGAAATATGGTTAAAACTATTCTATGGCCAATATTTTCATTTACACACCTCACAAATTTGCATTTCATAGAAAGCATACAGTGACCAGAGACTTTTAAGTTGACAAAAATCACCATTTAGGTGGGGTCATATTAGCAACATTTCAGGAACTTTCAAAGGCCAAAAAAACAGCACCAATAGAGAAGCAATGCAGGAAGCACTGTTCACACAGAAGTCACTTTTAAATCAAGCAGCTTTTTTGTTGTTGTTCAATGCGGAGAATTCAGAGTGTTGCGAACTCTGCGTGGGGAAATCTTTAGTCCTCAAGAGAAAATCCCAATTGCGTGGATTTCTTTTGACTCTACTGGATTTCATAAATCTGCAAATCCATGCTTTCAAAACAAATTATAGGTGTCAAAAGTAGTCTTTCCAACTTTTGCCTATTTTCCGTTTCTGATGTCATCTGAGGATGTCATTATCAAGTCATTATCCACTGAAAAACGTACCCTCTGCTGTAGAACTCGTATCATTTGCGTATGCACATATTTAAAAAATACTGTATCATGACTGGTCATCTGACATGAGAATAAATGCAAATGGCATAATAAGAGTCATTAGAACTATTTGCATGGTGCTTTTTGTTCATGTGTAGAGCTTCACCTGGTCATCATTCGCTTTAATTGTATTAAAAGTGAATCTGCTTTTTATGTTCCACATAAGAAAGTCATACAGGTTTGGAATGACACGAGGGTAAGTAAATGATGCCAGGATTATAATTTTTCGGTGAACAATCTCTTTAAAATCCATCTTCAAAAAGGTTACAATGTGGTTAATAGATCACAATTCACCTGTGCCAGCAGCCATGGCTTCAGACGAATCCTCCGTGGTTGACCACTCATGGTGCTGGAGAACAAGGGGGTCGGAGGTGGTGGTGGTAATTTGAACACTTATTTTGGTCAGCAATTATAGCGCTGGGGCAAAAAAAAAAGAAAAAAAAAGGAATAGTTACATTGTTGACAGATGATTTAGTCTGGAAGTCGGGAACTTTCAGAGAAGAGCATAATCAAAAGTTGAATCTGCAAAGTTGGCACAACCAAAGAGATGCTGAGATGGACAAGCTGAAAAAACATCTTATACAACAACAACAAAATTTAGGCAACAAGTCGAATAAATATTTAGCACAAAAGCTGCACAATGACAAATGTGACAAGACGTGAGCCTTCAGGCCTCTGCCAAGTACTCAAAACGTTGCTATAAAAGCAGGTGCTCGTGGGAAAACAGAAAGCATGTGGGATGTGGTATTTAGTTTTTTAAAAGCTCAGTAGCAGGGAGGTCATGTTACCTCTGTAAATACACGACAACGTGACTGAGCACAATAACAGCCAAGATCGAACGCCACCATTAGCGCAGTCTGCTTTTATAAGGGGGGAAAATGCCAAGGTGCTGATGTATTAGCTGGGTAACTGACTTGTGCAGAAATGAAAAAGAGGCTGTGAAACTTTCAAGGCCATTTCTTATTAAACACACTGACAGTCATGACACTTCATGTGAGCTTTTTCAATGAGTGTTAAACGATATTGATATTGCACTCGCATAAATGAAGTTCAAAATACTACTAAATTCATCCATTATGAATTGCTGAGGAACACATATTAACCAAATCCTAAGAGAGTAATTTTGATTTGGTGAAGGATAGAGAAGTAGGTGAGGTTCATCTGTTCAGTGTTCTCCAGTTAAGTTCCTTTAACTCTCTATTGCACTGTTATCTCTATGGGTAACAAACCCAGTTATCCACTTTTAGAGCATATAATGTGGTTAATAATGTCCCTCTAAAACCAATTTTTCATTATTTTTCATTATTTAGATTTATCACATCCATTACTATTATCATCCCTTTTTAGTATTTACTCAACATTTAAGTTAAATTAAGGCAAACCATTAAAAGTAAATTGAGATAATTCTATTAGATACTGTCAGCTTTTTAGAATTCTAACATTAAATGTTTAGCCACCCACTTTTTTTTTCAGACACTTTAATTAAAAATAAACATAACATATTATTATTTAATTTCATTTCATTGTCACGTCCTTTCATTTCTTTCACATTATTGTTTATATAGCCTATTTTATGTTTATAGATTTTAGGAATGAGGTCATGCAAATAAAACTTTAAATAGTTTTGGTTTCAAAGTGCAAGCAAAATATAAGGGTTAGATATTGACTGATATCATGCTTTTAAAGTTAGTAACATGCAAATACACACAAAAGATACACATAGCCAATTACTCAAGAAACCACAATATTGCCAAAACGCCCATTTAATTCCCACCTGTCCAAAAATAACACGCGCCCAGAGCTTCTTAAACCACATTTTATATGACAAAACCATCCAGAATCAATGCTCTGTAAATTTTGCAAATGTTAAACAACCCATTCACTTACCTGCACTGAAAAGTATCCAAACTTTGAATCGGGCTCAGTTCAGCGTTTACCTCACGGGCTCATATAGATCAGGTGAGGTTCAAATCCGCGACGGTTCGTCCTCTCGGCTCCAGCAGATCAGATGACCGTGGACTGACTGATCACAGCTCTCCAGGACTCTCTCATATCCATGTTGTTTTTTTTTACAAGCATGAGACGACAGAAACGTATTTGCAGAAGTAGAACAGGTACCACCCTTCCGGATGACAGGGGCTAATGTAAACGGAAGTGGTGTGTGTTTCATTTTTCATACATGCCCTGTGACCCTGTGTTGTAGTGTTTAGCATTTGACAACAAGAAAGTGCCATAGTTCATATCATTGGGCAAAATAAGAGAGGTAAATACTATTTTTATTAGACTGTTAGTGCTGTTTTTAAAGTCGGTATCCCATTAGTCCATACTTTATTAACTGTAAACATTCACTAAACATGCCAAATTACAGAAAAATAAAAATGCTAATTTAATATAAGACTGTTCTAAAGGCTAAATTAAGTGTTGTTTAGACTTTAAACTGCAATGCGTTATTTGTTCACTAGGTGGGTTCTGTGACTGCTGAGACTTTTTTGAGACGTCATGTGACCCCAAGGGGAACGAAAGGGAGTGACAGGGTTGTTATTGTTTTATTTAGGCTATTTATTTATTCATTTATTTATTATTTTTTATTAATTTTTTTTTTACTTGCATTATTTATTTCATATATTATACTGTATATATTATTTTTTTCTAACTTAATATAAACACATTTTGGAATTTTAGGCCTAATATAAAAATGTCAGTGTATAAATTGGGTGTTTACAAAAGACACCCTTTTAGGATGGGTCCGTGGCATCTAAACACCTGCATTAGACTAGCGTAGATTACCACATGAGCTTGGTATACTTTTTTGTTTTGTTTTTATTAAGACTAAACAGCATTTTAATTCGTTTTTTATTATTAATGTGCTTGCACTTTCATGACTTCGTGTTAATGAAAAGGCTGCATTAAATATTCTGGTAATTCCAAGAGTATTTAAACGAAATAAGGAAAAAGAAAAGAAAAAAAAAAAGTTAAAAAGTGATTCATAATGGAGGTTCCGAGTTTGCGCAATGACGTTGTGCGTGACCGTGCGTGACCTGGGTTTCCAGGGGAACGTGACTTGTTTGGACCAGGTTTGGACTCTGGCGTGCAGGTGGAACCGGGTGGAACGGTGGAAGTATTATTCAGTCGCTTTGTTACATTCGATAAATATTTACATTTTTTTTAAACAATTTTTCTTTTGATCTTAAAACGATTGTAGACTATAACCCAATTAATGCGTCTGTTTTTAATCCGGTGCATTGTCATTTTAAACTCTTATTGTTGTTGTGACAGAAATCAGGTCACATTTATTGATGTGCACCAGGTCTAAACCTGAAAAGCTTTTTTTGCACCCTGAATGTTGTTTAATGAATGCTAAAAAGTTTGTTTTTAAATTAGACCTTTTATTTGATTTTCATTGTTTTGAGAATGGCTGGGGAAATAACAAGCACACACAGGTTTGCTAGCAACAAACGTTTGGATCTCCAAATGATGGTCCACAGCAAGGTTCAGAACCTTCTGGGACCTCTTTCACTACTCTGCCACATCAATGGTGACAGGATGACAGGTTAGATCTTTCTTCACAAGCTTTCACTAGTTAATTCATTCTTGAAGTTTTGACATCAATATTACAGTATTGCTGATTTACAAATTCATCTTCAGACAGGTTTAAGGTCAGATCAGAGTCTTCAGCTTATAAGAAGGATAAAAGCATTCCAACCTCTTTGACACAGTTGTGCGAACAGCTTGAGGAGAGAATCATCCAGATATCACAACATTACTCCATCTGCCATGAAGACAGAGAGTCTCTGGTCAGTCTCAAACAGATATTCAAATATTCATCATCTGAAGTATTTTGCACCGTAAATTTGATCAGATTCGATTCTCCTAATCCACCAAAAGCATCATATGCCTAGAAGTTCTCATGCTGTTTTTGACAATTAAATAGAGAATTAGAGGGACTTTTCATGTTTAGTTCAAAATTATACATTTGTGCATTTGATTTCTGTGTTCTCTTAATTTCTCTCTCTCTCTCTCTCTCTCTCTCTCTCTCTCTCTCTCTCTCTCTCTCTCTCTCTCTCTCTCTCTCTCTCTCTCTCTCTCTCTCTCTCTCTATTATGTTTATTGCTGTTCTTTATTAGATGTATACATCTTATATTATAAAACTATACAATTATATAATTTCTCTTGCATATAAAATATATAGAGAAAATAAAGCCAAAACAAACAGATGTTGAGTTGTACAGTTAGAGTTTATGAAGTCAATCTCAATCTTAAAATACTCCCAGAAGTATGAATTCTTTTTTAAATGAGTTTACAATAATCTCTTTTCTTTTTGCTTTTGACTTTCAGACTGCAGTGTTGACCTCTGAGCTGGGTCTGATCTGGCAGAACCTGAAAACCCCGTCTGTGGACACCACACTGTCCCAGAAAGAGAAAGTGCAGCTGAACTGCCAGACCTTCAGTGAAGTGCTGCACATCTGTGAGCAGCTGTTTCTTCAGTACCTGCAGGTGACGAAAACTCTACAGAGGCGAGGTGTCTTCAGTGACTGTGCTAATCGCACAAGGGTGGCAGCTCAGCTCGCTGTGGACTGTACCAGACTGTGAGAGCTACTCTTTTTATCTAAATTAAAGAGACTTTTTGATCCCATAAAATAGCCCATTTGATGCCATATAGTGTGGCATTGCTTATTCACTGTAGATTGTGGCTGTTTCTATTTACAGCTTGAATGTTCGCTCCATAAGATGCAGGGTTGTCACAGGAATCAAGGCTGCACGGAAGGCCAGAATAAGTGCTGTTACACAGAAGAAGACACTACAAACATGCTCTGATAGCATGGAGAAGTCCATGACGGGCACACCACGGGAAAAAGCTGTGGAGGATGACCTCAAGGAGGTGCGTTTGTGCGCATGCGTGTTGTAAAGAGAGACGGTAAGGTCAAATTAATACATTTCTATGTGTCCAGATTCAGGAGAAAATCGGGGAGCTGGATCTGCAACATGTGTATGATCTCCTGCCCTGCCCCATGAAGCCAATCTTCTATAAGACAGACACACGGTGTACGGCAAGATACACAGATACATGTAGGGATAGTTTACTCACTCTCATATTGTTGCTTGACAGACAGACAGACAGACAGACAGACAGATAGATAGATAGATAGATAGATAGATAGATAGACAGATAGATAGATAGATAGATAGATAGATAGATAGATAGATAGATAGATAGATAGATAGATAGATAGATAGATAGATAGATAGATAGATAGATAGATATCTGTCTTGGGCGGCATTGGCTCACTGGTTCATGTAGGTTGTCTACAAACCGGAAGGTTGGTGGTTCAATCCCCGGTTCCACCTGACCAAGTGTCGAGGTGTCCATGAGCAAGACAAGATTTACCATAGATAGATAGATAATGTAAAGGTAAGTGAGTAATATAGATAGATAGATAGATAGATAGATAGATAGATAGATAGATAGATAGATAGATAAGTAAGTAAATGTGAGTGAGTGAGATAGATAGATAAAATAATTTGAGTGAGTAATATAGGTACTAAATAGATAGATAGATAGATAGATAGATAGATAGATAGATAGATAGATAGATAGATTGATAGATAGATCATTTTTGAACGAACTATCCCTTTAAAGTGATGGGTTATAATTCAGGATATTAGATCAGGACACTGTATCTTTGCATGTGTCCAGGTTCCACAGCCCGCATGGCCAGTATACCGACACAAGAGCAGGATCAGAGTTCCAGTCAAAACCGGTTGTTCAGAATGAAGGTGACCAGGACTTTTTAAGTCCATATTGGATATTCTGGATAATATTAACTTTTCAAAGAGTAGCCTGCTTCACAATTTGTCCTTCCGCCCTCTCAGGGATGTCATTCCATGCCTGACCTACAGAGGGAGACACTGCTGGAGGAGCTGGAGATAAAGCTGACGAATCGGCCTCCATCCCCATTGGCCCTACTGTCCACAGATCCTCCCTCCACCCTGGAGAAACACATCAGTCCTGGGGAGGATCTGAGGAGGTTGGGCTGTTACGAAATACCCATACAACATATAAATCACAGTGTCCATGTGCATGAGTAATCGGAACTGAAACTGCGTTTGTGCGTATGTGTGTGTGTTTTTTTTTAGATTATTAAAAGAAAGCGATTACAAGGATGACAGTGTTTGTGAGACAGATCTGTGCCCACTTATAGAAGCCATGATCTGTTATAATTCTAGCAGACTCCAAAGGTTCAAACAAAGACTACAGGTACAGAAATAAACTCCTTGCAGCCATAATCGTGTGCAGTATACCTGAGCGATCTGCAAATGTGATTTACAGTTGTTTCATGGGCATTTCTTTCTAGAAAATGGAGGAAGAAGAGGAAACAAAGAAGCACAAAGTTCTTGTGGAGAAACCTTCACACACACAAGGAGACATGGCCATAGTGGCGGTTTCACTTCACACCATTGTGCGCACAGCAGCAGCCAGAGCGTCCGATAGGGTTCTCCCAGAGACCATCAAACTGCACCCACCAGTCTACAATGGCCTCAATAAAGAGGTGCTACTCTGATATCACAGCAGTGTTATTTGACTATTTTATAATATATATACAGTATACAGATCCCTCCTACATTGTAGATACGACATCTAATTTGGCGTATATAGGACTTACCTGTATAATCATTCTAAACCTCTAGATCGATTCAGCATCGGTTACTCAGATGGATCGGAACTTGGTTGGAGAAAATATAGAAATAAGCAAAGTCTATGACGAGTTATCCAAAAGTATTTCAACAAAGTATTTCAACTTTGATGAGGTAAGCCGAGTTAGAGTTTGTGGACTCAAATATAGATATTTTGTTGCTGACATATCACAACATCCTCATATCATGAAGTTGAGAATATTAAAAGCAGCTTTCTATCTTTTAAAGGACCCCAGGATTGAGCCCGCTCTGACAAATGCCACATGCTGCTCAAAAAGAGTAATGGATGACGAATTAATCAACCCATCACTCAGGAAGCCCAGCCCATACAGCATATCCCACAGGTGTTCTCTTCTTCCTTATTATCTGTGCTTGTGGTTATTTGGGACCCCGAAATGATATCAAATCTTAAATTTTATGGCATAAATGCAGAGAGAGAATAAAGAGGTCTGAGAACAGAAAGAGGCCTGTGGATGCGACTGCACGAGCGTACAGAGCTTGGTTTCAGTGGTGGAGGTGTCAACTATCACTGGATGATTATCTTAACTACATTTCCAACCAGGTAAGTTTATAATAGCAGTGTGTTTATGAGCGATAAATGCTAAATGTATTCAGGATGCAGGCACAATTGTGGACTTGAACAGTGCTTGTGTTGTTTTGAAGGACTCTGATTATCTGTCAGTGCTGTTTCACCTGTATGACAGTGATGATGAAGAGGATGAAGAGGCAGAGAGACACAGGCTGGCTCAGCTGCAGAGAGAAAAGAGGAGAAGGTCTGGGATTCATTACCTCCCTTTACTCTGAGAATGACACATGATGACTTGCGGTTGTTTCGTCCATGAGACAACACTTCTAATACTGGGAATGTGACTGTTAGCAAAATGGCTAATCACAAATGTTTTGCCTCTTCCATTTATTTTATTTCTATAATTAAATCAAAGTTTGCCTGTAGATTTGGCTTCTAATTTTGATCTGACCGTCATCTCTTCCAGAAGGCAGCAGGAAAGGATCAGTTCACTCAGAAGACGGAAACAGGAATTTGTTCCTGGATTCTGGAACATCAACACCATAAAGATGGGAGGACTGGGGAGGGAACCAGAACTGGATGGCATGTTATTGTTTTCTATAAAAAAAATATTGGTACATTTATGAACATGCATTATTTAGTGTCCAAAAAGGAAAGAGTGATGATATATCTGTGTTTCAGAGAGACATCCAGAAGAGGAAATACAAGATGCAGTGAGTTCCTGTTCTCTTCCTCATAATATAATGATGCACTTCTGTTTTCCACTGTTTTCTGCTTCTGTTGATTTTTAGGACAGATTTCTGTATAGCAAAAATAATTTTGAAACACACTGTTGTAGCTCAAATAATCAAATTTTTTGAATGAGATAGATAGACAGACAGACAAGCTGATAGATAGATAGATAGTTAGGTAGATAGATAGATTGATAGATTGATTGATGTTCTTCAGTCTGTGGGAGGAGAGGAAGATGAAGGTCCAGCTGCTGGTCTGCTGGATAGAGAACAGATGCAGGTCAGGCTGGAAAGGGTCTGGAACGCCCTGCGTCTGCCAGAAGGTCAGCGACTAGACATGGCCATCAAATACAGCTCCCATGAGTACAGGGACCATCTGCAGGAGGTAGAGATCATGAGAATAAACTCTACTGGCTTTCCATCATGATCATCAAGGCTTTTATGTTGTCACGTGGATTTATTTGTGCTATCAGGCAATTGCTGCATGGGAGGAGGCTGCTCGTTTGATCCAGAAGAGGGAGCTCTTGCTCTCCAGGTTGGAGGACTTTGAGAGGGAGGCATCAGACCCCAACAGATTTTTCCAGCGAGGTACATCAGAGGCACAGAATAAAACATTTTAACCCTTGAAATCTGCTTTTGGGATGGTGTATTGCCTGCATGGCTTTATATTTCGAGAAAGTATTGTAAAAGAATGATCTAATCTAATACAGATGCGATCTAATACAGATTCATTGCGAATAAACAGGTCATCATGGTTCATCTATCGCTAGAATGGAGGAGGCAAGTCAAAGGGAGAATCTCAACTCTCAGATTTCAGTTGTAGACCAAGAAGTGTCCAAGACTATAGGCCAGATCACAACCCGTTTCAATGACAGCATCAGCTATGAGGTGAGTGCATCAAGGCACACCTTTGGTTATCTGCAGCAGAAACTGTTCGTCCTGTTGTTCATCCTTGTTGCTGATTTGGCTCTCACAGGGCCGGCCGTACAGGGAGAAGATGCGCTGGGACCGGACTGAGATGCTGTACTGGCTGCAGCAGGAGAGAAGGGTCTATTCACTGGAGATGTTTGTAGAGGGGCGGACGGCTCTCCCTATTAGGCTTCCTCCTCTAAACCAATGCCAGGAGCTTCACTCAGGCAGCCATCAAACTCTCCACGAACAACCTCCATCAGACTGCGAGAGAAATGGACGATTTTTGCAACACTGTGAATTTTAAAAATATATGTATACTCGTGTAAGCCAAATTCAGTTCATTTTTATTGAGCTGTTTTTATTTTGGTTATTGCTTTTAGTATATTCTTGTTAGTTGCTGAAGAAATTTCAGACTCTGAAAATGAGTGTGCTTAAGAGTTTTACATTAAAAAAAATATTATTTATTTTATATATTATATGTATTACACAACAGTGTTATTTTAGTATCTCTGAGATACTGTTATTGTTTTTATTAATATTTTGAATTAGTTTTCACTTTTATATTTTCCATTTTCATTTTAATGTATTAGTAATTTTGTTTGTGTTTTTGTCTTTTTTATTAGTTGTTTAATGTTTTGTAAATCATTTCATTTTTATTTATTTTAGTGAAAATTAAGATGTATTGCCATATAACAAAAAAAGATTTTTAAAAATGGTTTTAATTTTAGTTAAATATAATAACCCTGCTACACACTGCATGCATATATAATTAAAAGTAGTGTATAAAATGGCAAATTATGGTATTCATTACATTAATTATGATTTTGTTTATATTTTAACAGACAAACCTGTTGGTTGAATATGTTACATGCATTAGACAGAGGAAATATGCTGCCCTTGCTTTTATCTCGCAACTCATCAAAGTAGTAACAGATATCATGTGCTATTTTGCTATTTAATATGCAAAAATCACTTTTTTACGTAACTAAACATCCTTTGTGTATAAAGTTTCTCATTTCATGATTGGGGATGATATTCACTTTTTGTATGGTATGTTGTTTCACTTATTACCAGTAGTTGGCAGTGCGCTCTTTCCCTTTTGTTTGCGTTGATCCTGTCATCTGAGAAGAAGAGATTTGCGGCCCTCTGATTGGCTGTGTGCGCATCACGTCCCTATGATCACGTCATCTGTTCTGTTTCTAAACGTTTCCTGTCGAATTTTCCATTTGGGATTCATACATCTCTCTGTTTTCAAAATATTTCTGAACGAAATGACAGCGAATAATAGGCACTCGCCGGGTATGTAATTTTATTTGTATGCTTAATATGTCAAATTCCTTCTTAATAGAGCAGAGTTATTTATTTTACAGTCTTAGGTGATCATAACAACACCAATGGTCCAATGAACAGCCTCTTAAAAACTAGGAAACATATGTAAACAATAAATTGTTATGTCTATAAACATATTAAATGCATATAAAGATAACGATTTATTACTTTGATAAAAGTAAATTACATTTTGCGCTTAGATAATTAGGACTAAACTGGCAAAAACAGCATTATGGTTGATATGAGGCACTTTAGAGATTTCTTATTTCTATAATGCAAAACACCTGTAACGTTACATACAGTATCACAGCTTATAAAACAACAGTTAAATCATTTTAATTGATTTCGATTGAAAGATATAGTTTGTGAACAGCACTACGGAGTTATAATGACAGTTTTTGACGTTTTAAAAGCCAACAGTGTCTATAAGTAGTCCATTGCTCTCAATGACATCCATCAGCCACTTTTCCCTGAACCTCGTTTGTCCTGGAATATGTTTGAACCTGTTGGTTTCAACGAGGAAGTGAACGTCCACAGGCAGTGTATCTGGTTTGATTTTGGAGATTTCTATAATGAAATACACGCTTGCTGTGGCTGTGGGGATCGGGGTACTTCGGGTCGGGATGCTCCATTTGGCTCCGTACTGGTATTGCTTTTTAAACTCCAGCTCTGTTTCCTGCAGAAACGTCAGACTGTAGAGCCAGCCGGGCTGCTGTATCTCCCATGTGTCCATGTATTGCCTGATCTGCTGCTCTCCGATCTCGATTGTAAAGTCTTTGCATGAGATCCAGTCGATATTTTTGATTTTATGCTCACATTGTGCGATATTTACGCTGTCCA
Organism: Tiaroga cobitis; assembly: GCA_030578255.1. NCBI lineage: Eukaryota > Metazoa > Chordata > Actinopteri > Cypriniformes > Leuciscidae > Tiaroga > Tiaroga cobitis. Next base: position 34,247,272 of record CM060594.1, on the reverse strand, counting down.
TCTCCATAGGTGTCAGTGTTTCTGTCATGTTGACGTCGGTTTCCATGGTGATGACAGACAGGGGACGGGTGTTGCATTAACTTTGCGACGTAGCCCAATGCTTTAAAATGATTTTCATAGTTCACCGTTTTTTTGTTTTGTTGTTGTTGTTGTTTTTTTTTTTTTTTTTTTGCTTTGCAAATATGTATGGTTTCTGTAGGAAAAAAAGGTAACACTTTATTTGAAGGTGACTTAGTTACACATTACTACATTCACTTTCTATACTAATAACAGTAAATTATGTATATGATTACAAGAAGGGTTGAATTAACTTTTTCACTCACCGGCCAAATTGGCTTCTAAATTTTTAAGTTACCAGCCATTCAGAACTTATACTAGCCAAAAATAAATGAATAAATTTGAGTAAGTACATAACTACGTCACCTTACAATAAAGTGTAACTGAAAATTTTTAATAATGAACTGGATACTCTTTTCATGTAGTTACAATAAATGGAGTTTTAAAACTTCAAAAAGGACTTTTCAAGTCAAATCATAGTTTGTGTTTTTTAGCACATTTTTATGCGGTTGCAAGGATGTTCTGTGTGGTTTCATACTTTTTATGATATTAGACATTATTAACTTAAGAATAACAAATGACAATCTTTCACTTTACAGGTCGCCTTTAAAATGTGGAAAGCTCCTACTCTTATAAAGAAGCACGGAGCTCTTATCTAGCATATGTGAAATGGCTAAAGCTTTGATTGAGCTCTGCATGGCTCAGTAGCTTTGATGCCAAATCCACACAAGTGTGTTTTCTCAAGGAATATTCCAGAATTCCCTCGAGTAACCTCGCCGCATGTCGCGCATCAGGAGCACACTGGACACCGTTACCAAGGCCGTGAGCGGAACGGTGAACACCGACCTCTTCTCCAGGATCACACGCCTCAAACCCGGTGCCACCCAGGCCAAAGCTATAGAAGTTAAAGTGGAATGCGCCGAGTCAGAGGCTGGAGCTGTCATGACTGTGGCGGCACCTGATCCGCTCAGGGAGATTGAAGTAAAAAAAGACATGGAACCTCCTAAAGAAGCACCAAAATCTATTAGTAATCTGCCAAACAGCACAGGAAACACATCCAGCGGGGTTGCAAAGCAAACGCTGCAACGCTTCCAGCCCGCTGCGTTCACAACCAACATGGATGAAACGTACAGTCACCTGGCTGAACACGTCAATGCCTACTTTGGAAGCGACACGCGAGATGACAAACGATCACAACTGGATAGAGGAGACACAACACCTTCGACATCTCAGATCCAACCTAGCGCTCTTCCCAAAGTTAGCAAGGATCATATCCTTATGGCAGCACCTGTGTCCCATAGATCCACACCAGAAAAGCCCGGTCCATCTGCCATTGACAAGGATGGCTCCATCCCAAGTCCACAAGCCCCTTCTGCTCCAGCTCAGGACGAGGGTGTTTCAGCCATCCCCATATCCCCAAGGAAAGGCATCAGTCATTACCTGTCCTACCCTAGGCCAAGCGTCCAGGCTTTTGTAGGTAACTACATCACTCCTCTCGTTCCAAAGTTTAGAACAGACTCAAAGGGTGGCACGGCAGAGAAGGACAAACCCTCAGGATTCGAAGTGACCGTGTCTCAGGATGCAAAGAGTGCAGAAAGCAAGGAGAAGAAAGAGGCAGAGGAGAAAGAACAAAAAATGATGTCTCAGAGGGAGAAGGTAGAATACTATCTCTGTAAATATATTACAATAGACTTAACTGAGTTCTTTTTTTTTTTTTGAGTGAAAGCTTTGAGTTTCAAAAAACTGATACATTTGTTTTTAGTGTGGTCAGCAGAATAGTTTTGGGGTTGAATCTATCTATCAAAAATAAAATAAGATATTAATAAGATAATTTAAGCTTGTTTTTAGAACCATTAACAATTTTGGTAATATATGCTAATATATATGTATACTGTATATTAGCATATATTATCAAAATAGTTAGTGTGTGTATATATATATATATACCTCATAAAATGGTAAAAAAAAAAAAATGTGTGCCACATTCCTGCAACAGGAGCAGAATGAATCTGTGTGCAATTCGTTCTTATATAAAATGTCACATTGGATTGTATGCTGTTTTAGTAAGAATGTATTTTTTTGATTTACACGCAAATTCCTTCTGGCCATGTTTCATGAACGAAGCCCGTTGCCTATGCAAAATATATCAATTTCCCATTGATTATAATGTTTAAAGATCAAAAGTGACTGTTCTGTGTGTTGTATGTAGATTATAGCACGTGTTAGTGTGGATAACCGAACCAGAGCACTGGTCAAGAGTCTTCAGCGAGTCACTGATGTGAAGATCACCATCAGCAGGGTGGAGGAACTGAGCTTCCACCTGCTGGAGTTTCCTGAGACCAGAGGAGTGGCAGTCTCTGTAAGTGTGTCCAAACACGTCTGTGAGGAGGACTACTTTATTTTTCGCCATTGGAATCTCAATCAATAACGTTCTGTTTTTTAAAATTCTTCCTTTCTCTCGCTGTGTTCAGGAGAAGATCCTCCCTTGTCTGTTGCGTTTGAGGCAGGCACGAGATGTCAAGCTGCAGGCTGCAGTGAGACAAGCTCTGGCCCTGGTGGGCTACAATGACCCGGTGAAAGGCAGAGGGATACGTGTTCTCTCCATTGACGGAGGAGGCACCAGGTGACAGACAGATGATAGTTGGGGGAAAAAAATTATTAACCTAAAGTTAACAGATTGTGAAAGGACTTGTAAGATAAAAGTAGGTCAGCCCAAATGTACCTAAAAGTAGGTCATCCAAAAATAGATCTGACACAATTTTACAATCCCTTTAGATGTTGTCTGTCATCCCAGGCTAATTTTCATGTTTAAATTTGTCCTCTAATTTTACCTAGAATAAAAAAATAAAACAAACAATATAAATACAACTAAAGTAAGTAAAAAAAATCAATAATTATAGATCCATAGACATAAATTAATAATAGTAACACTTTACAGTAATTGTTAACATTAGTTAAAGGTGCCCTAGAGTGGTTTTTAATATTATTTTATAATGTTTCCTGGGTTGCCCTTATAATGTTAGTATGTTTTTTAGATCAAAAATAGTCATAATTTAGAAATAAAACGCATTTTTCCCACCCGGATTTTAGCCTCTGATTTGAACGCTCTGTTTGAAGGGGCGTGTCTGCTGTGTGGAACCGGCCTCTGCTGTGATTGGCTGACATGCTTGCATATGAAATAGCTATGTATTACATGTGAAATTCTCTCGAATACTTTTACTACAGCTATTATACGTTTTTACTATTACAGCTATCGAAATTAACGAATCGTGAGATGTTTTTAAAGTATTTAGATCTATTCCCATCACATACAATGTTGCTGTGATGACTGAGCATTGAGCAAGCAGAGGACAGTCTGTTGGTCGCGAGAATGAAGATCTTATAATTGCAATGCAGTTTCTGTTCTCTAATGCTTTCCCCAATGCAAACACGATCATGTAAATACAGTAAGAGCTTCGCTGTGCAGTGTAACGTGCGTCATTGAATTCATAACGAGTTTGGCAAGTGTCCAGATAAACTCGCGCTGTGGAAAGATTGTTCTTTGATCGCTTTCTGTATATAATTTATTCACAATTTAAATACGTTTTTTTTTTCATCCTACTAAAATAAACGATGTGAAGTTGATATTTTAGTCACTGGCTTGACTTACTGATGCATAAACAGTATTGAACGATTTTGAGAGAAAGGTTACCTGTCTGAACTTGAACAATTACACATCAGAAAGTGTTGCTTGGTAGCTGATCCGAGGCCAGCTCTGTATTGGCCCAAGTTGAGGAAACAGTCGTCGGTGAAATGTTTGGAAATTTCCAGAGAAAATAAAAGTAAGCCATTGTTTCTTCAGAGGCTCGGATGAAGGAACTAAAAAATACTTTTGTGTTCATGTGTACATCCAAACACTGAGCAACTGCTATGCTTCGGCTGCGCAGTTTCACCTGTCATTGAACATGGGCTGGCATATGCAAATTTGTGGAGGCATACATATTAATGATCCCGACTATTGCGTCACAGTCGGTATTGTGTGGAGAACCGACCGTTTTTCAGGGGTGTTTTTCATAAACGTGAAATAAATGAGAACGCGAAAACAGTCCAGTTTGAGATTCACTCTATGTCATGTCCATGCACTGAACTCTTGTTATTTGACTATACTAAGGTAAATTCAATTTTGAATTATAGGTCACCTTTAAATACATTAGTTGACATGAGCTAACAATTCTGCGTTCATGAATTAACATGAACTGCGTAACAATTCATGTAAAGCGCAGTACCCAGAAAAGCGCTATATAAATGTAACAAATTATTATATTATTATTATTATTATTAATTCTACAGCATTTTTTAATCTTAGCTAATGTTAATCTAAAAATGTATGAATTAATTTTTAAGATCATAAGTTGTTTCTTTTAACATTAGTCAACACACTGTGAACTAACCGGAATATGAACATTCTTAAGTAACATAAAGGTTAATAAATGGTTTAAAAATATATTTACTCATTGTTAGTTCATATTAGTTAATACATTACTAATGTTAACAAATGAGACCCATACATAACTAATGTTAACAAATGAGACCTTAATGTAAAGTGTTACCAATATAATTAACAATTAAAGACCTTATGAAATATTTAAATTGAATTAGTGATAAAACTTTGAACTATAACTGAACACTGGACACATTTGCATACATTTCCCTATAAATGTTTATCCTAAAGTGTAAAAAAAACGTATTGTGCATGATTTTATCCGTCAACTACTCTTAAACTTTTAATTTGCTTCGGTGAATCGATCCTTTAGTTTCATGTTATAAGATTTATGAACATTTTTATACTGTATGTACAGCGACGAATGCAGGCCTGTAATTTTATGTTATTGGTTTGTAGGGGTTTGGTTGCATTACAGGCTTTGTACAGGCTGGAGAGTTTGACAGGGAAGCCCATCTATCAGCTCTTTGACTACATATGTGGAGTTAGTACAGGTATATTATTAAAATTACTTGCAAAATGTCTACAAGTTATAGGAGTGAACAATCTTCTTCTATGTCTTCTAAATCTTCTATGATTTTTCTTAGGGGCCATTCTGGCCTTTATGCTGGGTGTGTTCCAGATCCCTCTGGATGAGTGTGAGGAACTCTATCGGAAGTTGGGATCTGATGTCTTTAAACAAAACCTGATCGTGGGCACAATGAAAATGGGCTGGAGTCACGCGTACTATGACAGCCAGATTTGGGAGGAGATCCTCAAGTAAGACAATGCTGTTTGGGTCACAATATTATATTTTATTTTATTTATTTTATCCAACAATATTTTGAAGCTGAAAAAGAAATAACTAAATAAAAGAGGTAAAGACGAGACATTGAACATTGTCGTACATTGAAATAAAAGCAAAAATAAATAGCAATAAATAAAATCCTTAAATTCATTACAATACAATGCTACGGAAGAGGATTAGGGCCAAGCAATAATAAAAAAAATTAAACCATCTCGAGATTAAAGTCATTATAATGCGAAATTAAACTCGTTAAATTTAGAGAAAAAAGTCGAAATACAATCTTGAGAATAAACTCATTAAATATCGAGAATAAAGTCGTTGTGTTTCGAGAAAAAACTCGTTAAATTTCAAGAAAAAAAACTCGAAATACAATCTTGAGAATAAACTCATTAAATTTCGAGAATAAAGTCGTGTTTTGAGAAAAAAAACTCGTTAAATTTCGAGAAAAAAGTAGAAATAATCGTGAGAATAAACTCATTAAATTTCAAGAATAAAGTCGTTGTGTTTCGAGAAAAAAAGTCGAAATGAAATGTAGAGAATAACGCATTCGATCAGTGTTCATTGCATAGCCTATACTGATAGAGGACATGGCAGAGTTGGATCACTTAGTCAAGCTATATTTTAGACTTTATTTCAGAGTTTTAGAAATTTAGAGAGTTTTTTTTCTCGAAACACAACGACTTTAATCTCGAAATGTAATGAGTTTATTCTCAAGATTGTATTTCGAGTTTTTTTTCTCGAAAATTAACGAGTTTTTTCTCGAAACACAACGACTTTATTCTCGAAACACAACGAGTTTATTCTCAAGATTGTATTTAGACTTTTTTTCTCGATATTTAATGAGTTTTTTCTCAAAATTGTATTACGACCTTTTTTCTCAAAATTTAACGAGTTTAATCTCGCATTATAATGTCTTTAATCTCGAGATGGTTTTATTTTTTTATTATTGCTTGGCCCTAATCCTCTTCCGTACAATCCCTATCTCATTTGCTGTTTACATTTAATGTATTATTTTTTTGCCTTTTATTCACCACAGAGAGAGAATGGGGCATGGGATAATGATAGAGACTTCCAAGAACCCTAAATGCCCCAAGGTGGGTTTCAAAATAAATATTTGTAACAGAAATGCAATTCTCATCTTTTCACTGTTTAGATAAATCACTCAATGCTTCCACTAGGTGTCGGCAGTGAGCACCATAGTGAACAGAGGCCTGCCGCTGAAGGCGCATGTCTTCAGGAATTATAACTTCCTGCCTGGGGTTCGCTCACACTACCTGGGTGGCTGTCAGCATAAAATGTGGCAGGCCATTCGAGCTTCCTCCGCTGCTCCAGGCTACTTCCAGGAATGTGTGCTAGGAAATGACCTCCACCAGGTAAACCACACAAAGTCTGGTCTGCATCATCTACTACACTCTATCTGCTCTTGCTATCAACTTATCCTTATATTATCTTCATGTTCATGTTCTCTGACTGTTGACGTTATCCTCGGTCAGACATCTTGCACTATTGAAAATCATTACAATCCCTTTTAAGGTTGTTGTCAAGAAGAAGGAGTGAAAGCACACTCTGCACATGCTCTCGGACCATTTCCTGTGCTGTCTCATCAGTGCCGCACATTCAGACTCATTAGTGTTCTTGAGTGCCGTCACTTAGGGCACTTCAGTTCGGCTGCCTTAAAGTGGCTCTCAGATTGTTGTTTGAAGAGATTCCTCTCAGAGGGTTTGTTTAGACTCCTCAGTTCTCTGATCCACATCTCTCTGAATCATCACACAAAGGACGATAACTATAACAATAAATATAGCTGCAAGCAGCCATTACCGGGGCCAAGCGCAAGAAGCGGCAACAGATGCCATCATGGGTGGGAGTGGCAGACCAACTGCAGCAAGGAGCAATTAAAGACATTAAGATAATTTTGGGCAAATGGCTAAAAAAATCATATATACAGTAACTTTTAAGATGATTTAATGGATTATGACTTTCGACCAATAGGTGGCGCAGTTACAAAATCGATGTGATGTGGTCAGAGTGAGGTGACAATGACATACAAAGTTTGGTGTCAAAATGTCAAGGCATTGCAGAGATAAAGACTTAATAGTCATTTTGGCAGCATGCCTCAACTTTGCTGCTGTGGTACACGAAAACGGTTTTGTCTATCGTCACGAAATCCATAACTTTTAGTCGGCATGGTCTGGAGATGATACGATTCGATTTTGGTGAAAATCGGACCAATGGTCTAGGAGGAGTTCGAAAAAGAAGGTTTTGAAAGTAAATAAAGATGGCGGACAGGAAGTTCATCCAAATACGTCAAACTTGGTATCTATGTTATCGGCATGACCCAAGGAATCTATTAAGACCAGTGTCATTTAATAGGCATATTTTTTCAAAAGTTATTAGCATTTTTGGAAATTTAATTGTAACTTTTGACCACTAGGTGGCGCTGTTTCGAAACTTCTCAGGCTCCTTCAGGGCATCGTACTGATGAACCATACCGAGTTTCGTAACAATTTGTTCATGCGTTCAGAAAATACAGCATTTTAGCATATAATTCAAAATGGCCGACAGCCAAAATGGCTGATCTGGGAATATTGGATATCAGTCGACTCGGCATGACTCCCTGAATCTAACGAGACCACATTTATGATTTTTGGACAACTTAATCAGAAGTTATAAGCAAAAATAGCCATTTTTCATATCTCCGGACCAGTAGGTGGCGCTGCGCCGAAACGCAGCATGTAGTCTCAGGTCATGCTTGTGATGACATGTACCAAGTTTGGTCTGAATTCGATAAAGCGTTGCGGAGATACAGCCTTACATTTGTTTTTTCAAGCGCTACGTCAAATTAGTTTGCGCGTTTATCGAAAACGATTTGAGGAATCAACTTGAATTCCATAACTTTTTGTCAGCACTACCTGTAGATGATCTGGTGCAATTTTGGTGAAAATCTGAGCATCGGCCTAGGAGGAGTTCGAAAAAGTAGGTTTTTCTGAAAATTCAAAATGGCGGGAAAATTTGCATGACGGAAAATGACGTCATAGGGTGCAATCGAATCGTCATGAGCTCAGGAATCAGAGGAAAAAAGAATTTTGTTGATAGGCCTTACGGTTAAAAAGTTATTAGCATAATGATTTTGAAACTTTGAACAGGTGGTGGCGCTAGAGGCAATGAGTTAGAGACACCAAAATTGGTGCAATTACTGTTGGGACTGTCCTCTATCAGAATGTCAAACCGGAACAACTTTCCCGGACACGGTTCTATGGGCTGCCATAGACGCCCAGTCGGAAGAAGAAGAAGAAGAAGAATAATAATAATAATAATAAATATAGCTGCAAGCAGCCATTACCGGGGCCAAGCGCAAGAAGCGGCAACAGATGCCAACATGGGTGGGAGTGGCAGACCAACTGCAGCAAGGAGCAATTAAAGACATTTTAAGAGAATTTTGGGCAAATGGCTAAAAAATCATATATACAGTAACTTTTAAGATGATTTAATGGATTATCACTTTCGACCAATAGGTGGCGCAGTTACGAAATCGATGTGATGTGGTCAGAGAGAGGTGACAATGACACATACAAAGTTTGGTGTCAAAATGTCAAGGCATTGCAGAGATAAAGACTTAATAGTCATTTCGGCAGCATGCCTCAACTTTGCTGCTGCGGTATACGAAAACTGTTAAGCGAATCATCTTGAATTCCATAACTTTTAGTCGGCATGGTCTGGAGATGATACGATTCGATTTTGGTGAAAATCGGACCAATGGTCTAGGAGGAGTTCGAAAAAGAAGGTTTTGAAAGTAAATAAAGATGGCGGACACGAAGTTCTTCCAAATATGTCAAACTTGGTATCTATGTTCTCGGCATGACCCAATGAATCTAATAAGACCAGTGGCATTACAATAGGCATATTTATTCAAAAGTTATTAGCATATTTGCAAATTTAATTATAACTTTTGACCACTAGGTGGCACTGTTTCGAAACTTCTCAGGCTCCTTCAGTGTATCGTACTGATGAACCATACCGAGTTTCGTAACAATTCGTTCATGCGTTCAGAAAATACAGCATTTTAGCACATAATTCAAAATGGCCGACAGCCAAAATGGCCGATCTGGGAAAATTGGATATCAGTCGACTCGGCATGACTCCCTGAATCTAACGAGACCACATTTATGATTTTTGGACAAACCGTTCAGAAGTTATAATTCAAAATAGCAATTTTTCATATCTCCAGACCAGTAGGTGGCGCTGCGCCGAAACGCAGCATATAGCCTCAGCTCATGCTTGTGATGACAGGTACCTATTTTGGTCTGAATACAATTAAGCGTTGCGGAGATCCAGCCTTACGTCTGTTTTCGCAAGCGCTACGTAAAATTAGTTTGTGCGTTTATCGAAAACTGTTAAGCGAATCGACTTGAATTCCATAACTTTTTGTCCCCACTGCCTGAAGATGATCTGGTGCAATTTTGGTGAAAATCTGAGCATCGGCCTAGGAGGAGTTCGAAAAAGTAGGTTTTTAAGAAAATTCTAAATGGCGGGAAAATTTGCATGACGGAAAATGACGTCATATAGTGCAATCGAATCGTCATGAGCTCAGGAATCAGAGGAAAAAAGAATTTTGTTGATAGGCCGTACGGTTCAAAAGTTATTAGCATAATGATTTTGAAACTTTGGACAGGTGGTGGCGCTAGAGGCAATGAGTTAGAGACACCAAAATTGGTGCAATTACTGTTGGGACTGTCCTCTATCAGAATGTCAAACCGGAACAACTTTCCCGGACACGGTTCTATGGGCTGCCATAGACACCCAGTCGGAAGAAGAAGAATATAAGAACCGGAACAGATACAATTGGTAATATAGCTGCAAGCAGCCATTACCGGGGCCAAGCGCAAGAAGCGGCAACAGATGCCAACATGGGTGGGAGTGGCAGACCAACTGCAGCAAGGAGCAATTAAAGACATTTTAAGAGAATTTTGGGCAAATGGCTAAAAAATCATATATACAGTAACTTTTAAGATGATTTAATGGATTATCACTTTCGACCAATAGGTGGCTCAGTTACGAAAACGATGTGATGTGGTCAGAGAGAGGTGACAATGACACATACAAAGTTTGGTGTCAAAATGTCAAGGCATTGCAGAGATAAAGACTTAATAGTCATTTCGGCAGTATGCCTCAACTTTGCTGCTGCGGTATACGAAAACTGTTAAGCGAATCATCTTGAATTCCATAACTTTTAGTCGGCATGGTCTGGAGATGATATGATTCGATTTGGGTGAAAATCGGACGAACCATCTAGGACAAGTTCGCAAAAGTAGGTTTTGAAAGTAAATAAAAATGGCGGACAGGAAGTTCATCCAAATACGTCAAACTTGGTATCTATGTTATCGGCATGACCCAAGGAATCTATTAAGACCAGTGTCATTACAATAGGCATATTTTTTCAAAAGTTATTAGCATTTTTGGAAATTTTATTGTAACTTTTGACCACTAGGTGGCGCTGTTTCGAAACTTCTCAGGCTCCGTCAGGACATCGTACTGATGAACCATACCGAGTTTCGTAACAATTCGTTCATGTGTTCAGAAAATACAGCATTTTTGCACATAATTCAAAATGGCCGACAGTCAAAATTGCCGATCTTGGAAAATTGGATATCAGTCGACTCATCATGACGCCCTGAATCTATCGAGACCACTTATATGATTTTTGGACAAACCGTTCAGAAGTTATAAGCCAAAATAGCAATTTTTCATATCTCCGGACCAGTAGGTGGCGCTGCGCCGAAACGCAGCATGTAGCCTCAGGTCATGCTTGTGATGACAGGGACCAAGTTTGGTCTGAATACGATTAAGCGTTGCGGAGATACAGCCTTACGTCTGTTTTCGCAAGCGCTACGTAAAATTAGTTTGTGCGTTTATCAAAAACTGTTAAGCGAATCGTCTTGAATTCCATAACTTTTTGTCCCCACTGCCTGAAGATGATCTGGTGCAATTTTGGTGAAAATCTGAGCATCGGACTAGGAGGAGTTCGAAAAAGTAGGTTTTTCTGAAAATTCAAAATGGCGGAAAAATTTGCATGACGGAAAATGACGTCATAGGGTGCAATCGAATCGGCATGAGCTCAGGAACAAGGGGAAAAAAGAATTTTGATGATAGGCCTTACGGTTCAAAAGTTATTAGCATAATAAAAGTGAAACTTTGGACAGGTGGTGGCGCTAGAGGGAATGACTTAGAAACACCAAAATTGGTGTATTTAATGTTGGGACTCTCCTCTATTAGAATGTCAAACCAAAACAACTTTCCCGCAATCGGTTCTATGGGCTGCCATAGACACCCAGTCGGAAGAAGAAGAATAATAAGAACCGGAACAGATACAATTGGTAATATAGCTGCAAGCAGCCATTACCGGGGCCAAGCGCAAGAAGCAGCAACAGATGCCAACATGGGTGGGAATGGCAGCCCAACTGCAGCAAGGAGCAATTAAAGACATTAAGAGAATTTTGGGCAAATGGCTAAAAAATCATATATACAGTAACTTTTAAGATGATTTAATGAATTATGACTTTCGACCAATAGGTGTCGCAGTTACGAAATCGATGTGATGTGGTCAGAGTGAGGTGACAATGACACATACAAAGTTTGGTGTCAAAATGTCAAGGCATTGCAGAGATAAAGACTTAATAGTCATTTTGGCAGCATGCCTCAACTTTGCTGCTGCGGTACACGAAAACGGTTTTGTCTATCGTCACGAAATCCATAACTTTTAGTCGGCATGGTCTGGAGATGAAATCATTTGATTTGGGTGAAAATCGGACGAACAGTCTAGGACAAGTTCGCAAAAGTAGGTTTTGAAAGTAAATAAAAATGGCGGACAGGAAGTTCATCCAAATACATCAAACTTGGTATCTATGTTATCAGCATGACCCAAGGAATCTATTAAGACCAGTGTCATTACAATAGGCATATTTTTTCAAAAGTTATTAGCATTTTTGGAAATTTAATTGTAACTTTTGACCACTAGGTGGCGCTGTTTCGAAACTTCTCCGGCTCCTTCAGGTCATCGTACTGATGAACCATACCGAGTTTCGTAACAATTCGTTCATGTGTTCAGAAAATACAGCATTTTTGCACATAATTCAAAATGGCCGACAGCCAAAATGGCTGATCTGGGAATATTGGATATCAGTCGACTCGGCATGACTCCCTGAATCTAACGAGACCACATTTATGATTTTTGGACAAACCAATCAGAAGTTATAAGCAAAAATAGCCATTTTTCATATCTCCGGACCAGTAGGTGGCGCTGCGCCGAAACGCAGCATGTAGTCTCAGGTCATGCTTGTGATGACATGTACCAAGTTTGGTCTGAATTCGATAAAGCGTTGCGGAGATACAGCCTTACGTCTGTTTTCACAAGCGCTACGTAAAATTAGTTTGTGCGTTTATCGAAAACTGTTAAGCGAATCGACTTGAATTCCATTACTTTTTGTCCCCACTGCCTGAAGATGATCTGGTGCAATTTTGGTGAAAATCTGAGCATCGGCCTAGGAGGAGTTCGAAAAAGTAGGTTTTTCTGAAAATTCAAAATGGCGGGAAAATTTGCATGACGGAAAATGACGTCATAGGGTGCAATCGAATCGTCATGAGCTCAGGAATCAGAGGAAAAAAGAATTTTGTTGATAGGCCTTACGGTTCAAAAGTTATTAGCATAATGATTTTGAAACTTTGAACAGGTGGTGGCGCTAGAGGCAATGAGTTAGAGACACCAAAATTGGTGCAATTACTGTTGGGACTGTCCTCTATCAGAATGTCAAACCGGAACAACTTTCCCGGACACGGTTCTAGGGGCTGCCATAGACGCCCAGTCGGAAGAAGAAGAAGAAGAAGAAGAATAATAATAATAATAATAATAAGAACCGGAACAGATACAATAGGTGCCTCCGCACCTTCGGTGCTTGGCCCCTAATAATAAGAACCGGAACAGATACAATAGGTGCCTCCGCACCTTCGGTGCTTGGCCCCTAAAGATAGAGTTTTGAAAATCATTCTAAACTGAAAAGTATAGCAGAGCCCACGCCACAACTAAAACGATAACGACACAGAGGAACGATACCGTTGGAATCATCGGCTGGAACAAAATCTTTCTAAAAGTGAATGATAAAAACTTTGACATCCAATCAGAATCAGTCCTGCTTTAAAGAGCTTGAGCCTTTAAAGTGGCAGGCGACAAAACTGCAGCAAGCTTATCATAAACATAACGATATCATGCGTTGGTGTGGATACTAATATACTTACCGTTATAGTTATTTTTAAAGTTATTGTTCTTGATGTGGATGTGAATGAGGCTGCGTATTTACAATATGCATCAAGATAAACACTGTAATACAGAAGGGATGCACAAGTAGGATTTGCTCAGGAAAGTGTATTATTTTTAATAGTTCATGAACTGAATATGTTTCTGCACTACACTGGCGGAGCTGTCAGGTCTTTTTGCCTGTCTGCTTGTCTTCATCCAGCTCAAACTGGCACGGTGCCACGGCTGCCACACTGAACGCACCCTCACAGCCTGGGTTTCATCAGCCTAAAAGTGTCTCTGCCAAGCGACAGACATTAATGTTGAATCGTGGCCTGTTGCGCCATCAGGAAGGCGTCATTCTGTCCGTCTGCCTATTGACACCCACCAAGTTCACATACTGCTTTCCACAATGTCCCTGTGTTCCCGAATAGTCCAGTAAAGCTATTGGTCACAGAGCTAAATGAATGCCCAGATTCATTCAGAGTCTGATGAGATCTGTGGTCAATAGGAAGATGAGCTTGTTAGTATATAGAAATGGTGGTATAAAACGTCAAATTACATTTAAAATACAGGTCAATTTCTGAATTATAATTCACTTTAATATTTATTGGGGCATAAACAAAAAAAATTCCTGATCTGTCACATGAGTAAATTACATGTTTTTTTTTTTTTACAAAAAAAATAATCTATTTAGCTATTCAAAATACAGTTAATTTCTGAATTAAAATGAATTAAGATATTTTTGATGGGCATTAAGTAAAGATGATGTCACATAGGTATTTTTTCTGTTGATTTATACCTTAATATTTGTAATCTATTAATTAATTAAAAATACACTAAACATACAGTTAATTTCTGAATTGATATTAATTTGAATAATTTTTAGGGGAAGTAAAAAATGGAAGAAAAAAGCATTATTAAAATAGTTAAATTCAAGTCATTTGGTATAGTCTTTTGTCATTTTATTCATATAATCTATTTTATCATTAATATTTTATATAAAGATAATAGTATTTGAACAAAGTATTCTTAACTTATTATTAATATAAAAAAAAAAATCACTTAAAATGTTTTCTCTGTCCATTATTTTAGAAGATTCTGGCTTTTCTTTATCATGGACACTCTTACACTCCATTGACCCACATGTTGCTTTCATGCGTCCATCAGAAATAATCCTCATTTTGTGGTCAAATGTTCTTTGGGGAACAATAGAAGAGAAATTTTGAGTGACATTGCCCTCAGGTAAGGCCTGATTTATTGGCGAACAAGATGAGAATTAACTATTTTTAGATCTTCATCTAATAGTCTGTGTAGATGATTCCAAATTTTTGGCCTAAGGGCCAACCAAACCCACTTAATGCACATTCATTATGTCAATCTTCCCATGATTTGTTTTGATGTATGTTTTTGCAGTGTGAAATGAATGTGTTCTAATTAAAATGCAAATGTAGTAGAGGCTCTTGGCTCTAAACCCTGTTGCCAACAGAGCACTCGATGCCTGGACTCCGAATGCCACCAGTGGAAAAGCTTCTCTCTCTCTCTCTCTCTCTCTCTCTCTCTCTCTCTCTCTCTCTCTCTCCCTCTCTCTCTCTCTCCCTCTCTCCCTCTCTCTCTCTCTCTCCCTCTCCCTCTCTCTCTCTCTCTCTCTCTCTCTCTCTCTCTCTCTCTCTCTCTCTCTCTCTCTCTCTCTCTCTCTCCCTCTCTCCCTCTCTCCCTCTCTCTCTCTCTCTCTCTCTCTCTCTCTCTATTGCTCTGAATAGCACTTCAGTTTCTTCTCAACATGCCAGGCCAGTTCTCTGTTATGCATACTCTTCTCAAGGGCTTTCAACCATCAAACAAGAAGCCAGTCCTCAACTGTTTGTTTGTTTATCTTTTTCATTTGATTGATTCATCAATTCATTCATTAAAGGAAAAGTTCACCCAAAAATGACAATTCTGCCATCATTTACTCACCCTCATTGAGGAAATAGGATTTTATTTCTCATGTGGAACACAACATTAGAAGTTTTATTTTTTTATATTTTAACATTTATTTTATTTCAAGTAACAAAAAAAAAGTTTATGGTTATAGTTTAGTTAACTATAACAACCCTGTAACAAACTGGATGGTGACCATCAGCTGTCAATCTGCAAAAAGCACCATCAGAGTAGTCCATTTGACCCATACATTAGATTCCAAGTCTTCTACAACAATATGATAGTTTATTAGCTTTTGATTGATTGATTTGTTGATGTATCCTTTGTTAGCTTTGGACTCAGAAAGCAGAGTGTAGTTCACTGATATGCATCAGTATCCGTGTCACTAAAATGTAGGGCATACTAGAGATATAAAGGACGTTCATCTTGTTTTCTCTGATGTGCTCCTTAAAGGAGACATTGAAACAGAGAAGGATGATGCCAAGTAAATGGATTTCAAATGCCTCAGGTAAAATGAACACATCTACCCACGTCTCCTACAGAGGAGAGACCCTTCATCCATTATACTCAACAGTGATGATTCCCATAATCATATCAGCTGGAAATGCAAATTCACCTCTTTTATGTTGTACCTCTAGTGTTTCAAAGAATAACCCAGATTTCCACAAAGAAGCCTTGCTTTTGGACAAGAATAGATGCAGTTATTTTGGCAGAACCTCAAGATTTCTTTTAAATAGTATATTTTAGTTTAGTTGAGATAGAGCACACAAGAATCTCTTCTCGCTTTCCCACAAATATGGTTAGTTGATTGTGATATGATAAAATGTGGTTAATGTTTTTGAATTTATCCAGGACGGTGGTCTCTTGATCAACAACCCTACTGCTCTGGCCATCCATGAGAGCAAGTGTTTGTGGCCCAACACCCCTGTGCAGTGTGTGGTGTCTCTGGGAACAGGCCGATACGAAACCCTCGCCAAGACCAGCTCAAGCACTTACACCAGCCTAAAGACCAAACTCACCAACGTCATCAGCAGCGCCACAGACACTGAAGGTGAGACGATAGGGTCACATGATCCGGGATACATTTGTCTGCTGTCAGTGCTAGGGCTCTGTATATCCCTCTGAAGGTTAAAATTAACAGCTCTCAGTCTGATTTTAACAGTTTATACAACTATACAACAGTCTAATGAAAACTGTAATATGACTTTATTGAAGAGGCTGTATTATGCCCTTTTACAAAGTCTTGATTTTGTTTTTGGGGTCATATTTGACATTATTGCAGCACCTCTCTTCCCAGTCTGCCTGTAACGCTCTGTTCAGCTCCTTTCTCTATGAAGCCTCTTCTTTCCCGAAAAGCACAATGTGGTCTGATTGGTCGGCTGGACGAGTGTGTTGTGATCAGTCAACCATTTTGAGTGTGTTTCATAAATGTTACGTCCCTTACCATAACCGTGAGTTACTAACGCTCATTAACATTAACACATTACTAACGCACCTCAACCAGGCCTCGCCCCTTTCTTTTCCGTATGACTTATTTAAATGAGGGATATTGTGATGAGCATGTTCCCGGAAGAAAACCATAGACTACAATCAATGCGTTTCAGGGAGTTTGGAAACAGTGCACACTGATATGAAGAAAAACTCCCTTTGAAGTGGACTTTATGCTTTGTATCTTTGCAGACCTTTTCATGCTCAAACAGCAACATTACACACTAAAGAAAGTTGAAAATGTCAAAAAGCATAATATGTTCTCTTTAAATTATGAAACATTGCAATTGTTACAGTTGTTTGTCACTCACTACATAAACTACTATTGATCTCTTCTTTTTGTATTGTAGAGGTCCACACGATGCTGGACGCCCTCCTTCCCCCGAACACCTACTTTCGCTTGAACCCTTACATGAGTGAGGACGTCCCGTTGGATGAGAACAGGCAGGACAGGCTGGACTTCATGCTGGCTGAGGGTCGCATCTACTTGGAGCGTAACGAGAATAAGTTAAGGAAAGTGGCTAGTGTTCTCACTCAAGAAAAGGGCGTCGTTCAAAAGCTAGCAGAATGGGCACAACTCAAAGCTGACATGTACGATGGATTTCCCTTTCGCTCCAAACTCTGAAACTCTAAACCAAACTTGCACAACCACTTACCTTTTCTGTTGTCTCTCTAATGTATAACAATGAAAATTGTACATTGCAATGGAATTAAGTGTTACATTGCCATTTAAATTAAAATAGGGAATCAGGTATGTTGTCTCATATCGAGCACATAAGATGACTGAATAGGTTCGTTATAGGTCTGATTTTACGTCTTTGTAGTTACTGTAAGGATAGTTATTGTCTCTGTTGTGGGTCTTGTTTGAAACAAAGAGCCTTGCAGGCATGAAATGTTAGCGGCAACACTGACTAGCTATTACTTGCATGTGCTGCTTGTTGTTTGTTGGGATGTACTAATGCCATTTTGATCCATTCATTTACAATAGGATAAAACTGTTAAGTGTCTCCTCAAGAAAATCCTTAGTTGTTTATTCTGCACAATAATGCAGGTAGAGTTGACTGAACTAACAGTACTGTAGTTAGCATGAGGCGAGCTGCTGATGCACGGACCCAAGTGTGTGCAAATAATTTTCAGCTAAACCTTTTAATTTTTTTATTCAAAATGAAATGTTATTAATTATCCACCTTTATGTCAGACCGCAAAAGGAACCAACAGCACTGTCAGTCTGATGTTTTAAAAAGTTTGCACAGAATGTTTTGAAAGCACTCAATGCAGTTGTATTATTGCTGAAGATGGCTCTTAATCTTACATTGGTTATAGTGGAAACACTAATGAAGTGATCATTGATTTAGTGTACTATGTTTGAATGCCTCGGCTGCTTTTCAGTATACATTTTTATTTGCTTCTGTGTGCACTTGGCAGGAAAATATTTTACATAATTTATTGGTTCTGTTCAGATTGTGTATAATATGCAAAATATCATTAATTCTTGAACGTGTTAAGTAAAATTATGACAGTGTTGTAGATTCAATTTTAACAGCTTGATTCAGAAATACAATTTTTCCTAATAACACCTTTAAACTATTACTCCGTCGTGGTTATGAAGAGAAATAAAGGTTTTTAAACCTCAATTTATTTCAGTTTCAGTTTTTCCTTCTCAGATAAGATAGCCTATGTTATCTTATTATTTTAGATAACTATTTTTTGTTCCTCTTAATATTGATGAAGAGTGCTTTATTTACTTGAGGTGGAAGCTATGTAAATCTGAACCACAAGCATTTTATTCCATTTGTAATTAATCTGGCAGTATTTAATTGGTTTTTCCAATTGCAAAATTGATTTCTGTTTGTCTGTTGTTCCACACTGTTGGCACATTAGCTGGTATTTTAGCAGCCTGTCAAGCCTGAAGTCAAACATATAGATGTTCTATATATGTCAAATTCTATAGCCCAATGAGAAATATGAACATTTATAGACTGATGAGCCTCTGAAAATTAGCCACCTTTATACAATAAAGGTCAGTGAGGTTGGTTATTTCCTCATAAGACCTCAGTTATGTAGCCTAACCTGAAGTGAGGAATGTTATCCATGGAAATGTTCAATGATGTGTCAAATCCCACAGGTGAGTGTGAGGAGAGACTATATTTGATGGAAATATTCTCAAATCCGCATTTCAGTGCTACTGGGAGCTGCCGTGTACATGTGAGACAGCGGACTGCACTGGAAATGCCTTCTTTATTTAACAGTTTCTAATCAATATGGTTTCCAGTCCAGTTTTGTTACTGTTGCGCAATCACTGCAGTTTTTGTCGTAATCCATAAACTCACAGATGCAAGAGCTGAGAATGTCACTGGTTGTTACTTTCATCGATCGAGGAGCTTTAGAGCAGATAGGACCATTTCTGATTCAACTCTTGCATCACCTCCTCCCAGAATCCCCTCAGCCAGGCAATGGAAATCCAGACTAGAGCATTCTGGCACCTCAAGTGTAACCTAGATGTCCCTAAAATTATTCCAATGATATACTCGAGTGCAATATTATTGTTTTCTGTTGATCTAAGAGGTGGAGGTTAACTTAATTAGGTTTAGGGATATAAGGTTAGGGTTTGGGTGTTGTCCGATTAGGGCGAGAGGGCTGGATGTCAAGCTCCACTCATTGGCTATGCAGTGATCAGCCTCTCAAAAAATTCCCTTGCTGGAAAAAGAACAGACTGTATAAGCAACTACCGGTTGGTTATTTCTAGATGATATATGTTTTCAAAGCCATCTGCAAACCAATGTAGGAAGTGGGACGTATAAACAAAGCCAGTCTGCATTACCTCAGAGAGACTAGAGCTACGATTGTATTGAGAGTGCACTTTAGGTAGCCTATCAGAACAGACGTTCTTGTTTAAAAATACTTTCTTGTTTAAAATTTTGGTTAGAATTTAGTTTCCGTGTCTTTTATTTTCAATCCCACTACATGCTAGTATATTTTGGTTATTCTTTAGTTCAGTAAACATACTACTTCCATAAATTTGTTACACTTATCTCACCATTTGTCATCTGTTGTGTCTTTGTAGTCCTTAATATTCCTTGTTCCCTGATATTACAAATGTGCCAGGACTCTTGAGAACAATAACGGTTTCGTGTACAGTAAGTAAATACATCTATTCAGATTTTAAGACGTGGCTGCCTGCATGGGTTTCAGGCATGATGCTGTTCAGTGGGACGACTAACACGCTCATTTTCACTTGCATAGCCAAACCACTAAGCTATCATAAATCAGATGTCCTGCACTGAGAAAAAAAAAAAAAAAAAAACATCACAAAGCAACTCTATCCATCTGCACAAAAACATGGTTAAATATGGCTTCGACAAAGTAATGTAGATAATTGTGTGTAGACTGAAAATTGTAGATTTGAGGTTGTTTTCCATGACTGTACTTTAATGACATGCGAAAAAACAGTGTTAAAACACACATGCACACAAACATACGTTTGGTGTGTGTGTGACTGACTGTGTGTGTAGATTTTAGTTGAATTGGTTGTTTTCCATGACTGTACTTTTAATGACATAGAACAAAAAAAAACAGACTGTGTGTGTGTGTGTGAGTGAGTGAATGGATGAATTTGTTTGTGGAGCCTTTACTGTAAATTTCGACCAATTCAGTCAGTCATTAATAAAAGTAGCTATGCGTTTCTTTCAAAAACAAACAAACTTTTGAAACATTATTTTTACGTTAAGAATATAAAGAGCGTGCTCTCTGTATTACAGAGTCTAGTAGTGGTGTTTGTGTGTGTATCTGTTTGTGATCCGCTGATTAGTCTCTCGTGTCGCTGCAGCTGCGCCTGCACTGAGCGTGCGCGTGACGGCGCTGCGCGTTTGACAGCAGCAGGAGCGATCGAGGAGAAAGAGAAGCTGCGGCGCGCGCCCACTACACACCAAACCTACATCAATCCCATGAAACCGGACGGGTCGAGGATTCATCGCTGCAGTCGGTGAGTTTTACGTTTCATTGTCTTGAATGCAGCGTTATTTTCTCAGAGTTTCTGTCGAGACGCTTTTCGTAAGGAGAATGCGCAGTAGGTGCAGTATTTGAGTCGATAAGGAGCATCCAGTCGTGCTTCTACCATGGCAACCGATGATGATGCGGATTTTCACGGCAATATGGCTCGCAAAGGACCCGTTTCTTTGAAATACACGAAACTTGTCCGTTTAATCCGAACGGTGTTTAAAATTAAGCTTTCATTGTGTGTCTTGTTGTATTGACACGATAAACGGCCCATTATGAAAGTATATGTTTCAATGAAATCTTGCTCGGCCACCAGCAGGTGTTCCCATCATTCTCAGGCTTCACCCTCAATATTTGTCCATAATGGCGCATTTCTGAAATGTAAATATTTGAATTGGGTATTTATTCATTTTCATTTGAGAACTAGATGGACATGCTGACTGTCATTGCATGAAGAAGAAAAAAAAAACCTTTACAGCCATAAGAAACCACACAAAAGACAACGGGAACAAGGCTCTTCCTTTCGTTATTGCATCTTCCTTTCATGTCTTTGTTTCTTAAAAAAAAAAAAATCCAAGCTTTTTAAACGTTTATAGACACTTTCCATTAATAGGGAGCAAATGGGGCCTAAACCCTTTTAAAAATGTACATAGTTTTTATTTTTATTTTATACAATTATTTTTATTTTAGCAAATTGTAAAAGGCTATACTTAACTGAAATGTTGATTGTCAGCCTCAATGTTTTCAAACGAAATATTATTTAAGCTGTTTATTTCTACTATTGCAAACCTGTTACCAAAATCTGGGAACTCTAAATAAAAATGTTGTGCATTTTATATTAAATAAATGAATCTAAAATTAAATAAATCTAAATTTAATAGGAACATATTTTTAATATATATATATATATATATATATATATATATATATATATATAT
Organism: Tiaroga cobitis; assembly: GCA_030578255.1. NCBI lineage: Eukaryota > Metazoa > Chordata > Actinopteri > Cypriniformes > Leuciscidae > Tiaroga > Tiaroga cobitis. The sequence continues at coordinate 34,225,322 of CM060594.1, read as the reverse complement.
ATATATATATATATATATATAAAAACTATGGCTGTAACATTTAGCTAAAATTAAACTATTATCCACTTAGTTTGGGACCAAATGTTGAAATGTTGAAGCTGTTTCCCATAAATTAAATAAATCTTATTGTCTGATCTTACAAAACCTCGGGTATCAGGGTTAAATCGAATGGTTGAGCATTTTGAGAAGATGAAATGAAAATATTTTCTTGGCATCACATCATGCTGTAAAAATACTGAATATTTAATATATTTAAATATATTTAAGCATGAAGAAAGACTGAAATATTGAAAACCCACAAATGGACAATGCAAAAGGCTACACTTGTTCTTTTCTGTCAAGTGAGGAAACACAGGCCAACTGCATTGGTCTGTGTTTTTATTGGGCCTCAGGTGTAAATTAATGCAGCATTATGCTAAACCTGCCAGAATGTAGTGTGTTGTGTTTATGCGGTTACAGGCCGTTGTATGTCAAACGGGATTTAATTAGGATTGGTGATACGATTTAGAGTTATTTTTAAATAACTCTTCAGGACATTGACTATATTTGATGTTCACACTTTGAAAACCTCTTCATTGTGTGTGCTGAAGTCACTGTAGTGCTATATTTCTTTTTGACTTCCACACTGCAGTTCTGATGGCTTCATAGATAACCTGCAGGCAGTCTAACATCGATACAACTGAATGATGATTAATGAATGAGAAAATATGGGACATTTGCTTTCATGTCCCTGGCAATGGGATATTAGTATGCACGTGTGCATAACAGCTGTTACTTTGTGTGCTGCCGAGCCACAAGTCTCTTAGTGAGATGAGAATAGTCTCCCATTTAGCTTTTCATAGCAATTTTTAATTAGCATTTGTATAGGACTGTAATGACAGAAATGAGTCTGTGTGAGAGCGAATGCCCGGGTAATGCAGTTGAGAGAGATATCAGAGCTGAAGACAGGAGCAGAAAGCCATTTGTGGAGCAGGACAGGTTCTTTTGGTTTATTATTTTTTGTTTAAATATTTTTATTTAATTTTTTATTATTTTTAAATTGAATTTGATTTACTACCTCTGAAATTGTCAATTTGGCATGACTTGATTGTTTTGGTGCAATTCATTATTATTTACACTCTTTGCCATTGCTCCATGAAATGCTTTTGGAAGTAGATAGGAAATCTGAAATAGGTGGATTTTTACAGATAGTTTTATAAAAAATGAACTTTCATATTCGAATGCCCTTTTCTTTGTCCGGTCGATGCATCTAAATTATGCTCAGTCCATGAAATTGTATTCTGCACAGAGTCCAGGTGGAACCACATCAAACGTTTTTTTGGATGGGAATAAATAGCAGTGCTAATGAAGCACAACAGGCACCAAGTACGTGCCACCAAGACAGCTGTGCTTCATCATGGACCTTTGCCTTCTCATGCACTCTCATCTTTGCCTTACCATCTGGAATGGAATGACTGGACAATAATGCAAAGAGAGGATTACAGGGAGGGAAATAAATAGCTTTTGCTGTGGTTTTGGAGTGTTTGTTTGTGACTCAGTAAGTTCAGATGCTGGATATTTACATAGACACATTGCACCAGCTGCCATTGGCAAGGCTAGACATTTGCATGCTCATAATTGCTCTGCAAATATGCCACATGTACCTTGTGTCCTGATTTTAATGCATCGCAGATTCTGAGCCTGATTTAAACGCAAAGAACTTGTGTAATTCTATCTTGCATTCTAAGTGTGGTAGATTAGTGAACAATCGTCTTTGTGACATTGGATTGTCAGCGGAAATATAACAGGTGTTTTGCTATAGGTATTATTTGCCTCTATTTCCTTTCAGATCAGTCTTGCATGATATAGCAATGGGATTACAGATTAATTTAGTATGGCCACATGTAACATCTCTGTTCACATGCTTGTCTTTATTTGTTATCTTTAAAAAGAACATAAACTGACTTTGAACTATTGCTTCCTTGTGGTTGATAAACGATTAGTGGAGATTAAGGTCAAACATGTCCGAAGATGGACAACATGTTCGGCATCATGTGATTGTTCCTCTCTCTTTCAACCAGCTGGTGATTTGTGTTTATAAGATGCTTACATTAGCCAAATTTTGGTGAAATTTTGCAGTTTAATAGTGTAGCAATGTATGAAGCACAGCTCAAAGAGGTCAAGCTTTCTGTTGGACCAAGCGGCAAATTTGTGAGAACAACTTAAATCTGTTGCGCAAAAATCTTTTACCTTCTAGTGTAGGATTTACAGGTGTTGAATATACTTTGAAACAACTTCAGAAATTCGCAAATAATTACAAAGAATTGACAAGTAGGCCTAAAACATTGAATTATACATGACATTTTTAAGCAAAGACTGATATAGTATTATCTTGTAAAATGAATTATAATTTTTGTTTTATTTACTACTTCGAAAAACACTGTTAACAGTGCATTTGATTGAAAAATTAAGCAGAAAATTAGTAAATGCACAACTTATTGATCATGGGACCCTATCAGAGCATGAATACTATTTTCTAAATATGTTCTCTATAAGGAATAATTATTGGATTCTTATGGGTTGTGACTGATTTTGCTCCTTCAGAATCGTTGGTCTAACGAAATGAATGCTGTGATCAGCAATATTACATGACAGACTGCTTATTGACTCGTTTCTCTTAGTAGAAGTGATTTATTCCATGTGCTGTATGATAAATGTGTGCCATTTTAGTCTATGCAGAAGCTGAATGCTTCTGATTGAATTAGGCTACATTATAAAGCAAAAGCGTTTTGATTTGGATGGTGAAAACTACAAGTAATATGTGGCATGCGTTTGCCTCCTATATTGGAGTACTTCTATGTTGTGCTGATTAAAATATAAGCTCTTTCAGCTCCATCTGTCTGGATACATCTCTCATGAGGTATGAGCTGAGAAAAATGTACTGCAAAAATGCATTGGATAAATGTTTAAATTTGACCTATATTTATGTAATGTGAGACTATACTATTTTTGGTAACACTTTATTTTACAGTGTCCTTGTTACACATGTTACATGTAGTTTAATTACTATAAATTATGCATAATTACATGTAACTAACCCTAAACCCAACCTAATCCTAATCATAGTTCATTATTATTACTCAGTACTTAATTGTATAATTACACTGTATCAAGGACACCTGAAAATAAAGTGTATTTTTTATTTTTATAATCAGATGAAGATGTTACATCTTTTCTTCAGTTTCAACTGTCATGTCATCTCATCTCATGAACTTAATTTGAGGGGCCATTTACACAACACTGTTTTCAACTAAAAACTTAAAATGCAAACTTTTGAAAACGGATGTCAAATTGGAAGTTTTTTGAACGGCAATACCGTTATCTTCTCCGTGTAACCTACAAAAACGTGAATTTGTGAAAACGGTGGTCATGCATATTGCCTGTTCAGTCTTTAGTGTTTCTTTACAAAGTGACCTCCAACTACTGGCCTGGCTGAAGAATACAAAGTTTTTAACTGTTTTCGCAGATCCGTGGGAACAGGGATCGTTTTGACAATGGTGTCATCTTTACATAAAAAATGCAAAGGAATACTTGTCTGTTTTTAGTACATTGTTGTCGTGTAAACGTACCCTTAATTCATTTGTCCTCTTTCAATCAACTGACTTTTACACTAACCACAAAAACAAGCTTTTGCAGAGGAGGAAATGTGCTCTGTTTGAGGTTTGCTATAGAGTTCAAATCTAGGACTGTTTATAGGAAAGGAATGTTATCTTTTATGTGTAACCATTATGGAAGCTGATATGAAGGACACAGTGAGTTCAGCCTAAGTGCATTATGGGGTAAAAAAGGCATATCTGCTTATAAATGCTAGGAATTTATGAATTGCTAAAAAATTGCGAACAGATGAATTGGACAACAATGTCCCTAGCAAGTTCAGTAACAATTGTCCCACTAATATCATGAGGACTGATGTGCTCTCTGCCCATAATGCAGTGTTTTCTCAGTCCAGTGATTGGATGAGGCATTATTCTCTGTGCCTGGCTATGTACTGAAGCGCTGATAATGTCATCTGCAGTGACTGAAAGCAGAAGCTGGTCATTTTTCAGGATGAGGTTGGTTAGCGGCCTGTCCTCTCTTGCACCAAGAGTGTCTCTTTACATAATAGAGTTATTGGAAAAAACGAATGAATTGTGGATCATTTTATCCTGAGATGGTTTTCAGGTCCATTTATGATGAAGTGAACTCCTCTTATTTTCCCACGGGTCTCAGTGTCTGTGCCTGTGGGTAATTCAATTATGCCTCAGTAAATTTTTCACAACAGTTCAAGATGTAATTCTTTGGTTTTACAGTAGTAATCATTAGGAGTGGGAATCTGAATAGAAATAGCAATAGGCTACAATATTGTGTTGATCAGCACATGGTAATAGTATGATTGTGTGTGTGTGTGTGTGTGTGTGTGTGTGTGTGTGTGTGTGTGTGTGTGTGTGTGTGTGTGTGTGTGTGTAAATCTGTAAATGTAACTATATAAAATAAATATATTGAAATATATTTTTCCTCCAACCATAGTTGTTGTATTATGAACCTCAGTAGGCCTATATGTATTTATATATTTATAAATATTTATGTATTTATTTTAAATAGTTTAACTTAAGATAAAAATAATTTCATATGAGAACTATTTCTGAAAGATCATGTGACACTGAAGACTGAATTAATGGCTGCTGAAAGCCACAACTGGAATAAATTACATTTTAAAATACATTAAATCAACCATTGATTTAAATTGTAACTATTTAATGTAAATATTTAGAAGTTGTAGTTGTCATATCAACTTTAGTAAGAAGTAGCAAACCTTTTCAGACACTGGTTCTTTGTGTTTAGCATCAACAGATCAGTGTCATCTCAAGAACGTGCGTTTAGTTGCAAAACGTCTAACGTCCGACCAACCTAACCATGGAGAAATGTGAAATATTTAAATTGGCATGGAATCATTGTGCTTTAACCCTGCTGATTTATGGGTATTTGAGAGCTGTGGCCTGTGGTCTGCTTGCTGCTTTGGAGAGGTCTGTGTTGATTTTATGACTTGGTGTAAATAACTCGGAGGTCATGGCGCCCACAAGCCCTGTGAAATTTCGCTCCTGTGGGACAGGTTTTTGTTCTTGTCCTCCTGGCCTCCTTCTTGAACCCTGTATTCTCTCTTGTACCAAAACACACTCCAAACACTCCTGTATGCTTTGATGGGGGTTTAATGTTGATCTAATGTGAGTCACAAGCATGGTTTTGCCTTTAAAAGTTTTCCAAAAAGCCTTGGCAGCTGATTTCTGTCTATAGCATGTCTGTGAATCACAATGGAGGCCTAAAATAATCCAACTTCCTGCTTTGAAGACCTCAAACTCCCCTGTGCACCCAAGACTCACTCCAGACAGACTTCTGCAGACTTTAATGATGTTTAGAGCTTCATATCTGAGTCCCTTGTCAACTGTGAAAAGTCATTCACATGAGTTATATCAAATGAAGGAGATTATTTTCTGCCAGTTATGTAAGTGCATTGATATCTGGAGTTCTGGAAATATGGATAGATTAAATGTAACATATTAAGCCGTTTTTGTTGTTTTCAGTGGTGCAAGGTTTATGATCTGAACGGGTGAAAGTAGGATTTGTATTTTGTAAAAGCATCCCTTTTTAAAATATATTATTTTGTGTCTCCCAATTCTGCCCCACTTTTATTGGAGAAAACCAAACCACCAACAATGACTAAGAAAGAACATTCTAGTTTAACTTACTGGCATCATGTGTCTGTCTGATATTGTCAGATACTGCCTTGTTTTTAGAGGATTCAGAATTCGAGTTGAATAGATTCTTAATTATTTCTGATCATGTCTACCATTATGTAGATTTGACTAAAAATTAAGATCTTTGTTTATAACTTGTACAACTTTACTTCCTTAAATCACTCTTAGCAGACTTTATTTTTGTCTGTCCTCATTCACATTCACACTGAAACTGATACATATACGTTCAACTCAGCCTTTTTTCCCTCTCTCTGTTTCTCTTTTCCTCTTTAACTAATTTATTTTTAATTAAGATTTAATTGAGCCTGACTGATGGGACTGTGAGTGTACATTGTTAAATACTGAGAAACAGAAACGCTGCTTCCATGCTTAATTTCTATACTGAAACTATACTGAACTACTTTTTATTTTATGTCCCCAAATTAATTGCAGTTTATGGTTTATAAATAATGGCAGTTCCTTGTGTACATTGTGTTTTATGAGCTCCCTGTTATTTCCACTGAATCCAGATTGACAGGGTCTGGCGGGTGTTCAGTCTGACCGAAGAACAGAATGAACGTTTGAATAGAGCGGTGAAAGACTGGAGACTTGCTGGGAGAAAAAGAGGCTTGAATTGACTGAACTCACCGCTGTGCGGGCGATCAATGCAGTACAGTTATATTGAATAACAGTGTCAATCCTGACATATGATTTATGAGGTATAAATATCGAAAACACGTGCATGTGGGCCCTCCTATGTACAGTTTGACAAAAAAATTAATTTGACTTCAGACTGTAACATTTCTTTAGGTTTTATGTTTTTGTTCTGACAGTATTAGGGCTCAGATATGTTTGTGAGGAACATTTGAAGCATACACATCTTTATGAATCCTTCCAAAATGTTGTGCTTTTGGCAAAGTGCAGGACAGTGTAACACAACAGCAAATGATCTTCACCATGCTGCTTGGTTTAATAAACATGTTAATGTCAGCCAACAAACAAATAGCTATTTAATAATTGTTTTAGCCTACTGTTAGTGCAATCTTTTTAAAATGTTCCAAGTATTTAATACAGTAATGTAATATCGGTTATCATTTAAGTTAACAGCTGCCTATAACTCAAATTCGGTTTGAAATCCATGTGGTTTCTTGGCTGCTTTCCCCAGTTTCCTGGTTCTGGTCACCTCGCCAGGGTGGCCACCTTCATCCTTTTGCATCTGGGTTTAGGACCGTCCTTGGCGGAGTTTTGCCTCTTTCGAACGCTGATCCTACCAGTTATTCTGTTTGGATCTGAAACATGGACCTTGCTCAAGGTGGATTTGACCAAACTTGAAGTTTTCCAAATGCGATGCCTGCGCCAGATCCTGGGAATTTCGATTCACGACCGCATCACCAACGACGCAATCCGAGCCAGATGCCAACAACAACCAGCCATCGAAGAACAGATACAACAACGACGGCTGAGATGGTTTGGACACGTGTGCAGAATGGATGCAAATCGAATACCACACCAAGTCCTCTGGAGGAAACGACCAACCCAGTGGAGAATCCAGTGCACTGCACCCAAGAAAACATGGATCAAGCAAATCGAAGAAGATCTGAAGAACCAGCAGCTTGACCCACAGCAGGCAAGAGTAGTCGCCACAGACCGAAAAGCATGGAGACAAGTGATCGAACGAGTTTGAAATCCTGCGGCACCCACAGCAGCATACTGGTTGCGAGGTCATCCTCCCCCAGATGCCAGCTAGGGATAAAAATAAATAAAAAATAAAAATAACTGCAAATCTTGATCGATATTAAAAAGTTGCATTCAGGTTTGGCTCCATTCTGGTATAAATGTACACTTTTCATGAACCATACATTCCCAACAGATCAGACCAAGTCTGCCCTTTTAACAGATCAGACCAAGTCTGCCCTTTTCCCCTCATTAAATATTCTGTTTCATTTAGATACACTTAACATTAAAGTAGTTTGTCTGTAGCTGTTTGTCTGTTCATAAATGGAGCCAGTTTCATGGCTTTGAAGGGGAGTTGAAATAAGTTTTGTCAAGCTGATGCATATCATAGGTATAATTTCCATCGAGCTCAGATTATGATTTTGTTTTTATTTATGTAATTAAGGTAAAGGGAGAGAGAGTGATAAAAAAGGCACAATGAGACATCTGGCCATGGATGACTCTGGATGATAATAGAGTAGTTCAACGCCAGTGGCATAAACATTTAATAATGTATCACAGTTTAGACTACTAATTTTGTCTGGCAGCTACATAGTCTTTTTAATTCATTAGTCAGGTACAGAATGTGCTAGAACTAGTTTTAGGCAACTCTGAAGTTCCTGAATTAAGTCTTTGGCTTGGTCTTGCTCTCAGTTTAAATAGCTCTTCACTTCCTACTTCACATGTCAAGCCTGTAATCTGTTATGCATACGACCTTCAAGGGCTCTAGAGCATCAGAGCAGAAGTCAACGGTCTACTGTTTGTTTATTCACTTTTTTTTTAACAAAGTAAGACTAGTTCTTGTCTTTCGTTGGAATACTGTGAAGCATTAGTTTGATGCAATTTCTGTCCCTAGAGAGGGTAAGTGCTATTACTTTTGTTACCATTTTCATTCACTTTTAGGTTTTTGTAAGATTTAATTTCACTTTATTTTTATGAAAGTCTGTTTTGGCCTAATATATATATATATATATATTTTTTTTTATATATTTTTTTTTTATTATTATTTATTTAGAATTTTGAAAATGTAAGAAATACTTTTTATTCACAATTGTTGACAGTATTATGAGAAATTAAGTCGAATTTGTGATAAATTATGTATATAGGTATAGTTATGAGAAATAAAGTCACAATTGACATAATGTTGCAGTTGCGGTAAATAAAGTCACAATTACTTTTCTCATTAACAAAAACAGACTTTCCTAGTTTCCCTAAATATGGAGACATAAAAGTTTTTTTTTTCCTTATCATACACCAACGTGTTGTTTTCAGAATGCATTTCAAGTTTTTTTTTTTTAACCATTTAAAAAGATTAAGATAATCCAATATTCATAGTTGGAAGGAAAATTGCATATTTATTTGGCTTATTCATCTGTGTCCATGAAATCAGTGTAAAGGCATGTTAGAGCTGCTCCACAATGCACTGCACTTGATTTATAGCACTGTCCACATGACAAACTTGAATTTAAATGCAGGTCACTCATGGTTTAATCAAGAATAATTTTGCATACATGCGTCTGTTGCTGTCAGAGGCTTCAGATTCATAGACTTGCACATGGAAATGACATTTCTGCCTGCTCAAGTCTGACTGGATACAAATAAGGCCAAATAGGAATCTAATATGCGCTCTGTTGTGGACAATCGCTTTTGTCATTTTGTCAGGTAGAGGCCAGATATAGTTGACTGTTTCAAATTGTTTTTTTTTTATATGCAAACCTATATGGAGGTGTTTATTTTAATAGCGCTTATGCTGTGACCTTAATGTGTTTGTCTGCTTAGCACACAGTTTTAACTCATTTTTCTAGGAAACATTGTCATTTGATTTTATTCAATTATCTGGCAGGTAGCAGTGTGAATGTGTGATCCTGCAATAATGGGGTTCTGCTGCGTTCATCATATTATTCAGGACTTCCACACTCTCACAGTGTGGAGTCAAGGTATGTTTATTGTCTGTTGTCAGCCTTCATAGAGAAATCTCTTCTTGGGAATTTTGCTGCAGGACTCGAGCTAAACATTACAAATGCAATGACATTTTCAGAATTATGGTACTTAGAGTTATTTCATGATGGATATGAATGTATAAAATCTGTTTTGCGCCTGGTCAGTTTGAAATCAAGTGGGAATATGGCGAATTGGATTTCCGAAAGTACAGCTGTATGTGTTTTCATTTGAAAATTGTAGGCAAATTTGTAGTGTTTTCTTTTCTGAAATACATCCTTGGGATATTTCTTGTTTCTTGTTAAAATGGCATTAAAATGAGGTTTTCGCAATGTTTTTTTTAATGTATTTGAATGTATGTAAATCAACAGTAGTATAAAATAATTTATTTATATTATATTATTTTATTGTATTATGTTATTATGTATACTGAAAGAGACAAGGTTCAAATATAAACTTCAGGGGTTATTTTAATTTTATGAATAAAATAACTCTTTTTGTGTGTTATTTTATTATTGCATTCTTTTATGTAAAATGTTTAAATAAAAGCTTTAGTAGTTATTTTTAATTATTTATATTATATTATTTTATTATATTGTGTTTTATATTCTGAAAGGGACAGTGTTCAAATATAAACTTTAGTGGTAATTTGTATTTGTATTTGTATTTTTTTTATAGGCTATATTTTATTTTATAACACTTTGGATGCTCAGTGAACAGGGATATGTTCAAATTCTTCACTTGGCTGACATCTTCTCTTGACTTTGCTACTGTTCAGTCTGCAGCCCACAGGGCGAGAGTGTCCGGTGTGATTCATGAGCCTCAGGGAGTTACTATGAGGAGATTTCTCAATCAGCTGAGTTTCTGGCTTAAGGGGAAATCTGTTCCCTCTAGTGTGCCTAATAATAGCCATCAAACAAGCCTTTCCTGACCCTCTCCTCTCTCATCCATCAGATGTATAGCTCCTCACAGAGTAAAATACGGCCCCGTAGTTCCCCATCCCTCCCGCTCTCTTTTTTTATTACCACCAGCTTGTCGTGTTTTCTTTTAAAGAATACTTACTAAGAATACGTTTCTCATTAGCTTTCTCTCGGCCGACTCTCCCTCTGTGTCTGCTTCTTTGCTTTGGTTTGTTCTTTCCGTGCTCGGTCATTGTATGTTGCACAAGATTAGTTTCTCTCCGGAGTGCCGGCTTAATGTCTGGTGGGCCGGGGTCGCTGTGGTTGCCCCGCCGTCGCTGGGCCCTCGTTGCTGCTGTGGGTTTCCATGGAGATGATGTTGTGTGATCGGTGTGGCTTGAAAAAGAGACTGAGTTATGTGGCCGTTCTGAGATAAGAGCTGATTCCTGGCATCATTGTTCATTGCATGTTGTATAAAGGGTTATCTAGATTACAGAACAAATAAAGATCAGGGTGGTAATGAGCACTTTGTGTGGAAAATATTGCTAATGCATGCTGACCTTATGAGAGAGGACCGAATGCCGTTTTATTGAATGACTGTTTCACTGAGAACTATGGCCTTTTATATAAACAGGCAGATCAATAAAATAGAAGGCACATAAGTCATCAGCGGGTAAAATGAATTGAGAGAGCTTTCATGCACCATTCACACGAATAAGCGGTTAAAACGGAAGGCATCTTGAAAAAGTGCTAAAATAATTTTTATGTTGTGGGCAAAAATGTATAAATAGCCATTGCAAAATCTCTATACTATTTTGTGTAAATTAATATAAAAATAAATTAAATAGAAATAAAAAATAATTCATATAATTATTTTGTGTGAGTGTATGTGTATATATATATATATATATATATATATATATATATATATATATATATATATATATATATATATATATATATATATATATATAAAATGAAAAATATATGAAAAATCTTTATTTCTTCCCAAATCAGTTTAATGATGCTAGTTGCTCAGAAATTACTGTAGCCTATCTTTAAAATGAAATGTTGCACCACTGCTTTTGTTGCATGTAGATGATTCCAATAGATTTTACGACCGTGTGCGACCGTGAGTGGAACCCTACTGCCGTCCCATCTCTCTCTTGGCATGTGGCCTTTGCTCAAACCACATCATTAACATAAAAATCAAATAACACTGTCTTATTGCACTGTTTGGATCCCCGCTCTCCAGGGGGGCATCATGCCAACAGTTCTAGTTCACTTCCTCCATCTCTCTTTTGTATCTCTGTCTCCCTCATAATGCCAATGCAATGCATTATATTTCAGAAAAACTTTCTTTTCATCAAAGAATACAGAATTCTTTTGTACACAACTGTTTTAAACATTGATGATAATAATAATAATAATAATAATAATAATAATAATAAATGTTTCCTGAGCAGCAAATCAGCAGACTAGAATGATTTCTGAAGGATCATGTGACACTGAAGACTGGAGTGCTGAAAATTCAGCTTTGCCATCACAGGAATAAATTAATTTTTTTTACTGTATTTTGGATATATATATACACATTTATAACATTCAAAATACAGTAAAAACATTAATGTATTACTATTATATAAATATTTTCATTTTATTTTAACGTAAAATATAAAATGTATTATAAAAATAGATAAAGCAAATATATGGCCCTAGACAAGATCAAGTGGATTGTGATCTTAAAAAGCTAAAAAAGAAAACCAGATCTTTTGTTTCTTTTCTAGTCCTGTTGGGAGTCTGGTGGGAATTATGTCCGTGTATTGTCCGCTAGTGTGGATAACTGTGTCCTCAGAGCTGAAGTGGAAATGACAGAGTTCAGTGGCGACTCGTCTCTGTGCTGAAAGCCCAGCTGGTGTGTGCTAAATCTGCTGTGTGAAAAGGCCTCTCCATGCCCTTTTGTGCAGCTCTCTAGCACTCAGTCTATTCGGCCGTGTGTGTGTGTGTGTGTGTGTGAGGGACCCCAGTCTGACTGATGTTAACACTCAGACAGGGTAAATTAAAGCTGAGAGCTGGGGAAAGTAATCAGAGTTTTTCTCTCTGTTCATATTTATTCTAGACTGTATCTACATATCCTCACTCATATGATACTCTAAAAGCCTCAGTATGGCAGCATGGACCCTTCATTATTGGATAAGATAGATTACTTTTAGGTTACTGCGATATAATTGTTAATGGTAGAAAAAATATACAACACAGATAGGTACAGTACTGGTACTATCTGGTATTTGTCACATCAGTTTACATTTTTTAAATATTTTCAGGGCCATTGATTTTTAAAAATACATCAATTCAGTTTAAAATAAAAACTTTTTTCTATATTGTATGTAGTTGTCGAATTGAATAAACTTTATTTAATTGTCTACACAGACACGCACACACTTGTGACTGCATATCAGCTGATTCGAGTTGCTATACGTTGTTTGGCAACCACCATCAGCCTACAGTTATAGCCTAATGAACTATATTCCTTGCTGGCAGAATTGTTTATTATAATTGTTTATTATAAGTATTTTTTAAAATCTTATTACCGTGGTTGCTTTTCGTCATTACTGCAATGTACTCTTATTGATGATAAGAGGTTATCTGTAGGTATTGTTTGTTTTGTTTTTTAAGGAGAAAATCTTAATTTGCTAACCCCAGAATATGATGTATATTTTATTTTTTTGTTACAAAGTAGGTATTGTTCTGAAACTTGCTTGAAGAATATGGTCCAAAGAGATATTTGACCATCGCAGCAAGGTTTACTGCTACTAATTTAATATCAAAATTAATTTGACTCCAATTTACTTTCTTAGTACATTTTCCTTTTCATACATTATGCACTATTTATCAGTGCAGAGACTAATTTAAACCTAAAAAGTCTTCAAAATATTTAATCAAAACTTCCTCTGAAATGATTTTTAATTATGGTTTGCAATAGCCACTTTTCACTGTCCAATCAATTCCTGATGGGTAAAATAAAGCTCTGCCATACAATTTTGCTCTTTGCTCTTTCTCTTCTGTTGCTTGAAAATATGTCACATTATGGAGAAGTATGGGTTGCGAATGAGAATCATGTTGACTTAATGTAAACCGATGCTCTGAACCTTTAAAATGACCATTATATGTGTCATTATGTCAACATTGAAGACTGTTTCATGAGCTCAGAGGGCTGTAAAATCATCTTTAGCTATATTAGGATGAATGTCTTGGTTGCCATTGAGATCTGCATTTGTAATGTGACTTTTATGGTAGACAATAAAGTCTAAATGTGTTTATCTTATCCCAGTATTGAGATTGGTTTCCTGTTAGTTCAGAAAAGCTGATCTGAAATCAGTGCTGAATCTTTCCCCACAGGCTCCTCAGTCAGTGATCGAGGCTTTTGTTGGTTAAGTGTTGAAGCTCTGCACAGCTTTTGTATTTGAGAGTCATTTCACACCATTAGGGGTTAATTAGGATCTTCAGCACATCTGCGATTCTGTTCCTTTTAAAGGAAACGTTCAAGCAAACACTTGACAGAACAAACAGACCTACCAAATGAGCCTAACGTGTATTGAGACCTCTTCAAATGTATATATCACTTTACCTGCACTATATATCTTTTTCTCCATACCTTTCTGTCTCTGCCTCTCTTTTTCCCCCTCTCCATCCCTCAGTCCCTACGGATGCTTTCGGTTTGCTCCAGGAAATGCTTTAACCCCCTTTGTACGGTGACAAAGGGGTGTGTTAATCTCACCGAGTTAGGAGGCAGGCACATGGGGGTGGATGCCAGGGAGAGTCGAGCAGCCGTGTGTGTGTGTGTGTGTGAGGTAGATGTCAGAGCGTTCACCGGCCACACACATGCTACACGAGCCACAGAGAGAATGGTAGAGAGATACACACTTGATACACACCGTTACCAGGAAAGGACTTCTGTTGTCTCGCTGCAGTATCAAGGTCTGGCTGTTAAAAGTGTTTTGTTTTGTGTTGTTTTTTTAGCCAGAATAACCCTTTTTTAGTTTGTTGTTTGGTTTGTTTTCAGTGATTTGATTGTGTGTTTTTACAGAGTTTTCATTAGGGTACTTTCTCACACCTTGTGGGTCAAAGTTATACCTTCGGGGTGAACTATTTCCTTTCAACTCTTTGACTTGACTACTATAGTCATTAGAACAAACAGCATTTTGTCCATTGCACAGTACACGCCTGGTATCACCTTTCCTGTGAAAACCAGTCAGATTTGTCTGTGTGTGCTGCTGATTTGTTTATTCTGAAGTCATTTTGTGTGCTGATGTCAGTATGTGTACAACTAAAAGCAAGGTTTTATGGCAGCGTGTATGTTTATGATGGGAGGCACCTGTCTGTGGTATGTTAAATAGTAGATGGATGGATATATAGATAGATAGATATTTAACAATCAGTATACAAAATATTTAAATGTGTGGATGAATGGATTTATAAATGTTTTAACAAGTGGATGAATTGATGAAAAATGGATGGATAAATGGTTAAATTGATGGATGGATGGAAGAAAAAAGAAATGGATGGATAAATGGTTGAACGGATGGATGAATGGTGGAAAATATAAATGGATGGATGAAAAAAGAAACGGATGGATAGATGGATAAATCAAGGATTGGATATTTATGGATGGATAAATGAATGAATGAATAGATGTATGGATGAAAAAAGAAATGGATGATTGATAAATGGTTGGATGGATAAATGGATTGATGGATGAATGAATGGTAATTTGCGAAATGGATAAATAGAAGGGTGGATAAAAAGAAATCGATGTTTGAATAAAGAAATGGATGGATGGATGAAAAATAAAAGATGATATATGCATATATATTATATATATAGATAGATAGATAGATCTAGGTTTTTGATAATGCAGATAATGATGATACATTTTTATAGCTGTCTCTCAACATGAGATAGATATTGTATTCTCTCTCTCTCTCTCTCTCTCTCTCTCTCTCTCTCTCTCTCTCTCTCTCTCTCTCTCTCTCTCTCTCTCTCTCTCTCTCTCTCTCTCTCTCTCTCTCTCTCTTGCCGGCATGCGGCCCGTCTCCATGACAACACCTCAGGTCAGCTCTGAGAGGTGGGAGGTAGTTAGTGTGAATTTTTGTTGTTGTTATTTTATTGCCTGTTTCTCTCTCTCTCTCTCTCAGTCTCCCTCTTTCTGGTCTCTGTGAGACAGCAGCTGTGTGTGACAGCTTCTCTAGAGGCTGGAGGTTTCCTCAGTTTGCTTTAAATTGAAGAAAACAATGCAGTAAAGCGACGCAGCTCTCCCTCACAGCGTCTTTGTGGTCCGTCTCCCATCAAAAGATGGAGGGGGGAAGCTGTGTCAGGGGCCGTGTTTCTGGTAATGTGGAATGAATGCGTGGGTCTCGAGGGAGAACTCTAATGTATGCACGACTATGAACCAGCACGTGTTATGTAGAGGTGCCAAGGGGGGTGTCGATGAAAGCAGGTCTCTCTGTCAGTCTTTCTGCTGATCTACAGCATGGCTTTGTGTTTGCACAGAACAAATAATGTGTAGAAATCCCAGTGGGGCATGAAATAACACATTTTGTTTGTTTTTTTTATTCACTTTTTTGTGCATCTGTGATCCAGCAAGTCTTTTGTCCTTTAGTCATAATGTCCCTCAGTCGTTTGACACGTTCCTCAATCATTTGCTTTGTCATATCAGTTCTTCTTGTTTTGTTTTTTTACAGTGTCCTCACCATTCTGTTGTCATCTGGTTGGAACCAGAGGATCCACTCTTTCATACAGTCTAAACGGGTAAGATGTGGCTCACTGGATTCTTTTTTTCATTTGTATGCGATTTAATTTTTCACTGACTTTTTGATGTACTGTTTGTAATTCAGTGGCTGTTTCCATGAGAGGAACAGAGTAGAGACATGAAAATAAAAAGATGAAAAAGAATTGATAAGTTTGGATTCATGACATGTATCCCTCCTCTCTTCACCAACTAAAAACTGTTACTGAAAGCAAAAGAAGCATATTTTGACCGCTTACACACGCTGCTGTGCTGTGTGCTGACAGATTTTTACCATGTTGAAAGCTGTGAAATGTGTCTGATCTCTCTCATACTCTGCTATTTGTTCTTGATCTTAGGCCATTTAGTATGTTTTTTTTTTATTCTACACTAAAACAGATTTTGTAAATTAATTATTTAAAGGGATAGTTCACCCAAAAATGAATTTTCGGTCATCATATTGATCCAAAACTAAATTAGAAGTTATAAAGAATGTGCTGGCCAGTTTTCCTTCAATAACAAGAATGTGCAGTGGTTCTTTAAAAGCTCAAAGGACCCAAAAGAATCATATATGTATCATAAAAGTGAACTTCTGAGTTCATACTGTATGATAACTTAAACTACTGTAACTAAATCATTCGGTTATTTGAACTAAGGAACAAATCATTCTTGAACAAATCATTCAGACGAGCATTTGAGCTGGATCAGTTGATTGAAAAGATCTGAAAATTTGTTTATGAATCAGGCATCACTTCTTGCCAAGCTAGCATGGATGCCAAGTCAACATAAATTTCGATCTGTTCCTCCGTTTTAAAACAGTCATGGATTACTTTTAATAATATTTTTATGGTGTTTATGGGTCATTTTGTATAAGTGCCAGATCGTTGTAATCTGCATTCCACAGAAGAAAGTAAGTCAAATGGATTTGGTTTGGGGCAACATTGTTTTTGTGTGTGTGAACTATTTTTAACTTTCATTTTTAAGGATCTGAAACCAAAATAATACATTCAGATGCAAGGTAGTAGCTAAAAGTAGCTTGTGAAGTACACAAAAACACATAGTACACATTGTAGGAAAAAAACTTGAAAGTGCTGATCTATTAATGTGCTGAAACTGCATATGCTGCTCTGTCATCCAAATGTTCGATTTGGCCTCTGAGGGCACAAACCTGGATGTCAGCAGTGTTAGGCAACAATGTGAGACACTTCCGCCAAAAAAAACAATCGATCAGTTAAGCCTTATATAATCTAATCTGATTTAATTCAGTGAAACATGATGAATCTGTGGATATATCATAAATAATGACAAATCTGTAGATCAAATATGAGCACATCTTTACCTGAGTGTAAATTTCAAACTTTTACATGCCATATTTTGATTGAGTTCTGTTGAAATGATCCAGAATCATTCATATTTCTGCCATGACTAAAGTATTAAAAACACACACACTGCTTGACTTCTTGCTAGGAATGCAGTTGATAGTGGTTCAAAGGAGTTGCATGCGATTGGTTGAATACATGGAGCATTTTACATGCTCCAGACACTGATACTATGATTAAAACTGTTTTTTCTTGAAATGAATGAACTTGAATGTGATCTTTCCCTAATGATGATCCCTGCTGTGTTTAGACATTACTGGGAGCGTCTTGCCCCGTTAGAGCGGATATACAGACGTGTTCTCTAGAGCTCAGCTGTGTTTTGTAGAAAAGAGCAGATAGAAGACGGTGATCTCGTGCCATGTGCATGAGCATGATGCTGCTGGGCAGTTGTTTTTATAACGTATAATGCTGTCAACATTTTTTTGTTTGTTTGTTTGTGTGGACTGAGACACATTTTATGATATATTTGCATGGTGATTCTTCAATCTGACTTAAAAATAATAGTTGACCCAAAAATGAACATTCTGTCATTTTTCGCACCCTCAAGTCATGTGAGACCTGAATGACTTACAGTAGGCCTACTTTCTTCACTGGAACACAAAAGCAGAATTTGCATACTGCTCTTTTCCAGTAAATGATAAATGATGCGCATGTGCACGCTGTCTGCGTTTTCGCAGGTTTGCGTTTTTGAGGTTTGCACAGTGATAACTGTGATAACTGTCACAGTGATAACTGTGACCTGCACCTTGAAACCTATTTCAGAGTTTGCGTTCTCGAGCCACTAGGCATTGTTTTGTGCCGATGGGCGGCCGGAGTGCGTTGAGGGTTTTTTGTTAGAACGCTGTCTTGTTAGCGGCCCCTAAGTTAATAACGGAAGTGAATAAATCAATTTGACTTGTGCAGAATATTCCATGTATTTTTATATATATATATATATATATATTATATATATATATATATATATATATTAGGGCCGGGACTTTAACGCGTTAATTAAGATTAATTAACTACAGACTTTAACGCGTTAATTAATTACACAAATTATTTTTAATCGCACTTATTTTTGCACCGCGGAACGTTTCTCACTGGATGAGTTTCGGCGGACCGATTATACTGGCGCACCAACTAGCGTTCATGACTAAGAAGCTGACGAGATCGCTTTGGTTGGCCGGTGGATGGGAAATTTTGTTACAAAAACGAACGGATGGAAGCGTCGATAAGAGCATGGTTGTGTGCAAGCTATGCAACAAGGAATTCGCTATTGCTATTAGTGTGGTGTAGCAATATGCTATTGCTACACTTAATGGCAAAAAACACTGGTCTGCTGGACTTGGTTGAACAAAAATAAGCAATATTTTGTTGCTTAAGCTTATGTATTCAGTCATTATTCAATGGTATACTAAAAATCCATGTGAAAAAAATTACTTCTCACTGTTCTCAGGTCAAATATTTATGCAATTAAAATGCGATTAATTTCGATTAATTAATTACAAAGCCTCTAATTAATTAGATTAATTTTTTTAATCGAGTCCCGGCCCTAATATATATATATATATTTGTGAACTATCCCTTTAAAGGAGACACCAGTGGCCGTTAGAGAAACTGCAACCAGTCTCATGCTCGTTCTCGGTGCGCACGCTCGCACACTCGTTGGCCGCACTAGATAATGCTTTTTTTTTTTAAACTTACGAGGAGTTTCCGTGGGTATCTGGATTGTGCTGGAGGCTGGTCGCTTCTTTCCACCCGCAGAGTCCATTTGAAACACTACTGCTTGGACAGTCAAGGTGTCATTCTTTCTATTACATTATGGTTGGCTCAAATCTACAAATGAAGACTCTATCTTAAAGATTTTTTTAAGTAAAAACCTACACATAGCCCCTTTAATATTTGCCTGTGATGCAGATTTGAACTCTGGCTTTATAATTATAGCTAAATGTATTGCCTGAGAATTATGTTCCTGCTCCACAAAAGGATTAGATGACATGACAAGTATTACATCATAGCACATTTTGAACTGTGTAATGGCAGTGATATCGGCACATACTGTAAAAGCTCCTGTTCACCCACATACAGCATGTGGACAGATGACCACAGTTTATCTGAGCGCCGAACAGATGGAACAGAGAGAGCAGTTGTTACGGTTGGGTGTAGGCAGGAAGCACGAGGAGATCAGGATTTCCAAAAACAATATACTTTACTAATAAATCAAACTCAAACTGATACAGGCAGGCAAAGGATGTACAGGAAACATACACACACCTTTCACAAACGAGAACCGACAAGGAGTGAGGGAGAACACAGGGTTTACATACACAGAGAACAGATTAGGGAAACAAGGCACAGCTGGGGCAAATGAACTAGACACAGGTGAATAAACTAAACACTAACGAGGAGCGGGAAACTGGAAACAGGACTGAACCAAATACACAAAGAACGGGGGAAACACAGGACATACATGTAACAGCAGTGTGCCAACCCATCCTTTTCCTCCTGTATTCTCTAAAATAAACTGTGAAAAGAGATATCAAAGAACATAGCATAGAAATAGAATAGTGAATGAATGAATGAAATAAAGGATGAGGATAATAAATATGTATTATTCAAAAATAAAATATGTAATATAATCAAAACCAGAATTGGTACTATATTGGTAACATATTTTTAAATGTGTACTTAAAACAAATGAATTAATAACAACTTATTCTCTGTCCTTTCCTCCTGTATTCTGAAATAGGAAATATATTTAAGAAACTTTCCTATTTATGCATTCCATTGAATAAATTAGTAGTTTGTGCACATTGACATTTATGCATTATTTATCTGTACAATTGTAATTCATTCATTAATTCATTCATAATAAATGTAGACCTATTATTAAAATTAAGATATGATCAGGTGTAAACAAAACTTGTTTGGTCTGGTTATCAAGGGAGCACCTGGAGAGACTGTTTGTTACTCACACTTTTACGCGGCACACTTATCCTACAAGCTGCCTAAATGGAAAATAACACTATTTGATCACTGTACAAATTAAATATAGGTTCATCTTTGTTAACTCTGTATTTTATATTACACAGACAACAGCAGGAATATTAGGCTGCTGTCACTTTAAGACCGAATGCACAGACCTAAAATACTGACCGTTTTCTTTCTCAACTTTTCACTTATGACATAACAGAGAGAATTCTTGCAGAGACGGGTATTTTGACATATATTTGTGTGTATGTGTCCGTTCAAGTGGAAGTAAACGCGATCCGCTGCACCCCTAATGATGAACACACTTATCATCATGAATGCTATCTTACGAGAGATGTAGAAAAATCCTACTCCAGTAAGTAAACGTGTCCCTGTCCCCAGAAATGTTGGTGCTCAAAAGCGCTTCCCTCCTCGTTTTCTGCTGCGCATTGTTTATTTTTACCACGCATGCGTACCAATTATGTGCATGGGTATGATGTATTTTAAACAGAGACAGAAAATATACTATTTTGGTAACTTATTTTAAAAGTATATTAATTTTATAAAACTCAGTTATAAATATGAACCACCATAGCAACAATAATTCACATTCAGGCCATGCTGGAACTATAGAAATGCTTCTTTCACTGCTTTGACCTCTGTGATCTGTCTAGAGTCATCATGTCTGGTCATTGAGATACCCCTCACACTCATTGGGCCCTATCTTGCACCCAGCGCAATTGACTTTGGACACAGCAGACTTTTCCCTCCACAGACGCACGTTGGTAAATTAGGGAATGAACTTGCTCTCCCGGGGGCGGTTCAGCAAAAAGAGGAGGTGTGTTCTGGCGCGAACGTTCCCTGGTGCTATTTCGCAGTTTCAGAAAACAATTCCGCCACAGACCAGGAAAAACCTAAGTCAGTGGCGCGTTATTCAGATGCTACTTTAAGGGTGCATTCTTGGCCATAATGTAGCATGTGCACAACGCGCATACACTTTGCTTCTCTCATACACAGACGCAGCAGTTCCCATTTTTGCAAACCATACATAATTACAAGGAAAAATATTACCACACGAGGGAAATCATTGTGGTGTCCATGAAGATCTGAAAAAAATAGGCATAAATCTAGTTTACACATTTACCCGAATTATTATACGCCTGTTTAAAGGTCCAATATGTACGAATTTTGTAATAAAATATCCAAAAATCACTTGCACAGTGTGATATATTTCCTGCAGTTGTGTACTTACAATATCCCAAAAGTCTCCAAAGATTTTTTTATTTCAGAGAAATTCCCATTTTAAATAAGTGGCCGTCCCGGAAAAAAAATGTCGCCTGTCAATGACGCAATATCCGCGCTATCCTCGGTTTCCGTTCATACTGCTAATAGCCATGACGTAACCCTGGCGACTGACGTGGACAACTGCGTAGTGCGTAACGTTTAGCGGCACGCAGTTCTTGTTTCTTTCAAACATAGACCATGGCAATCAGACTTTGGGACAAACGAGAACTAAAATGAGGATCAATATCAGCGTGGCATTTTTGAGATGCCGAGAGCTCCACGTCCGCGACTAACTTGGACTTGACAGAGCTTCACGAGTCACGACTTGACAGCTTTATTAGACAGGTGAGCAAATGTACATCAATGTTGATCTAGCTTAACAAATCAATGTTGATCTAGCTTACTGCTAGTTTCGTATAGCAAACGAACTAACACGTAGTATAACATTATAACTTTCAACACACATTTAAATGCCGTTTAGTGTGATAGTGTAACATTAGAAGCGCTGCGTTACCTCACAAGTTTAATTCGTCTAATAAACTGACCTGTGTGAGTAATCCAGCACTTGCGGGTTTCGGTAGAATTAAATGTCCTTATTCCTTTATATCCGCGGGACTCGCGTGTGATATCTGTCTCTTTAGCAATTGCGACCTGCTTTATACCACTGTAATGTTAAAAAACATGAATGTTTGCACTCATCTATAATTATTAGATCCATCAGCTTGACAGGAAGTCCCATCATTTAGCTCATCACTGCGTCATAAACCTACGCCTTTGTTATTGTTGGAAACTGTGCCCTCTTGTGGCGAAAAAAACCTACATATTGTGCCTTTAACCGAAGCCAATTTGGGTGGGTTTCTCCCATCCCCATACAGTGTCACTTCTCTGTATTTGATGGCCCTGACGAGAACGTCGGTCTCCTCGGCTGTGAACTGCTCCTGGTGTGCGCCTGGCAAATCCGCCATTATAATAGCAATCCGCCATGGAACAAGCGCGCCTGCTTTTAAAGTGTATCTGCGATGACGCTCCGATTGGTTTATTTCACGTTAGTACCGCCATTGGATCGATTTAGCAGGCCTTACACACGTTACGCCCAAACCACACCTATGAGTAATGTAGCTACTTCAGACCAACCCATTTTAGGTTTGCGTCGGGTGCAAGAGTCATTTATCTACTATAATAGGTATAATAGCAACAGCGCCCGAGATCCGCCCACAAAGTTACTTCCGTTTCGCGTTTGATACTTGCGTTTCAGATCGTTAAAAAAAGCCCCATTGTGTTTTTCCAGAATACAAATAAGT
This sequence comes from Tiaroga cobitis, assembly GCA_030578255.1. Lineage (NCBI taxonomy): Eukaryota > Metazoa > Chordata > Actinopteri > Cypriniformes > Leuciscidae > Tiaroga > Tiaroga cobitis. The sequence goes on along the minus strand of CM060594.1, from coordinate 34,202,318 downwards.
CTGGTTTACAGTATTGTGGCCTCTCTTAGAAGGTCTTTTATGAAGAGGTTTCATCACTGATAGAAAGAGAGTATAGATTTTATACAAGAGGACAGCACTGAGGCAGATTATATAGTCTGATCAACAGATTGTGGGACATTTGAGAGCTCCTTTACGATCAGTGTTGAATAAACATAACGTCCCCCTGTTACACATGTGCTCAGGGAAAAGCACTGCAGAAATGAAGTCAGTAGACTGAAGTTATGACTCACAGCGTTCAGGAACGATTGAGTCATTTTTGGACATTCCCGGCTGCTTTTTAAATAATTAATGCTTTGTAGTAGTTTCTGAAGGATTGACAAAGAAGTACTCTATCTTCAGTATATTTCAGTCTGACATTCTTTTTAACATTATAGAGAGGTTTTTTTTTATATACCTAGGCTGGTAATTTAACCCTAGTTAGGTAATTTTAGACGTTGTGTGCATCATCCTGAGCTTTGTGATAACAATGCAAGTGATTTGTGTTTACCTGTAGGAGAAACTTGAAAAACAGGCCCTCACAGGAAGCATTTATTACTCTGGAGTCTAGACTATATTTCCCACATGAAATCCTGTGATTTTGATTTGAAGTGGCCCTTGGTCTAATAGATGTGGTTTTGTAAATGCATCGTGAATCCTACTTCAAAATCTTTTATCAGCCATTTTAATAATTTTACTCTGAAACATCAAAATTATGAGTGAAATGCACTGTCAATTCTGCTAGAAAATGTGAGAACTGCTTACATTTTATGCAAAATGATTAATATGACTAAAAGGCAACATTTTTATGTATTTTACTCTGTAACACATCACAAGTATGAGTTAAAAGCAATGTGAAACCCATGCACCTTTACATCTGAGATCTACGTAGATTTTCCCAAGTTTTCCCATTGTTATTTTAGAGTGTGTTCTTTATATTTGAAGTGAATAGTTCTGCTCAGAGTGGTTCGGGTCACACTGTATTTTCAGCCTAACTGAACTATAAACAGCATAAAGCAACAATGCAGTTCGTGAGTTGCCAGACAGGAGCTTGCTGACAATCAGCAACTTCCCAAAGCTCAGGAGAGAAAGAAAGCTTCTGCTGACACTGCAAGAACAAGTGACCCTTTAGCTGTGGATAACCTCACACCACCACTGTTAAATTAAGTTTGCTCATTTATTTAGATAGTAACGCTATGCTTAACCCGGGCAGTGAACTACTAAAATAATGCTGCGCTGCGCTGTGGTTTAGCATTGTATTGCTTCCGAAAACGTCATTTGTTGGTTTTTGAACAGAGCAACAAGTTAACGGCAGACAAACTGCCAACGAAGCATGTTCAATAAGAACAGTTAAACGTTTGTGAGCTTATATATGGCCTATACTGTGCGGCTGTTGGCTAATTATGACTTTTAAAAGACAAATTTGTTTGTTGTGTCATACAGTGTTAACATTGAAATGAAATGCATGCTGTGAAACCAGCTCAGTTTGTTCAGACAGATAATTGAATAAATTTTCTTGGACTCATTGATTCTTCTTCATTTTTGCTCTTGCAAATGAGTCAAAGCAATGTTTTCCATAAACTGTTTGAGTAAACAGGGATTTGATTGGCCCAGAGGTACTTTATGAATTAAAATGCAAAACAAAACAGGATTATTGTCTAGAGAACACACATGAGCTGGTAAACAAACGTTAACCCTTTAAAAACTCCAAAAGTTTTTAGCATAAAGCTGCTGTATCATCTGTTTTTCCACTGTTTTATCTAATTCCCTGTTTAAGGGCTTCAGACTTTGGTGTGAAAAGAGACATTTAATCATGTCCCCTCTCGTTTGGCCTGAAGGCATTCTGTGCTAAAGTAAAGAGCGATTCATTCTTTTCAGTCTCCAATGACAGAGGAGAGCTGTTGAGAGGCCTTCTCTCAGTAGTGTCCTCTCCTTGGATTTACATTAAAAAGATGGATGGGTTTGGCTGCGTTTTGTGTGTCTTATAATAGGCATGTGTGTGTTATAAGTGTGTTGCCATGGACACAGAGTGATCGTTAAATTAACAGCCCGGTTCGGTCTCTTGACTCAGGTCTTCTTCAGAATGAAGGAGCTGTTGAGAAGAACTTGTACTATCAGAGGAAATAATTTTCCCATGTACTCTTTCTGAGAGTGCATTCTCCGGATGGCTTTGAACTATAAAGAGAGAGAGCTTACAAATACAGTACTTAACCTTGCCAATTAAATTGCTTTTAAAAGGGTGATTTGAAAAAAATATATATACAATTTTATGTTTTTCCTGAGGTGAACTTACTATGATAGTTGAGGTTTGTGTTTTGAGTTCTGAAAAGTTTTAAAGGGGTAGCATACTTCACCACTGGCAAAATGGGTTTTTCAAAAAACTTGGCTGTCTATGCAGTAGAAAGTCAAAACATTTAGGAAATTCTGTGCTACCTAACTAGAGAAAACAAAAAAAAGGCTGTAGGAAAACATCAACACCCATAATCCACTGGGCATTTTGCTGTCCAAGGCCACCCCCGCCAGTTTGCTATGGATACGCTTGACCAGAGTCAAATACTGCCTTGCTTTAGTAGGAAATACTTCTTAAGAAACTTTTAGTCATAATAGTGTCGACGTGTTTTGTTTCCGGGTGCAAGAATTCATAAAGTAAATGTTTAGCAGGAGTGAATTACTTTCGGCTTCCATTGAAGGATTCAGCGTGTTGTAGGCAGAGGCTAAAGGATGCAAAGAGACTCTTGTAATTACAGTACCGGTATTCTGACTTTGAACTAGACATATAACAATGTCGTTTAACAATAGAAAAAGCAAACGTTATTTACTATGGTATGGTAACAGACCAAAGGTTTGTTTAAAAGGTAGTTTAAATAGCTAGAAACAAACTCAAACACGAAAAAGACAGTTTGACAACAATGACTTCTGATCTCCCTCCTCGTGAAAGAGAATAATCACTTGTCAACACAAACAACAAGTGAGCCAAACCCACAAAAGGCAGCAGTAGGATGTGGTCAAAACAAACCCATATGAATTAAGTCCTTTTGACTGTATGGTATGGTCTCTGTTCACTTTTTTACAGTAGAAGGCCATTCATATGTAAATTATGTCATTCATTTGCATATATTCTTCTTAATTTATGCTGGGATTATGCTGAGATGAATACTAAAATAGACTGGTTTAGGAAAAGCCTGTGGCAAAATTTCTCTTGCTGAAAGTGAATTTGCATAATGACTCATAGATAATAACTCAAGTTATGTGAATGGCTCTAAAAATAAAATATTTAGATATTTATTTTGACATTTATAGAAAATTGTTGATAAAAAGATTGACTCTGGCTTTTTAGAGCATATGACACATATTCCCCTTAGTTTGTTTATCGTTTTTGCCCATCCAGGGTGGTCTTCGTCCAATAAAGAAGCCATTAGCCAAGTTGATCCAGAAAAGAGGCCTCAGAAACCCTGCTGCCCTAGATTTAGATTCATCATTTAGGACAGAAGGACAGATGCATGTGCCTTTAGTCCTTCATCCAGCCAATCAGAGAGTGATTAGATCAGATTACCTGTGCTGTATATCTCCTCCATCTCTATTGATTCTGAATGAATGTATGAGTCAGCACAGTATCTAAATCAGTTTTTTTTTCTGTTCTGTGAGACCCAATGTTTCCCAAAGCATCCTACTGAGCTATTTTAAAGTCTACTTATGCCAAAGGGCCAGGGCTACAAGCCACCATTTAAAATAGTTAAAAACTATTCATATGCTGCAGTCTATCTCATGAATTCCCCCCAATAATCGGAGAGTTATTATGAAAATATATGTAAAAATGAAGAGATGTAAGTGAATTTTTTATTAGGTTGTCTTGATTCAGTTCATTTTACCAGAGTGTTAATAGCCTGATTTCGGGAACAACATCTTTTGGTTAATTCATTCATACATAAATCATGAATTATTGCCAGAGAAAAAGTGTTGAACATTAAATGATTAGATACAATGTTGTTTGTGCTATGCAAATTTGTAATTCAGACAAGACTATACACGACTGCACATCTCTACCATATGACAACACAGACTTTGTTTCTATGGCCCTGTTTACAGTTGGTATTAAGATAGTTAAATTTTGGTCGATCAGATTACAAGTGGACGACGCTAAATACAGGTGTAAACGGGGTCTGCGATGTTGAACAACTTCACCCTTTCACTTTTCATGAAGTCTCACTAATCATATTGGTCTGAGTTGAGCTTGTTGAGCTACGCTTCCAGAAGCCGTCGAAAATGATCGGACTGCTTTCATAGTATAAACGCTCATGTGGTCAAATGCATTCTAGCAACCACAAAACATTATGGGTAGCGCACTAGCCAGACGGGATTTCAACTTTGTCTCCTGAAGACTCAAGTTTGTTTTGAAGACGAAAAACATACCAAGCACAATGTTTTCTCACTATTCCTGATTTCTAACATGCACTGACTGCGTTCGGTGTGGTCCGATCAACGGACACATCTTAATACCTGGTATAAATGGTATAATACTCTCATTTTAAAAGGCACAGATGACATTGCTTACTTTTTTTTTCACCAATTCTTATGTTTGAGAATAGCTAAAGGTCAAGCTGATTGCATGGCAACAGGAAATGTGATTGACAGTTTCCATTTAAGACATTGTCACTGTCACTCTCTCCACTGCAATTGACCGGTTCAGGTTTTTCCAAAGGGCGCTTGCCTTGAGCACATACTGTCACCATAGCAGCCATCAGACATGCTGTGCACATTGTCTGAAATACTGAAAATGTGATAAATCTAGGGAGTCTTGCCTTTTTCTTCAGCCAAACAAAGTGCTAAAGGCCTTTTAGTTTCTTTATTCACTTCTGTCATTTTTTTTTTGACTGTATTCAGTGAGCACTGGTTGCATTTTTAAATACTTTCCTATCCACACTTTTTTGTTTTGTTTTGTTTTGTTTTGGGTCATGACCCACCACACTTGATAACAATAAATAACAATAGATTTGTAAATAAAATTCGATTTCTCATATGGCATCTTAAACTGTTTTTGGCCTTTTAGATCATGAATTACTATAAATTAATTAAGTTAATATTTTTTATTTTTCTATCCATATTTTTTTTCTAATGTCACTAGCCCAGGGGTAGGCAAGTTCAGGCCTAGAGAGCCGCTGTCCTGCAGAATTTAGTTCCAACCCTAATCAAACACACCTGAACAAGCTAATCAATGTCTTCAGGATTACTAAGGCTATAGGCAGGAGAGGTTTTTTTCAGTGTTGGAGTCAAACTCTGCAGGACAGCGGCTCTCTACCGAACTTGCCTACCCCTGCACTAGCCTAAATGAGTCTGTTAAATCAGGGTCTCCTAAAGACTAGTCTTAACCTGAAAAGCATTACATTTTAAAACATATTTTAATCCGTGTCCAAGCAACTGGCCTCTATTGTAGATTTATCACCACAAGTGTATCTAGGTAACCAGTCCTGAATCACAGAGAAATGTGATATAGATAGATTCCAGATTGTGGCATAACTGATGCTCACGGTGCATGTGATATCCAGAAGAACCTGTCTCTGACTTGAATGTCTGAAACCTTCACCTTGATATAATTTTTTTGCTCTACAGAATCATGCGCTCTCTCTCTCTCTCTCTCTCTCTCTCTCTCTCTCTCTCTCTCTCTCTCTCTCTCTCTCTCTCTCTCTCTCTCTCTCTCTCTCTCTCTCTCTCTCTCTCTCTCTCTCTCTCTCTCTCTCTCTCTCTCTTGCTGTATGACTCCGTCAAGGTTTCTGAGCTCATGAATTATGCAAAGCAGAGCCCATTTCCCTGACACAGCCTGCTACACAGCAGAATCACTCAGATAGCACTCTCTCTACCTATCGGCAGGATCGACCAATGCTAGTTCACTTCTCTGACTCATTTTACTCCTCCATCCTCACTGAAAACGTTTTACTTGGGTTTATATCGCAAAAACATTGCAGTCACTCATCCACCATAATCATGATGTGTTTCACATGTGTTTGTTTGTGTTTGTGGCATGTTTATGCCACGTTAAAGGGTTGGGAAACACATCATTGATTGTTATAGCTAGTAAGTGTCTCAATCAATTTTGTTTTGTTTAGATTGTAAATGTACATTTTTATTTTCCTATCCACACATTTTATTTTATTTTATTTTGGGTTTTGTTTTGTTTTCTAAAGAGCATTATACTTTTAAACCACATTCTACTTTTAACCATCTGAAAGAATGTGCTTCACAAATTTCTATTCAGTGCATGCAGAAAGCAGAACGATAAAACAAAAGGATTTCTGGAGCAGGAAAGGTATTTGTCCTGTTTTGGGGGGTGGGGGGTGGGGGTCTCTTTACCCACCTCTGAGGAACCAGACAGCAGGCTGTGTAATTTTGTGCTTCAGCCATGTGTATTGACATCCATATGCCAGTGCTGAGGGTGTGCTGCCATCACAGCGTCCCAGTCTCTTCCAGCTGAGTGCCCTCACATGTCTCTGTGTATGTCAGGACGATCGGAGTCCACGCGAGCTGTCTGTCTCCAGCATGGATTCCCTAATAAAGATTTTGCCATCTGTTTGTGCTTTTAGTAGCATAACAAGGTCATTGTTTTTATATCTATTTTCTCTTTCAGAGTCGCTGGCTAGTCTTGGATGCCCCTATACTGTATGTTTGGATGGTCACATTGAGTGCGAATCACAAGGCCCAGTTGCTTTGACCTGGAGGGGAAGGATTTTCATGTAACGCACCCTGCCATGGATAGGAAGAGGAGTTGCATGCTCTGTGAAGGAGCTGTTATGCTGCTGCTGCTGCTGGGTCACATGACCACTGGATTAGAAGTGCCTCTTGATCGTGAGTATTGCGCAGTGACCAAAATTTAATCTGATGTGATGTACAAATGTAATAATTCCCACTAATATAGATTTAATTTGACATCTGTGCACAAAAAAGCTGCCCAGCCTATTTTAAAATTAGTTCACTAAGTCAAGATGTGCCATTGACATGAAGATCTTCTGTCATGGATCTTTTTAGACATTTTTAGACAAGATTAGAAATAAGATTAATGGAGTCATGACATGAGAATTCAAATTCACCATTAAAAGATCCTGTAAATTTCATAGCTTAAAACGTCCTACTCATTATAAACAAAGTACAGCTCCAAAAACAGCTTGTTTGAATATTGTGTGATGTCACGTGGTCAAATGCATTTGCATATGACTGCCTCCAGAGCAAGACATTGATGAATAGTTATACATCATGTAATCATAGACCAGACTTGCATTCAGTTGTTTAACAGCTGACATTTGCTTACACTGTATGTGAGCATCGCATCACGTCATGTCAAAAACAAATCAAACCCATTATAATCACTGACACTGTCAACACTGGATACAGTATACATATGTGCATTCAGTTTCTGACATACTCCATGCACTTGAAACTTTCGACAACAGGACAAATGGAAGAGTGAAAGAACGTTCACTTAACATGTCCAGTTTAAATAGCTCTTTTGATTCTCTGTACGGACTTCAGAAGGATCGCAACATCAGAAACAAGTGGATGGTTTATTTTAATGGCGGCCCAGATCGTATGTTTGTTCGGAGCATTTTGTTTTTTAAACGAGGTACATTGTAATGTTGGAGAGTTTGCAAATAAACGTTTTTTGACAGATGAACCGGTTAGCTTTGTTGGATCTGACAGCCGCTGCATAACAAAATGCGACTTCATAAAGCTTTGTCTGTAAATGACGGTTTTATATGCATAATGTTTTCAAAACACTTACACACGTGCAATAGCGACTGGGCGTTGATACTGTTTCCTATGCAATGACGTTCAATCCAATCATAACAGTGGCCGTTTACTGACAAGCCCTTAAGGAGCTGACCATTAAAAACTGATCATTTCAGACAGAGGATCAGAATGAAATGTTTTTTTTTTGCATATACATTAGTTTTTTTGTGCCAAAAACTTTAAAATTATAAGTGAACCTCAAGGAACATATTAAAATAATAATAAATAAATCCATGTCATGACCCCTTTAAAGATTTTCAATCCAGATTCATTCAAGCACACTAAAAAATAGTAAAATACCCCTCATTATAACCATGGAAATGCATCAGAGTGTGTCACTGAGTCCTCGCAGTGTTTCTCTTTTCTCAGCTGCTGCTCTCTAGAGATGCGTTTCACGTTTACATACTGACAGTGTGTTAAGTCAGCATCACTACTGTGTAAGCAGAATATACAAGGACTTTTGAAGAGCATTGGTCACCCTTTCTACCTACATCTTTCTATTTCTATCACTCTGTTGCTGTGATATCAACTACACGAATGCATAAGATACACTACCGTTCAAAAGTTTGGGGTCAGTACGATTTGTCTACGATTTTAGCTTTTTTTTCAGCAAAGATGCATTAAATTGATCAAGAAGTGACAGTAAAGACGTATAATGTTACAAAAGATTGCATAGGTAAAGAGTGAAGCATCTTTTTAATGATAAAGTAGTTTATCGTTACGGATTTCAACTCCATCACATTGTTCAGTACAGAACGTTCCTCATTTTACAATCTTTGGAGTCTTTAATGCATGAACCACTCTTGCCAGGGTGGTAAAGCCAACGAATCATCGACAAACAATCAGCATCCATCCGAACTGCATTAGGAGAATGAAATGGCATGAAAGTTGCATGATGGGTAATGAGTGCCCAACACACCTCCGGAAGTTTCTCTGAGGGAACATAATTTTGTTTGATCTTCTCTTCTCTCCTCTTCTCTTACACTAATTTGAACTCTTTTACTCTCTGCTTATGTATTTCCTGATTCATTTGGACAAAAAAGCTAAAGTTCTGGAGGGATGTAAGTCTGGGCACTTTTGCTGTGAAATTTGTTGTGAATTAGAGTATTTGTTTCTTCCGCTTGAAGTGTTTATGATTTTGATATGCATACTAACGTATTTTTTGTATTAAACATTAAATGATCCAACTATAAAGCTATATGTAAATTATAGCTATGATCTGCCATGCCAACAAGAACTTTCATGAGAGTTTGTGTTGCATGCTGCATGCTCTTTGGTTGTTTGTCTCTCTGGGTTCTGTTACATTGATAATCTAAAGCTGGGCACATTTATATTTTTAGATATTTTCTTGCAGAATCAGTTTCTGCAAAGGTGGTGCATCTGTGCTGGTTTGTCAAGGTGTGTGTGTGTTGTGTGTGTGGGAAATAGAGATGCTTGTCTTCACACTGGTTTCTGTGCTTCAGTGCCTCAGCCTCCCACAATAACTCATCAGTCCCCCAAGGATTACATCATCGACCCTCGGGAGAACATCATTATCCACTGCGAAGCGAAAGGAAAGCCTCATCCCAGGTGGGTGTCACTTTGAATCACCATGGTTACCGCTACTGCAGATTCCACTGCTGTGGACTGATGCCTGATGCTTAACACCTACTAAACTGTTCTTTAAACATTATGCAGGTCTTTAAATGGTGGATATTTTGTCATCGTTTAGTTATTTTTTATTTTATTTATCTGAAGGAAGTATTAGACTGAAAGTCCAAGCTTCTTTTTTCCATACATCCAAAAGCGGATGATGATTTACACTGCCAAACACCTTAAAGGATACAAAAGCATCATCAAATTATCTTTCAGTGACTTTTGTGTGCTGAAATGCAAGTCTTTTGAAGTCATACAGTAGCTTAATGTGAAGAACAGTCTGAAATATAAATGGTTATTTGCAATTATCAGTGAAATTCTGGACACTTTCTCACACTAAGCTATCTTATGGCTTTAGGAAACTTGAAATATTGCACAAAGGTCATATAGACCTCTTTTATAATGCTTTATTTATAATTTTTTCCTTGAGCTTGACAATGTAAATCACTATCAAGTTTTTTTGTATGGAAAAAGGCAGCTTGGACATTCAGCTAAATATCTCCTATTATGTTTCCGGTAAAAAAGAAAATAATAATAAATCTGAAGATCTGTGAGGGTGGAAACTTTTAGAAAAAAATTCTTCATTTTTGGGTGAACTTTTCCTTTACGCAAACAACTTGATTGACAAGTGAGGAACGATTAATGTTGTTATAAATAAAAACATTGATTGTAAAGTCACTGTGTGCATGTTCTCCTAATGGATTTTCTGTTTTCACTCTAGCTTTTCATGGACACGTAACGGCACTCATTTCGATGTGGAAAAGGATTCGAAAGTTATTATGAAGCCCAGCTCAGGCACTCTGGTCATTGACATCACCGGAGAGAAGGCTGAGGCGTACGAGGGCGTGTATCAGTGCATCGCCCGCAACGAGCATGGCTCTGCCGTGTCCAATAACATCGTCATCCGTCAGTCAAGTAAGACAGGCACAGATCAAATTGAAACAGGAATGCTTTTTTAAAAATATTTTTCAGTGTCTCCTATCAGCTTTTTTTTTTTAAATTGAGCCTCCAATTCTGTTTCACAGGGTCCCCCTTGTGGTCAAAAGAGAAAAATGAACCAATCATTGTACAGAGGGGAATGTCTTTAGTACTGCAGTGCAGACCCCCAGCTGGCCTGCCTCCTCCAATCATCTTCTGGATGGATAACAGTAAGACAATATCACTTATATTCACATGCTTTTATGACAATAACACACCACACACGGCTGTCTAGCACATCCTAGTGTAAGCAGCCACTGGGATGTTATTTGGTTATGTTTTCATATACTTTACATGGCAACCCAAGTATGTAAATTCGCTGCTCTGTTTCAGAGGTTTAGCTCGTTGTTATTTCCTGGTCCTTCTTTTATTGGCAAATGGTGTTTAAAATTACTTTAAATGCTTCTATCTGTTCTCATACTACTTGATAAGGGTGGCAAAAGGCCAAAAATCAAATATAAACAACATTTGTCTACTCCGTTTTGTCAGATTTCCAAAGACTTCCCCAAAACAGTCGTGTGTCCCAGGCTTTAAACGGAGACCTATATTTCTCCAATGTGCTCATGGAAGACTCCAGAAACGACTACATCTGCTATGCCCGCTTCCCACACACTCAGACTATCCAACAGAAACAGCCTATCACAGTCAACGTGCTGGACAGTAAGTGTTTTTTGTCACCGATTTCTCTTCCAAACAATGTAAATCAGGTTTTGTCATAGAAGCTACACTGCCTTTTTATGTTGAATTAAGCTTGCACAATATCAGATTTTGCATACTGTATATACAGAATCACAATTATGTTGTTGTAATTATTAGGGCTGTAAATCTATGAAAATATGTAATTAATTATATAATGTGCCAAATCATTTGTCAAATTATTTGCATCTACTGCCCTAAGAAAAACCCTGAAGTGAAGATAATTCCTAGATATTTTATTTTATTTTTATTTTTAGAATTTTATTTTTAAATGCCTCCTCAGTTTTTTCCTGCTTTTTCCAGACCCATAAATGTCAAAACATTGCATGCTCATTATTTTCTGTTGTATTCCAGTTGAAGCTATGAATGACACTGTGTTGGCAGCTTTTTTGAATGGCTCAGATTTTTGGGGTGGTGAGTGCTAGCAGAACTTCTCCAAGTGAACCCAGCCTTCATCCCTCCCATCACTTGTGTTTGTGCCTAACCAGGAATAGCTCATTACCTAATATATCAATAACCAGAAATATAACCCACTTCTGTAGAATCTCAACCCTGACCTCAAACAACCTAATCTCTTTGAAGATCTCACTCTGTACCGCACTTGGCATTAATATTCATTTCATTTCATCTTTTTTTTAATGAAAACTGATTTAGTCAGATTTAACTGACAAAAGGACTGAAGCCAACACTACAGGAGTTGACTATCATGGGAATGACTGGACATTTGAAACAGTTAATTTTGCATTGCTTATTGCAACAAACATTTCCAAGATGACTGTATATGAATGGTAATCAGTCCTTTTTCTGTTTTTAATTGTCTAATTAACATTTAGGCAGTGTCTGCAGTATCTTCTACTGGTCAGTTGTTCACTAAACTTTCTCCTTTCTTTGAATCGAACTGAATAAATGTATCAGTGTTGCATAGTACATTCGATACAACACTATATAAAGTTCTGTAAAATATCTCACGAAAACATTGTTCATTCCTATTATAATTTCATTTGCATCCTTCCATTCTCTTTTAAAGGCCATGCATGTCCATCCAAAAGATGCAATGGAAGGATAAAATTCTTGTCATTCCAATATGAGGTTCACTTGATCAAAGACATCAGGGCGATTAAGTCACAAGGCTTTCAGGGAACTTATCGGAGTATCAAAATGAAAGTGTATTTTCAAACTTTTTCATTATATAGCATTACATTTGATCAGCAATATGCAATTTGTACACCTCCAGTTTTATCTGGCTTGTTCATGTGTGGTTTTACATACCAAAATAGAATCTTTTCCCCTCACATAAGTCCTGGGTAATAACTGGCTGGTTACAAGACTTGTCTTCCTGATTGTGACCAATCCCTGTTCTAGACACTCCATCTGGGGAGAGAGCGCCCACTTTCATGCACCCACCAGGAGCGCACAGTACCACCATGGTCCTGAAAGGAGACACGCTGGAGCTGGAATGCCTCGCTGATGGCCTGTAAGTAACAGGAAGTGGATAAATGGGTATATCTTGGGTCGAAGGTAGCTAATGATTGTATTAAAGGTTTTGCTTAAATGTGACTAACAGTTTCTAACGTTTTTGAGTTTTTTTGTGTTTTTCAGTCCAACGCCAGAAATCTCCTGGACTAAGGTGGTCGGGGACCTGCCAAGCAGTCGTTTTTCATTTCACAGTTTCCAGAAAACTCTGAAGATAACTGAGGTGACAGAAGCGGATGGGGGAGATTATCGCTGTTTAGCCAAGAATCGCCTGGGGAGCAACCATCACACCATCACTGTAGTGGTCAGAGGTCTGTCACAGGACGTCTTTTCATCTGTCACATCTCAAAATCCTGTTTAGTCACATCATTCACTGACCCCTGGACACCATCCTGAACTATTCATGGACTTGAGCTGATTTAAAAGACCCTTTGTGTTTCCTGTTGTTCAGAAAATAGCCCCTGGTTTGCCAGATATCCAAAAATATTTGTTACTTTTTGTTTTATAACAAATGATTGACTAATTCTAATCTGTGGCACAGGAAAATAACATTCTAAATTAAAATGTAAACATTTTGGTAATTTGATTTTGAACTCTCTCCTTCCATCGGCACAGCGGCTCCTTTTTGGATCAGTGCCCCTCAGAACCTCATCCTGGCCCCGAAAGAAAACGGAATGCTCACCTGCCGGGTGGGTGGCAACCCTCAACCCAAGGTCACATGGTCTGTCAACGGAATTCCCATTGAAAGTATGTCACCCACTCACATAACCACTTTCTGTGAGCTTTTGTCAAAAATGTTTAGCTTTTTCAGTATCTAGCTACTATTTTCTACGTGTAACAAAATTGAAAAAGTTCTGATTTATTCTAGTTAATCAGTTTGTTCGTACAGTACTGTCCATGTAAATAAACTCATTCAATAAAACTAAACCTGCGCATTACAGGGTCAAGTTCATCGGTTGCACATTCTTTTTTTAGCTTATTATTTTGTTTAATGCTGCTTTTCACCCCTATTTCTTACATACGTTTTTAATAAAATTTTTCATTTGTATTATATCTGTTAAAGTTTGATGCTTTCACCCTAATTCCTTCTATTATTTTTGTACCAATGAAAAATATTGCTCTGATTAAATAATAAATTAAATCATCTAATATACAGACAAAAAGGTATTTCTCCCTTCAGATGTAGTTAGCTACTTTTTGTTAGTAGCTTGTAGCATAGCTTTTTTTAAAAGAATGGCTTGATTATAGTTTTACTATGATTATAAATGATGATGTTATTTCTTGATAGACTCACATAAGGACCCCAGTCGGAAAATCAAAGATGACGAAATCATCCTCAGTGATGTTCAGACAGGCTCAAGTGCTGTTTACCAGTGCAACGCCTCCAATGAGTACAGTTACCTGCTGGCCAATGCCTTTGTCAGTGTCCTGGGTTAGTTCAATGCAATTCTATTCTATTCTATTCTATGCTATTCTATTCTATAGTTTTTAAATGTTTTGTTGAATATATTCAATTATGTTTCAGCTGAACCTCCAAGGGTGCTGACTCCTCCAAATCATGTGTACTCAGTCATCACTAACAGAAGGGCTCTATTAGACTGTGCTTCGTTTGGCTCGCCCCTCCCAAAGATCACATGGTGAGTTTTTATTTTTATTTTTTAATTTAGCATTCATTTTCATTCTTTTTAGGGTTGTCTTTAATGTCCAGAAAAGTGTTTACTGTGAGTTAATGCTGCATGCTGATTATGTCTCTGTGATCCCCAGGTTTAAAGACAGTCAGAGCATACTGGATGGCGACTCGTACATCATTCATAAAAACGGTACCTTAGAGATCAGTGTCGCTCAGTCACTAAATGGCGGCAAATACACCTGCATGGCCTCAAACAATCTTGGAAACAAAGAGAATCACATTTACCTGGAAGTGAAAGGTGAGTGAAAGCTAAATTGAATTTGTCCAGCTTAAATCAGCGCATTTGTAATATGTTGAATGAAGGAAGGAATAATAGACTAGACTAAAGGAAGTAGTAAGATGTGAAATGTTGTTTCTCTCTTTCCACAGAGCCTACACAGATCCTCAAACAGCCTGGGTATAAAGTTGTCCAAAGAAACAGCATGGCTGTGTTTGAGTGTAAGGTCAAACATGACCCCACTCTCTTCCCCTCCATGATATGGCTCAAAGACAACGAAGAGCTTCCAGACGATACTCGGTACGACCTGCAATCAGTGCTGCAAATGTTGTTTAATATAAGCACCATATAAAGCCGAGGTCAGCATCTTAAGTGCTGCACACGATAAGAGCAAGGGAGATTATTTTTTTTTTATATATTTTATTATTATATCTTATATCTTTTTTGCCACTTCAGTTTCTATAGCATTAACAGTTTACACTTTCTTGCCAGTTTATTTGGTACTCCTTGCTAGCACACCTTGGTTGGACCCCATTTTGCCTTCAGAACTACCTTAATTCTTCATGGCATAGATTTAACAAGATGCTGGAAACATTCCTCTGAGATTTTGGCCCATATTGACATGATAATATAATATAATGTACCTATAATGTAAAGCATAATTTAGTTTGGGAAAAGTGAAAACCTTATACGTTCTGAAAGTTGTGTTTAAATGCTTTGAAAGGTGGCATGCATCTGCTAGTTTTTGACTTACAGGTGTGTATGTGTGTAGATTTGAGGTGGGCTCTGATAGTCTGACTATACATGACGTGACAGAGGAGGATGAGGGCACCTACACCTGCATCAGAAACACCACCTTGGACCAAGATTCAGCCAGAGCCACACTCACAGTTGTCGGTACGCTCAGTTTATGCATCACTTTTAAAAACTGTACAATATACAATTTGGCTTCCTTTTGTTAATACAGATTATATGGGTGCTGTTGAAGAGTTGAAATTGTATTTTTTTGTATAATTAACTTTTGACTTCCTCAAAACTGCTTTCCTTATCAGAGGCCACACCAACACCATCTATAGTACTGGGTAAAGCTAACTTCTTTTAACTTTCCAAACAGGTCCCAAACCCATTTTACACATTTGTATAATTATTATTTTTTTGGTTTATTTGTTTATCCCTCTTCATCTCCCTAATATGTGCTTATGAATGTGTTTTGTGGATTTTGCCCATTAATAAATAAACTGTTCAAGACAAATTAGATTTTTGAGGCAGCTCACTAAACTTACAATAAAGACTTTTATGGTTTCAGCTTTACCTACAAACTCTCATGGCAATTTATGACTATTTTACATTTTCACAAATTAGTGCTGAATTTGTATACATACCCACTGTGTCCCACTGAGGGTTTGGTTTAGGGGTGGACCTTCATGATTCTTATGACTCAAATCTTACAAATTCTTATGAATTTGCCAAAATGTAAAATACTTTTATTTTTCTCATGAGATCTGTTTGGCTGTGCCTTGTAATCATGCCTTTAACAGAATGTGAGATTTCAGACTGTGGCATTTTTTTTTAAGTTTTGTGGTCATTTTTTGTTATTTTATTTTGGCTTGTGTTGCATGTTTCTAATGTCTGGTGCACTTCAGCTGGATCGAGTTTTGTGTCTCATAATATCTGTTTTTCAGAGAAACCGGACCCGCCCACAGACCTGGAGCTGACGGACCAGCGAGAGCGCAGTGTTCGGCTTACATGGACCCCTGGCGATGAACACAATAGCCCTATTAAATGTGAGTTAAAAACTGAACTTTGTTTGATTCCTTGTGTCAAATCAAATAGAGATGCATATATTACATCAACAGCTTCTGATCCATTTTTCCCTGGTTAGTGTTCCTGATCCAATATGAAGATTCGCTCCACGAGCCTGGAGTATGGCACAATATGACCAGCGTCCCTGGAACCATCACCACAGCCCAACTGGACCTGTCCCCATATGTTTATTACTCTTTCAGGGTTCTGGCACTCAATGGCGTGAATCTGAGTGAACCCAGCGCGCCGTCCAGTCAGTACCGGACCAACCCTGCACGTGAGTGACCTTATTAGGAAGGAGATTGCTTTAAAATATTTAAACTTCCTTATATATATATCGCTCAAAGTCTGATTATGATCCTCACAGAGCCTGACATGAATCCATCAGACGTTGAAGTCATTGGAACGTCACCTGACAGTATGACAATAACTTGGACGGTAAAACTCTTTTGATGTGATTTGATTCAATACAGTACCTACTAATTTATCTTTTTTTTAAATAGTTTCTAGTTTATAATGACTCGTAAAAGTATTTGGACGCTATTAAATATGTAGTTGAATAGCTGATAAAATGTAAAAGCGTTTGGTAAACCTGGTTTTCTTTTTAACGTCTGGTGAGCAGGAGCTGACGGGGCTGGAGTCGAACGGTCCAGGCCTAAAATACAAGGTTAGCTGGAGTATGAAAGATGCGGATCGCTGGACTTCATTCGATCTGGCCAATGTCTCGCAATACATAGTGACAGGAACGCCCACTTTTGCACTCTATGAAGTCACCGTACAGGCGGTCAATGACTACGGGTCTGGCCCCACCCCAGAGGTGGTGCTTGGATACTCAGGAGAGGACTGTGAGTGAGCTTCAGAAAGCACTCAAATTTATTTCCATTCATATTGTTTTAATTATTATGTAATATATTATTATATAATATGTAATGACACATTATTTTGTATAACATTTCTATTTACAAAACGTAAATATATAATGTTCTGTCATGACATCTCTCGGAGAGATTGGCATGGTAATGGTGATGGATATGCCAATGTTACTGTATTTGCTCTTGGCAGAATAGATCTGCTACACTGCTGCAGAGCAAGTACCGAGACTTACTACTGCCAATACATTCACTGACATTGCTGTGAGCATTAAAGACATGCTGCTGCTGCACATGTAATATACATGAAACAACCCCCGTAGCAGATCTATAGGTGGAGCTGGGGAAGGTGGAGGGTTTCTGAAAGCGAGCTGCAGACTCTTAATGGCAACACTACTGGTATTTGCAACAGCAACCAATCAGCTGCGCTATGTAGATGACGATGCGATCGCTACCAAATGAGTTAAGAAACTGTCAGCCTGCGCCATCTAGAGTTTCATGCCCAAACTTGCCATTTATATATTATATTATATCATATCATATCATATCATATCATTTATCATATCATATCATATCATATCATATCATATCATATCATATCAATCATATCATATCATATCATATCATATCATATCATATCATATCATATCATATCATATCATATCATATCATATTATATTATTATGCAATGCTATTCTAATGTGGGCCAAAATCAATGAGAGTGTATACATGTATACAGTCCCAGAATGCACTGCGACAACATCACTGAAAGTTTACATCAGAGATGGTGGACAGAGTCTGGAAAATGTTGATTACTGAGAAGTAGTTCCATTCCAAATTTTAATAAAAAAAAAACGCATTCAATATTTGTATGTACAGCATGTCTTTTGTCATCTCAGCACCAACTGTGGCCCCAGAGAATGTACAAGTTTCAGTTCAGAATGGGACAGTTGCTGAAGTTCGCTGGGACGCTGTTCCTCTTTCAACAGTCCAAGGTCGACTGAAGGGGTATAAGGTACTTACTGAACACTTAAAATACATTTACGTTAAATATTCTATACCAGTTATGGTCATCTACCTAAATATGTTGACATTTGAGCTGCAAACAGTCTAATGTGTTGTACATTTTGTAGGTGAGTTATTGGAAGATGAGAAGCTTACATAAGCAAGACTTTGAGCATGAAAGGCCACAGGTGCTCATCTTCAACGGGAACGAGACAGAGGTTCGTCTGCCCGGCCTTAATCCATACAGCCAGTATGCCCTCAACATTAGAGCCTTCAATGGGAAAGGAGACGGACCCACCAGCTCCGATCAGCAATTTGAAACACCAGAGGGAGGTACAGTAGTGTGTACTTACTTTTACTATATACTATACGTACTCATTTGTCAAAGTATGGAATATTATTGTCATTTAAATGAGTGTAAATTATATAAATTGTGTTTTTTTTAGTTCCCGGGCCTCCTAAACATTTAAAAGTCCGAAATCTGAACCTGGACTCACTGATTCTGGAATGGGCACCACCTCTGGAAGATAACGGCCACCTGATTGGATACTTGCTCAAATACCAGTCTAGTAGGTTTAAAATCACAGAATGTTGGATGGGAATCTGTTGCTGATTTATGAAAAGATACAGATTGCTTATACTTTTCAACCTTTCTGTTTTAACTCTCTGCTTGTAGTCAATACAACTGATGAACTTGGGCCTCTCAAAGAGTTGCTTCTACTAGCAAATGAGACCAGCATCACTCTGGACAACCTCAAGTACAGCACGCGGTACAAGTTCTATCTGAATGCCATGACTGTCAAGGGCTCTGGCCCCACTGTCACAGAAGAGGCTGTCACGATCATGGACGAAGGTGAGGACTAGCTTTGTAAATGATTCTACAATATAATATTTTCAGCATTTGATGCAAGGATCCAGATGCAGTATTTTATTCTCATCGGTGGCTTCGTATAAATTGCAAGCAGAATAAAACGTATACAAAGGTTTGTTTCAACTGAGGAATCCAGTCCTCAGATTCCTGAATCTGAGTGATCTTGTTGTCATTCCATGTTCCATGACTACAGTGTTAATACTTTCAGTACTTTTAGGGTTGTATATGAATAGATTTAATACACAAACTTAACACCTAGCCTTATTTATTTATTTGTTTGTTTGTTTGTTTGCAAGGCAATATTAGCCACTTTTTTAAATGCTATTCACTTTAGTCTGTGATCATGTTCTTTATCAGTATTTTTTGCCTTATTTTAAGCATACAGCTTAGCTAAATTTATAATAGTTGTATTAATTTTTTAGCCACTTTGATAAGAAAAACAAACTGAATTCTTGCTTCCAATATATTATGCCAATATCTGTTTTGTTTGAAAAATATTTAGATTACCACTGGAAAGGAAGACAAAATGCGGATTAAGTTTAATTTATTAAACTGATTAAACATAAATTAAACACATTTTTAATATATATATATATATATATATATATATATATATATATATATATATATATATATATATATTTGTTCTGTGAACAAAAAATCGAACAAAAAATCTTGCCTGTTTGGTTCCATGATTAAAACTACTTTGTTTTGGGGTTTGTTTGAATTGAATAAAAATGTACCTTTCAACAGCATCATGTTTTGTGATTTACACTTTTGGAAACTCATTGGACCAAATGATTGGTCGTCAGGTGACCACTACTTACATCCACTCTACTTTTGTCTTCTTTTGTCTCTGTCTCTCTCTTTTCTTTGAAGCGTTAATTCGGCATCCCGCAGTAAAGGCGGGTAAAGGTAACACCAGTATCAGGCTGATGAGAATGCATGCTGGTCAAGCATCAGCTATGAGACTAGAAAGCCACTGTAGCACTGAAAGGAGATAGATACATATGCATGAACTTCCTCAGGCCAAAAAGCTTTACACCTGACCTGGCCTGCTCCATATGTCATGGAGAGTCATGTTACCAAGAAATGCAAATTCCATCCCACTGCTTTCATTAGGGCTTAGCTAGAACATGTGTTGTTAAAGGAATAGTTCACTCAAAAATAAATGCTGTAGTTTTAAAACTTGAACACCTGTTTTTCTTCCTGTGGAACACAAAAGGATAATTTTTGATGAATCTTCATGAAGCTCTTTTCCATATGACAACAGTTGTACAGAATTGTGGAAGTCTGTGAAGCTCAAAAAAAAAAAAAAAAAAAAAAAATATATATATATATGTAATTGTTATTCACTCATCTTTCCGCCCAGTGAACTGTTGTGACTGAATCAGTCAGTGAGTCCGGTGAACTCGAGAACCGGATCAGTGAATCAATCATTCTTCTGAGTCACTTCTTTTCAATTATGATGAAGTTCACAAATTGGACTAAATGAATAGTTCATGAATTGAAATGATTCATAAATTGAACTGAATCATCTTATTGACTCGGTTGTTAGCAACTCACTGTATGGGATGATTGTCAGTGAATACTGACTTAAATTTGGGTCCTTTCATCACAGCAAATCTACAGTATCGTATCACTTTTCACAATTTTCATAATAGAAAATTATTTTAAAATCAAAGGCTGAGGAAAAAATGCCATAAGTTTCATTTTGGGCTGAACTATCCCTTTAACTAGTTTAGACAAGGACTTTAGATGTTTTTCAGTATAGAGTAATGTTTGAACGTATGATGATGAGACAAACCCAAATCTGGCTGCCTTGATCTCAGGGTCCTCTCTGCAGTTCTCATTGCACCAGTAAACTGCACGCTCCTGCATGCTGTTAACTCAGATCTGCATTTCTCTTTCGCTGCCTTGTTTTCTCTCTCTCTAATGTTTTGTTTCATGTTGTGTGTTTCACTATTCTCTGTATTCTTCCAGGATCAGCCCCCCCTTCTCCACCACCAACCCCCTCTGTCACTCAATCTTTGCAGCCCCCGTTTCACAAGGGTACAAACACTCCTGTCCCGTCACCTTCTCGCGTTCCTCGATTGTTATGCTTGTATGATACTGCGTTGAACAGGAAACTGTTGACAATATACTGTTTAATACCTCACAAGGTGTCGGATACAGTTTCACTCATGATCTATAATAAAAAGGAAAGTGATGACAGTTATCCCTTTGACTAGTGTAGATTCAAAAGTTTGGGGTCTGCATTTTATTTATTTATTTATTTATTCTGTCAAGGACATATATTAATCAAAAGTGGCAGTTATTAAAACATTCAAATGGAAACGTTATTTTAAATTGTAATCATATTTCAGCAACATTACTTTCAAAAATCTTTCAAAAACAAAATAAAAAATCTCACCAACCCCAAACTTTTGAACGATTGTGCGAGTAATTGAAAAAAATGATGTCTAGTAGCCCCAAAAAGAACACTTAAAATGTGAATTGTATTGTATTAGATATCAAAACTAGTGGCATATAAGCAAGTTATGCTAAAGATTAGATCAGAACTACCTTCTATATTAAGTCCACACACTTTTTTGGGGCCGCAAGACATTGAAATATATAGGAATTTTGTGGCAACTTCTTCATAATCTCTAAATTCTTACATAAATTGTACTTTTCCTTGTTTGATCAGTGCCACCTGCTGCTCGGATGTTTGGGAGTGTGAACTCCTCGGTGGAGGAGGGCCATGCTGTAATAAGCTGGGAAAACTCATTGCCAGATAGAAATGTTTATGTGGAATATGTTGTTGCTAACAGTAAGACTTTCCTCCTTAAAATTTCACTACTGCAGTGCGTTTCTATAGCCTTAGTATAATTCATAGTCAAAGTTCATAGATCGAGTTATTTTCTACTATTTATTGTCTAATATCAGAATAAACATTGTTTTGATAGATTCCTGCACTTTTATTAACTCAACATTTTATTATGCTTTAAAACAACATAAATAAATAAAAATAAAGAAATAAAGAAACTTTTTTTTTTCTGATTATAATTACAAGTGACTTAGAGTAGTTGACCCAAAAATAAAAATTCTGTCATTATTTACTCACCCTCAAGTTGTTCCAAACCTGTCTGAATTTCTGTCTTCTGCTGAACACAAAAGAAGACATTTCGGAGAATGTTGGAAACCAAGCAGTTGATGGGCCCCATTGACTTCCATAGTAATTCTTTCTATACCATGGAAGTCAATGAGGTCCATCAACTGTTTGGTTACCCATATTCTTCAAAATATCTTTTGTGTTCAGCAGAAGTAAGAAATTCATATAGGTTTGGAACAACTTGAGGGTGAGTAAATGATGACAGAACATGATTTTGAACGAATTCTTTAAAGAACAAATTCTACTGTAACATTCAATGAATTAAATACACTTTTTTTGGAGTAATTGGTTTTGCAATAATGTCTCTCCTGCCGTCGGTCCTTCTCTCCAGGTAATGAACCCTGGAAAACAGAGTTTGTAAATGGCACTCGGACATATCAGATTAGAGGACTAAAGGCGGGGATGTCTTATAGTGTTCGCTTGGTAGCCAAAGACCACTCAGACGCAACCGTCCACAGTACAGAGGCTCTGGTGATTACAGTTCCAGGTGAGGAGAGCATGTCTGTAGACCGCCAGAATCCACCTCACCTGTCACTTACCCGTGAAGCCCCGCCCAGTCTCAGTTCCAGACATCACCTGTAGTTTTGGTTTGAATATTAACAAATTACACATGCTAGTTTAAGTCCAGGCAGGTTTATGGAAAGTAGATGCATGCCTGAATTTTCTTCCTTTTCTTCCTTCCTTCTTTCTTTGTTTTTCCTTCCTTTTTTTTTTACATCCTACAGAGGTCTTCAGAGGATTTTAAATGCACAATGCACTTCCTCAAATCCATGGTGGTCATTTTTTGTTAGCATCATACAAATGAGACTTCTGATTTTGTTGCTGTGATTTAGATGTTCAACCCATGTTCATTTCTCTTTTACTGTTGATAACACTATCAACAGTATTTGTACAACAGGGGGGGGGGGGGGGGGATGACATTTGAGAGATAAATTAACCATAACATTTCAAAAGAAAGAAAACTGAGAATTGGTTCATTTTGTATCTGCTTCCTGTCTCTTTTGTGTGTGCATGCGCAGCCATGACCAGCAAGCAGGTTGACATTGCCACGCAGGGATGGTTTATCGGGCTGATGTGTGCCATTGCTTTACTGATCCTGGTGCTCCTCATCGTTTGCTTCATAAAGAGGAACAAAGGAGGCAAATATCCGGGTAAGTGAATGTACAAAATTGATGTGAGATATTTAAGCGCATCCATGTGGTACAAATGCTGAATCTACAGCCTCTTAGACCACTAATACGCGACAAGATTCTAGTGACAAATATGCAAATTTCTGGCTCCCCCATAGTGAACTATTTTGAACGAAAATCCAAACTTTAATGCCATGCAACTTGCTGATTTTCCAATCACATAGTGAAAGAAAAAGAAGATGCACATCAAGACCCAGAGATCCAGCCCATGAAAGAGGACGATGGGACATTTGGGGAGTATAGGTGAGGAGAACTACTACAGTTATCTATATCAGACAGAAATCATAAGAACTAAATGTTCAAATTGCACTGGTGATTTTGTTGTGGTTTCACGACTCATTGAAAGCAAACTTACTTCTCTTGCTCAGGGATTCAGACTGTAATTTTTTCATTCCTCTGAGATGAATGTAAACATCTGTGGCCCCTCCACAAACAACTTGAGGAAAGCAGGAGCAACCCTTTTTATACATTATAACAATCCTTAACCAAAGCTGTGTACTATATGACTGTTTAAAATGATTTTACACCTTTTTATTTAAATTCTTCATTTTACATTTTAATTTATTTAGCTCATTTTAAATGTCAAATCAATTGCCTTCCTGATTTACATTAATGCTGGATTTATTGCTGTGATTTTGTTTTATGTCATCATTAATATGTATTGTCATTGATATTTATTATTCTTTTTTATTTATTATATTGTATTTGTGTGAATTTTTAGTAATATGTCTGGTTATATTGTCATATTGCTTTTGCAATGCAGTAGATATGATTGGAACTGACTGATGAATTGGTTTTAGCTTACAGTAACTAATTCAGGACATAAATTCAAATATTTGAAATAAATTATATATTAAATGTTAATGAATAAATATGAAATAATTAAATTATATATAATTGACCCTTAAATCATTAAAATTCAATTTCAGCTTCTGAATGTGCCAAATCAGAATTGCAATTGAAGTAATCAGTCATGTTTGTTTTTTGTCTTTGTATTAACATTCCATGTCCCGTTCATGAAGTCCATCATTTGTTGTGTATAATGTCACTGCATACGTTCGTCTTTATTGCAAAGTAATAACCTCATTGTCAAACATGTCAGTCTGTCTCATTTGTTCCTCTTGTGTGTTTTGATATTGGGGGGAGTTCAGGTCTTTAGAAAGGTAAGAGGGGCTTTGCAAATCTCGCATGCATATATTCCCCCATTATTCATCTCTTAGTTACAGTAGATCATTAAACGAATAGCTGTAAATCTCATGGACAAGCCAAATTTAACCTTTACAAAAATGTTAAGTCTGAAAAAAAAAGTGCATAGTTATTTGTATTGTTTGATTGCTTATTGTGATTTTATTTTAATTATATTATTATTTTACTGCATTTGTTTAGAAATCCTCAATGGTCATTTTCTGTTTGTTTTGAGAGAAGTGGTTTATGCATTATGATGAATGTGCCTTAACTTACCCTTTCAAATGCACGTTATGACCAGTTATTACCATCTACTACCTCCCGGATGTAGGAGAGACGCATTAATGGACTGTCGTGAAAATACCTGCACTAAACAGCATGTTGGAAATGGACAATCTCCAATATCTTGTTTTAAATTGTGCTGTTTGTAATATCCTCCCCTCCCCCTTGTTTCTACTCTTTACATCAGTGATACGGAGGATCACAAGCCCCTGAAGGGCAGCCGGACCCCATCCAATGGCACGGTCAAGAAGGACGACAGTGACGACAGCCTGGTAGATTACGGCGAGGGAGGAGACGGCCAGTTCAACGAGGACGGCTCATTCATCGGACAGTACAGCGGGAAGAAGGAAAAAGACACGGCGGAGGGCAACGAGAGTTCGGAGGCTCCTTCCCCGGTCAATGCCATGAACTCCTTTGTGTGACTACCTGGATACGCCTCATGACCTTTGACCCATGCAAAGCCCCTCCCCCATAGTCACACCATCTTATGGAGAACATTCTCTATTGCACTGTGACCCCCTGACATCACACAGAAAAATAAATAAAACAAACTCCCCTAATGTAAGACAGTGAGCAATTATGCAAGATGCAAGCAGAGGGCCAGTCCTAGCTTCACCGCGATTGGTCAGAGTGAACATCACATGACTTTAAGACGTAATAAGCATATTATCTTATGGCAAGCATACATATATATATTAATATATGTGTATAGGAATATATAAATTGACATATATAAGAAACTATTTTATTAACAAGGCCCTATTTACTGTCAGATGGCATTATATCACACCATCTTGTACCCTGGACACGCATGGAATCAGCTATTGACATCATGCCTTCTGCGAATTAGCATTAAGGTGTGGTCACATTTACTGTTGTTCACTGAATTTTCACAGGTGAAAACCAGTCATTTCACTAGGAATTTGGGAATTTTGCGCAAGGGAGGAGGATTTCGCCACATATTAACAATATTCAATGGACCTTTTTGCATGTGAAATTTCGCCAAAATTTCGCTAATGTGACCGCACCTTTAGCCAGCTTTGTGGACACAGTGAACCTCGTCTGACTGTATTGATACCACTTTTGCTTCACAGCTAATGCCTGTTACGTTCTGTCGTCAGTGTTAAAATCGGTATAATGCACATTTCAGGCACCAATGCCTTTGTGGGCATTGATGTGAAGTATGTAATACGTGTAAAAGCTGTTCTTAGGCGTCTTTTTGGCAGACAGATGTTTCGAATAAACGAAAAAATCACAGCATTTAAAAACTGGTTATCAGGGATGAGGTAGCATGTTTTTGACACACAAGCACGCAGACGTGGTTTTGTCCTTTTTCAGTTCTTT
Source organism: Tiaroga cobitis (assembly GCA_030578255.1). Classification (NCBI taxonomy): domain Eukaryota; kingdom Metazoa; phylum Chordata; class Actinopteri; order Cypriniformes; family Leuciscidae; genus Tiaroga; species Tiaroga cobitis. Next base: position 34,176,153 of record CM060594.1, on the reverse strand, counting down.
TGTGGTTCATTTTGCACCCTTATATTTATTCACAGCGAACCTCTTTCGATGTTTTATCCCTGAAGAAAAGTCAGTGACCGACTTAAGGAGTTACGGTTCACTTCACCCAGGACGGTTTTTGTGAAGGAAAGCTCCCCAGTCAGCCATGTAGCCACCCGTAGCCCCGCGTTGGGCGCCAGAATTCACACCGCCCTTGGTGTGGTTATACAGTATGGGATGCAACGAAGGCCCCTCAGCACGGTTCCTTAGTGCCTTGGTAGAAAACATTATTCTGTAATCAAAAAACGAGTCCCTCTCATCGCTTTGAGTCCTTTTATATCAGTACTGCAAGGGATACCGAAGTCCAGGGCTGACTGAAGACCGCAAGACTTCAGGAAATGATGTCACATACTCAGCTGCCACAGAAATCACCTCAAATTGGGGTGAGGGGCATCTCATTCCCCTTATTGACAGCTAAAAATACTGCCACTTTTCTGTAATGAGTGAACTGCTGTTGATTGGTCAGATCTGACACATTGATGGCAACTCATAAAGGCGATGGAAACATCTGACTGTGGTATTTACAGTAGCCTGTCCTTGGAAAAATCTCAACATATGCGACACCAGTAAGCAGAAATACACACATTCTCACATGTAACTATTTTTTAAACCATGTTATTGCATGTTATGAAGTATTACAAGCTGTCGAGTGTAGTGAAATCAGGGCTTCACTGAACACACGGTCAGCAGTGGTGCTGCCGTCAAATATGGCTGGAGTATGTGCGGTTTATGCAGGCATGCATATCTACATGTGTGCGTTTGAGTGTGTGTGTGTGATGGCTGTGAATGTGTGTTTGAGGATGTCTGTGCACTGTATATATGGGGCGAGCCTCTGTTTTTGGCAAGGCCCTAGATTTTCATGATTTAGCTTGTCATAACTTGCATCAAGTTTTTTAGTTTGGAATTGTCTGCTTTTCAATGTATAGATATGACATTTGCTTTGTAAATATCCAGCCAAAATGATTTTAGACACATGAAAGGATGCAGGGGAAAGCTTCTGAGATATCCTATCAGATATCCTATCACGCCCATCACGCAAAATCCCAGGATGCTCTAAAGGGACTCTCCCAGCAATGTATGTACTGTAAGCCACTTTGGGTGAAGAAAGGAACCCAGTTGAAAAGTGATCACACCCCCATTTCCTGAACCCCATGAGTCAGAAAAACAGGGATCAACCGATGATTGAGTATATTTACTGTAAGGTAGCACTGCAGTAAACCGCACAGTGTTCCACCTGAATTCACACACACGCATCAGCTCTTATTCTTTTAATGGTACTGTTGTTTTCTTTTCTATTTGGCCAGCTAGCTTATGACATTTTTCTGTAGGAAAAATAAGAGAAGAAATGGACGCATCCCCAAAGAAGGAGGCCGGATTGCACTACTGTGGGTGCAGAATCTTTTGATGTGTTTATGTCGGAGGGGGCAAAGACGGACGAAACGTAGTGTGTGAAATAATATTCTGGTTAATGTTAAAGCTACATGAAATTAAAGCATGAAAGGCTGTGAAATGGTTTACTCTATAATATAATCGCAAAACAAAAAAAATATTTTGTATATAAAAAAATTTAAATAAATGTTGGTTTCCGGATTTCACTACCATCTGTCTGTTTTTGATTTTATTCCTTGTACACAATAATTATCTTAATCAAAGAACATTTATTCACAGTGACTTCACAAATAAGAGAAAAAAATTGCTAAAAGTTTTTTTGCATGCCGAAGTGATTTTTAAAGTCAAAGCTAAAGCCTTTTCTCTTTTTTGTATTTTTTTTTGTAAACATTCTTTACTTTTTTAACAAAAAAACATTCTTTTGATTTAAATAATATTAAACTTTCTCATGGGTATTTTATTATTAATTTATTCATTATATGTTATTAATATATATATATATATATATATATATATTTACCGTTTTAATATTGTGCATCAAAATGTGGATAATGCTTTTTTGTATAAGCTAATTTGTGTTAATATTTTTATTTAAAATGAAAATTGATCTCTAATGACCCAAATTACCACCCAACGCAGTTACCTAAGGTGGGGTAAGTTCAATTCTCTTATTGACTGAGAAAAAATGTCATGTTTCTATGGCCTAACAATATAGCAGATATAATTAGGTACATTAGTAGGTAGGACAACTTAAGCAAGCAGTAGCTCAACTTACCCCACTGTCCCCTAAATGTTACAGTACACATTCAGGTTTTATGCCCTAGTCAAATAGCCTTAAGCTTTTTGACCTCTTTATCCGATTGGATTGATTCTCTTGGATTTGAATTTATATAAATACTGTGTGTGTGTGTGTAGTGGCATAACGTTCCTCCCTGCATTGATGTTACTCCATATAAACTACAAAAATCTATTTCTCTCCCTCCCCCTGTGTGTAAGAATTTAATCCAGTGGATTTGAACAGATGTGTGTGGATAAGCCTCTCATTGCCTTAAATCACCATCTTAGTCCATAAATTCTGAATCATTCGCAAATGCCTTAAAATCACCTTGACCATCAGTTTGAGACTAACTGCAGCAGCACATGGACTCCAAGAGCATCAGTGCTGGCATGCGCAGTTTCCGCTCTCATCCAATAGCAGGCTGGCGCGCGCGGGCCATGTGTCTGTCTGTCTCCCCGCTGGGCTGCGGGACGATGCGGAGGTTCTGATCCAGCTCTGTGGGTTTGACGAAGGATTTGACACATTCTTCCGGTAAGTTTGCTGCTGATATAATGATATGTAGGCTATGTATTCTGGTGAAAATATTATCTGTCTGTGACCTTCAGGAGTTTATTCTGCATGCTAAAGTCTGGATGGAGGTGTTCCGCGCAGTTTGGGAATACCGCAATGCAGAAGAACAGGGTGGATGAGTCCGGTTGATGTCATCCGTTTAACATAAAAAATACACAAAATACATAAACAAAATATATAATAAAATAAGAATAGCCTAAATATTAAAATTTAAATTACAAATGAAAACATACAAAATTAATAAATAAAATGTGTGGATTCATACAAATTATTGTAAAAGAATGTATTTTTAAAATGCTTATACATTTTCTAATTGTTCTGCTGAAACAACCTGTGATGCGAGTTAATTTTACTTGTGTAAAGTTTAAACGGTACAGAAGTTAGTCCTCGGTTTCCTGGTAACAATAAAGCTAGATTGTAATGACAGTGTTATGTCGGAGGGCGGCGCTTATATATCCCCTCAGTTATCATCCATGACGCAGAATTAGATTTAGTGCTTGAGTTTAAATGTAATAATAGTTGGCATTATCATTCATTCGAATTCACTGCATAATAGTTTTGCGAAAAATAGTGAGGGAAGAGCCACATCAGGCATGATTTGTATTGCTCTGTTAAATTAACATGTAGGCCTAACGTATTTAATTGTAAGATATTTTGGAATCAGGCAGCTGCTAGTTTTTTTACTGCCACTCCCTTAGAATGAGCTTACAGGCGTGCAGTGACCTAAATCCCAGTGTGCAGGACAAGAGCAGACAGCAGATCAGAGGATGCAATGAGATTAGTAGAGATTGCTGAAAATACCATGGATAGAAGTAGACAACATGTGCATAACTTGCTACAAGGACAGTCTTTTACGAGTATTTTGAGAGCTGGATGGCCAAACATGCAGAAAGACAAGTACATACTCAAGGATGAAATTGCATGTGTGTGAGAGTTGCCGGCTCTTGAGATGCATATGGACACGTCTTACAAGACAGACAAAAAATGGCCTTTAAACTTCTGCAAGGGTTAATGTGTAAAAGTGCAGCAACATCAGATAAAGAGATGCTTGCATGTGTTATCAAGGAGATTGCATTATCATTCTTAGAACTGCATTACAACATGTGTGTATACTAAGACTCAGACTTACCTTTGCTTCATGTGTTCATGCGCTGTATGTGCAATAGATGAGGCAGTTTGCTAATTCACTGTTATGTTGGTAGGCTGTGATAAATTGCATATATTTCCATTTTGGACACAATCTGCTATAGCCTACATCAGAGCATGACATGCAGCCACACAGCACTTCACCCTCCTCACACACTCTCTCTTTTTCTCTTTCTCTTTATCAGGCCTGGTTTTTAACTGTCAGATCAACAAGATGGTGACCCCAGCCATGTTTCTGTTTGTTCTCTCTTACTACTTCTTAATGGCCGGTGAGGAACGTTTGCTTGTGTGTGTTTACTTGGCTAAATTTTAGCAACAGAATTATCCCAATAATTTATCCAAATGTATTTATAGGAATGTCTTCAAACGTAGAAAATGACATTAAACAAGATATAAAGTGTATTCTTATTTCATAGAGTTTCGGTTAGGATTAGTCACGTAGTCATGAGAATGAACTTTATGTAAAATCAACAAGGTTTTTTTTATGTACTCTTTTAAATTTTGCCTATATGCAAAATGCAGTCGATGCAGTCAATAATCCCCATGAAGAAAACCGGTTAATAAACATACCAAATGATAAATTATGTGTGTATGTTTGTGTGATTCACCTGAATTTGTACAAAATGAATTACCTGTAAAAATGACATCTATAGTATGGATAGTCTCCCTTTGCTGTCCAAGTAGATGAAGTGGAATTAAAATCATTTTGATTTGTTTTCTTCCCACTCCAGCTGCAATTAAACCCAGGATATTTGAACCCAGAATTTTCGACAGTAAGTCTTTAACTTTCACTTACAAGTCCGCCAAACATTAGAATAAACATAGCATGAAGTGTTGATGTTTTTACCACATTGTTGTTAGTTATGTTTTAGGTTAGGTTTTTGTAGATTGAGTATAATGCTTGCTCGTGTCATGTCCATCAGAGGAGGCCACAGGCTTTGGCCCTATATTTGAGGAGGAGCCTCTAGACACTGTGTACGCAGAGGATTCACCAGAGAACAAAATCTCCATGAATTGCAGAGTGCGGGCCAACCCACCGGCCATCATCAAGTAATGTTTTCTTCTCTGATCCCGAGCTTTGTTTGTCATGACCTCTGTCTGTATTGCAGAGAGGTGTTTATCACTTGCAAGAAGAATCTTTGAGGAAAAAGCTCATTAATGAAAACCTGTGTTTCACAGATGGTGGTTAAACAACTGGGAAATTAAACTAATGGAACAGCCTGATGAGCACTTTAGCCTGGTGGGAGGAAACCTGCTCATCACCAACCCAGAAAAGAGCAAGCATGCTGGGAAATATGTATGTGTGGCCAAGAACGTTTACGGCACCGTCATCAGCAAAGAGGCCTCCGTCAAATTTGGATGTATGTGACGGACAGGACTTGTTATGTTTGTAAAGGCTGTGAACTGTTACCAGATGTCTCTTTTGTCATATCCTCTCCTCAGTTCATTTATTTTTATTTTTCGGGCCGCAGACCTGAACCAGTTCCCTACAGATGAGAGAGAGCCGGTGAATGTTAAGGAGGGACAGGGGGCCGTCCTGCTGTGTTCTCCTCCCTCTCGATATCCAAGTAAGACCTGATCCCATACAGATCCCTTCTTAGTAGTTCCCGAGTAGATTTATACAACCACCATGATACAGTAAAAACAACAACAAATATTTGTGAATCTACCAGCAACTCAAATCTCGTTTCTGTCAATTGTTTTGTTTGTCTCCCAGGTGAAGTGATGTTCCGCTGGATCTATAACGACTTCCCCAACTTCATCCTCCCAGACCAGAGGCGTTTCGTGTCTCAGACCACTGGGAATCTGTACATCGCTAAAGTCGAGGCATCAGACGTCGGGAATTATTCTTGTTTTGTTTCAAGTCCCACTATCGGCAAGAGTGTTTTCAGCATGCCGATTTCTCTGATTCCACAAATAGAGAGTGAGTGCTTTCTCATTACCCACAATTCCAAGATTTTACTCATAATTGCCTTACTGAGAGCACTGTTGTTTCTAAAGGTCAATTATGACCTAGCTTTTCATCTCTGCCCTTTACACAGAGGAGGTGAAGCGATATCCTGCTGATATCCGTGTGAAATTTCCCAAGACTTATGCTTTGGTGGCACAGAACATCACTCTGGAGTGCTTTGCCCTTGGAAAGTGAGTCAACAAATGCGGATGCTCTTCATATAGTCTGAACGGTGATACCATGGTACTTTCATATTACAATACAATGGTTCTGAAGGAATACACCAAAGTATTAACAGTATTTCAAAGAAAATCATTATATAATCAGGGTACATGTCCTTAAAACATTGTAATACCATAGTACTTTTTTGTTAATGAACCATTGTTACTCGCACAATAGCATTAGATTTGTTCTTCGCTCGTTTTAGGGTTGTTTCTAACCATATAAACTCAATCTTTATACCTTTCAGTCCTCTCCCACATATCCGCTGGAGGAAGTTAGACGCTGATCTCCCGCCCAACTATGAGGTCAGCATGAATGGAGCATTACTGCACCTGCTTAATGTTCAGTACGAGGACGAGGGGAGCTACGAGTGTGAGACGCTCAACGTTAAGGGAATGGACTGGTATCGACAGTGGCTCTATGTGGAGGGTAACACAAACTCAAAATTCAACAGACTCTGGTTTAGTTCTGTTGTATGTATTTGGTGGATAAACATTTTTTTATATAAATTTACAGAAAGCATTTAATTATATTATATTATAATATATTAAGTGCTGTCACATTGATTAATCACATCTAACAAAAGTTTGTGTATATATGTGTGTGTTTGTGTGTTTGTGTGTGTGTGTGTGTATATATAGTATACATACACATGCACATTATATTAGATATATTTGTATATTATATTGTATTATTTTATATTATATCATATAAGTGCTGTCAAAACAATTAATCGTGATTAATTGCATCTAACAAAGGTATAGTATATATATATATATATATATATATATATATATACACATATTATATATGTTATATACTTTTGTTAGATGTGATTAATCATGATTAATTGATTTGACAGCACTAATTATTATATTAGTGCTGTCAAAATGATTAATCGCAATTACAAGTTTGGAAATATATAACTATAAATATATATGTGTGTGTGTATATATATATATATATATATATATATATATATATATACACACACACACACATTATATTATATTATATTATATTATATTATATTATATTATATTATATTATATTATATTATATTATATTATATTATATTATTTTGTTTCCTCAGGTGCTCCAGAGTGGGCTGAGCACATCAATGACACAGAGAAAGATGTTGGTAGTGAGCTCACTCTCAGATGTGTTGCTGTGGGGAAGCCCCAACCATGGATACGCTGGCTGAAGGATGGCTATTCGGTTAATAGCCTGTTTTATTTGCTGTGGAAACCCATATGAGAACTTCGAGTTGTTCAGTTTGTTTTATATCAGGTAGCCGTGTGTGTTCTGCTAATTTTTTCCCCCTAATCTCCAGTACGGCAAAGGGGAGCTGAAGTTCTCCAGCCTCACGTTTGAGGATTCAGGCATGTATCAGTGCGTTGCTGAGAATGAATGGGGGACCATCTATGCCAGCGCAGAGCTTCGGGTCGTCTGTGAGCTTTTAATACTTCTTTACTGTCATGCTTCTGAAGTAGTAGTTTACATTTACACTTTTCTGAAGGTGTATTTAAATAAGGCACATAACTGTGTCTCCAATGGTCTCTTCACAGCCTGTGCACCAACATTCATTTATAATCCAGTGAAGAAGGTTCTGCTAGGGGCTGAAAATGGACGTGTGGTCATAGAGTGCAACCCCCGTGCTGCTCCAAAACCCAAGTTCATCTGGAAACGAGGCTCAGAGTTACTGAACAACTCTTCAAGGTTAGTCAGTCCATGTTAAATACATGCATTTACTTACAGGTAAATCATAGTGTTGTGGTGGTGATAGAAGCTTAGCCACAGTAATGATCATCATCATCATCTCTTTTCATCCTTATTTTTCAGGATGTTAATTTGGGATGATGGAAGTCTGGAGATTCTGAATGCAACAAAAAGTGATGAGGGCTCGTACACCTGTTACGCTGAGAATGACCGTGGCAAATCCAACAGCACAGGGACCCTCACTATCACCGGTCAGACAAAATTCAAATATCCTATCCTACACTCATTTTTATTTTTATTTTATTTTATTATTTTATTTTATTTCATTTTGTTTTATTGTTTTATTTGATGAATTAAGGAAAAACTATGCCCACCTAAATGTAGTCTTGAGTGTAGTTTTTTGATTTTATTTTGACCATAATTAATTAACGATGGAATTTTAACATAATTTGCTGAAATTAATTTAGATTGTTTTTTTAATATAATTATAATGGGCTGAATAGTGCATAGTTGATGCATTTTTATTTACTCTATTATCAACATAAAGATTTTAGGTTCAAATTTATGTAAATCTATTAGTATTTATCATAGGATTTTGTGACTGGTCACTTTTGTAAATATTCCTTTTATATGTTTTTCACTTTTATCGAGATCCCATAATATGAGGTGTATGCATTTGCGTCTATTTAATTTTCTCAGAGGCCACAAAGATTACTGAGGCTCCATCAGACACTGAGGCCGTTGTTGGTGACAGTAGAGTTCTCCAGTGCTCCGCATCATATGACCCCAGCCTGGACATCACCTTCATCTGGACTGTCGATTCCTACGTCATCAACTTCTACACAGACTTTGAACACTATGAGCAGCTCATGGTGAGTACAGGCAAGAATCCCAAGAGTTCAGATGGGAAATACAGGCGGACATTCATTGTTTGTGTGTGTTTTTGCAGGGTCATGAGCACAGTGGAGACCTGCTGATTAAGAATATTCAGGTGAGGCATGCAGGACACTATACCTGCACAGCTCAGACTATAGTGGACAACGCCACCGCGGAAGCTGAAGTTTTTGTCAAAGGTTGGTGATTTCAACTGTGTGTGTCCTAGCTTATGATATGTGCATATGATTAAAAACTTGAAGATAAATGTTAAAGAGGACCTAGTATTCTTTTCTACATTTTCAACTTTCTTTAGTGTGTAATGTTGCTCTTTGAGCATGAAAAGGTCTGCAAAGTTAGAAAGCACAAAGCCCATTCCAAAGGGAGTTATTCTCTATATTATGTGTGCACTGTTTGAACTCCCTGAAACACCTCGATTTGTAGTCTTGAGGTTTCTTCCGGGAATGTACGTGTCACAATATTCCTCATTTAAATAATTTCCGCCAAAGGTTTGCTCAATAAAAGGGGTGAGGCCTGGTTGAGTTGCGTTAGTAGTGTGTTGTCGCCATGTCCAAGAGATGTTGTTTTTTACACCCCAAATCCAGTGTTAATATGGTAAGGGACGTGACATTTCTGAAACACCCTTGAAGCATTTGACCAATCACAACACACTGATACAGCCGACCAATCAGAGCACATTGCACTTTTCAGAAGGAGGGGCTTCGTAGAGACAGGAACTGAAGTGAGCTGCAATAATGTCAAATATGTAAAAAAAACATTCAAGCATGAAAACCTATTCTAGTAGTCCTCGAAAACAAAATCAAGACTTTGTAAAAGAATAAAATATGCCCTCTTTAAAAACAATGAGGTTATGTTTATCTGTTTAACAACTAACTGTTTGTATTATTGCATTATTATTTACATCAAATAGACCATCATGACATCATGACAAATATCGACCGTTTTGGCTTCAGGTTTGCCTGGTCCTCCGGGTGGCATCCATGTGGAAGAGATTGGAGTCACGTCAGTAAAACTGCGATGGTGTCTGGGATCAGACCACGGCAGTCTCCTCATCCAGCATGTTGTGCAAACACGAGACTTTTACGCCCTGGATCCAGAGGACTGGAAAACCGCATCCACTTGTGAGTCCACTAGAGGGAAGACAAAACGCATATCATAAACATTTCCGACTAATTTTCTTAGAAAACAGTAAAACAATGCAGAATGGAAGTTTTTTGTAAGTATTTGCATTCTGTTTTAGAATATAGTTCATTCGATTTGACTTTTTCTGTCACATTTGAGAAGATCTTGTGAAGACCGTAATGTATTCTTAATGTGATCTTATTCATTCATTCATTCATTGCATTTATTATACAGGAAAATTTAAGAGCAACAATTTAGTTACAGTAAACGGGCCTGGCTCAGTTTAAAACTGGTTTACAGCAGGTTCCTGTTCTGCAGCAACATAGAACAATAAACACAATTTCAACACATTTATACAAGACATTATTATTGACTAGACAGATACAAACAAGTAAAACATAAAATACGGAAAAACAAGACTAAAAACAGTACATGAACAATTAGTGTGTACAAGTATGACTATCATGCCCTATTCACTTTACAGCCCTTAATTGTTTGTTCGAGGACAAATGTGGGCACAGAGGTCTCAGGTGTGATCCAATTTTGTATTTATTATAAATGTTATATCACTGTCTTCGATAAAATTTATTCTATCCATTTATGGTGTTTTTTTTTTTTTAATTTTGGGGGTATTTTTGAATTTATTTACATCTAAAAGTACCACATTTTCTATGTACATTATGCTTATTTTTATGTTATATTAAATATTTATTTAACTACATTAAAAATACTATTCCACAAAGTTCAGAGAGTTAAAACCTAAAGACGAAGTGTCTTTGCTGGCATCTGGTGTCTTATATTTGTATTAAATTGAGGGAAAAAAAATAATATCAAAAGCCACTAGATGGCAAATACTACTCAATGGCTGCATATAGGCTGAACTGTATGAACCACTGTATAAAATGAATTTGACCTCTTTTGACTATCACAAGTTAAAATTGTAATTAAAAAAAATATATCTGTGTTAGGTGAGACTATACAAAGATGCCAAAATATGCTTAGATAAATATTTTTTATTTATTATAATTAAATAAATAAATTAAAGACAAAGTAGTAGGTCATTTAGAGAGTCTGATGAGCCAGGTGGATGATTTGATCATACCAAAAACATGGTCAGACATTGGCTCATTCAATTCTTTGTTTTTGTTTGTGTGAGTGAGTTTTTATAAAAAAAATAAAAAAAAACAGCTCGGTCATAGGCACATTGAATGCATTTTTTGTGTTTGTTTGTGTGTGTGTGTGTGTGTGTGTGTGTGTATGAGTGAGAGTTTTTGACATGTTGAGAATGTTGTACAGGATCAGCCCTTCATTTGTGTGTATGTTAGATATACATTGTATTGGATTTATTGTTTTTTTTTTTTACAAAAAAACAACAAGAATGCTCTGAATTACAGTTTTTCCCATTCATTCCTATGGGTGCCCATTTTTGTCCACGAACAAACAATTAAGGAGGTTTTTTTTTTCACCAACTTAACATTATAGAATCGAGTCGGGGTTTTTTTTGTGTTCAGGGGGCAAACTTAGGAAAAGTCACCAAGTCTTGTACCGCTCAGATCAAGGGAAGTATTTTTTAAAAATAAATCAAAATGATTTTGCCCACTTTTGTCCCCAATGGGGTTTGAGGGTTAAGAAGAAACAGTGTGTTATAAATAATCTTAGTGTGTTTTGCTCTTGTGATCATGTTCTAAACTTGATCAGAACAAAGAGTGAACAAATGTTGTTTTCCCAGCTCCTGTGTTTTTGGATGGATCTACAGAGTCAGCAACCGTTGTTGACCTTTACCCCTGGATGCAATATGAATTCCGTGTTTACGCCATCAATGAATTTGGAGCTGGGGAAAACAGCCGTCCGTCCATTAAAATCAAGACATGGGATGCCAGTGAGTTTATTTAGAAAGAGTACAGCCTTCAATATTTAATAAAAGATAAATAAATACTTTTTTATAAAAATACTTTTTTTAAGTGTTTTAGTAAAATCAGTTCTTTGAGGCACATAGACTCACCCAGGCTTTCTCTTATCTCAGTACCTACAGTAGCTCCTTCTGACGTCATTGGTCAGGTGGGAATTACCGGAGAGCTAATCGTGACCTGGACTGTACGTGTTCATATGCTGCAGTATTTATGCTATATATGTTGATTAGTGTTCAGTGGCAAATTTCTGATGTGTCCCTCATGTCCTTGATTCCATTGCAGCCTGTGAAACCTCAGTTCTTCTTCGGTAAAAAATTTGGCTACGCTGTGGCGTTCAAGCCGCATGAGGATAAAGAGTGGAAATGGTCAATCATGGAGGATCCTGAGACGAGACGCTATGTCTACAAAGAGAGCATGACCCCAGACACAGAGATACAGGTCAAAGTGAGCACCTTCAACAGCAAAGGAGAAGGACCCCCAAGTCTTATAGCAGTGGTCTTCTCGCCACGCCTAGGTGAGAAGGTTTGATGGTATCCGCCTCTTATTTGCTCATAAATTAGTTGAAGTATCCTTGCTTTAAAGGTGCAGTGTGTAGATTTTAGCGGCATCTAGCGGTTCGGTTGTGAATTGGGTGCAATTCGCAACCGAGGGGTGAGCCCACCGCTCACCCCACCCTTTCGAATAAGCTACGGTGCCTAAAAAAGGACAAACATGTTGTCGTCTGAGACAGCAGAGAGTAGCCAGTCAAGCAACGCGCTCTGTAGAGAAGTTTGTCCATTCAGGGCTACTGTAGAAACATGGCGGTGCAAAATGGCGACTTAACGTGTAAGGGGACCCGTGGTTTATGTAGATAGAAATGGCTTATTCTAAGGTAATAAAAACATAACGGTTCATTTTGTAAGGTCTTCATACACCACTCAAAACATTGTTATGTATATTATAATGCATTTCTGACAATAGATCCTCATAAATTTTACACACTGCAACTTTAACACATGTAATATCTCTCTCAGCACCGACTGAAGCTCCATTAGACGTCTACGCCCGTCAGGTCACCTCTACAGAGGCTTTGGTCTGGTGGTTACCAGTCTACCAGGCACCGCCAAAGTGGGTCGACGGATATCAGGTGAGTCCTAAGTGGAATAATAGAAAATAATCATGAAGTTTTGAACTTTTGATCCTCATGTCTCGTCATTTGGTGTCTAGATTCGTTACTGGAGAAAGTACGATGATAATGAGGCTGCTGCCTCGAGAGTCATTGTGCATAGAATGATTAACCAAACGCGCCTAGAGAACATGCGGCCTGACTCTCATTACCTTATAGAGGTACGAGCGTTCAACGGAGCCGGGCTCGGACCGCCCAGCGAGCACTGTGAAATGTTCACCAGGAGACCCCGTAAGAGATTTGCACTTCACATTACTGGCCCATGGGTTTATACAGGCCTATATTTGAAACGAGAGCTTAAATGTACTGATAATTTATGTGTATTGTCTTTCCAGCTCCAAGTCGTAATTTGAGAGTATACAAATATGTCAGTTTTACACGCAAATGGCTCTATCTGTATTGGGATCACATCTATAACTACTGGAATGAGTCATATGTGGAGGGTTACAAGGTGAGTCAGTTATATTTGACCTAATTATTCTGTTGACACATTCATTAAAGTCTTGTTAATCTTAATGTTTGTTTTATTTTATTACTAGAACCTTATTTTAATACCTTTATTTCAATTCATAATTTATTTTATTCATTATTTAGTTTTTTTCTGGAACCTTATTTTATTGCCTTTATTTTAATTAATAATTTATACTATTTTATATTTTGTTCAATTTTTTTACTGGAACCTTATTTGGATACCTTTATTTCAATTTTTTTTTTTTTTACTAGAACCTTATTTTAATATTCTTATTTCAATTTATCATTTATACAAATTAAAAATATATATATATATATATTAACGGGACCTTATTTTAATAACGTAATTTTAGTTGATCCTTTATATATATATATATATATATTTTGTATTTATTTTTTTCACTGATTTTGTTGTGTGTATTGATACTTTAAAAATATTGTAACCATTTGTATCTTTCTTTCAGATTTTGTTCCGAAAGGAAGGAGAGCGTTATGGGAAGCTTTACACCACTGGCAGTCACTACATCGACTTTCCCATGCCAGAGACCGGCGATTATGTCATAGAGGTCCGAGCCCGCTGTGAGGGAGGTGATGGACCCATATCACAGATCAGAGTACAAGGTGAATACTTCCTTTCACTAATCAATAAGGATGATTTAAAAAAAAAATGATCCACCTCATTCATCATTTTCCTACCCCAATGTTTTTGATGGCAAAAAGTTCAACATAATTTTAAGTATATTTCACTTCAAGATCGTATATCCCTCTCATGTAGTCTTATCATTTTCAGTATTTTCAGACTGACATAGTTCCACAGATCGAACTGTTATACTTGTCTTTCTTATTATTGTTTTGTATTGTGTTCAGGTAAAGCATCTCTGGGTGCTGAATCTCTCAGTGTTGCCTCTGTCTTGCTGTTGGCTCTGGGCTGGATGAATTTAGGCCTGTAGGCAAACAACAAGACAACAAAATCGACTTCTGAAAAACAATCCTAATGTAGTCTGAGTGCATTTCCTTACAGGGATGTTTTTCATGGTGAAGATAAAGTTTGTTTGGGAGTGTAAAATATAAAAAAAAATGTTTGTATTTACCCTCTTGATTTGCCTTACAAAATGCCCACAATCAACTAATGAAATGTTGTAAAATAAATATATAGTATCAGGATACGGTAATTTTTTTTGATGACATATTTATTACAGAACATGTTTTGTTGGTCATTTGTTTCAAGGTCAGCATGCACTACATTTGTCACTGTTTGATTTTAAAGTGACTTTCTTAGTATATTGCTACTCTTTTGCTAAACATTTACAGTACACTGCAATTTTCATCTGTATATCAGTAAACATTGAAAACATTAAACAAATGGCTTTTCTTTTGTCTTCCTAGTTTTCAACTCATAAATGTGATTGAAACTACCATATTTCATAACCCTGTTTAAATCATACCATTAAAATTTCTATCTGAAAACAAAGAATGTTTCATGCTGATATGCTTACAATTTTGTTTGTTTTTTGGCCTAAACACCATAGTTATTACTCTTAGTGGTATGTTTTTTTTTATAATCAGAGACACAATTTTTTTGTTGTGAGAAATATTGTGTACCAGTATAAATTAGGCCTATCTAACAATTAGCATTTAGTTTTAAACACTTCAAATGTCTCAAGTTTATTCGTTCATTAAAACCCCAAACCAATTTCACTTTATGTTAAATTGCAAATTGCTATTAGGTCTAGCCTACTGAACTGAACAGTCTGATTCTTCAAGCACATAAATAAACACACATCCTTGTGGTAGCTACTATTTAGTCCTTAGTTAGCTTGCTAAATTGTTAGCAAGATAGTTCTTAATTATTCACGTTTGGGAATAAATGTGTGTAATATTTTATTTAGTATAAAACGTATTTAGTCTCTTAAGGTAAAACAACAGACTTCAATTTATGTATAAATTCAGAAGCAGTCTATAAATAAATGTAATAAACGTCCTCTACTAGCCATTAGTGTTAGGCTACATCCGCATTTTTGAGGACGCCTGAACACATGCTTCACGTGCGATATTTACCTTCTCGTCCTATATAAATGTACTGAAACTCGACAAACAATCACATATCTTTTAAGTCCTTAAAAGCAACTCAACATTAGAAGCGAAATTAGTGAGTTTTTCTGTTCATCTCACATTCTTTTTGGGGGAAAATTTTTATTTACACTTGTTAAATGTTGAAACATTGCAATGTTTTCATTTTTTTTATTTCAAATGTAGGCTACCGCCATTTAACAAAAGGCTCACTGCCTTGATGTTCGGATTCATCCAGTAGATGTCAGCATAACATAACTAGTAGAACAATAGAGCCAGAACAATGAATCCTATTCCATGTATTACTGTAGGTATTTTATTCATATTATGTAGGCTATGCAATTCAATTGTATTATAATGTCTAGAATGATAAAACATGCTTACTAGCCCATCTAATTGTTTAAATATGAAATGTAAAATGGGCCATATTTTGCCTATATTTGTGGAGATGATTGTAATTAATTTGTTACATTTATATAGTGTTTTTCTAGGTACTCAAAGCGCTCTACATATGGAAGGGGGAATCTCGTCAACCACCATCAATGTGGAGCATCCACCTGGATGATGCGACGGCAGCCATAGTGCGCCAGAACGCCCACCACACACCAGCTTACTGGTGGAGAAGAGACTGAGTGATGAAGCCAATCAGTATATGGGGATGATTAGGAGGCCACAGCAATAAGGCCACGTTATTCCTGTGGTGTGATGGATACTGTGTGTTTAGTTTAATCCTGTCTTATTATTCAGAGGTTTTGTTGTTTTGGTTGTGGAAGTCATTTTTGAATATAATGCCTATGTGTAAGGTATAGTGTTTGTGCATTACCTGAGAACGCAAGTTCTATAAGTTGTGTGGATGTTTAATATGAATTGATTGTGTTGGCTGGGTGCATAATTTTTAACAGCACACTTCATGCCTCACCAATAAAGAGGAGTTATAGAGATGCCACAAACCAGGAAGACTCAAGAGTTGTGATTTAAAACATGTCAGGCATTTCTCTTCCAGTTTTGTGTCCGCCTACAAATGCATTTTATGCAGATCTAGTGTGCATCTCTGCTCCATGCGTTCACTGTTTCATCAGCCAGCGCAATGTCTGTTATTTAGGGACGCCATTGTGGCAGAAAGGCAGAATGAGAGCACTGGCGGATGAGTGTGCCTCTCCTTTTGCTTGGTTGGGAGCATGTAAAATAGGCCGTATTAGCTCTGACAGATGATCATAAATCACTATATGTGTGTGGTAGGGCCTGCGGTGCAGCGGCAAGCATTTTTCGAGAAGTGGGCCGCTGAATCTCAGGGTTCAGCGGGGTCTCGGTGAGGACATATATGACTTATACAACCCTCCTGGGCCGGTTTGATGCGGATTGTCATTCATAATACACACCAAAGCGTTACGCCGCTTGTCAAACCCCCTGTAGTTTTATTGGTTTGGCAGGGGGTGTCATATATGTACGTAATTGCTGGTTGTGCCGACGTTTTTATTGGATTGTTTGCACAGTAAAGAAGCGCTACGTGTTCCTCTGTGCCTCGACTTCATATCCCATGCTGATCTGCTTGTTTTGGACCATCTAACAGCATTTCTCACCCCTAATGCAACGAACAGGCAGATCTGAAAATGAAGCCTTCGGAGAACCAAATGTGTCGTATACATTCATTTAACTCGTGACTCTACAGAGGTGATCGATTGCGTTTTACGGCCCACAATTGAAGCTCACCTCCTTTAGAGAAAATATTGAGTTTTTTTTTTGTGTGCTCAGTCTGATATTGCTCTTCAAATCTTTTCTCTGGCTTGTCAGCACTTTGCCTGTATTCGCCTGCTGCGAGACCCTTTACCTCCATTGGCTCTTCCTACCAAATCACAATTTTCCACTCCTGCACGAAGCTTGGCAAGGCGGATGGCAATCAACACCATTATCTCCCAGCGTAATTAAGGATTACCCAGAATTCTGAAATGAGTTCTGAACCACTGATTATATCCAGCCTAAAGCATCAACAGCCAAGCACAGATAACCGGCTGTACTTGATTGAGTTAATACTCTGTTAAGGCACATCAAAATGGCATTTGGTTTTAATTTATTTCATTTTGACTTGCTAGTGATAGTTATGGACAAAGATAGCCTCAATTCATGTTTATGTTTTACCCTTTTCCCACAAACAGTGCTGTGGAAACCCAATTTGACTCAGTCCCATTTCCATGAAGAAAGGTGGTTGTGGGCCAGGAAAAACTAGTTCTGCATCGGTCTCTTAACCCTTTCCCCTCAAAATGGCAACCAGTGTCTGAGGCATTTGGTTGATTCATCTGGAAAAAGTAATAAAATAATTATAATTATTAGGAATTTATTCATATTGATTTGTCATATTTATTCATTATTACAATGGTACACACATACCGTATATATAGTAATATATACTTTAAACATTTGAACAAAATTATAATAATTTAATTATCATACTGGGCTCAACCATATTTTTTCATGTACTGGGCTTAGTATGAGCATCACCATTTCAGTGGAAAGGGTGAATATGAGAGAGAGAGAGAGAGAGAGAGAGAGAGAGAGAGAGAGAGAGAGAGAGAGAGAGAGAGAGAGAGAGAGAGAGAGAGAGAGAGAGAGAGAGAGAGAGAGAGAGAGAGAGAGAGAGAGAGAGAGAGAGAGAGAGAGAGAGAGAGAGAGAGAGAGACAATAAAAGAGTGCAGTATGTCATTGTTGAGAGTCACTGTCCTCTTATCTAACCTCTCACCAACACTCTCACACTCTCAATCTGTCTAATGCCGTGTGTGTGTTCAGATGCATCTCTGAGGCCGGTCTAACACAGTGCAGGTCTGTTCATGTCATGCTGGGAACAGAATGATGTTCTCAAAAATCCAACCCTAGAATTTGTTTTGAGGATGGATACATTAGGAGCATTAAAGTGAATCTGTCTGTTTTTATTCTGGTCAGAGTTTGATTCCAGAAGGCTCAGATATGTATTTGCATGAGCAGCATGGCACAATAAATGTATTAAATATAAATTATTTTAGTCATTTGTCCCTTTATTCGTGCTTCCATGAAGATGAACAAACCATTTGGGTGAAGTATTCCTTGGAGAGGTTTGCATGAAGTACATTTTTTTCCTCACCCTGTTGGAATTACTGAGCTTGAATTTGTCTAAAATGTCAAAACTGTGTGTTCGATGTGAGCGTTTCCTGTCAGATAATTCCTGCAGTCTTCTCTACAGCAGTATTTTACCTTATTAAAAGCCCCTTCATCACAGAGAAGGAGAGGCGAGAAGGGGGTGTACTGTAAACTCAAGGCTCAGGAATTGCCATCACTCGCCTACAGTGACAGGAAGCAAAATGACAGGCCTGACAATCTTAGAGCAGCTTGTGAGGGAGACAGATCGACGGTGGAGATGTCAGTCGTGTTCATCACTGCGCACCAGATGAGCTGAAGTGTGTGTTGCAGTGATAGTCATGCCTTATGTGGTGCTTTGGAGTTATATGGGTTTATATCAAGTTAAGCTACAGTCTATGCTGTCTATGTTTCCATGCACTCCTCCCTCAAATGGTAAAACAAAAAACATTCAGGGTGGTTGTCGCATGTGACATTTTATAACCTGAACTAACCTTCCATGTCAGGTCAAATTATCTGATATTTTAAAAGACTTCGGAATAGTCATGAGGTTCTTCAGGGGTCATTCATTCTATGGTCATAACGTAAATGTCAAAGTTCAGAAATTAAAATCATGGCTATTATATAAGAGGTGTATTCACATTGTTGAGTGTTTAGTATTTTTGAATAATAAATGTAGATGAAAAAAAATTAAGTCAAAATTATTTTCTGTAACAGATGCGGTCAAATGAGTTTAACTTCCGTGGACATGGAAATAAGTGAACCTAGAATTGTTGTAAAGTTGGAATGAAATTCACTCTGTTTTTATATGCAACTAATTGATCTTATTGTGATTGATTCATCCATGCATGTTTTACTTCTTACCTTTTTTTATCAACTTGATCTTCCGGTAAAAGACAGACTTTGATGACGTATGCCAGACTTTTCCAAACATTTACCCCCGGTTTCACAGACAAGGCTTAAGCAATAGTCCCAGACTAATGCATGTTTGAGCTGTTTTAACTGAATGAAACTTGCACTGACATATCTTAAAATATGTCAGTGCCATTGTTTTGTCTCAAGCTGCATTCCAGTCATGATTTTCTCTTAGTAATGTTTATAAAAGCTACTTAAATGTCCTAATTTAACTAATCCTATAAGCCCTGTCTGTGAAACCAGGCCTTAGTCAGCTTAAACCCCGTCGATTTCTTACATTTTACGGCCAACTCAAATTCAGCCATCCTGCCTCCATCCAATCAACAACCAATTCAATGTCCCCACCATACATTTTTTCTTTTTTAATAATCTGTTGCACTAGAATGTACAGTACGTCACAATATAGAAGAAAAACTCGGTTACACTTTATTTTAAGGTGTCTTTGTTACTGTGTAATTTTATATTTAAGTACTGAGTAATAATTAACAACATGTAGGCTACTTCCTAGAGTTAGGGTTTGGTTGAAGGTTTATTGAGTTATGCATAATTTACTTGCATTAGTAAGTACATATAACATGCGTGACAAGGACAAATAAAAGCTCTAATGGTTGTTCAATTACATTGCAACTTTAACCATCACTGTATTTAGTCTTTGTTTAGTTATGAATTGCTTTCACATGTGTATCAGTTAATGTGAGAAGACCTTGTCCCACCAAAACACACACGCAGAACACCTGTGAGGCATGTGTGTGAGTATCCATTCTTGTGAATTGAGTGGATAATGGATATTCTGTGGGAAATCACCAAACTCATCACCTAATTGAGATTAATGCATTTTTAATGGCCATGCAGCCTTTATTGAACCTCATCTGCTGTGGAAGACATTAAAATGTACCCACATAGTGGACTGCACTAATAAGCGGTGCTGTGGCGAGACCCACCTTCACCGTTCTGAAATCCCATCAGCCCCTTCTAACGATACTGGGTGTGTCATCTCTGTGGTATGCTTTGTTTGAAGACAAGACACCTAAATGCAGTATATGCATGAGCATATCTGCTTTTACAGTCAGAAAGATTCAGACTTTGATTTGAATCTTAGTTTCCATTTCATCCACACACGCACGCACACACACACACACACACATACACACTAGTGCCTAATTAATCATCTGGGAAGATGCTCCCCCGCCTGATTCTGCAGGAATTCCTCATACAGGGATGTATAATTAGCTCTTGTCTCGACTTTGCTGTCTGTCTCTTAAAAGCAGACGCTCTGAAGGCGAAGACTGGCTGGGGTTCGATTAGGAGAATGTGATGTGACTCTGAAGCACATAAATTCAATTAAAACAGTATTGTTTGTCCATTCTGTTACTAATGGTTAGGAGCTTTTACGCCAGTTGCTCGCTCAGTCTGGAGTCTCTTAAATTAGGTTATGTGGTAGATTAGACGATTAAAGCCTTACGATTAGCAGTTTTTGCAATTAGGACTTTGTTCCTAATCAATCAGACCTTTTCAGATCGAAGGTAAATTAGGCATCACAGGCTCTTGTCACAGAGGTTTTTGAAAATGAAGGATATTGTTATTTATGCTGCCTTGTAAGTTTCTTCATTTTGGTGCATGTGTTCTTTGCAGATTAGGAGATCCCAGAATGCATTGTGAATGAGATTGTTGAACATTTTCATCCATGAGGTAGGATGTTGGGGATTTCTTTCATAAATCCATTGAATACCAAAATATTTATAAATCCACTTAAATTCCATTGAAATTTGGAGTGAAATAAAATTTCCCTTAAAATTAGCTGTAGCCTATATGTTTATGCTTGTTAAAAATTTGCTTTGTTAGCTTAGCAACATGCTAAGGCAGATTTGCACGTGTCCTACACAGATGTAATCCCAAAATGCACTGTAAAATATGGTCATTGAAATGTTTTCATCAAAGGAAGAGTATGTGAGAAATTGTATTCATAAAAAGGATTTTTTTACCTGATGTTTTTGTGAGCAGTGTGTATCTATGCTTAAGTATTGTGTTGTTAGCTTAGCAACATGCTAATATCAAATTGTATTGGAGCAAGTTGAATCTGCTGCTCATATGTGAAATACTAATTGTATGTGTGGCGAGTTTCCTCCGTTTTAAGTGCTAATAAGATTTCTAACATGTAACATTCTAACAAATTATAGAATTACTTCTTGAAAGGAAAGTTTTCAAGGCACAAATTAGTTAGCACATACAGTATTAACCAAACCTAAAGATTTTAGGTGTATCCCAATTTATGTGCTTATGCACTATTCTATGCCATTTTGTAGTATCAAAAGTGAGTAGTGTGCGTTCATGCTAAAAAATCCAAAATATACCTAGTGTATAGTATAAGTGCATAGCGTATAATTGTGGACACAACTTTTCTAAACAAAACACTAACATTGAGTGAAATGTAAATCTATAAATAGATAAATAATACAATAAGCAATGACAGTATTTATGTTTTGTCGATGAACTGTCTGATAATGATCCTAACAAAAGTGCTCAAGTCTGCAGTTGCTATGGTTACTTAAAATGTCTATTTACCCTGACTAACTTTTGTGGTTCTGAAATGTTAGAAAACCAAGATGAAAGATTAATAGATGCTTCTACGTGTACTTTTATTCAGCCTTTTGTTTTGACTTTCTCTGGGGGCTTTAAGCCTTAACTCTGGGATCGAACCCCTGATATTTTGCAGTATCAGTTGAGCTGAGCTATTGTTTCACATTCAGGGAAACAATAGCACATTGCCCTACCACCCCCCCCCCCCCCCCCCCCCCCCCCCCTCCTCGCTCTTTATTTTTAGTGAGCATGACAGTGCTGGAGGTAACAATCTCCTCGCCATTTCACTGTCTCCCCAGCAGAGTGAAAAAATGCTCCCTGAAACACTCTTTTGTCTGGCAACAAAGTGTGTATTTTTCACTGACAGCTCTAGAGGAGTCTCCAGAGATAATGCAAAGCTTTATGAAGGATGTCCTCGGTTCAAACAGAACACAATAATAGCAGGAAATCAACCCCTGTGGAAAGATGGTACCTTGGGGAAGAGATAGAGGAGGATGAATGTTGTTCAGGATTAGCTAATAAAACACTGAGCTTTTTCCAGCTCATGTCTGTCATTACAGGTTCTTCTGTGTGTTATACGCAACCTCACAGGTTACTACAGAAAGGCCTTGCCCTCTACACCATTATGCCCTGTTAATGACTGTTAAAATGTCGTTTTTCCCAGTGGTCCTGCCAGCAATTAATGAAATATTCTCACATTTTTCACTACTAAGAGGAAGAAAACTCCCAAATCTCCCTGCATCTGAGGCAGAATGCATTTTAGAAACACCTGCTCTGCTTGTGGGAAGAATAACGATGTCCTTGAAAGCACAGTAATCTAATCTGCTCCTTAATAACTCATGTTTTTTGCAATCTGTAACATTTATTTTTAGCCACGGGCTGCAGAAAGCATTAGATATTCGTTTCAAGTATTCATGGTTGCATAGGTGATTTTTCCAGCTCGTCAGTAGAGATGAATAAGTGCATGCTGGGATATGTGGATTCTGCTAAGGGCAATGCTATGTTCGGAAAGGGATATTAGTGAAGTGCTATTCAGTATAGACTAGGGCTGCAAGAATTTGGGGGAAAATTGATTGCGATTTAAAATGTTTTTTCTTTCTTTTTTCCAGCTCCAGGTTTGCTGCACTTTTTGTAAGGCTGCACAATGTGTCAATATAATATAATATAATATAATATAATATAATATAATATAATATAATATAATATAATATAATATAATATAATATAATATAATATAGACAAACTATAATGACTATAATAATTTATAAGAAATAACATTATTATTATTGTATAATTTCCATGTAAAATGGAAAATTTCATATATAATAATATAATATTATAATAAAATTAAAATAAAATTATTATATTATAATTTTATATTATATTATAATATTATTATAATATAATATAAAATTATATTACAATAATTTTATTTTACTGTACATCTTAATTTCTTTATTCTTCATTCATTTATCAGCCCTATAGGCATATATAATGGCTTAATATTTCTAATCAAATAATGGGTCAAGGAGATGTAATAATCATTTGGTTCATTCCTTACACTGGAAATGGAAGGTGAAGTCAAACGCATTGCACTTTTCTAATTCTGTAGGATTACTGCTCCTTGTGCCAAATATAGTAGCTTATCCCTCATTCTGTGCATACTGGAAATTTGCATATTGTGCCCTGGAAACGTAGCACAAGTAGCAAAAATAGCAAAAATAGCACAAGTACTATACTTCTATACTGGGTATGCAAATGTTCCTGTACCAAACATAGCCTATAAACGAGCGTTGGGTTTTTACATTGACTGAAATGGCCAATAAAACACAACATTTTCCACCAATGCTCCTGCAATAAAGGAGCAATGGAGACAGCAGAATCAAATAATTAAACCATATTCTATATTTATAAGAAAAACAATGCAGAAGTCATTTGAGAAAAAATGATTTGTTCCCTTTTCACTGAAGGATAACGGATGTCAACTTCAGTCTATGCTGCCCCTTCATCCAAGAGCTTGAAATGGAAAATGGTGGAGTAGATCATTAACCTTAATGAGATGAGTTAATTGAGCTTAATCACTCAGAGAAAATGAGAGCGAGAACGAGAGCATGGATGTGAGCCGAGCACTTTCCATTAAACGCGAGCCTTGACTCTATAAAGTGCAAACGCACCATATAGATGTCCGGGTTTATTTGATATATAAATCAGGTTAAAACGTATCTGGCTGCATCAGCTGGACAATTATCACCCCTCTAAACTTCAAAAATAATGTTTGTATTATCTCTATATCTCAGCCATAACTATTTTTATGACGATATAAAGCTTGCAGTATTATTTTAGATGGTGGCTAGCAAATATGTTTTATAATCTCAAACACACTTATGAGATTATGTGTAAAGTTCTTCTATTTCAAGAGTGATTCAGTCAAGTGTTAATAACTGAAATGATAACAAATAGTTATTATTATTATATATATACTGTATATATATATATATATATATATATATATATATATATATATATATATATATATATATATATATATATATATATATATCAGTGGTGATTTCTTTAAGACTGCAAGGGAAGCTCAGCTTCCCCTATAATATGAAAAAATTAATGGTACAATGTGTACTATTGTGTTAACATTTTATTGACTAAAAATGCGTTAGAACACGTTCATCTCGAAGACGAGTTCGTTCAGAATCAGCTCCATATAGCAGGTCGGCTGACTCGATCTCACATTCCCGTAGCGTCACAGTGTATTTCCCTATGGCATTCCCGTTGAAGCTCAGCGTCCATTGACTTCAAAGGAGCTACTTTGAACAGTTTTTTCAGTGCTTCGAAACTAGACGGCCATTGGATAAATGCTGCGATTATGTCCCGCCCACGGACGCTCAGCGTCTCTGGGGTGTATAGGGAAGTGGGCTGGCCTGGAGTCCGGGCGTCTGCGTGCTGATTGGAGGACTGCATCTCCTTTTGATTGACAGCGATGTCGCACAATAAGAAGTCACTGACGCGGAAGCTATTCGAGATTTCGAGCTCAGTCTCATCGCGGATTTTAAAATGTACTCGAAAGACCAACTTCTGTAACATTGTTTGTTATTTGCAATTTTCATCATACATTTCACAGTTTAACCTAATTCCCACATTTCCTCCGTCGATGTCAGGTGCCACTGCCTTGTTACATGTGCGGACGTGGTGTTTGAATCACGGCACATCTATCTAGTTTGGTTTCGGTTTTGTGTCGGGATTCGGTCATGCATGCTCTGCGTGTTTGTTTTCTGTTGTAAATGCACAGGATGAGCTTTCACTCGTTCTCGTGCATAACGTTCTGTTTTGTCATGTTCGCGTGCGGTTTCGTGTTCGCTCTGTTCAGTGTGTTGTTTTTTTGTGTAGCACGCGGTTCGTGTTTACATCGGTGGTGCTTTCATGTCATGTTTTGTCTTGTGCTTTGTAGCACACAGCTTGTGTTTTACACTAGCTGTGTGCTTTCATGTTGTCATGTTCTGTGTGAACACGTGGCTTATGAGTGTTCTTCTCATTGTTCTTCAAGTCTCATTTTGTGTGAGCACAATTGCTTGTAATTTGTTTTACTGGCCATGTGTTTGTTTTTGTCATGTTTGGTGTGAGCACATGGCTTGTCATGTGTTTTCCTTGTGCCATGTGCTCTCTTGTCGACTCCCATCTTGTTTCTGATTATTAGTTATTTTGCCCCACCTGTCCTCCCTCATCACCTGCCTTTTTGCTCCCTATTTATTCTCCCTGTCCTGTCCTGGTTCGTAGTTTTTGTTTGTATTTTTTATTTTATTATTAAAATAAAGCCCATAAACTCAGTCGCTTAAAAAAAAAAAAGAACTTCCCCTCTTTGAAAGACCAGCAGCCGCCACTGATATATATATATAGATATATTCCCTCAGCTGCTCCACACCTCTGGGTCGTTTTGCTAGATGTGCCTATGACGTTTGCTTCTATGGCTTTGGCAGGGAGTTGTGAGAAGGACCAGGGTTAGAAATTAGCTTTACACAACTCTTAAACTCACACAAGTATCAAAGCATTGTTAATTTCTGTTGGATGTAAATAGTACAACTGCACCTTGTCTTAATATTTTTAGCTTATTAACGCTTCACTATGGGACACACCAGGTGCTGGTGACCTCATGATATTTGAGAGCATTGTGTAGAGGTCACAAGGTCCATGTCAGGCTAATTATGTCAGACAATGATGCATTACAGTGCCCGCACTTTAATATAATGCCTATCTGTGAGTCGTTTGAGATATATGGGACTGTTCGTAATAGAGTGTGTGTATAATGTAATTGATTTTATTCATAAGGTTCAGTTTTGGATGTGGTAAGAGCCTGTTAATCAAAAGCTTTATTGCATGTAAATACATGTTTTATAGCTATCGGGTCTTGTTTTAAAAGATATATATACATATCAGGTAACAGATGCCTAAGTCCCATTCCTTATATCCCATCATACAAGCTATGAATATAGGCAGATTTTGTGTGTGGATTATCCAATGACCTCTGGCCCAAGAGTAACCCTGTTGGGATTTAGGGGTGAAGCTGAATCTGTTCCAGAGAGGACGATCAACATCTGGTCCGTCCCACCCATGGCATTCCGAAGCCCTGACCATGACAAGGTCAAAATACCATTTTAAGGTGAATCATCAGTTTTTCCTCAGGAACGTATTCTCATTAGAATTGCTCACATGTATCCACCTTTAATCATCATACACACTCCACTTTCTTGGTGAAATTGTGTTTGCTTTGTATGAAATGATATTGCTAAGTGCCCCAGTGTGTTTAATGAAACCAGATGTCTCTGGCTTAGGCAACATAACACTCCATTGCAGTAAATATCTCTAGAGGAATGAAAGGTCATTTTGGCCTTCCATAATTTCAGTGCAATTTATGCTTTATTTGATGGCTATTTCTGCAGTCAACCAATTCTAAATAGTCATAATAAGCTTGTCTGCATCACATAAACAGCTTCAATGTTTAAGTCAGTATCCTAACATGCATCTGTACTCTATAGTATACCAGATAAGAATTGGTGCATCTCGAATCACAGCAGGCTATGTAGAATGTCAGAGGTGCCAGTATGGTTCACTCTTTGTGGTACTAAATACCTCAGCATAGCTTTAGTTTAATATTACACATATTGTATTTGTATTTTGGAAGAGGTGGAGTTTGTAAGATGCTATTGAAGCAAAGAACTCAAAATTGACCAGTGTAAAAAAAAAAAGGTTTTGCTTGTAGAGTGACTTGCCTTAAATATGTTTTAACTTAAAGTGCCCCTATTATGCTTGTTTAAAGGCTCCTGGTTTTGTGTCGGAGTCTCCTACAACAGGTTTACATTTTAAACACTTTAATTTTCTCAGACCACATTTTTTCAATGATTCTCAAACGACTCTATGGATGAATCAGTCTCTCTAAATCCCTCCTTTCCGCGCGCTTACACTGATTGGTCTACCGTTTACAGCGCATGTTCAATTCTTTCCATTTAAATACAATAAATTGGTATTGCTATGGCTAATTCTAGTTATTGTTATCAATGCTAATTATGCTAATTATCTGATTACATTAGCAGCACTGCCGTTTCCTTCCCATTTTATGTTATTGTAGGACTTTAGGCTCAGTGTGGTCTCAGGCATGTGAATGGATTTCCCATCCGTCTATCCTTAACCTTAGCCTAATTGTTAATGTTTTTGTGGTTAAAGCTGTTCTTCATTCAGGAGATACACCATTAGTTGCAAGTTTGTTGTCTGTTCTCAGGAGGCAATCCAGACAGCTTCTTAGTGAAGACTAGCAGTCAGACTAACCATTTTGGAGGAGCTGTATTGAAAAGCAATGGCTTTCGGTCCAAGATCAATTGTTACTGATTCTTGGGTTCACTTTGTGCACATCCAGCTTCATTATTGTGAGTTTGTTGTGTATCTCGTTTTCAGTTAAAGACAAAGTAATTATAGTGAAAGAGAAAAGAATCTGTGTTTGGTCTCAATAACTGTCTTTTCCATTCTTCGTGAAAAATAAGACACCAGGCCCATTTTGAGGCAGTGAAGAGATGGTCTTTATGTTACCAGGTCAATGCCTTCTGGTTCATGACTGAGTCTTCCTGTGTAAATGTGAGCACTACACCTGCAATTACCTCCAAAGCACAAATACTCAAAAGCCATTACTGTAGCAGAAATCATGATTGCCCACCTTTGAGAATACACAGCCAGATCTTTTTTTTATCTGAAGACAGGGATTCTGGACGCTTTGTTCACACATTTTTATTTGTCTGTCTGTCTGTCTATCTGTCTATCTGTCTATCTATCTATCTATCTATCTATCTATCTATCTATCTATCTATCTATCTATCTATCTATCTATCTATCTATCTATCTATCTATCTATCTATCTATCTATCTATCTATCTATCTATCTATCTTCATAAGGACTCCCAGTTTGACTGGTAAATGACAGTTGGCTGTTAACCATTGAAGATTTTCCATCATTTATATGGCACAACGCTTCCCAGCCATTGACGAGTTTTTCAAAACAAAACCTGTTATGCTTATTGTAAAACCCACTATGTACTTTGTTCTTTTTGGTAGTCTGTATTTTTAGCAATTGATTTATCCGAGAGATCCACTGCTTTTCCAGCAGATAATCAGTGGACAATGCTTGCTGGGAAATAACCCCAAATTACAGAGAGACCAGCAGTGTTCACAATCAAACATAGCACAGGCGGCGGTGCAAAGAGACTTGCTCATCTTCAAAGAATTGCGAGATGCTAATGCTTATGCGAATCGTTTGATTTTGACCAACTTTGTTGACCACATCAAAGTCATGATTCTAGGTGACCTTTCAGTAAAAAACTTGTATCTGTGCTTTTTGTGTGCGCTCGGTGGGTGGATACATGTGTCCGTGTGTATTTGTGGGTTTCAGAGAAATCCAATTTTAGATAATGGAGACAGTAATTGAAATTTATTCTGCCACTGCAATTCGGACCTCCGTAATTTATCAAGCCTTCCGTAATGGATGCTGCTATGCTGTTAGCAAATGTGTCAAGTTAAAATTGCACCGGAAAAAAGTAACAATATTAAACATGCTTAGGCCCTTATAGTCTCCTGCCTGTTTTTATTTGATGTGTGGTGCAATTATCGTCTTTAATGAGAGAAAGAATAAAGCAGGGCTCTGTCATTTGCCATAATCACAATCTTGCTTATTAAAGCAGCATATATCTGTTTAACATCACTGGAGACCCTTATTCCTGAGAGTGTAATATTTTAATTAGGAGACTCTGAGATGGTGTTTTCCTTCCATCTCTTAGTAATATTGGTACTCTGTGAGTAGTCATAAAAGTTGATCATCTGACCAGCAGCAGGACTATAGTGATAGCGACCTTCGATAACAGACAGCCAGACACACACATGCACACAAATTGAGGCATTATCACCAATGCTGAAAATTAAATTTAAAAGCCCAGTGCTTTTTGGAAATCAGGAATATTTTATCATGTACGACAGACAGCCTTTGCGGTGTTGAAGCATTCAGCTGAGACAAACTACTCAAGCAGACGCAGATGCCAAAGAAGCAATGCCAAAACCAGGTCACAAATTAAGGGATAAAGTCATTTACATTCAGATTTCAGTGTTTTAAATTGTCCACATTTATTTTTTCTTTATTATTTTTTTTTTTTTACATTTAAAATGTGGACATTTTTTAATGTAATTTCCCCCATTTTTTTCATTACATTTAAAAAAAAAATCTGAAAAAAAAAGAAATTAAATAAAAATATAAATGTAAAATTTAAGAAAAACTCTTACAGTCTGAATTATGATATGAGAGAAAAACAGGAAAAACACAGGGGAAAAAATATACTATCGAATACCATATAATTTAATTTATTTATTGATTTATTATTGACTCTTTTTTTATTGTTTAGTGTATATAGTTACTTACAATTCTCATGCTTAATCTTTATATCTGCAAAAAAACAAAAACATGTTCAACAGTAAATATGTAAAATTTTCTTGGTGACACATGGTCAGACTGTGATTATGTCACTCACATGTTGGTTGTGGTAATTGATAAATGAGGGCTGTGTTTGTTACTGACATCTGGCTTGCTTGGCCTTTCTCCCCTTGCTAGCTCAACCTTCACGGCCCTGAAATAGCCAATTACTGCAGCTGCTATTGGACGTAACAGGCCAATGAGCAAATGGCTGTCCTGGGACCAAATCGAGGGGGTGGGCTGCAGGTGCACAAAATCCCATGTACAGTTCAGGCCGAAGCACCTGATCCCACAATT
The DNA here is from genome assembly GCA_030578255.1 of Tiaroga cobitis. Lineage (NCBI taxonomy): Eukaryota > Metazoa > Chordata > Actinopteri > Cypriniformes > Leuciscidae > Tiaroga > Tiaroga cobitis. The sequence goes on along the minus strand of CM060594.1, from coordinate 34,145,802 downwards.
CTTTGTTCCATTACAGATGTCATTCCCAGATCAGTGAGGTTGATGGCCGTCTCACTGACCGCCTCTGACCCTGGGACTTATGGTCTGTGAGGTCTCCAGCTATGTTATAAATCAGGGTTTAATTAGACATAAAGAATAGGAAGGCTTCTAACGCTCTCACAAGGCAGTAGACTGAGTCAAATGAGCCTTATGGTGAGAGTAATTGATGAAATGGAGTTACTGCATTGGTACTGTCATTTAGTATTATCTTTCTGAAAATATGTAGGTGACAACTAAATGGCATAATTTCAAGAAGTAGGGCACTTGGCCCGTTGGCGTCATCATTTTGAACAGTATGTCTGTAGTTTTACATTGTAGAATTTAAAACGTGTTTTCCATTTTTGTTTTGTTTTTATGATTTAATTATTTTTGTCATTATTATTATTCATAATAATCATTATTCTTGAGATAATATTAATTTTTATCTCTAGTTCTATAGGTATTCTTTGTTCTACAAGTTATTATCCTTTCAAAATAAATAAGATGATGATGATGATGATGATGATGATGATTGTTATTGTTTTGAAAGGAAATTAACCTGTAGAACAAACAGTTTTACCTTTGTACATTTATATGTCGATTAGTCTTGTTTGTTTTACGTTGCTTTACATTTGACAGATATATTAATTCCTCTCTTTTTGATAAAAAAAATTAGGTGCCCATAGATATTTAGACGATCTAAGAAGGATAACTAAACTAGTTTTTTATTCTCAAAATCTTCAAAAATCAGAAAATCTTCATTCTCTGAAGGTATTTGAAGGTAAAGGATGACGGCAAAATACCACTAAGCCGCCTACTGCATTTACTTTATCAGTTGTAGAAAGGTTTGCAGTAGGCTATGCTGTGCATGAATGGGCACGATTCTTTAGATCAAAAGTCTGTTGAACTAGAGTTCTGTCATATGTGTCTGCACTGAGCCGTGTGATAACACATACCTGCTCTTACAGTGACAGCTTTTGTGAGGTTTCATGCCTTATTGTCCTCCAGGGTGATTGCTTGCCATCTGTAACTCTTCTGAAGGTCTTTAGAGTAAGAGCCTTGAATACAGTGAGTGAATAGGTGGTTAAACATGAACTCGATGGGTCATAAGTGATTCAGAGGCAGCCAGTGGTGGGAGAACTGTTATTTAAGCTATTATTTTCTCACACTTTCTATGTGTTATCGGGGTCATGTCTGCTTGGAAGTGCTACAAAGAGCATCAGAGGGCTTCTTCCTGTCTAATTAGGTCGTTTTTGGAATCAATAAGCTGGAAAATGAACTAGACAATATACACAAGACTGAAGGACCGTTCAGACCAAGGACAGTATAACACAAGATAACTTTAACGATAACTATATTAGCGTCCACACCATTGTGAAATGGTCCACACTTGAAAGTGATTCCAATGATATTGTTCTTCTGTGCCATTATTGTTATAGCTGTGGTGTGGACTCTAGTATTCTTTCAAATTTCGAACGATTTTGAAAACTATATTTTTATTGTTTTCGTTATAGTGATCGACCTTGGTGTGAATGGGCCTTTATATGAGTATGAAGAGACTGTCAGACCATTTGGAGTCATTTCACAACTAAATAATATAAATATTTTGATTTGCCTGCTCTGAAGCCAATACTGTGTAAAACCCGGATGATTCATGGCTGAGCGATGAATCCCTATGTGATTAAAATATCCCTGTATGAATGCATGTATGTGTGTATGTGTGCATGTATTTATATGTATGTGTGTATATGTGTGTGTATTAATGTATGTATGTGTGCATGGATGTGTACCTGTATGCACGGGTGTATATGTGTGTGTGTGTGTGTATTTAAAATACAGTGTATAGTTAAACCTGCTGTCCGTAACTTTTTTGGGTTAAAAATTATCCAAAATAATAATAATTAAAAAAAAACATAACCAGCCAGTGTTCAAAAATATCTGCTTACCTTTGCTCGATTCAAAACGGTAAGCTTGTAATAATTATTTTAATTCCAGTGGTACTGGTGGATTTCCGCGGGAAATTCGAGCATGTCTTTGCGTCATAACGTCACATCTGTACACATAAAGAAGAAGTCCCGGCAAGTAGGCTGTATTGCGTGAGCGGATGATGGAGTTGGAAGCTTTAGCCTTTTCTCACAGCTCTTTAAATAATTAAACTCATGGCGGATCCAGAAAGGTTCAAACGACAACCACCAGTGACAACTGGAGATTCACCCGTGGTAAAACCCAGGAGAATTCGGACTTCGGAGTGGGTAGAGAAAAAATGAAATTGCAACCGGGCCCACGCGAAAACAAGGAGTAACATTGGCAGGGCTTTTGAAAGGTGGCGTGAACTCCGTGATATTTGAAGGGGTTCAAAACGGACGCAGAAACTGCTTTTTTTCTGTTGGACGGGTAAGACATTTCAATAGTTCAATCGTGTAACAGTAGCACACTTGTTCGCTTAATTCACACAGTTAAGGAGTTTTCTTTCTTGTGGCTTTTTTCGTTTTGCTATTATGGTAAATATGAATTATTTTGTGCTAGCTATGAGAGGGAGCAAATCACTCTACTTCAAGAAAACCAAACCCGCCGCCTCCATTGTCAAGCATTGGATCGGAATCAGATCGGTAAAGTGAAAATGATCCTTTTCCCAAAAATTATTAGTTATATTATGTAAAACACGTTTATGCATAACAGGGATTCAGTTCATAAACCGTTTATTTCATAGCACTATGGCTAGCCTACTTGTCAGTATCCACACCGTCGCGGTGACTGACAGACACGCAGTCTCCTCAAAACAGTGTGTTCATCCGCGCAGTTTCATGCCGATGTACAACTCACGCAAAGTTAATAATTCCGCGAATAACTGCAATTACAGATTTCAAACAGAGATGGCGACAAAGAGGAAAAACGCCGGACTGCAGCTTTAAAAGATATAAAGTCATTGGACATGATAGTTTTCTTTTGATGGTGATCTATTTTTTCTGTGAATGTGATGTATTATATGGAAAGTATAACAAGAGCAGATGCACACACACTCACTGTTAAGGGGATTGTTGCTGATGGCACGTGCACAATGACATCTGTCTCGACGACGATAAAACGAGGAGCAATCACTACCTCAGAGATAAAACAACTGTCACTTCCAGGCTTTATTCTGCTGTCTCTGGATCAGTCAACCTCTATACGTGCTTTTAGAAGGATAAAAGCTATTCCTTTCATCAAGCGCTCCATCCATCCATGGCATGTGAAGATGTGGCCGTATAAGCATATGTCATCTGTCAGGCCTGTTTTAAATAAACGCATTCATGCTTTACGCAACGACAGCACTCGCAGGAACGCGAGGAGCCCCGTCGCAGCTCCAAAACCCATTTCTGAGATAAATCTCACCTCTCCACCTCTCTGTCACCAACTCCGTCATACAGCAGGGTTGCTATGACAACCGCAACAAGGCTGGGGGAACAATTTTGAAGAGCAAGAGAGAAAGAAAATCATAACAGCCTGCACTCCATCAAGTGGATTTCCATGCATGTATCTTTGCTAGGCCCTTCTCAAATATCGATTTTCAACTTTGGAGATGGGTTTGCAACTTTGGAGATGGGTTTGCTAGGTAGGCCATTGCTTGAGGAATTCTGTTTATTTTACAAGGTTCTTAGCAAAACTTCACGTTCGTTCAGGTTGAGGGCTTTTGGACTGGTAATAAAGATGTTTTGTTTTATGGTGCGTTTGTTGCTTTTCCAATAAAATGTTTACTGTCGCACTTTACCCAGTATTTGCGAATCTCAGTTGTAAAGTGCATGGTTGATTCTCAAAAATCTGTTGAGTTGTAATATTTGATATCCGAAGAAGGTTGTAAATTTTAATGTTAAGTGATTCCCGAAAAGCATTAGCATCTTTCCGTAGCTTTAAAATATTAAGCTCTCCTTTTTCAAGTCCTGAAATTTTACTGTTTTTAAATGATGTTTTGTTTTGTTTTTGACTCAGATTTTGAGTCTGGGGCTTTCACGTGGTTATCTTTAAATGAGGAATAATTCCCCAGGGCCACATTCGCTTTCCCCTTCGGCTCTTTCCTTTTGCTGCCATTGTTTGCAGCACAAAAACGTTCCAATAGGTTCTTTCTCTGCTGAAGTGTCTAGTTTTATTGAATGATATTGTGTGCGTTCCCTAAGGTTAAGTGTGTGTGTGCGCGTGTGTGTGCGCGCGTGTGTGTGTGTGTGTGTGTGTGTGTGTGTGTGTGTGTGTGAGGCTGTTTTCAGTGAGGCTGTGGATGGGCCTGTAAGCTGAAAGTGTCCCACACCATACTAATTAGCATATTGAAGAAGGGCGTGAGCTCAAACCTCAGGTCAAGCTTCATTCAATGTCACAGCCATATGCTTTCTTTCTTTCTTATATTGAATATACATTTTATTTTCATATTTTTAACCATGGGCTTTTTGTGCAATATGCAGCGAAACATTTCCTCGACTCAAGGACATTTTCTTGGCACACTTTGGGACCCTTTGTACCAATTGAGCATTGCACCACAGCCTACCTGAGTATTGTTGTCCATTCCTTTATGACCACAGTGTTCCCATCTTCTGATGGCTATTTCCTGCAGGATGACGCGCCATGTCACAAAGCTCAAATCATCTCAAACTGGTTCCTTGAACATGACAAACTTAACTAACTTAACTCAAACGGCCTCCTCAGTCACCAAATCTCAATCTCATAGAGCACCTTTGGGATGTGCTGGAACTGGAGTTTCACATCATGGATGTGCAGCCGACAAATCTGCAGCAACTGCGTGATGCACTCATGTCAAAATGGACCAAAATCTCTGAGGAATGTTCCAGCACCTTGTTGAATCCATTCTATGAAGAATTAAGGCAGTGCTGAAGGCAAAAGGCGGTCCAGCCTGGTACTAGCATCTATATTATATATTTATTTATTTATTTATATAAAAATTTAATTATTTATTTATTTTAGACATATAATCACTAGCTATTTTTTTTGTTCTATTCTAATATTTTTTAACATGGAGATTTTAATTCTGAACAATAGTGGTAATGGGATGCACTTCAACATATTGTGATTAATGAGGTAAAAAAGTGTAAAACTAGCTAAAACCAGGGTCAAACTAGCTTTGTATTGACCATAAAAGGAAGAGTGCTAACCATAACCATGTTACATGCTCCTCAACAATTACTGTGGCCCATGCTGGCAGTAAAATTGGATCACAAATGTGTCACATAGGTCATTGTATCATTTAGATGCTACTTCGCCCTGGGGAACAAAGCTAGTAAAAGTTTTATTGGGCTGTTTACTGCAGCAATGGGCCGTCTGATAGTATAGAGCTGTGTGTTTGGATTTGTTTAGATTGGACGTATAGATCTGTTTTAGCCAGATCCACAGAATCCGAAGCCCTCGTTCCATCCGGACTGTTATGTAAGGTATTGATCGGTCCCCTGCTAGCTGGCTGGTCCCAGAGAAAGAGTTTCAAATGAATTTAGTGAGCACTGCAGCTTCTTACCAGACCTGAGCTCTTAAAATCCACCACATCCAGCTTAATGCACCTCCTACTGTTTTACTTTCTCTCAGGAGAAGTGCCACACGCCACTTCAAGCCCCTGCTGACTGTGCATATTGTCGCCTTCTGCTTACCTTCAACATAAAGGCCTCTTTTGTATGCAAATCCTCAGTGTGATAAAGTTTAGCTTTTAGGGGCAAGCTTATGTGTTTGAGCTTATACGGCTGAGTTGTGGATAAAAGAGTGTCCAGGGAGGAAGGAAGAGACAATGGAAGTGTCGTCTTATCGCAGGAACAGACGCGCACCACCCAGCCAGTGAGGAGGAAGAGGAGATCACGACCAGCTGGAACTAAACGGAAGTACATGTGAATATCTGAATATCTCCTTTAAACCCAGAGAGGGGTTTGCTGGAGTGTGACAAATCTGACCCCAGGCCTCCAGCTCTCTCTGTTGGGTAGGCTTAGATTAGGCTGTTTTGGCTTTTAACCACACCTCCGATAAATATCAGATTCACTGCGCTGGACACACAGATGGAAGAAAGAATTGAGAGGAAGATTTGGAGAGAGAGAGAGAAACACTGTCCTGTTTGTTTACTTGAGTTGTAGCTTCAGCCCATCATTTGTTCTATCATTCACAACAGTAATCAAGTTATAAGCTATGGCCTTATTGGGGAACAGCTGGTGTAGACATATGTTTGCTTAGCTATCTATATGAAGATATACCATAGACTTGTGTTATTTGTATTAACTCTATTTTTACTAACTCTAAATGTAATATTATTTTTTAATATTAATTATAACTTCATAATATAAATGATTAATTTGCAATTATTACATATATTTCTCCCCAAAATATAAAGAAATGAGAATGACAAACAGAATTATGAGTAAAACATCCAGTAATATGATTTAACAGAGAAAATATTTGTAGTTGTCTTTTAAAATAATGGCACAGTGCAAAAATGATCTTAATAGTAGGTTAAAAAAGGCCTCATATTCTATATTAAAAAATTATAATTTAATAATAATTCTAGTATGTATTATTATTAAACAGTATTATAATATATAAATATTTAAATACTTTTAATATATAATATTAAATCATATTAAATTAAAAGTATTGTTATTAAATACTACTATTACAATAGGCGATAATTTACTAGGCTATAATATAATATAATATACAATTAAATGTAATAATAATTATAATTATTGTTGTTGTTACATATATTATATTAATTATATTATATTATATTATAGCCTATTATATTATAGCCTTTTATAGCCTATTATAACCCATTATATTATTGCCTATTATATTATAGCCTATATATTATATTATACTTTTTTTTTTTTTTTGGGGTGAAATATGACCAGAACATGTTTTTCGTGAGATTGATTCACAATCTCTCTGCGTGGGAAGTGTGAAGTGGCTCATTTAAGACAATAAATGTGGGGCAAACGTGAAGCAACAGCAGACAGCTGGCCATGAGCAACCTGACACCAAGCGGACGTTCAACTAATCAGGAGAGGGAGACAGAGATGAGTTTAAAGAGACGGCTAGAGAGAAATGGATGGAGTCAGACACAGGACGGCATTAGTTTACGGTAGCCCTGCTGTTGAAATGAAACCGAATAGTAATCTCAGCCATGGCGAGCAGTTTATTTCAGTTCTTAATGGCAGGCATCTCACGTTTGGCACAGATGCTGTTTGGCTGTAAAGGGACCCTTCAGTGCTGTTTCCAATCCGACCGCCTGAGAGTGGAAGCCGGAGGGGGCACCAGGGAAGCCCCATAATGATTTTATGAGGAGTGGTCTATTGAGTTAAAGCATCAGAGATGGAATAGGGCTCCAGCAGTGTGTGTGTGTTTATGTTGGGGGGTTATCGTGCCCTAGGGCCACTACTGGGGCGGTCCGTGAGAGTAGGTTATGTCTGAATGTGTGTGGGAATGGGACGGTCTGTGAAGGTCATTCTGACCACAGCGTAAAGTGAGACTCAGCTGTGTGATGCAGATGAGTTTCAATTTGTCTGTCCGACCTGTATCATGACATATAACAGGACCTGGGGTCCTTTTGCACCATTTGCCGTAGGACACACACACTGTCAGTTTTTTTCAGAAATCACTTTTATTTATTTTTTGCTCCAACTGTTGCTGGATTGCAATACTCTGGTTGGCCTTGCTGTTTAAAACTTTTAAACCACTATTCAGAAAGTCCAAGTATGTGTCTATGCTTTTGTATAAACTGTATTAATTACATTTTTAGCACACTGACACGATTCATGATCTCTTTTTTATTGTGAGGTAGAAAATTGACTTTACCTAATCTAATCACTAAACTAAGCACTTGCTAAATGGCTTTGTGTCGTTTAGAAAGTGCAAGCTATAACTAAACTATAACTCACTGAATTTAAATCAGAGTCTAGCTAAACATAATAAACTGTATAAAAAAATATATATAATTTACTTTTTTTTCATTATTTACAATGTGCTTATATAAAAATTGACAAATTGAACTCTAGATAATATTGGATCTAAAAGTCTGAGACCACTACAATACAAACATCTGGCTGGTCTAGTTTTAAATTACAGTAGATCTTGAATCCCATCTTTGTGGTAGTCTGAGACTTTTGCACCCTATTGTATTAATGTTTCATAAGTTTATATTGCACATTGTTGTAACAGATAGTCTTGAGTTCTTTGATTTTTATTGTATTTGTCCAAAACTCTCGCTGCCTAAAGTATTCATGCATTTTCAACATCATCGCTCTTTGAAGCATCTCTATTTGGAGTGTTTTCACGTTTCTTTCCCTCAACCTGGGCTCTAACAACAGCTATACTGGTGTTTTTGCTCCAATTAATGATTCATAGGTTTAAATAATTGATGTTTTTTGGGCATTGATATACACGGCACATTAGCCCTCCGTCATGCTGATATCTCCATTCAAACACCACCTGCTCAGGATGCATTATTTTAGTCTGTGTTTTCCAGTATATGTACGGTGTGAACAGTCATCTAAAGGTGTTCACATACAGTACGTCAACACTTGAGGGTCTCAAATAGCCCTTAAATAATATATATCAATTACGTAATGCAGTATTGTCTTCATAATAATCCCTGATAATAGGTAAAGACCATCCAGTAGATATTTGTGACATGATTAATGGCTCTAGACCATAATTAACTTAATTTATTTATCATTTAAGACTTTAATGAACAACTTGTATCATGCTCGAAGGAATCAGAGGTCCAGATGGTGATGTCTGCTGGATTTTGTATCTCTAAACTGATGACTCGTCTTAACTGTGTGAATGACACTGAAGGGTGTTTCACATCTTCCCCTGCCCTTGCTTGCAAAGGAACAGAAGTGCAGTTCTCAAGGTGCCTGAACGGTATCCATGAAAGATCACGCACCCCTTCTGTCTTAAGCGCAGATAAAACGAGAGTAGAGGTATGAATGCTAATCTTAACCAATTGACGGGCATTGCTTTAGCTGTATTTGCTAACTCAGACATACTATTAAGCAGTTTCAGCTCTCTCAGATACCCAACAGATACTTGCGGTCACCTTTTTGTAGCATCTCTAGGCACTTTTATCCCTGATGATGTCACCTTTTGGGGTCATCTTCAGTGACCCGTGGTGTCACCAGCTGATGTTATCTGCTACAGCGCCTTCTGATCCTTGCAGATGACCTTTCCCTCCTTGGTGAATATGGATTATAACTTTGAATTAGAGTGGAAAAGGATAGAATAGAATGGAATGGCATTGAATGAAATGGAATGGGATTAAATGGAAAAGAAACCCTTTGATGGTTAATGGTTCTGTTTAGTATTGATTCATTACCAGTAGTAGGTGATGTTTTGTGATTGAGTATACATGGTTTGTTTTATAGCTTTTACCTTTCAAACAATATTATTGTAGTATATTTTTGTTGTTGTTATTATAAGTAGTAGTAGTTGTTGTGATTATTTGTTTATTTTATTTTTAAATATTGATTTCTTAATATCTTGATCAATCATCTCCGATTATAGGCTGTTTGGAGCCTCTTAAACTCTTTCCTCTAGTGTTTTCAAAAGAAGTTGCCAGTCAGCCAGCGCCAGCATTTTTGAACAGATCGTACATGGCCCCCAGAATATTTTGTTGCATGAATATTTGAACATGCAATATATCAAAAGAATAGAGCTGCTGCTTAAAAAAAACGTTTGTTTTAACTTCATGCATTCTTTTTTTTATCAACGCTTGAATGTGGGTGAGTTTCATTAAAAAGCAACATTTTGAACAATAAGCTGAGAAAATCGTGTGTTTTTTTTTTGTTTGTTTTTTTTAAACACTACAACATGCTTAAGTAATGCTTTTATTGCTTGTTTCTGCTTCTTTTTTGCCTGTTTTGATCCGGAGATTCTGTTCTCTTTCAGAAGATGTGTAATAGCATGAAATTACGTCAATGGCGAGGGAGGCGGTGTCTCAAAAATTATGGAAAATTCTGTCAATGGCGAGGAAAGGGAGTTTGTAAGTACCTTCCAGAATTCAGTATCTCCAGGCACACGTTGTGGAGGGTTGTTGAGGGATGTATTTGGAAGAGAGAAACTCCTATTGGGGCAAAGTTGGCTCAGATTCTTTCCAAACCCACTGAGTGAAATTAAAGCTCTGCAAATCGGATTATTGCTTCCCAAGAGAGCAGTCTCGCAGCCAGTGGACAACTGCCTCTATGGTATACTGTTATAACTGTGTGTCTCTCTCTTTTACTCTCTCTGTGAATCTGGAAACTATTTTGAGGACAATCAATTAGAGGTCTGTGTCTCTTCCCGTTTCTTTTGCATATTTACTGGACCATTGTCTTTCAACATAAATCTAATTTATCAAACACTGACATGTGTGGGTAAATACAGCAGGACCATAATCACCATAGAGTATGAGTTGCGGATTTCCCCCTGCAATATTCAGAATAGTGGTCATTCAATGAGGGTTTTTCAGTAGTTGATTTCTTGCCCCTGTCCAGGATATGTGGCTTCATGTATACAGTGGTCAACCGATACTATAGTTTAAAATGTCAGTGTTGATATTGAGATCAGGGTGGCTGATGGCCAAAATATTGTCAATTATAATGCAATTGATGACAGAATAACCCAACCAGTTTGTTTAGCGCCATTTCAATGCTTATGAAAAACTATTCTGTGGGATATACGATTTTCGGATCCAACTTGAGCAAGTCCTGATCCTTTTTTTAAATGGATGGTTGTTTTGCTTTCTGTCGTTTTGCTTTGTTTTCCAACGTGATTCATGAACACATTGACAGTTCATTACAACTACCACTAGGGAGGCAAATTGCAGCCAAAGGTCGCAGGCAGATAAAAGGTGGCCAAAACTGGTACACAAAGCGATACAGTCACAGCCAAAGAGATATTCAATTATTGATATACACTAATGAGTGGTGATGTTTTGGACCAATGATATTTCACAGTCGGCAAGGCTGACCCACACAGCGGATATAAAAACCAAGTCACCAATTGCAGCTGGTCAAAACTCTGATTTACATAAAATACATACTTTTTTCTGTTATTGCAATATTGCATCATGTCTAGATTGGACACAGTGTTCACAAAATGGTTTAAATCCCTTTAGACAACAATAATTCACAATTGACTGAAAATATTGAAAACAGAAAGTACTTATTCTCCATTCACAAGTCAGATCTCTATTCTTGAAATACTGCATGTTCTTTAATGACTGTGAAAAAAACAACATCAATCAATCAATCAATCAATCAATCAATCAATCAATCAATCAATCAATAAACAAATGTTACCTGAATGTGAGATGTAGTTGTAGTTGTTTAGTTGGTGGTCATTTAATGCCTTGTGATAAATACCCAGTTAACAGTCACAGCACCTTCTACGCATCATCTTTTAATGAATATCCAACAGATACTCATTATTATTCATGAGCTAGAGTAGGTGTAGTCATGTGCACTGAGCTTTAGATAGATGGATAAAGAGAGAGAGAGAGAAAGAGAGAGGAACCTAGAGAAAGATGGACGAGTGAGAAAAGGGGGGTGTGTCTCTATGAAGAGGGGTTTAGTACAGCGTGTGTGGATGACTGCTAGTCAGCTAGTGTGGATGAGAGAGACACAAGGAGATCGAGGGGGTACGATGCATGCACACACACAGTCATTCACAAGGAATTCTGCTACATCAGGCAGCCTGGTCAATGCGTGATTTTTACACAAAGAAGAACGGGTGAAAGGTACCCACTGATGAAAGACGTTACTCAACATTTGAGGGAAATCCCCAGGGTGCCTGTTTGCGTGCACTACTGCCAGAGATCTGTTGGGGGACCCGCGACGGCGAGATGGGCTGTAACTTGTGCACGCTGCAGAAGAGAGAGGAGCACTACAAGCTGCTTTACGAGATTGCCCAGGTAAGTCGACTTGTTTAACCTACTCTGGAATATCCTGCGACCCTTGTGAAGTTGAGTTATAAGATCAGATGGGATTTCCATGGGTTAAAACACATGTTTTCACCTTAGACATTTCTTTACAATCTTTTCTCTGCAACTCATTCAGATTCAGAATGGATCCTTTACAGTATTTATTTAGACTCATTTATCCAAAGCAACTTGAGAATAACACATGTAGGACCAGTTGTTTCAAGGGACAGGACACTACAATTACTCCTACAAGTATTGGATGGGGAAACATTTTGTGTTTTAAAGATTTCTTATTGGCCTTTTTGCCTTAATTTGATAACCACAATCGGAGTGGATAGAAAGCGAAGTGGAAGAGATTGAGGTGGGCGGGAATGAAAAGGACCACAAGTTGGGATTCAAACTCTGGTTGCCCAAAGCTACATGTCAGAATGCTTGCCCATGAGTCTTCAACCTCTCAGTTTTAAAAGTGTCTTCTAAGACATTTAGTTTGATTCAGTAGTTGTCCCATTTTATGGATCTGCACAGTCTTGTGGGAAGAGTTCTTTAGGAGAACTCTTTGTTGTGTGTGATGAATCCCCAACTGCATTGGGGACTTACCTGGAAGCATTTGTCAGGGATCAAAGCAAGTTTTTCAGCACACACCCTTTACAACTGTGCTAGTATAATTGTTAATTTGGGTACAACTGTTGTACAAGATGCTCGCAGGTAGGAGGATGAGATTTGGGATTGCACACACTGGTGAAACTTGTCTTTACGGTATGTAGCAGCAAGCGAGAGCTGCAAGAAGGAAGCAAGCCTGGATAAGGTGTGATTTCCAGAATTGGATAAAGACCATTTCAAATAGTTGCAGAAGGAACATTGATCATGATATATCATATACATGTAGCTTATTATATCACTGAATAATATCACTATATTTCCAAACCTTTAGTTGGCACCCATTGGACCTCCGCAACAGATCACACAATAGCACAATGTTCAATGCTACAATAGAAAAACATTTTGCTTTTTTGGTCATCACTAATGTTCAAGGTAGATGCTAGTCTGAGACTGGCTCAACCCCTGGCTCCGCTCCTCTCTGAGTTGAAAATTACCCATGTTCCAGTGCTGCACAGAGTCCCTGCTCCTTCCCGACCATCAAGCGTGCAAAATAATATTTTCATGATACTCTTATAGCCACCTCATTAAGCTGTTGTACAAAATGTCTTTGGTCCCTAATTAGATATTAAAACGTGCCTTTTGTCTGTGTGGATGCCAATATGGGAGATTATCCCTGTCGGTGGCTGAACTGAGGTAAAAGAAGTTTGATCTCTACTGGTTCAAAACAGTGGGCTTGTGTTTGGAGTGACTTGCATAGACAGCTTCTTGCTGTCAGCAGTGCAGTACTGCCTATGATTACGAATTTTGTACACACGCTTGCTCTTTTGTGGCACTATAGAGTGAAGAGGGGCTGGCATCGTTTTTCCAGTGGCGTGCTGCCGCTTTGACGCCCTAGACATTTGATACCCTAGCCATTGTGTGTATGTGTCTGGCGGGTTACGGTTTGCTTTTTTTCTTGACATGAGATGACTTTTTATGTCACATGTTGGTCCCTTTGGTGTTTTAGCAGCCAAATGCAACTCTCAATAGAAGAAAACCAGAAAGGGAAGAGAAAGAAACAGTGCAATGTCTCCAGGAAAGATGAAGGTACTAAGGAAGGTTGAAAGGAAAAGGAAATCTGGATCTACTCTCCGTGGAGTAAATTCCCAAGCTGAAACGAAAGTGTGTCAAGGAAGTGTTGCCTCAGATGTTTCCTTTTCTGGTATTCAGCAATTTAAATTTTTGGGGTTTTATGTTCGCAAGAAGAAATCAAAGAAGATGTTGCACCGTGTTACTCTTGAAGTCACAACAACAAGCGGACATGAATAAACACAAACACACGCCTACAATGCAATTTCACGCCCCTTGATAATTTTGACACTATTTTTGGCAGCACAGCCTCTTTAGCCCCGGTGGTCTGTGAGATTTATGAGTTTAGTGTGAGTGTTCGCCCCTCAACGGGCTCACCATGGAAATGTATTCTTCTTTCTTTGTTAGCCACATTACAATGACATCCTGTACTCTCTCTCCCTCGCTCTTTCTTACTCTCGGTCTCAGAGGACTTAGCTGTGTGTTTGTGTTCCATCAGCAAGATCAGGTTTTAGATTGTAAGATCTGAGCTATTTCACCTTAATTTGGCTGGCAGATCTGACTGGCCAAATCTCTGTGATTGGCTGCTGTTTATCCATCATGATGTAAAATGTGATGTCATTTAAAGTCTTATTATAGATGACATGATTTGTGGGTGACATCAACACTAAATTATATTAGGTAACCTTTCAAAATGACTGCTTTTGAGGGGAAAAAGTGTTATTTTCTGCAGTGCTGTAAAAAACAAGACTGCAAATACCCATCAGACAGTTGGGTATAGGTTACATAATGGTGGATCTTAATATACAGTTGCTGGGAAAAGGTATTTGAACCCTTGATTTTACATGGATTTCTGCATAAAATGGCTGTAAAATTAGTCTTCCATGTCCTTATTGAACAAACTGTAAACATTAACAGTAAAGGATGGAAAGAAATTATGTGGATCCTTGGATTTAATGGTAAAAGACTGTTACAGTAAAAAACTGTTAATTGGTTAACAGAAAGTTTCTGTACTATATGGTGAATAACTGTGATAGATCTAACCGTACATTTAATGTCATTTTACAGTCTAATACCGTTAAAGTTTTGAAAGTGAAAAAGAACAAGTCATTGTATAATTTACAGTGAAAAAACATAAATTGATATTCCCACAATTCCCTGTGTGACACTTCACATTTTATGTATTTTTTGTTGAAATAACTGTTTCTTCATAGTTTTTCTTATTTTTTTCTACTCAGTTATGTTCATTAGGGTTTTATGTTACATTTAATGTTGTTAAATAATGTTTATTGCATTTTTTAAATTTTATGTTTGTTAACATGATGGTGTTTAGTGTTTGTGTGAATGATACTGTGCAGCCTCTTGATATTAGTATTATCTTTCTCAAACTGTGGAAAAGCTGCTTGTGAGGAGCTTTGATTCATTATGTGACTCCCTTCACCACTGAGATTGGTGGTTGTTAGTGTATTACAATAGTAAAAAACAGACATTAGTACTTCAATAGATCAGTAAATTATCATTAAATCAGATAATGGTGATTCTGGCAAACACAGCTGCCAGTAAAAAAGTAAATAAATGAATATATTTTAAACTATTTTATTATATAACACTATAAATGGTCTTATTCAATTTAATGAGTTTTCAGAGTTTCAGCATTTTCTTCATCAGCATTAAATCCAAAATAGTCAAAAAAGTGCAATAAACTTAATGTTGTTAACAAATGGTAACTTAGATTTGTTTCTCATGCTATAAGAATTGATCTACTTCTAGGCTAAATTCGCAAGGTGCAAAAGTCAGTCAACTATTAAAATCAAAACTGGATGATAATGTATTTATTTCTTCTGTAATCTCTAAAACTCTAAACTCAGCTGAAATGCTGTGGCTCATGGGAGCAGTGCATTTTACGGCCATGGTCAGGAACCCGTATGGGGACAGATGCTCTGTGTAATTTCCAGTCTGTGGATCAGCATGGGAGGAGACACACCTCCCACTCACTCATTCACTCATTCACTCACTCTCACTCACACATTCGTTTTTAGCATCTAATCCAACAGATTCAGAGATATACTGAAAAATAGAAAATATTTACAAGAAGAAATCACATCCATAGCTTTAATTTGCATGGGACAAATTGAGATTTATTTGTAATTCACCTTGTTTTAATAGATCTGTTCCAAACTCTCGATTAAATTAAAATTCGATTTTTAATTTACATGAAAAAGCTGGCACTAGTTTACCTCTGCACCCCCTGGCCATCGAGGGTCAGATGAAGTGTCGGTCCCGAGAGTGCTAACAGCCATTTGGATCTGTGCGAATGAATTGGGCAGTCAGTGTATCACAGCCTTCAAGTTTAATGGGTCTCCAGATGGAGGACAACCTTCAGAGAGACTTGCCAAAAGGAACTGGCTTTTGTGAAGAGTGTTAGATTGAGTTTCGAGTGTGTATGTGTGTAAGGATGCTTCACGCTCCTGCCTGAACCGAGGTCTCTCTTATTGGCATCGTCACTGTTGGGCCACGTCCTCTGTCTCTCTCTCTCAGAACACTCTCATCCATCTTCCTGTCCCGGAGCCTTTCTCTGAATGATGCTCCTTGCTGATGAAACGCGATGGGTGTGTAGCGAAAGAAGGCAAAGACAGAGAAACATGTAGTTTTGATTGATCTTGTGAGCGTGTTGGATGATAAGCCTGTCAGATAGTACAGGCCCTGGGGTGATCATATCACCAGACCCTGCCAACCAGATCCAGCCCAGGCGAAGCGTTTGTGGATGTGTGTGTGCATATCATGGAAATCCCATTTAAAACCCATATCATTCTTTTTGGCTCCAGCATGCATGGAATGATTGCATAATTATTGCTAAAAATAGACATTATGCTCTTAGTGGTCCAGGTGATTTTCTGCCTTAGTGAAATAACAGATACTGAGTTCATATTTTCATTCTGATCTGGAAAGAGAGCAGATGACCTCATCTAAACCTCTGTCTCATATCATTTACACAGCCACTGATCTTCCTTACCAGATGCACCGTATTACCCTGTGTGTATGGTTTCATGTTTACTGCATACCTTTTTTTTACACCTCATTTCCTTCAGCTGAGAAACTTCAGATGCGTAGCCTACTGTTCACCATGATGGTTTTGAATTGCTTGAAATATGATTGAATCACTTCAAAAAGGAAATCAATGTGCAGCGCAAGTTTGTCATATAGGCTAACTAATTGGGTGCTTGGGACATTTAATGGTGAAACTTTTGTTGTTGTAATCAGGCTCTCAAAAATTATCAAAAAATTTAGATTCATCAGCCAATATATCGGTGATTGGCTTTCAAATATAAAGAATTATCGAATGTCGACATCGGCCAAAATGTTCATAACTGTGCATCCCTAGTTAATTACATATTTGTTGAATAAATTTAATGAAATTAATCACTTTTGTTAGAGATGCATTACATTTCGGTATTGGCAGAAATTCTGATTTTTATTTATTAATTATTATTAGTTTGTATGGGTTGATATTGGATAATTAATTGTGCATGCTTATTTCCTCTATTTTTACATTTAGATTACCTTTGTCATAATCTAACATTCAAGTTAATCTTTAAAACACTGATTATATATTAACACTGTTAAAGGTAATCTGCAGCATACCACAAAATGAATCTTTATTTTTCATTATAATGTTATGATGCCCAAATTCACTTGTAGTTTTAGTGCTACATTATTAATTTACTCAGTATAGATAGCATAGAATGTTAATATTGTCTATTTATCGGTTATCGACATTAACTAAAACATATCGGTTTATTCGTATCGTCCACAATTTTAATATATTGGTGGAAGGTTGCACTAATTTATTTATTATTCATTACTCAAGTACAGGGACGTGCACAGACATTTTGAGGGGCAGGGGCTCAAGTGAAAAAAAGGGCACTTCTCATAATTACGTTTTTTTTTTTTAACTTTTTTAAAACAAAAAATATATTAACACAACTTTTGACTTTTTAAAAAATGTATTAAAAAGCTAATTTTAACTTCCTCAAACTCATAGGTTTATAGAGCAGCAAAGGAAACCATGCCACAATGTTCATGTTTTCTATGCTACTAGTTTCAATCAAGTATATATTTGAAACACCTGATGGTGACATGGACTTAGTTTCACATTTGAGGGAGGACTGTATCATCATCACATTTACATTTTACATTTAGTCATTTAGCAGACGCTTTTATCCAAAGCGACTTACAATTGAGGACTAAACCAAGCGAGTCATCGTGAAGAGGCAAAAACAACGCAAGAAGTGTTCAAAATACAAAGTTCAGACATTGCTCGGAGTAGCATAAGCCAGGCAAGCGAGGATTTAAAGGAAAGGATTTTTTTTTTTTTTTTTTTTTTTTTTTTTTTTTTTTTTTATGTTAAGTGCTCCCGGAAGAGATGAGTTTTCAGTTGCCTTTTGAATGCTGTCAGGGATTCTGCATTCCGGATGACGGTGGGGAGATCATTCCACCAGCATGGAACCGTGAATGAGAATGTCCTGGAGAGTGATTTTGTGCCCCGCTGCGATGGGACCACGAGCCGTCGCTCATTGACCGATCGTAGGCTTCTGGTAGGGATGTAGACTTGTAGTAGTGAGTGGAAGTAGGAGGGGGCTGAACCTGTGGTCAATCTGTAAGCAAGCGTCAAAGCCTTGAACTTGATGCGAGCAGAGAGTGGTAGCCAGTGCAGAGAGATGAACAGAGGAGTGACGTGGGCCTTTTTGGGCTCGTTGAAGACGAGACGAGCTGCAGCATTCTGGATCATTTGTAGAGGTTTAGTTGCACATGATGGAAGTCCAGCCAGAAGAGCATTGCAGTAATCAAGCCTAGAAATGACCAGGGCCTGGACGAGAAGTTGTGTTGCATGCTCAGTTAGGAAAGGTCTGATCTTCCTGATGTTGTGCATAGCAAACCTGCATGATCGAGTTGTCTTTGTAATGTGGTCAGTGAAGGTCAGCTGATCATCAAAGATTACTCCAAGATTTCTGACCGACCTTGATGGGGTGATTGAGGATGAATCTAGCTGGATAGTGAGGTCGTGCTGTAGGGACTGATTGGCAGGGAGGACGAGAAGCTCAGTCTTTGCCAGGTTGAGCTGCAGGTGATGTTCCTTCATCCACGCCGAGATGTCCGCCAGACAGCTTGAGATCCGTACAGCTACTGTGGGATCATCTGGTTGAAATGAGAGGTAGAGTTGGGTGTCATCAGCATAGCAATGGTAAGAGAAACCATGTGCCTGTATGATGGGTCCCAGTGATGTGGTGTAGATGGAGAAGAGGAGCGGTCCAAGAACTGAACCCTGGGGAACCCCTGTGGTCAGCTGATGTGCTTTGGATACCTCACCTCTCCATGCGACCTTGAAGGACCTACCTGTGAGATAGGACTCAAACCAGTTGAGGGAGGTTCCAGTGATGCCCAGTGATGAGAGGGCGGACAAGAGGATCTGATGATTCACTGTGTCGAAAGCAGCAGACAGGTCCAGTAGAATGAGAACTGATGATTTGGAAGCAGCTTTTGCGATCCGCAGGGCTTCCGTGACTGACAGCAATGCAGTCTCAGTTGAATGTCCTTTCTTGAAGCCAGATTGGTTGACATCCAGCTGGTTGTTCAGAGACAGGAAAGATGATACTTGGTTAAAAGCAACACGTTCAAGTGTTTTCGCAATGAATGGTAGGAGAGAGACAGGTCTGTAGTTCTCTAGAAGTGATGTGTTTAATGTTGGTTTTTTAAGCAGAGGAGTTACCCGAGCCTGCTTAAATGCTGTAGGGAAAATGCCAGTGTGGAGGGATGAGTTGATGATGTGTGTGAGAGCTGGAAGAAGTGTGGGAGAGATGGCTTGTAGAAGGTGTGAGGGTATGGGGTCTAGAGGGCAGGTGGTAGGATGACTGGAGAGGAGAAGTTTAGATACTTCTTCCTCGGTTAGTGGAGTGAAGGAGGAGAGAAGGTTGTTGGCTGTGGGAGAGGTTAGTTTGGGTTCCTGTGTGTGTGAAGCTGAGAACTGACTGCTGATAGTTGTAGTTTTGTTAGTGAAGAAGTTAGCAAAATCATCAGCAGTTAGCGAGGAGGTGGGTGGTGGTGGAGGTGGACAGAGGAGAGAGTTGAATGTCTTGAACAGTGAACGTGTGTTAGTGGCGCTGTTGATCTTGTTGTGGAAATATGAAGATTTTGCGGTGTGAACATCAACAGAGAAGGCAGAGAGCAGAGATTGATACCTACTGAGGTCAGATGTGTCTTTTGATTTGCGCCATTTCCTCTCCGCTGCCCTGAGCTTGGTCCGCTGTTCACGAAGAACCTCAGATAACCAGGGGTTAGAGGGAGTAGTGCGTGCTGGCCTGGAGGAGAGAGGGCAGATGTTGTCTAGAGAGGAGGTTAGGATGGAGCATAAAGTATCCGTTGCAGTATTCACATCCAGAGATGAAAAATGTGAGGGTGAGGGAAGAGAAGATGACACAGCAGAGGAAAGATGGGACGGAGAAAGTGAGCGCAGGTTTCGTCTGAAAGTAAATGGTGGGGAGGTTGGTGGAGCATGGGTAGTGAGTTGTAGATTGAAAGTAATGAGGAAATGATCTGAAACTTGGAGAGGTTTCACCAAAATGTTATCTGTGATACAGTTGCGTGTGTAAACCAGGTCCAGTTGGTTGCCTGACTTGTGAGTACCGGTGGTGATGAGGCGTTTGAGATCAAAAGAGGCTAGAAGAGAGATGAAGTCTGTTGCATACGGTTTCGCTAGGTGGATGTTGAAATCGCCAAAGACTACAAGTGGGATGCCATCCTCAGGGAAAGAGGACAGCAACACATCCAGCTCCTCTACAAAGCTTCCCAGTTGACCTGGGGGGCGATAAATAACTACAATATGGATCTTCACGGGAGTTGTAAGTGTAATAGCATGATATTCAAATGAGTTGTTATTGCATAGAGAAGAGAGAGTTGAAAATTTCCAAGTGTTAGAAATTAGAAGACCAGTGCCCCCACCTCTCCCCGATTGCCGAGGGGTGTGAGAGAAAGAGAAGTTGTTAGAGAGAGCAGCAGGGGTTGCTGAGTCTTCTGGGCGGATCCAGGTCTCAGTCAAGCCCAAGATATTAAGAGTAGAATGAGATGCAAAGGCTGGAATGAAGTCAGCTTTATTGACTGCTGATTGACAATTCCATAGACCCATAGAAAGAGTGAGAGGTGAGTGTGAGGATGAGAGAATAGGGCGCAGATTAGCAGTATTGCGCTGCCTTCTGTGCGTGGTGAGAGAGCGTTGTCGAGAGACAACAGGAATGTGTTGAAAGCACATAATGATAATAGGAAATAAGATAAAGGTAGGAAGGGAAAGGGTTAAGAAGATACTTTAAGTGCCTTGCAGGTGTCCTTGCTCGGTGGAGTCGCGCAGGTAGAGTCGCAGGTCTTTACCCGAGTCGGTCTTAACACGAGGAGGCTGAACACGAGCGCTGACTGCTTCCGCTGACGCTTCCGCGACAGCGCGCACACTACATAGATGTAATGCTATCAATCGTCTGAGTGAGGACAGCTGTGGTAGCCCTTGCAATTAGCACAGCGAAAGCAAATATCCCGAGAATGGCCCAAATCGAAACTAGCTGTTATGAACAGCAATACTTAAGTGCTACAATAACAACCAGACTACAACCCTTAAGACGGCAGATATTCAAAATAGGAACGTGTCTAATTAAAGATATTTAGTGAAAATAAAAATTACAAATAAGCAAAGAATCGAAAATAGCCCTACTTACTTGACAAATGGTAAACAGAGCAACAGGAGAACTGGATATTAAGAAAAAACAACTTACGCGCTCTAGCCGTTCTCGCAGAGTGACTGCTTGTCCTGGCTTTCTCCTGAATTTACTTCTAATTTATATCTGCTTAAATAGCCCTTGCAATTAGCACAGCGAAAGCAAATATCCCGAGAATGGCCCAAATCGAAACTAGCTGTTATGAACAGCAATACTTAAGTGCTACAATAACAACCAGACTATAACCCTTAAGACGGCAGATATTCAAAATAGGAACGTGTCTAATTAAATTAAAGATATTTAGTGAAAATAAAAATTACAAATAAGCAAAGAATCGAAAATAGCCCTACTTACTTGACAAATGGTAAACAGAGCAACAGGAGAACTGGATATTAAGAAAAAACAACTTACGCGCTCTAGCCGTTCTCGCAGAGTGACTGCTTGTCCTGGCTTTCTCCTGAATTTACTTCTAATTTATATCTGCTTAAATAGCCCTTGCAATTAGCACAGCGAAAGCAAATATCCCGAGAATGGCCCAAATCGAAACTAGCTGTTATGAACAGCAATACTTAAGTGCTACAATAACAACCAGACTACAACCCTTAAGACGGCAGATATTCAAAATAGGAACGTGTCTAATTAAATTAAAGATATTTAGTGAAAATAAAAATTACAAATAAGCAAAGAATCGAAAATAGCCCTACTTACTTGACAATAGCCCTACTTACTTGACATCAATAGCCCTACTTACTTCCATCATCATCAAATAAAACCTTCAAAATCCACATTTAGATGAAGTTTGTTTTAAACCTACTATCCTCCATCTGTAGATTTGAGGGGGAAAGACTCTTGATGTATGTAAGTCATTAACTTTAATAATAAGAATTTTAGGCCATAAAAAGTCATAAAAACGTCCGGATTTTCCATACAAGGTCATAAATTACATTTAGCCACGTCTTAAATTGATATGCTCAGTCATTCATTATCGCGATATAATTTTTCTCGATAAAATGATATCAAGTTCGAGTCAATATCGTCAATACTCGATATCAATATCGAGTTTGATAAATGTTCGATAATGTTTATGTGCCATAAGCGGAACGAAACTCATTTGAACCGCGCGCGCCTCACGGACTGTTTATCCGCTCGGCTCAAAGTCCAGACGGCAGCGCAGCGCGAGCTCACTAGAGCAGACGCGTTTACTCTGATCGGCGCTTCAGAACTCCTGACCTGATATTTAGATACACTATTCAATAAATAAATATATTTGTTTCACAGGGAAGCTGTGCGCAAACAGGAATATATATTATTTTTCAAAAATAAAATAAAAAGCACCCCAGAAAAAAGGGCACTTTCTCTTCAGGAATAAAAAGGGCAGGTGCTCAAGCCCCTTTTGATGTCTATGTGTGCACGTGCCTGCTCAAGTATGTTTATAAGTTGCATTGACTGTAAAAAAAAGTCCCAACAGAGTCATTGTTATTGCTGTTACTGTCTCTACTGCTCAGTGGATTGAGTTTCATGAGATTTTACACTTTTATCTGATCTGCTTCCTTTATGACTGTCTCAAGTGAAATTATGAGGCGACCTTTTCTTTTTTTTGTTATTTCATTTTAAAAAGTGCAGGCTTGACCTTTACATACATATA
Organism: Tiaroga cobitis; assembly: GCA_030578255.1. Taxonomy (NCBI): domain Eukaryota; kingdom Metazoa; phylum Chordata; class Actinopteri; order Cypriniformes; family Leuciscidae; genus Tiaroga; species Tiaroga cobitis. Next base: position 34,122,803 of record CM060594.1, on the reverse strand, counting down.
GCAAACCCACACGACCAGCCAGACTCTCTGATTGAAAGTCTTTACTATCTGCCCCTCTTTCTGCTCTCAATTTTTCCCATATACAGCATATATATATATACACCACCTGTGGCCGCGCTTGCTATGCTAAAATCTACCTTGCATCAGCCATTCTGGAGGATATTTATTGCATAGGGTTTAACTCCATTTTTTAAACACAATTTTTTCCTTCATGCACTTTTTGGTTGCATTTATGAGCATTTTATTATTTGCGTTTACTGTTGCATCGTTTTTCCCTTTCAGAACAGACTGACTCATCTGCTAACTCCATTTTAAAACTATGAAGTCCAAACAAACTAAAAATGATGATGATGCATAGAAAAATATGTGAACATCATATTCCTTTGTCCCAAACTTGTTGTTTTATATCCTTAAACTGATCATGGCCTCTCTTTCAATCTTAAGACAATCATAGTCTAATTTCGGCAGAAGATATAATAAAAGTTCTTTGTCTGGAACCGCAGAGGAGATGACCTGCTTGTCTGCTCTAGACACACTGGTGTGTAATTGGTGCTGGGCTTCAGAGCTGATTGGTAATTATAAGAAGTTATGGAGTTTTGTCTTTACTTCATCATGTAGTCCTCTTTGAGTCGGCCCACTTGCCAAGTCAAAAGGGGCTGATTACACCTCCGTCACACATGGGTGGTACACGAATGAAACACAGGGCATTAAATCTACATGTATCGCTGTTTACTTGACTTAATAACAATAACTAGAACTAGTGTGATGGATCTAGCATTAAAAAAAAACATTTTTTAACACAATTTTATTTTTTCCCACACTACCCTATAATGCTGTGATGCTTAATTCACTTGTATATTTTTGTTTTTAGTGCCACAATATCAAGCTATTTAGACAATAACAATTGATTTCCTATGGATAAAACCGACCAAAAATGTGTTTCCATGCTTAATATTATATTTCAATCTTAAATTCATCTAGCTATTAAAATGGGTTTCAAATGGCAATATTGACTTTAAATTAGGTTGTTTTGCGTTGATTTGTTCTACATTGATTGGGTCTATATAGCAGGTTTATAGTGCACTGGAGGATTGTGGATTGATCCATTTGTAATTAACATACAATTAGCAGGTACATTTCTAGATGACGATTCTTAATATCCCATCTGGCCGAGGACCCAGGGAGGAAATACCATGTTTGTTGTGCAGCTGACAGTGTATCGTGGAGAATTACTGTTCAAGAGCTCTTCAGTCAAATTCAGTTAATTTATGGGTTTTTTGTGATGTATCTGCAATTTTAAAACAATCTTTGAGCACTGCAGCTCAGCTCAGTATCACAGTTACTTGGTAAGGATCAAATAGGCTAATGAAGCATTTGTGTGTGCAAGGTTAAAGCACATAAATAGATCTCAGGGGCGTTTTGTTTCTGTACAGCACGTGAAATGAGGGATGATACCCCTCCCCCAACTCACTTTCTGTCTCTTCTTTTGTTTTTTCAAAGGTGAGACATTTTCTGTGAGAAAACAGCGAGTGGAAGGCTGAGGAATTATGGGATACTGAAATTGCAATGTTTATCAGAGTCAACTTCACACTGTTAGTACACTTACTGGTTATATGGAGATGAAGAATGGAGAGAGACCTTGTGTCATTGCAGACATGCTGTCTTACATCTGGCAGTAGCATATAGGATTGGACACATTTCACCTTTCATCAGTCACACACACACACACACGCACACACACACACACACACACACACACACACACACACACACACACACACACACACACACACACACACACACACACAGGGAGGTCACTGCTCCTGTCTGTTCCTCTTGGCTGGCCCCGGCCCCCTGTGTGAGTAACAGTCTGTCAGTGTGAGACACAAACTGGCCCGGGTCATTTCCTCTGAGTCTGACACAAGCACACCATGACATCCTTTATTCAACATTAATAATAAGCTGAAATCAGTCAAACATTCCTTATGAGTACAAGTGTTGAACTTGTAGTCAGGGGTTTCTTTAACTACAAACTTGTATGTCTGAGAGGTTGAGATTTCACCCTTCATCCACAGTAAAACTTGAAATTTAACTGGTAACACTTTACAATAAGGTTTTGTTTGTTTACATTAGTTAACATGAACTAACCATGAACTAACCATGAACAATAGCCTACTTCTACAGCATTTACTAACCTAAATTATGGTCATCTCAATGTTTGATTACATTTCCATGTTATCAGAGACGATGCAAAAGTTGTGGTGGACATGACATTGAAGTGGAAATGTTCAAAACCATCAGATAGGCTACATATCCAAAATGACAATTCTTAACCAGTAAGAGTGTGAAAAATGTGTGTGTTTATTTTCTAAAAGTTCCACCCAATCTGTGTTTGGTTGTAATGTGTTGGACTGGTATGTAATTGTCTAAATCGTGTAGATCCAACAATTCGTACGAATGAGTAAGAATTCGTATGATTTGTCTAAACCCCAGTGATGGGTAGGAGCGAGGACAGGGGTAGGTCATTCGTACGAATTCATGCGAATTTGGCAACTCGTAAAATATGTACGAATTGCTATGAGATCGGGTATGTTAGATCTCATATGTCCTTGATTCCCCTTGTCATTGCTTGTCACTGGGGTCTTTTTGGTCAATGAGTCCAAACTTGCACGTCTTGGACAGGTTCTGTATGTTCATTCAATACTGTGACACTATCAAACTTGAGTTGGGTTTCTAGTGTGCTTGAAAAGTCATTAGCAGCTCTCGGAGGTCTCTTGCGCCGTCCGTTTGCGTATTAAGTATCAAGCGGCCCATCTGTGGGGCAAACCGTGGTGTCTCCGCTCAGTAACCAGATCTGCTCTCTGTAACATCAGTAGGGTTCAAGTCCTAGAGCAGATCCTTTCTTGGAAATTTGTATTTTTATGTCCTATTGTGTGCTTTCATGCAGCATTGGCCTATTAAAGCATATAGAAGAGATCAGGTCTAGTTGTCACAGGGGCTGGATTTTAGGGTGTTGTGGCTTTTTTGCTTCCCAACAAACATCATCACTGAGTAAGAGACACTCTGAGTCCAATTTAATAGTTTAAAAAGTATTTATTCTCTTGCAAGAGAGATCTTCATCACCAATACACATTCGTGAGTCAGTGAGGAGAGATAAGGAGAAGCAGTGTCTGTCTTTTTTATATCTTGTGTCCTCCAAGGCCTTATTTCTGCCCTCCCCTCACAGGAGAGATATACTTTGTTTTTTCCTATTTCTCCCTGGGCCTGAGAGGTAAATGCCCCCTTAACCCTTTAGGCTATAATGTACAAATGCACTCAAGATGACCCCTTGACCACCTGCTTTTCCTTACCTCCACTGACTCCCAACCACAGTAAATTATCAATCAAAGGCCCCCTCTCACTACATTCGTGAGAACAGATGAGGCCATCATTAGGAATCACTGAAATCAGAGCAATAAAGGAAAAATTCCATAACAAGGGTTATAAGGTTATTGAATTATTATTGTTTATTCAAGCAAGAATGTTGGTTTCAAACCAAGATTTAAACTGTCTTAAATGAGAATAATTTCTTGAACTCCGTAAATGTTTAAAAATCTATTTATTTGTTATTATATTATAATTTATGAGAATAAATCTAATAAATTGACAAAATAAATCTACATTAGAAATAATTAGAGGAGTCACAAGTGTGACTATTCAACATATAAGATAATATAATATAATTAATATAATTGAATAAGTCTACATTGATAAATAATGAATGGATTCAAATGTGTCACCTTATCCTTGCCTTATCCTAAGAAAAATATTGAGTCTTTTTATCTGCTCATTTAAATTCTACCATATTCTGATTAGCCAATTACGCCCAATTCATACTCCAAGTCATCCGTTGAGCAACTGTGAAAGCAGGAGCTGACTGACTGTCGACAGGCTGAATAGAGCTAAATTGCACTGCAAAACATCTCAGTGTGTTGTGCATTATGTGGCTGTGTGCGTCAGAGACAATCTTCAAGCAAGCCTGCGTGTTTGGATGTCCATTCACACACATCGGATGTGCTCTTGAAGACTGTTCAGGTGTGAAGGCGTGCATTATTTTTTTTCCCATTCTTCCCTTGAGAGCCAAATCCAACTCCACACTTGAGAAACAATGCTAATTGGCATGAAGTGCCGGGAAATCTCATGGCTGGTAGCTCATTAAAAGTTTGACATATTTTGATTTAAATCTGTCGTTCACACATTAAATTACTCGCACAATGTACCTGGTTTTACTCAGAAGTTGCAGGTGTTCACATTAAAATATCTGGTTATTGGATTCATCTTTTTATATTCGGCTTCAGATTTGATGGGGAGCAGATGTCGGTTTTGGCCGTGTGGTGGCGGCCGCCATGTGCCACACCTGTAGTGGTGCATTAACTACACACAGAGCATGAAGACCCGTGCCAACCCACGTGCAACTGCCAGACGCATTCATCAGGCTTTGGATCCACAAACGTGGGATGCAGGACAAAAGATTCACACATAATCATGTGGATGGAGGGACTCTGATTAGTATGTTTTCGTTAAGAGATGGCACGGAAGTGTGCAACAACAATTGTTGTGCTTTTATAGGCGAAAAGTACAGCGACAGAAGCCTTTCTGTCATATTGATGTGCTTGGCCACACTCAGGTTATTTAGTATATTAATTAAGAATTCAGAAATTAACTTTATGCATACTTGCTGTGGTAAAGGCTCTGACCTCCTCTTGCACTCACATACATCAGATTAGAAAGCAGTTACTGTATCCCTCCCTTGATTTAATTTAGAAATATTCCCTGGAACATAGTGCGTGCGTGTGTGTGTGTGTGTGTGTGTGTGTGTGTGTGTGTGTTTATCTATTCAAATGACTATTGTTTGTAGTGTTCCTGCCTGTAATGATGGCAGATGTAAGGTTAATCTGTGTCTAATGTGTGTAGGAGGAAGTAACAGACAATAAGCCTCTGGCACTGGACTCACCACATCTATTAGACTCAGTCTGAGAGGGAGACACATCAAGTTCACTGTGGAAGACTAGGCACTATTTAGACGGTTTGTCTCTAGAACACTAGTACTACAGTTTTCACTCAGAGGACATTATCCAACTTGTTCCCCGTGTTAAGAGCTGAGAAAAAAAGTTTTAAATTAAGTTTTAATTTTAAAAGCCTTCATCTTTTGTCTATTCCTTTCTTTCTATTTTTTCAAAGTAGTTCAATATAATAAAAATAACAATTTCTCAGTTCCCCATCCTTTTAAAGATTTTATTTATTTATTTATGTTCTTAAATGGTTTATAACGTGAAGCACTTTGTGCTGCTTTTTATGTATGAACAATGTATATTTTATTTATAATTTTTATTTTTATTTTATTATTGGTAGTTCTATTAGTATTAAGAAGATCCAAATTCTAAAGCCGCAGTAACACTAGACTTTGTGCACACAAAATTTCTACGGACACTGCAACAGTCACATTCTGCAGAATATTTTTTTTTAAACACAATCCAATCAATGTTGATTCAACATCAAAAATGTAAACATATGCAATCTACTCCACTTTACTGCAACACTGCAATAAAGTTTGCGTTCTTTTAATTCAGCTAAAAGGTCACACTGTGGCGTAATAATCTTCTGTTGGTCAAACTCACATGAATCAGATTTTAATGTCAGAGTTCACCAAACTTGAACTTTGAAACGCAGCGAAATGCTAAACTTATTCGCTTGAACTGTTTCCTGTCTCCTGCATTCGTATGCGTATGAATAGAAGTTAATGGAATGAAAAGTAGTGTGATCATCCTTGAAGGCAACCACAGAATGCATTGCATTGTGATGAAAATCAAGATTGTTGATGAAGCTAGAGGATGAAGCTTTTTTAGTAATTACAAACTTATTATTTTATCCAGCAACAAGCTGACATGAAACTCTATCGAAAGCAAATGTTCGTTCATTTGTTTGACATATTGAGTTGCCTAGAGCGTTCCAAATCTGTCACTTATAAGGTCCCATGCCTTTGTTAGAATGCTGCCTATGCAGTGAAGTGGCTCATAGGCTTTGGAACAGAGCTGGTATCTCTCAAGAGCAGAGTCCTTCATTAAAGTCATTAGTAAGGCATGGTGGGACACTCCTGCCAGTGAAATCAGATAAAATAATGAAGCATACCCACTGAAACCACAAATCACCCTCAGATCTGTCTCTCTTGCTCTCTCTCAGCCTGACTGCGGTACCCATAATTCTCCTTGGCTCGCTTGACTGATTTCTCAAACATGTTAAGGCCAAGACACCAGGTTCATTGCCTTTCAGGAACAATCAAAATTTTCAGCATTAGGTCAAGTGAGAGTCAGCATGTACAAAAAAAAAAGGGCAAGTTTAGCCCTGAACCTTGGTCACTCTTACTTGTATTGTTGTATTGCATAGCCTTGTGTTATTTTCGTGATGGTTATGATTAATGTTGGCTTGTTCCACAGCATTTTCGCCCTGACATTTATTGGTGAACCTTGAAGTGAACTCGACTGCACAGCAAACCCAATAGCTAAATTCAGGCCTTGGTCCAGTTTTTTTTTTTTGCTTCAATAAGGATCAGGGATTTTGAAGGCTGGTATTTAAAGCTAAAGTGTGTATTTTTTCAGTGTTAAAATACTTTCTCCTATCAAAACATTTGCTGAATTTGGAACCACATACCTTCGTACTATACTCGTACTATTTCTGCCATAGAAAGATGGTAAAAGGAGTAGCATGATAGTACGTGGTTCTGAATTCAGCAATTGCTTAAATCTTTTTGAACATTTGAACCAATGGCAATGAGTTTGGGGGATCTGTTTTTCTGACCAATGGCAGATCGGGGGAGTGTTTGGGAAACCAATTTCTAGTGCCAAAGAAACCATAATTAAATATATAAGTGACCATGGAAGAGCAACAAGCCCGGACATGTTGTGGCACTTTGGTTTAAGGGCTTGAAATTGTGCAGGCAACATGTGGACAAAGAGACACAACCCTGTCAAAAATCTGTTCTCAATCTGAGAACATTTCATTTATTCACACTCCTGTTGACAAGTAATGGAAAAACAATTCCCTACATCTAGATTCAGTACACATGATGTAGTCCATGACAGCATGCAGTATGATCGTGCTTATGGAGAGTGCTTGCATCAGGTTATTGTATTGATGTACTGGGGCTAAACAAGCATTTTGTTGACACAGTTTGTCATATCACATGTCATCCGTGGCTGGGTCCTGCTGAAGGACTCATTAGTTACACATACACACAGCTCTCTGTGATATATGTGCCTGTTATTTCAAATGCATTATTTATTTTTGTACCTGAAAATAGAGAAGAATGAGATGCATTTATTTAGCTTGGAGGATCAACTCAAGGTTGGTGCTAATGGAGAATCTAATTATGTTGCGAAAGGTAGACATTTCCCTGCAGGGTGAACTCTGTCAGCGTTGTGTTGTGTAGTCAAACTCCCACTGCCTGATTCCCAAAGAACAAGTCAGTGGCATATTGCTGCCGAAAACCTCTTTGAGGAGTAATTCTTTGTCCCTAAAGAGGAATTTTAATTTAACACAAAAGCACATGCATAAGCAATGGCAGCAGAGATGGTTGAATCTCTATGGTGATACTGTGTAATCACAGATACTGGTGTGGGAATACTGTGCATATGTGATGCATGTTGAAAAAATGACAAAGTGGGGGAGGGGCTGTCCTTGCAGGTGCTTACAGCGTTCTAGAAGTTGCATCTTATTTATATAATTAGGTTTATAATTATCGGTTAAGTTTGTAGTGGTGTTAGGTTGTAAAAGCATTACCAAGGAATTGCAAAAATAGTTGTTTTCAAACAGGTTTCCCTAAAAGCTTCATGCATTTTTTTAATCAACACTTGAATGTGGTTAAGTTTCCTTAAAAAAGAAACAGAAGATGCATAATAGCGCCCCTATAGGACTGTGAAAACATGGATTGCCGGAATATTTCGCCAAGCGTTGTCATAAATGAAAAAAAAAAAAAAAAAAAAAAAATTCCATTAATGGCAGGGAAAGAGTTAAGGTTTGTCAAATTAATACTTTTCACACCAAGTTCATAATGGTGAATAATGTGGGTATATGGCGTAGCCGTAGAGTCTGATTTTAATAAATTACCCCGAGTTATTATAATGACTGATATGCTCAATTGGCTTGTTTGTTTACAATCTATTTAGTATGCTTGGATTATACTTGTAATGAGACAAAACTCCATTTTTGCTGCCACACATCAACAGTTATTTGCACCAAATTTCACTTATACAGAAAGTCTTTGCACTTTTTTTCTCTCTTTCTCTCTACTGATCTCTCACTCAGTCATGCATTTCATCAGTGCACTAATTGCCTCTCATTAATGTCTTGCCACATTGATTAATCAGTGCAGAGATGACATGGAAAATAGCATATGCAAATAGTTAATAGTCTCTTTTTGAATATCTGAATAGTTAACGACATGGAGAGTTAGTTATCAGTCTCTGAGCAAATCTAATGAAGAAAATGAATTAGAATAATAACAGACTGTGACAGAGTCTATGTGGTTTCTTTTCCACAGTTAAAGCGAGATGATGGTTGTCGACGGGCATTTTATAGACTCCTGCAGCTGTGTAGAGAAAGAGAGAGTCTGAGCTCTAAAGCAATATGCTAAATTCGGATATTTGATAGAAATGATAAGTTCTAATAATGAGAAAGTCTTCTTTTTCAATTAGACTTCCCTGTGGCATTGTCATTGAGCACCTGCAGTGAATAGATGGGTGACAGGGTGTTTCGCCATGTGCTCAATACGAAGATAAGATGCTTTTTGGGTTGTGAATGGGGAGCGTGAGTCAGATATTGTGTTTTTGCTCACACATAATACCCTAGAGAATCTTTTCTGATTGCTTGACACTTCCCAGGTGGGATTTCACTATGTTATGATCTCATACTTTTATTCCTTTTGGATTCACGGTGTTAAGAAACTCATAGTGTGACTCCCTTACAAATGCGCCATATAAAAGACTGTAGTGTAGCGTTTTTTCATTGGGCTTTTATTGTTATTTAGATCCTTTGTTACCACAGTCAGTTTTCCAAACAAGCGTTGGCACGTTTTGGGTTGACGTAATGCTGTTTGTGTGTGCCTGTAGCTGTTGCATTTTCCACTGTTTGGTTGTATGGCCAAGAGGTTCTCATCCAATTCTTATCTCACATGCCACATGTGTTAAACACACACGCGCACACACACACACACGCGCGCGCACACACACACACACACACACACACACACACACACACACACACACACAGTCTTATCACTTCTTTGTGCTTATCTCACCTGTGCAAAATCATTCAGTTGGGAGAAAATAAACAAGCCTCTAGATATGTGTCACCTGACGAGAATTGACCCAAATATGACAGCTCTGACAATAAACACACACATTTTACCCTCCACCACTGATGTTAGCTGTGATTCTGTGGTCCACTTCAGCATTCAGATGTACTACATGGTCCTCTTGAGGCAGAGCTGGTATTATAAGTCTGAAATCAATATGACGGGTCTGAGGTGACTGCGGTACGTTCCAGCTCCAGACCTTGTTATCAAACCCAGTTGGCACCTGACCTTTTCAGAGTCATGTATTGAGGAGGAATGTGAAGGTGGGTTGGTGAAGCTTTGTTGGTGTGCGACGGCCACGTTTCATTGACGTTAATGACCTTTAAATTCATATCGCTGTGGATCAACATTCACCAACATGAACTTCAGAGTTTCTTCACCTGCTAATATTTTAGACAAGATATAGAAATCAATTGGCTGTTTCTACTCTGGTGGCTATTCATCGACTATGCTTGATTTTATACCACTTTCTTTGGAAGTAAAAACTGTTATGTGAATAAAAGAAGTAGCCAGCCTTGAAAACCAACCATGGCATACTTATTTTCGGTAAAATTTATGCTTAAAGTCAGTGATTTGAGTGACTTCGTTATGTATCTTAAAGGGGTAGTTCACTTTGAAATTAATTGTTGGTATGTTTTAGCTTACCTCAATAGCATCCAAGATGTAGGTGTCTTTGTTTCCGCAGTAGTTTCAATTTTGATATTTTTAGGTCAAACCGTTCGTGTCTGTCAGTCATATAATGCAGGTCGATGGTCACCACCTCAAAGAGGATGCACAGAGAAGTCCAAATTAAACATGATTTAATGACTCGTAAATGTAAGTACACATTGATGGCCTAAGACACGAAACGAGCGGTTTGTGTGAGAAAACGAACAGTATTTATATCGTTTTTACCTCTTGTAAACACAGCCACGACCAAGTGATCTGAGGGCGCGGGCGCTTCGGTCTGCGCAAGCGCCGGAAGTGATCTCTCACGCGGTTGCGGAAAAAATTCAACGTTGTCTGTTTATATTTTGAAATCGTCTTCCATTGCGATTTCATGTATATCTAAATATGTTTAGATCTTCACAGTGAAAGGTAACACTTCCAAAATCTCTTTGTAAACTATGAGTGACGTACACGCGCGAGAGATCACTTCCGGCGCTTTCCGGCGCTTGCGCAGACCGAAGCGCCCGCGCCCTCAGATCACTTGGACGTGGCGTGGTTACAAGAGGTAAAAACGATATAAATACTGCTCGTTTTCTCACACAAACCGCTCGTTTCGTGTCTTAGGCCATCAATGTGTACTTACATTTACGAGTCATTAAATCATGTTTAATTTGGACTTCTCTGTGCATGCTCTTTGAGGTGGTGACCATAGACCTGCATTATATGACTGACAGACAAGAACGGTTTGACCTAAAAATATCAAAATTGAAACTACTGCGGAAACACAGACACCTACATCTTGGATGCTATTGAGGTAAGCTAAAACATACCAAAAATTCATTTCAAAGTGAACTATCCCTTTAAGAGTTATATCTCAGTGGTATTGGTATTGGTATCTCATTTGGTATATTATTTTGTTGGTGTAATGATTTGGTTTCCTTTATTTCTTCACCAGACCTTTTGGTTGTGCCTAAATGCATTTAACTTTAACCAAACACAAGTATCATTCTCAGAGTTGAGGATCACATTTGTTGAGTTTGCACTGTTGGACTGTTCCCTAGTTGCCGCCGGATTAATTGGCCCATCTGGTGAGAATCGTGAGATCCAACCTGCTCTTCAGTCTTCCCGTAAGGAACAGTGCAGGACGCAAGTGTGACTTGATAAATGTCTGAGAGCAAAGGTTCCTGTCATGTTGTGTCGAATGTTGAGGTCGCTCAACAGCAGTTGTACCTGACAGCCTGAGGTGCCAAATGCTATGCGCTCCCCTAAAACAAAAGAAGGGATGAAAAAGGTCTAAAGGCCACCCTTTGTTGTTGGCACACACGAGCAATGAGAAATGAGGATAAGGAATCTTAAGGAAGCCCTGCATAATTAGACTAGTTTCTTGCTCTGCCTCACAGGAACCACATAGCTTAAGGAAAACTGCTCAGTCTAAAATAAATCATGTGCACTTGCACTCTCACTGTGGACAATGTGACCTATTTTTGTATTAGCTGATGGACCCAAAATAAGTTGACCTGTACGTTCAAATCTTATTGCATTGCATTGCAAAATAACAAGGCTAGTTGGGGACCAAATAAAGGTTTGATATCCCTGTTCACTAAGTTTAAATACATTTGATATATCTTTTATCTGGTTTATCTCTTCTCTTTCTGGTCTCATTCTGACACACTTTGACTAATTTCTAACTTTTCATTGATTTTTGTTGGGTTTGTGAACCAGTAAAGTAAGTTCACACGTGGAAGACTAATCACAAAAATATTTTTCAGCAGCGGCATGTAGGGTATTTATGTGTCATTTATATCGCAGACCTACAGTATACATGTAAAGGGGTTTGTGTGTTCCCTTGGGTATGATTCTGTCCTAAATAAATGGTTGAAAGGCTGAGTATTTTAAGCTTATAACAAGCTCATTTAATTGGTCTGGCAGTGAACCTGCTGATGCGGGTGAGTGAATTCTGATGGGGCGGCTTTGACAGGTGTCAGGTGCCACATGTCAGATGTCACTATGATTACGCAGACTGTTTGGTCACTTTTGAAATCCATATATCAGAGCTACATACACAAGCTCATTTAAGAACCTGGAACTCTCTTGAAAAAAGCATTAATTTATGAATAAAAAAACAATATAATGATTTTAAAAAATGGTTTGGAATAGTGAATAAATCTATTGCAATTTGTGGTTTTCTCTTCTCTTTAGGTGAATGGACGTGAATTTTCCAAGTCTGGACATGAGGGAACGGTGGAGGCCATGCGAAAGGAACCAATTGTGGTGCAGGTGCTGAGGCGGGGACCCTCCGACCAGAACAGCCTACAGGAAGTGTGTGTGGTGGACGTGTGTACTCAGACGGACATCACCTTTGAGCACATCATGGCTCTGGCAAAGATGAGACCCACTACCCCACCTGTGCCAGACATCTGCCCATTCCTGCTGTCGGACAGGTACAGTATGCTGCCAACACTGTTAATTACATTTAGATTCAGACCTAATCCTCTTCCTGTAAAGTTAATTGTACTATTTACAGTATGTCATTTTTACAAGAAATTATATTATGAATTTATATATATATATATATATATATATATATATATATATATATATATATATATATATATATATATATATATATATATAGTCATTATTTATTTATTTATTTATTTATTTATTTATTTCAGTTATGTTTTATTTAAAAAAAAGACAAATGCTACCTCAACGAGTGATGCTTTTTTAACCAGATGACTATGCATACTAACATCAGCACATGTTATTATAAAATATTTCTTCATCACCAGGCAACAGCCATAACCCCCTTCCCCCCTCCCCCCCCTCCCCCCAACACGAAATATCCCCCACTGCTGTCATAAAAGTCGCGCCAGGGCCTATGTGTAATTATTGTAGTGGCTTCCCTTATCCATTTCCTGTAATGAGTAGTATACAGGGTGATTAAAACCTAATGGAGTGCTAAAATATCAAACATGCTGGCACAGAGGTTTCTCTTGGTGTTTAATGCCCTTTTACAGCTTTTCAACTGCTTGAGTTTGTCCAATAAGACTTGTGTCTGGGGATGATAGGCCACATCTGATTATTTGGCTCCTTATGCATGTGCTTTGCTTTGGGTTTATTTATGCTGCTAATCTGTTTGTCTGGCTACAACTCAGCAAAATCAAAGATTCAGCTCATTTGTATGTGTATGTGCTTTGCACAGATTGCTTAGGATCTTGGAACCGCATTTGCAATTGTACCCCAGCATGATGTGTTAACAGATTAATGAGTATTGTTTGTAATTACAGGCTTCCCCAGACTACAAACAAATTCTGTTATCTTCTTAGAAGTGTAACGGGTCGGTCTGTAGTTCTGCAAATAAAATTGCAGAAATAAAGCTTAGCCTATAGTGCATAAAGTTCATTTCTCTTGTTCTCTCTTTCTCTAGTTGTCATTCCATTCAGACTATGGAGCATGAATATTATGATTGTCCAGAATATGTGGCCAGCACCCAGGCAGAGGTGGACAGGGCAGTTGAATTCGAGTGTGAGGTAAGTAAAAGAAAAATGCTCTTTTTTTTAAAAAGTGATATACACCTGTGTTATCTCGGGTGACCCGATGACAAATGGTCAGCCAAGCAATTACACCTGACTTTACAAATGCAACGAACCCTGATGGCATGATTAAATACATCACATTATACATTAATGCATGTTGATACAATGCACACACACACAAAATAAAATAGTTTTAAATTTTGACAAATATTCATATTCAATATTGCATGCCTCACCTAATTTACAATTATTCATTTTATCCAAAAATGAGGTACTATTATTTTATCAGTAACACTTTACAATAAAGTCTCATTTGTTAACATCCGTTAATCCATTATAAACTAACAATGAGCAAGATATTCTTAGAGCATTTGTTAATCTTTTTTAGTTAATAAAACAAATCATGTTCTTGTTAGTTTACTGACAGATACAACTTTTGATCTAAAAATGTATTAGTAAATATTGAGATTAACATTAATTAAGATTAATAAATGCTGAATTTATGTATTGTTCAAGTTAGGTCATGTTAACTAATGTAGTTAATGATCTACAAATGAAGCTATTGTACTGTGACCTTTTTATCAATAAAATAATCTGAATTAAAAAGAGTTATATGATCAAATGATGTATTTGATTCATGTAATTCTGAAACTTTAAAAATAAGAGTTTCAAAAAGGCAGATTCCTATATTAATGAGTTAAAGTAGCATGTTACAGCTGGAGAGCTTTCAAACGATGCCATTTTTTCGTTTGGCTAATATACAGGGGCATTAGATTCCACTGATGTGTAATTAGTTTTATTTTAGTGGCATTAATGTTCTTTCCTACTGGGTCTCTTGCTCAGTTTGGAAAACAAATGCATGTGTGTTAATGAATCATTAATATTATTATGATTGTTTGAAGGTACATAAACAGCTTGTCACCAGATGTTTCCGGGAGATTTTGGGATGTTATATGTACATGCAGGATGAATTTTTTTTTTTTTCTGTAGGCGAATTAGTGACAATTTCCTTCTTGGAAAATCAAAATTGCACAGTGCAGAGGTTGCTATGTGAAGTATGCAGTGATAAATGTCTGGATGAACCCCTTCCTTGCAAGATAACTTCTGTCAATCACAAGCAAATTTTTCATATCAGGCCAAGAGGAAACTACTTTAGCTTTCCGAATACGGAACATATCCTAGATTAATACTATGATCTGTAAAATGATCACTATGATTTTCCAGTTGCATCACTTGCCGCAGTAGGTTAAGGTAGATTGTGTGGATTATTTTGCTCGGCATGTCGGTTGATCCTCTTTGATGAGCATTGTGGTCTGAACAATAGACTTGCAGAAAATATGAAGTATCGCTGAGCTTATGGAGCAGATCAATATGAAGCCGTATTAAAGCTTCTGGTGATGAATTGCATCCATTGTGCGGACTGACAGATTCAGGTGAAATATGAGAAAGAGTTTGCCTTTTTATATCACACCACAGACGTTGCTGTGAGCATGTTGGTCTCGCATTTTTAGAAATTATTTGCCAAACACGAACACTTGACAGTTCGGTGTATATGGTTGTGGAAGAAAATGGAAAACCCTATATATATGGAGTAGTAAATCTGGTTAATGTGGAGGGCGGAGTTTTTGATGTATGATGCTAGTGCTCGGTCAGGAGCGTCAACCAAGAAATGAGCCGTGTTGCTTGACTGAACTGAGACAGGTGTCAGTGGTATGTTGAGCTGTGGCTAACTGCTCTCCTTTGGCCGGTGAATGTCTCTCGAATACAGCGCTGTCACTTGCACCATGCAGGCTTCAGTCTTGACATATAACCCCCTCAGCCTGCTTGATTATATCATATTTCATGGTGGCCTTTTGTAGGACACATTTGTAGCCAAAGGAACTGGTCATTGTTTTATTTTAATGCAAAGCCAAACATTTAAGATGACTTTACTCTAAAACAATGCTATGTGTGCTGGAGTTTAGAAGCTATGGCTTTTATGTTTTAACTAACTGAACTGAAGAGCTATTTTCTAGTTACTTTCATAAGAAAATATCTGCCTGGAAAATCAGCATAAAGGTAATAGTCTGAGCTTTGTGCTGGTTTAATGTACACATTGGGAGGACACAAGAATAGTAAAAGCTGAGATTACATCATGGTCCCAACGAGGGAAATGGATTAATAAACATACTAATTTATGCTAATTTAAAAATGTACAAATGCAAAAAGGTTTCTCTGATGGGTAGGTTTAGGGGACAGAAAATACAGTTTGTACTGTATAAAAATCAAAATGTCTTTGGGGAGTCCCCACAAAGATAACGAAACCTAACGTGCACGCGTATGTGTGTTTTGTGTGTTTGTTACAGGAGGTTGAGCTCTGTCGAATGAACAGCCAGGAAAAACTGGGCCTGACTCTCTGTTATCGTACTGATGATGAAGAAGATACAGCCATTTTTGTTGGTCAAGTGGGTCTTTTATTTTATTGTAATTTATTTTATTTTATTATTTATTTTATGCATTTAAGTTTATTGCTGAAAAAAAAAAAATCATACAAATCGGGGCTTTTAAATTTACGTAGATGTTTCCAAAATGTTTAGTGTCTGGGTTGTAAAACTGGACAAAGATGGACAATATAATTGGTAATGTCGTTGAAATTCAACATTTTCTGAAGGTTAATCCTCTCCTTTCACAGACCAAGTGTTGAAAAGGAAAAAATTTGAATTAGTTTCAGACTCTGTGGATTTTTATGCAGCAGTTCAATTTAACAGACAAAGATCTACTGAAAATGAACCGAATAATGCTTTTAGAACAAATGTTATTATGTTAATTTGGTGATCTGTGTTGAAGTCACCTGTAAGATGTGGCACTTAGCATCAAATTTGATGCAGGCAATCAAATTAATCGGACCAAACCCTTTTTAACATCAATTTAAATTTTGTGAAAAGCAATTAAAAGATAAAAGCTGAGTTTGATCCAT
The DNA here is from genome assembly GCA_030578255.1 of Tiaroga cobitis. NCBI lineage: Eukaryota > Metazoa > Chordata > Actinopteri > Cypriniformes > Leuciscidae > Tiaroga > Tiaroga cobitis. Next base: position 34,106,272 of record CM060594.1, on the reverse strand, counting down.
TCTCATTGTTCCACATCACTGTATTCCTTCACTGAAATTAAAAGTGCTTAATATGGAAAATGTTCCTGTTTTCCAAAGTTCAAATGGCTGACGAAAGTCTGCCAGGACTGAGTCAAGCATGAAGAGATCAAGTCAAGTTTGTAAAATGATTCTGCATACAGACAGTTCTTTTTTTCAGTGTTTTAATTTCTGATTTTAATTAGTAAGAAATGGCACATCCCCTCTCCTGTGGAGTGTAAAATGGCACTTTTTTCACTCTCACCACCTTGACACCTAAAGGAAAACAAAGGCTGAAAACAGGGACTGCATTTCAACAGGGAGAATTCTAGTTGTACAGATATTGCCTGTTCTTACACCATTTCTCGCTCAGAGATATGTAAATGTGGAGCCCCTGACATCAAACAGGAGGGAACGGCTTCTCCTTTTCGTATCATCTCCAGAAAATATATTATAAACAACCTACAGAAATGTTCTATTAATACATGTCTGTGGAAGTAAGTTATGCTAATATTAGTCATTAAAAATGCATTTATGCATATAATGTACAGCAATGATGTTTTCAGCCTCCTTCTTATGTAAATTCTTATAATGCATAAAAAATATAGTTGTTTTAATCAGTAATCTTGTAAAAATGCTAAATATATAAATATGTATTATTTTGAGAGGAAAAAGAAGAAAATTATTTTGAGAGGAAATATTCCCACATCCTATTCTGTGCAGTATTCACTTCCAATCCTTATATTATAGGGGGGTATTATGTTGCCTTCTTTTGTAAATAGTCTGAAAGGAATAGATTTTTTCTCATTATAACAGATATGCAAATTAATCTGTTACAATAATGAATTCTTTTTGTGACAAGTCATGGAAGTATTGCTGGTGTGTTGAGAAGAATTATAACAATTTACATATTGATGCCATGTTTTTTGTACTGTTGATAGGTTGAACTCAACAGCATAGCTGCAAGGGATGGACGCATCAGAGAGGGAGACAGAATTTTACAGGTGCGATACATTTAATCTTGTTACACACCTATACACACGCTCATTCAATCTTACAACCATCCTATGAATCCAGATGATGTTTTTGATTATTTATTTGGTAGAAAGAGTGGGTCTAAAAAGCTTAACACATTGAATTGGATTTTTTATTGGATTTTTATTTACTTACTTAAAACATAATATAATATAATATATAATTTATAATGGATTTTCACTAGTGGTCTGAGACTTCCCAATGTAGATATTTGTATGTGTGTATGTGTCTTGTAAATAAGCTGGATCATCATGATAAATTGCTCTTAAATAGCCGTTTTAACTGGATCTGCTTTTGCGGAATGTATAGACCAAGCTGGTGTGACATTCAGCAGAGACAGTAGGGTTAAAGGTTTGGAGAATTTCTGAGCAAAAGAAGATAAAGAAAGAACGAGATACAAAGGACACAAGGCATCTGTGGATGTAACATTGAGGGAGATGAATACAGTGGTTCAGTGCACGTCTGTCTCACTCTCTCCACCCCTATTATCTTCTTTTGGCAGTGCCATTACTCTATAGAAGAAAAGATGAACGGCACCTGTCAAAGGCTGCTTAATTGTGTGTTTGGGCGTGTACCGCCACAACGCTTTTTATAAATGCTGTGGCTCCAGCAGCCCAGTCGACAGTCTTAGTAATCGATTCAAAGTCTCTCCCCCAGTAAATGCATAATTGACTGAAGGTTGTTATCTCATGAGGGGGGCCTAGTTTTGGTGTGTATGAGGAAATGCAATTTTGCTCCACTTCTGTCACTGATGAAGTGTGCTTCCGGTGTGAAAATCCTGACACTCTGTCATTATCTTTGTGTGTATGTAATTGTCTCTCTGTGTCCATGTTTCTTCCAGATAAATGGTCATGACGTACAGAACAGGGAAGAGGCTGTTGCTCTCCTTTCAAATGAAAATTCCAGATCCATAGTGTTACTCGTCACCAGACCTGAAGGACAGGTGAGACTAGTGGACATAGTTGCTAATCTTCTTAACCCACGTTCAAACCACAGTTTTATTTGTGTGGATTTATTTATTTATTTATTTATTTTGACCCAATCACCTGAGCCATAAATGCCATGTTCTCTAAAACCATGTGAAATTATATCAGTAAAATGTTGATTGGCTGATAGTTAAACCCTTCAATAGTGACTACAGTATACCCAGTTGTGATGTCAAAGGCAGAAAACATAAATAGTCAGAAGTAACCGAAGTATAATGAGATATCTCTGTCTTAATATGTCGCTTGCAAAAATATGTATTCCACCAGATCACACACCTATTTTTGAATGGCTGTCAAAGGATAAAGATGCGTTTTGCAGCCAAATAGTGTAGCTATGGCTTCTACTAGCTGACACTAACTGAGTCATGGTAACCAGCCAAATGGTTAATCCAGAACTGGTTAACCCTGTTGGGCTTGTCTATCTTAGATGGATGGAAGCTGGCTCGATGAGGACCATCATGATTTTCTAGAGGAGCTGAAGATGGAGATTTTAGAAGAACAGAAAAAGGAAGCAAAGTGGGTAAGTGTGACCATACTTGCCAAAAGTTTCTTTGCACCAAGTCTTTATGTTCTGACAGGCATTAAAGGGTTGTATCTGTTCATGTTTTGCAGTCAAAAAGACATGAAGAAGCCTCCGCAAGTACAGATACAGCAACATGTTCCTCTTCCATTCTGGAGAAGGACAGTGGTGTGAAATGCAGCTTTGAGGAGAGTTCTGAATATGAATTTCTCTCTCATCCCCAAACACAGACTCAAAAACAACTTCGAGACAGGTGGGAAGCGGGCTCACATTTGGTTCCTATGGACACTGTTAGCTTAGCCAGGCAGGAGAAGAGTCAGGAGGGCAGGCTGAGCGAGAATGGGGTGGAATGTGACCATTTCCAGCAACTCTTGGAGCTAAAGTGCCAAATCCGTAATGGTGGAGAATGCGGGTTGGTCTACAGGCGAAGTAGTACCATCGAGTGCAGCCTGACAGAACAGAGTGGAAGTGGAGTGGCACGGGAGCTGCACATGCTCAACGAAGAGCTGCGCAGCATTGAACTTGAGTGCCAGAGCATCATGCAAGCCCACCAGTTGCGCCGAAGCAAGCATGACTCGCCCCGAACGGATAAGGAAAGTCGACTGCGCCGTGGCAAGCTTGCAGATATTAACGAGTATCCTGAGAGACTTCAAAGTGAGAAGCTCAGAGATAAAGACAGCTCTAGTGCCTACAATACAGCCGAAAGTTCCCGCTCAACTCCACTGGGAACAGAAGGATCACCCGACCACTCGCTACAGCGTCGAGTCCACCTGACCAATCAGAGGAACTTGCGGAGTACCCAACACCTGCAGAGTCCCTACAATAGTCCCATCTTGTCTTTACCCAGCCAAAGTAGCCCTTCTTACAGTCGTGGCCATACATACACCAGCTCCACACCACCCTTACAGACCCCCATCACCAGTCCTGGTTCACAAGGACCCAGCCAGGCCTTCTCCAGCAGCTTGGAACAAAGCCCCAGTAACCCCTCGGAGTCAGACCCAGCGCTTCCTGCTGATGACGAGCGCTGTGAGAAAGAAAGAAACCGTAATAGGGTTGCAACTGCTCGGCACTACCATTCGCCCTATCACAGCAATACCACAACAACCCAGCCTCCCGGCACACGCCATTACCAGAGTTACCTACAGCTCCTACAACAACATTCCTCTTCCTCTCTGGAATACTCCCAGAGCCAGCTTAGCCTCCTCAGCCTCCGTGGACGGCCTGGACCCTCACAACCTGGCCGAATCGAATGGAAGGTTAAAGTGCGAGCAGACGGAACCAGGTATGTGGCACGTCGGCCCGCACGAGACCGTATCCTCCGCGAACGAGCCTTACGGATCCGGGAGGAGCGGAGCGGTGGGATGACTACAGATGACGACGCAGTCAGCGAGCTGAAGATGGGGCGGTACTGGAGTAAAGAAGAACGCAAGCAGCAGTTAGCACGCGCAAAAGAACAGCGACGCAGGAGGGAATTCATGCAGAGGAGCCGGCTTGAGTGCCTCAGGGAGACCATGGGGACGGCAAGTGGGGAAGTCAGCATCCTGGAGCTCAGCCATAAGAAGATGCTGAAGAAACGAAACAAGAAGATCCTTGACAATTGGATGACCATTCAAGAGCTCATGAGCCATGGAGCACGAGCACCTGAGGGCACCAAAGTTCACAACGCCTTCCTTTCAGTCACCACAGTTTAGTGAAGAGCGTGACCACAGGCGGTCTCGACCCTATGTACTTGCCTCATTCCAAGTAGCCATTTTATAAAGGTGAAGATGCAGATATTTTTCATGTTTTGTGAAAACTCATTTCAACTAAACTCAAGACTTCAAGAAATGTGAATGTTCAAAAACTCTTTTGATACACCGACACGTTGACACTACCGTTACAGACCTCGCTGTGTTTTCATACTAGAATGTATAAAAATGGTTTTAATAGGATTTTACACACTACATTGTCATTTAATGTAGTGTTTTCATGCATTTGTATTTTATAAATGGCAAGTTTTCATGCGATCTAAAATACAGTACTTGAATTTCGGCTTTTGCTGCCATTGCATCTTTTAAATCTGAAATGTAAATATCTGCAACTGTTCTTAACAAGATCTTCATGGGTAAAGGTCTTCTTTGCCGCTTAATGGGTTTACAAGAGTTGTTTGACATACCACACGATGTTACCATTTTAATGGTATTGTATACAATACCTACAATTTTTGTACTGCTCTGTATGAACATTATTTATATTTTTGAGTCTAATAAGTTATTTTATTCCATCTTTATAATGCCAAATGACCCAGTCTGTATCTCAGTCAAGCGCTAAACATGGAGTTTCTACCACTCTCATTGTGCCTTGTATAGAGGCTCGTTTTTCTACCAGTTTGTGAAGAGACACCCTGAGTAATCTTGCTGTCATGTTTTTAGTCTTTTTTTGATGTGTAAGACATCTTTGTAGCCGGGTCTACGTGTTCTAGGTGTGCTACATGGGGTAACAAAGGATAATAAATTATTGTTATATAAGTTAAACATTTTTGTTATCCTTTCTTCTCAAATAATGGTTTCCAGATTTTCTAGTTTTGTTCAGCATACAAAGATATTTTTAACTTTCGGCTTTGATTGATTACCTTTTCTTGATTGACGGCTTGACCTAATTAAGCTTGAGATCAAGAACCGCATTTCTGAGATAAACTGTGATTATATCATTAGAGTCAGACAAAATTGGCATTTGTCCGGTTCACATCTCACCCAAATACCACACCTGTCATTGTTAAACTGACATCCTGTCAGACAGTAGCATTAAAATCAGATCTGTTTGATTATAAATTTATGTAATTCTTTGCATGAATATATGAATGGTTATCTTGCCATCAGCCCTTCAAACACTGCACTGCAAAAAAAAAGATCATGTTCTTAGTATTTTTACTGCTAAAATTTTTTAAACCAAAGCAAAAATTTTATAAGATATTATGAAGTTTACGTATACACAATTAGCAAATTGTTCAGTCTTATTTTTGGCATAAACCTCACAAAACGATGTTACATTTATGTTTGACTGACTTTATTTTACAGTTGTGGCAAATATACTCTCTGAAAACAAGTCCTGTGCAATTTTGCTCCTCAAGGATATGTATTGTTTTAAGGATATTTAGACAAGACAAATTACTCATTTTGTTGTATGACAACAAATGCTCTAAAAACCAATAATCTAAATGAATACATTAAGGATCAATTGATATTAAGTTGGTAATATGTGTAGATTATTTTTGCGCAGATTGTTCTGAATGGATGAAAGCTGCCTGAGGCTGTTATAGGATGCTTTGTGTGTGAGGGAGGTTAGAGGCTTTTTGAAGTCTAATGTTTTTCATCTTTGGTATGAATGTGTGCTGCATGTAAAGACCTGTCTGTCTCTGTTTCAAAGTGATAACACTACCATAAATTTAATGAACGGGTGCCAAAAATCTTAGCTGTGAGTCACTAGAACTGATCACATTGAGACCCTTTTGAACACATTCTAATTGTACAATTGGGGCCGGTCTCCTTAATTTGAGTAAAAATTTACAATATTCTAATTGTAAGAATGTATCCATAACCACCTGTGTGATGCAGTTCTTTTGTGTTACTGATAAAAGGGGTGCCAACACAAATCATGCCATGGGAGCTCTTGAATATTTCAGCATGTAGAGGTGTGTGGATCCATCTTCTCATTATGAATCATCTTCATTTTTAGATGTTTTATCATTAGATTCCCATGTAGTTCCCATCTTGATGTTTTCAAACTTCCGCCTATAAGCTGAACTGTCACGTTTATGACGTTTTCCTAATTACCAGCAACAGAAATTGCTCTCATCTTGCGTTATGGCCCTGATGTGGAAAGAGATTCTCTCAGACTGAATATGGCGAAAGAATGCTGTATTATGTATGTGTGCCAGCCGTTTACCTCGTTATGGTTCTCTTTCACATTTATTTATTCATAAATGCTCATTATGTCCGACTGAGCAAGGCTTGTGAAACGGGAGAAGGGATTTCAAAGCAAGTCCTTTTTTTCCTCCTCACTGTCTCTCTCTCTCTCTACTTTACTACAAAGAATAATGGAGAGTGCTGTCAGTTTCTGTGATGTTCACACTTCACCTAGCAGAAGAGCTTTATCTATACTTTAAAATAATAGAGCACCAAAAACTGAAAAATTCTGTCATCATTTATACTTGCATACCCTCGGGGGAACAGGGGTGTATATATCATGCGGACAACAGAGAATATTGGCAAATATTAAATAATGAACTGAATGCTGTGACTGACCAATCAGATTCAGGTATTTCAGGGAGCCATGTAATAAATATATACTTTTATGTAGATATTGTTTAAAAAAGTATTCCACTGAAAAAAAAAAAACAGCATTCAGTTTGGGAACAATATGAGTGCGAGAAAATAATGACAGCCAGAACATGAATTGTTAAGTCTAGACAGACCGAATACACGGTGTACCTGACAGAACTTCTCTCCTGATATTGTCTGATGATTTTTCTTTTCTGGGGTGTATAGTGTCACTTTCCTCTTAAGTTGTTGGTGTACTTGAGCTGGACTCAGCAGTATTTGATAGTTTTTCCCCCTCTGCAACATCCTTTTGCATGCTTTTTGAAGCTCCAGCTCTCAGAGCTCTCTAAGCCCGTTGGGAAAGCAGAGACATGAGAGAGCATGATAGAAATAAAGGGGTGAATCCAAAAAACTAGGGCAGATGAACAGACAAAAGAACAGAGAGTTGACTGGGTATGAGGAGAACAGTAGTGTGTCTTTTCTATACGGCCATCTGATTTTGGTGATGATGGACACAAAGGCTATGAAACCTATGCCCTGCGAACATTTATTTTCTGGCATTTCTTAACAAGCTGTCAAACACAGAAAACCTGAGTTTGTAAGAAATAAGAGGTGACAAGCTGATAGAATAGACCTGCTTTCAAGTCAAAGCAGAAAACTAAAATAATACTACAATGTTAAACTACAATAATGTTACATGATTCAATTCGGACAACAACTGTTTTCTTGTGCATCTCACTGTGAGTCTTCTGTTCTGAAACTACCATATTTGAGTCCTGAAACAGACAAAAACATTGTCTGGCATAATTGAAGGCTTACACTGTGAGACATCAGTGCCCATGTTGAGATTCATTGAACAACGGGTGTTAATCCCACAGTAAGCATCTGTTTGTGCATGGAGATGGAGTCAACCTGAAACTAAGGCAGTGCTCTTCCTGAACATGACAGCGACTCTAATCCTCCACACGGCATTACGGATTCATGTTTCACATTCAGGAAAACACTGAGAACAAAAGGAATAATTTTCTGCAGGCAAGAAGGGATCATTTGTAGACAGAAGACAGAGAGAAAATAGACGAGGACAGTTGTAGATCTTGGGAGGTTTGGTGACTTTGTGTCACACTTAAAGGCTCCTAAAACGTATTAGGCAGCAGAAAAATGACCTGAAGCTATTCGTTGTCATAACTTGTCAATGAGAGTTGGGGATTTTAGCAAAAGCATGTCCAGTGACACAGTTGAGGAAAGTTTAATTTTATGCCAGTTGTAATGCAGTGGCATTCATTTATAACTTTGCATGTAGTGCAAGGCCCATTGAAAATCCATTCAGCCTCCACGCTCAGATCTCAGCAGGTGCAATCAACCCCCTCTCAGCCCCTCAGCTCTCATTGGTTTGTTAAGGTGCAGTTTTTAGCACAGCAAGTTTTGGCAGTCAAAAACGTGAGCACACAGGAGGACCAGCACAGTAATAATTAGCTGAGCTGACAACATGCCAGCAGCTCACACACACACACACACACGCACACACACACGCACACACACACACACACACACACACACACACACACACACACAAACACTTATCAGTCTCATTTTGTCTTCTTTTTATTCTCTTCAAAAAGAATACAACATTCAACGTATTCTTACCTCGATTTTGTTGTATTTCAAATGCCATTTCAAGCAATTATCCAGAGTGGAAATCTGGAGTATAGTAACACACTGATATTGATGTGTTAACTAATGTGATTTTGGTATTGTGGATCAATGCCGCTGCATCATTATTGTTCTTTTGTTTAGAAGGGGTCGTGTTTTGCAGAAATTTGGCAGTTGGATGGGTGTTGGTTCAGAAAGGAAACAGTAATGTTTTATGACAAAAGATCATTTCTCCCTTCCTTTACTGAAGATGCTCAGCTTTCTTCTCTTAAAATGCTGCTCAGTTCAGCTGTATTGATCCAGCACAGGTGAGAGGTTTTCTTGGCACGCCTCATAGATCCTCTCATTGTTGTCTGATTCTTTTGTAGCTCGCCAGGCCTTAAAAATGCTCTTCAAAGATTTGCTCAAAACCCCGGAGAGAGCAAAGGATGGCAACACAGAGAACATGTTTCTTTCTTTTCCTTATCCTACAAATACAGAAATTCTTGGTTTTAATTGAATTAAATGGTCTTTTTTATGAACTCAAATCTGATAGAAACACACAGCAGGTATTTTGTTACTGTAGATGAATGCATTTGGGTAGCTGATGTCCTGTGGTGGGACATGCTGTACTCCATCTAAACACCATTTTGACAGCTGACTTGCCTCGCTGCCTTATCAGGCAATGACTTTGAAGGCAGCGTTTGGATACGAAAGACTTCGGACAGATTTCTGAGGCAGCATTACAGTCTAATGATCTACAACAAAATAGCGTGAGCTTTGTTGATAACTAAGCAAATATTTAATGACAACAATAGGAATTTCTCACTAGAAATTAAATCAAAAGTGGAAAACGTATATACATTTACAAACAAACTGACCACCAACCGCAACTTTCAGACGCCATCTTTATTTTTTAGCTCAACTGTCATAGAATGCAAAGCACAGGATTGTGGGATATCAAAGGCAGCGGAGGATACATCTATGCTGCCTTCAAAAATCGATCATATAAAGGCATCTCAAGAGACAGGAAGTGAAACTAACATTGGATTCGGGCGTGCCTTAAAACCTTCCTACCTTGGAATGCATCCTCGGAAGACAGCATTTTGAAGCTTTCGGACACAGCCATTAAAAAAAATTATATGAAAATATAACTATATGCTAAGATGTATACTTTCTTTTATGCATTTCAATTTAAACATACAATTTTGATATTGATTTAAAAAAGAGGGCTGATTTATTCTAGCTTTTCCTTTTAAAATAATTGCACTCTCTATATTGCGGTCCACATTGTTCAGCTTCGCTCCCCAATATTCTGAGTGCTGGATCTAATAAGCATAAAATGGCATGTGCCAATCAGCCATATGGTGTTTCCTTTCTTCAAAGTGTTTTTGGTGCAGTAAGTGAGACTCATTTTATAAACATAAAATGGCTGGTCTTCCACTTTTTTCTCTCTCTGTGAAAAACTTTATGGAGGTGTGAGGTCTGACTGCCCACTCCTGTTCCGACTGAGGAGCGCAGATGGCGCCCCTCTCATAGAAATCCTTTTGAAATCCCTTTGAAGCCATGAAAAAAATGAAGAGCGAATGAAAATAAATTAAGAGATCCACTCAAGAAGATTGAACTGGCTGATTCAGACTTTACAGGAAACAGAAGTGTGATCGCCAGACTTTTATTGCAGAAAGGAGACTGATGTTTGATATTTCACATTGTGGCAGGTTATTGACTTGTTTTATCTCATTGTTTGATATGCAATCAACATTTTAGCAGAGCACCGAAAATATTAACCCTTATTCTAGTTTCTTCTGAACTAGAAGGAATTTAATTGAAATATGGCACTTGTTAAATCACTCCAAAAGTGCACAAACTGCAGGATGCATAATGCACGAGTCAGACATGCACGTCTGTGATCAATAAAAGATTCATTTGAGGAAAGGATGTGAGTGTATAAGTAAACGCCCAGCCGCTCTATGTGCCGACTAATCCGATTACCTGACAGAAAGATGAACAGTCCTACATGGAGATATTGATTCAGCTAATTAAACTCAATGAAAGTTCTGTTTGTGATTGGATTCATAACCAAAAGTCAGTCGATGCAAGCAGGTCTGCAAATGAGACTTGTTGCATTGGATCCAATGTATTGAACATACTTTGGCGCCACATTACTTCGGCTCCAGACTGTTGTGCTAAGTGGAGTGTTCTTGAGTAACCTCTTGTGTTAGGAGTGACGATGAGATCAGTGCATATATGCCTTGGAAAAGCTTTTATTTTAATTAAAAAATAAAAGAGGCTCCATAAGATGCAAACTAATGGGCAGTTGAGAGGGTCCCATTACTAAAACTTGAACAGGATTTATTGAATTAACAATGCCTTTTAAATTCCAATTAAATCGAATGAATCACAAACATGTAGAATTTTGAATCAACTTTAAGGAAGTACAATTAGAGTTCTATTTCAAGTAGAATAAAAAACAAAAGAAGAGTTCAGATGCAAAAGCCCCTAAGTGCCATTTGAAATTTTCTTCTAGAATGATCATTTTTATCAAACTTGTATATTTAAGTTCAGTAATTTCACTTAAATGGCAATGAAGATTACCTATTAATTGTAATTTAAGTGAAATTACTGAACTTAAATATACAAGCTTGATAAAAATTATCATTCTAGAAGAAAATTTCAAATGGCACTTAGAGGCTTTTGCATCTGAACTCTTCAAAGACAAAGATGACTGTTTTAACTCTTAAATGCATGAATGTTTCGCCAATCATTATTACATAATCGGGTCTTTAGCGACCCAGAACTATATTTTATACAGATGGAACTCTACCTTTTGCGATGATACAAAACTCTCCTGAAATTAGAGTTACAATTACAGAAGAATAAAATAAAGCATATTTTGTAACCTTTTGGAGCTTGGAAGGTGTTTTATACCATCATCACTAGTGATGCACCGAAATGAAAATTCTGGGCCGAAACCGATAATGCCATTTTCGGCATTGATGAACATGATTCATCACTGTCCTCGTCAGAGCTCATTTCCCAGTCTCATATTCACAATCTCAAACATATTCTGAAAAATATCATTTTCAACATCTTCAAAATCAATATTGTGATCACAGACAGCTTCTTCACCAGATCCACATCAAGTGACAGTGACACAATATTTGATTGAGTTCAGTACTTTCTGAAATAAATCGCTGAGCCATTTCAAGTTTTGCTGATGATACTTCCTATTCTTTTGTTTTCCGCCTGGTAACTATGAGTGAAACTCACTTCATCATTGTGTATCTGACATTACCACCTTGTGGAATAAAGGTGAACTGCATGTATTCAGTCATCAAAGATTCAACTGATCATAAAAAGTATACTTACACTGTTACACACTTCGGGTCATTAGCGCTGTGTGTAGCTATGTAAGTTAAAAAAAATGAATGGGAATGGGCTTTTTTTTTTTTTTTTTTTTTTCTTGTTATATTGTTTATAATGAATTGATTGAGGAATACTAAGAAGGTTGATGTCTAACTTAAAATAATTAATGAGGAGGAGGGTAGTGAATGATGTCCTGGAACACTAAAGATCCGAGGTATACATTTAAGGGTTAAATGTAGTTTCTATTTATATTTATTAATGTTATCACGCTATGAATAATGTTATCATACACGGGGTATTTCCAGACATAGCCTGTGTGATGATTTGAATACGAATAAATGAATTAATTTCTTCTACAAAATGTTTTAATTAATCTATAGCCTATGTATTTATTTATATAAATTACCTTTTATTTTATGGGCCATAATGGAAGAACACTTCATTTTCCAGAATTCTCTATTCATAGCCATAGTTCATGTAATAAGCTACACATGTGGTACTTGACCTTGGTTATAATTGCAAAAATGGCTGCAAAAAGGGAAGTTGGTTCTGAGAAAAGGCCAAGCTTCATTTGATTAAAAAAAAAGCTAAACCCAGTGAAAAGAGAAGGATAGGGCACACTAAGACTCGTGTGTGTTTTTGCACCTATAGTGGCCACCTGCTCCATCATGGGACTATAAATAGATAAAAAAATGTATTTGAGGGGCGGCAGACCTTCCATCATAGATTTAGTTTGTATAGGGAAGTTCTCGGTTGTTTTAGTGGATCATGCTACAATCCCCAATTGACAACCTATGGTAAACAGGTATTTTTCCACTATTACACCTATCTTTTATAAACTGTTCATCTCTTTATAGCTTATAGAATGACTGTGTTTCTATGTGCTATATAGTTTGTTTCTTATCAAATGAGAATCTGATAATGCTAGTCATACTGGTAAATGAGCCTCATAATTGATAACTGCATTTTGTTCCAGCAAGATGTTGGTTCATTGCTTAAGGCAAGATGATGACTATTCCGTTGCTCATTTTATTATTAGATAATGCATTAAAAGCATGTAAGCAGGGATTGTTTAACGTCATAATAATTTTTATGTTTCATGACCAAAGGCTGTCAGAAATAAAAGAAGGTGCCTTTTTAAACTGGTTGAACTAATGGTTGAGGCGTAGACTGTTATTGTATTCAACATTTTTACTTCCTATTTGAGTAAATTAGAAAAGGTTTTTTTTTCTCACTTTAAATGCCTACATGCAACAACAGCCTGTAGTGCACTGCAATAATGATGATGTGCCGTTCATTAGAGTAAATGTCTTTTGAGAACAGCTGTTCACTCAAAACAATTCCAGGCCTGGGGATGTATTGAAGGTCCTTGAATTCTTCCACACTTTTTATCCATTTGTGTAAGTCTCGTTTCAGCTATTACAAATTCAAAATGTAATCATGTATCTGCATAGATCTAATCTCCAGGCTTTCTTTGACCTCAATACACTGAGTGTTTCTTTCTAAGAACCAGTGAGCTTGCTGAGAGTATTGCTCATGACTCGAAAGGGAGTAATTATTCAGAAAAAGTGCTGTGGAAAGCAAAACTGGGCAAATATAGCAAGACCTAGATACAGAGATTGAGAACTAGCGTATGTGTGTGCGTTTGCATAAATATTGGGAAGGGGTCTTGTGAACCATACGTTTCTTATTCTGAATGTGATGATATTCCACCAAAACAGAATTATGCTTTGACTCCAGTGAGCTAGACCTGAGTGTACTTTTTACTCTTCCAACTCTTTTTACTCTTCCAACAACTTGCAGTGTTGAACAGCAGACATTGTTTTTCCTCTTTCCATTGTCTCTAGTGTTATCTGCCGTGGTCTTTTTGAAGAACTGGAGATGGAAGGGTCTATAAATGGGTTCTGGGAAGCAATCTACACTGGTTTGTACTGCAGGCAGAGTTTGTTTACAGAAAGTAATATATGATAATGTTCTTGGCCAGATTCTCTAGTGGTATCTGAGATGATGGGGGCATCAATACCAAACATCAATCATCTTGAACTTACAAAGAAATGATTGCTACTAGTCAGCTGCGTAAGAAATGTATTATGCAAATGTACCCAATGCTGAAGGCCCAGCTTTACCTCAGCCTGAGTGTCTCTTTCGTCAAAACAACTTCATGCACTATTATGATTGATTAATCTTGCTCTGTGTCTCGATATCCTCTAGACGGTGCATTGAATCTCCCGAGCGTCAGGACAGTCTAGTGTTCAGCATCTGTCAGGATCTGTATTCTCCTGGCTGTACCGACACATCCGGTGAAGGACAAATTAATTAGCTCCAGCAAATGCTAACAGATGGCTTTGAAGGGCACTTGCTCTACCTCAGGTGAAAGCTCTTGCACAAATTCATGTAGATTTCCCCTATCGTGCATCTCGTCCGCCCCTTAAGACTCTGCCATGTGTCCACCTCGCAGAAGCCTGTGAAGTGTATACTCCAAAAAAAAATGTCTGTTGCCGTTTCACAATTCAATTTTTCAAACAAAACCATGGTTTGCAATAATATGAACCCTGCAAGGAGGATAAGAAAGATTAATTCAACATCATTACAAAGCTTATGATTTCAGCTGGTTGGAACAGAAACCAGCACGATCCGGAGCGGCCCGCTTTCACTTCCAACCGCAATTACAAATAATCAGTCCAATCAGTATGCTAATCTCTCGTGTTCAAACCGACGATTCATCAAAGTCGCTAATTCGCTGGCTGTCTTGGGTCTTTTATTTTGCCCTCTTTTCTGCAAATGTGATAACCGGTTAACATTATCAGTGCCTTATCAGGCCCAGGCCAGAACAATGGTACCAGTCCAAGTCTGGATGAACTGAAAAGGTGACGGAGAAGACAGCTTTTGTGATTTTTGTCACTATGTGGCTGATAAAGAGTGTCTGTGAGGAGAATGAACGGAGAGGCCTATCAATTATGGCTCAATTGTTTCCTATTCATGTATAATTTAATGAGTGGGGAGACGGCATAGTAGTGCGTAGTACGGGAACAAAGGCCTACACAGGCCTTTCAGAATTCGTATCCCAGCACAAACGAACACAGAAAGCCCCTCAAAGTCTCATGTTATTGTTTGTGTGCTTGAGTCAATCGCATTGAGGAAAAAATATCTAAATACAAAGCTAAGCTAGCGCTAACTGCTAACTCAAGCGTTTTGAATGACAATTCATAATTCTTTGCGCGTACCTTTTTTTTTATGATTCAGGTTGTGGTTTTATCTATTTTTAATCTGTCTTGTCTAAAATTTGATGAAGCTGTAGTTGCCAGCGCCAAATTATGATGAGTTTATCAGCACAAACACAAAGGAGGCGTAATTATTCTCATGCAGTGATTAAGAGTTAGATTTCCCTCAAGGTACAACGAATTATCTCACACACGTTCACACATATTGCGACAATGAACGTAAACGGTAAGCCATCAAATGAATGATTGCTTGTGTCTAATTGGAGATGTTCATTTTGAGACAACATCAGAGGCGATGTGGAGGAGGGCTTTATTGACACGGGTCTTCGCACAAATCAAAGGTTTGTTGCAGACTGTAATCACACACATGCTTCTCTTCATTGACATCCACCTAAAAAATGCTTTGAACTGACTGACATGTTTTGCCACTTTGAAGCCCACAGGTTGAGTTTCGCTTTCATTTCCTGAATGAGATTTCCTTGCCATCTCACCACGCAGACATCTGCATCCAGCTCATTGGCTTTCTTTATCAGGATAAAGAGTTCAGACTGAATCGATACGGCACACAATGAAGTGGACTGAAGCGTAAATTGGCTCACTTGGGAGACAGAAGGCGTCTCTTGCTCCAGATACAGTAAGAGAAGATCTTTATTCAGGTCACTATAAGCACATACATTAATTCAGTAGCAGGGTGATGAATACAGACATTTTTTGAGAAATATTGCAGGGAACCGCTTAATCGTGTTTCTTGTATTTTTCGGTTTGTTTAAGGTTGTTTTCCACTGTAAGAGATGCAGATTGATTGGTCTTGTCTTTTATTTGATCTTGTTTCCATTTACATTAACACTTTGGCACATCAGAAATGTGATATTTCAGTTCTCAACCAAGGGGCCACAGCAAACTTTCAAAAGGGCTTCACACCTCAAGATGACCTAGAATGATTTAAATAAGACGAAAAAATTATTAAAAAAAACAACAACTGATCACCCCTTCAACAACTAATGTAGCCTCACTTTAAAAGTGTGATTTATTTAGAAATATAGAAATGAATAAATATATAAACATAGACTTGTTAAAGTCATGTTAATTCATAAAAACTCCATGGACATTTTTATAAAGAATATATATATTTTACAAAATAAGCTCTAAAATATTTCAGGAAGACGGATTCATACAGGTTTGGAATGACTTTAGGGTGAGTAAATGTTTTAATTTCATTAAACTATTTATTTAACACCAAAAAAAAAATGTTTAGCCCATAGCAAATAAATTGATAAATTCATAGCATAATGTTGATACCAGTCATGAATTGTGTTTCCAAGCTTCACTGTGACTCTGCCTTCCAATCTAAATACAAATGCATAAGCAAGTGAGAAAAGCAACCTGCTCGTTCATTTCTCATACCTGTTTCCCAGACACCGCTTGCCCATTGATTAGATGCCGAATTGGCTGGGTTTGCACTTCCTGCAGACTTGGACCCCTCCGAGCGGCCACACAATGGAGATGGTTCGCGTGCCAGGTAATTGGCGTCTGGGACAGGTGCTCCCACAAAGCAGCGGGGCTCTCTGCAGAGTCTCCTTTCACATGGCTGTAATTACCTAATTGAAAAACTCACTGGGGGGAAATAGGAGCGAGAGATAAGGTCTCTTTCACCAAACCACAGGCTGCTTTTCTGTTAAGCAGAAAAAAACATATATTTGTTGCCTCTTGAGGTAAATATTGTCCAAGGGAGAAACGATGGAAAGAAAAGATAGAGGATCCATTGTAAACGAGGGGCTGATTCAGACAGGCAGTGTTTGATGGAGGACACACAGATGAGGCAATAGACAATAGACCAACAGATTTTTTATTTTTTTTTAGCCTCTATACCTCTCCTGTCCCTGAACTGAAGCGTTTAAGAGTGAACATGAAAATGGTATAATGCCACACTATGTAAGGAGACACCAATAAATGGAGTTTTATAAAAGGATGTTTAGACTTAATAAATGAACTGGGTTGCATCATTTGTAATAACTCAATATATTAACATAATTTTTAAACATGGAAATCATGTTCATTTCACAATCACAATTAAACTAAACTTTATAATGTTTTAAATTATTTCACTCATTGTTTTTGAGTGTTTGAATGCCTTTTTTTACATTTAATATATATATATACACTCTACCTAAAGGATTATTAGGAACACCTGTTGAATTTCTCATTAATGCAATTATCTAATCAACCAATCACATGGCAGTTGCTTCCATGCATTTAGGGGTGTGGTCCTGGTCAAGACAATCTCCTGAACTCCAAACTGAATGTCAGAATGGGAAAGAAAGGTGATTTAAGCAATTTTGAGCGTGGCATGGTTGTTGGTGCCAGACGGGCCGATCTGAGTATTTCACAATCTGCTCAGTTACTGGGATTTTCACGCACAACCATTTTTAGGGTTTACAAAAAAAGGGAAAAACATCCAGTATGCTGCGGTCCTGTGGGCGAAAATGCCTTGTTGATGCTAGAGGTCAGAGGAGAATGGGCCGACTGATTCAAGCTGATAGAAGAGCAACTTTGACTGAAATAACCACTCGTTACAACCGAGGTATGCAGCAAAGCATTTGTGAAGCCACAACACGCACAACCTTGAGGCGGATGGGCTACAACAGCAGAAGACCCCACCGGGTACCACTCATCTCCACTACAAATAGGAAAAAGAGGCTACAATTTGCAAGAGCTCACCAAAATTGGACAGTTGAAGACTGGAAAAATGTTGCCTGGTCTGATGAGTCTCGATTTCTGTTGAGACATTCAGATGGTAGAGTCAGAATTTGGCGTAAACCAAATGAGAACATGGATCCATCATGCCTTGTTACCACTGTGCAGGCTGGTGGTGGTGGTGTAATGGTGTGGGGGATGTTTTATTGGCACACTTTAGGCCCCTTAGTGCCAATTGGGCATCGTTTAAATGCCACGGCCTACCTGAGCATTGTTTCTGACCATGTCCATCCTTTATGGCCACCATGTACCCATCCTGTGATGGCTACTTCCAGCAGGATAATGCACCATGTCACAAAGCTCGAATCATTTCAAATTGGTGTCGTGAACATGACAGTGAGTTCAGTTCACTGTACTAAAATGGCCCCCACAGTCTCCAGATCTCAACCTAATAGAGCATCATGTGGTGGAACGGGAGCTTCGTGCCCTGGATGTGCATCCCACAAATCTCCATCAATTGCAAGATGCTATCCTATCAATATGGGCCAACATTTCTAAAGAATGCTTTCAGCACCTTGTTGAATCAATGCCACGTAGAATTAGGGCAGTTCTGAAGGCGAAAGGGGGTCAAACACAGTATTAGTATGGTGTTCCTAATAATCCTTTAGGTGAGTGTATATATATATATATATATATGTATGTGTGTGTGTGTGTGTGTGTGTATATGTGTGTATGTATATGTGATAACACTTTACAATAAGGTCCTATTAGTTAAAGTTGGTTAATGCATTAACTAACATTAACTATCAATGGGCAACACAATTATTACAATATTTTTAATCTTTGTTAACGTTAGTTGATACAGTTGTTAATTTTTAGTTAAAGTTAGCTCAGGTCCATTAAACAATATTAAAACATAGAACTTAAAAATATGTATTAAATGTTGAAATTAGCATCAAGATTAATACATTTTAATAAAAAAAAGGTTAAGTATAAAAATTAATAAATGAAGAAGTTAAAATCTAAATGAATGAGGTATTTGATGAATGAACTGGTATTTAAGGCAAATGTTTTCCTTTAAAAAATCTCCAAACTTTATTTCCCAGCGAGGCCTGTAAATATTGTTTATTTTCATGCAAGAGGTGAATTGATGAAACTTGCAGATGCAGATTAATCCTCACAATTTTTCTCCTTTAAATGTTGGAAAATAGACTCATAGTATACCATCCTCCATATACTGTACAAGAGGAAGACCATCGACAGATCCTCATTATTGCTGTATCAAGTCTAGCCTTTGACCTGAACATCCTTGTAAATCAGTTCTTTTGCCTCAGGTGGTCCAGACATGGTTTATTTGCTGCAACATTGATCCATGAGATGTAACTATGTCTCATTGTGTCCTGTTAGTCTGTGAAGTCATCTCGACCTTCAAGCACAGGTTGCTGATGCTTCAAAAGGTCTTTATGCAGGACTACTTCTGGATTAGAAATGAATCAGGTCTTCCTGTGTCATTAACATCTACTGCTTTAAGGTTTGCCAAGTAATGATATTTTAATCCATGATCCCATTATAGATTTTCCCGGGGGTTATTTCCTCCTTTCTTATACTCCAAGAATTTATCTTGAGGTGTGTTTTTAAATTCCCTCAAACGTTCACTTGAAAAAGTCTGTATCAAGCTGTTTCAAGGTTATTGTTAGGAAGTTGTCCAGTATTTACTGCTGTGTGATGTTATCACAGAACAAAGCCACTGTAATCATTCCAAGACACTATCTGTGTTTGTAAAAACCTAAATCAATGCTGCACCCTGGTGGAGGAAAGTTGTATTTAAAGAAAAAATCCAAAACATTTACAATTTTGATAGTATATTATATTTAGTCTCCATGTGAAATAAGTAGAGAATTAACTGGCAAATGTATTTATTTTTCAGCACTGAAAGTTTAGAAAGCAGGTGCCCGTCATTAACCCAGTCGATTTTTTCCCTCATTTTTTTTTCAAGAATATCCTTTCCCTCAGAAATACATCACATTACAAATGCAAAATCTTATGAACTGTCCACTTCAGCATATATTTAAAAATATATATCCTTAAATACATCCCTACTGATGTAATTCTTCAGTGGAGAATGATATTGATAGTCAAAAAGTCTAAATCTGATTAATGACATATATATTTTTATTTCATATGAACATTATGTAAAATGAATATTTACATTTTCAAGTATTTTCCAATTAATACAACTACATCTTTTATTACATTCAATAACACTCTTAAAGGAACAGTACATCCAAAAGCACTAAAAAACAATCATAAAAGTAATGAGTTTTTGTCTGTAAATTCTTCAGAGGTCATACAGTGTGAGGAACATCAATTCGGCTTATTTGTTCCAGGAAAGGAAGTTTGGAAGGACATTTAGGTGAATAAATGTTGTCAATCTCCCTTTTTTGTTAACTGTCCCTTTAACCAGGATAAAAAAGTGAAATGATAATAGCAATTTGAAAGGTATAGGTTTAAATTTCACATTTCATTTCATCATTCAGCACGTCCTACATCAGCTCCAAGGTTTCGACCTGAACGTTCACCACTAACATTGCACAGATATCACTGGAAAGGCAATGACGTTCTTATCCAGTCTCCCAGAATACATTTCTGACGTTATTCAGCTACAGTGACAGTAACACATCTCAGCCACCAGGTAGAGTCCTTCTCTGGATCCTCTTTACAGACTTTCCAAGTCCTCTGGTAAAGAAATGACTAACTTTCCCACAGTATGTGTGTGTGGTTCCATTCAGCGCCACTTCCAGTGGCAACAAGAAGGATTTTACGAAATCCTCTCCAAATGTGTACTGCCAGAAAAAGCAAAGAGTGATTCATTAGCTTTGGAAAGACACATTGGTTGGAACTCAACAAAAGGTCTAGAAACTTCCATTCTTCCGTTAGTGTTAAACTCCTCTAAAATAATGCAGAGTAACTCACATGTTTGAAAGCATTATACACAGCCTTGAAGGCAGGCTGTTTGTCGCTGTGAAACACTCCTCTGTTGCCGTGCAAAATGACAACACCTTCTTCTTCAGCCGGGATGCAGTTGCTGCCGTAGATACAATGGTCAAGCCGATAGTTCCAGTGGCAGGGGAAGGTAAATACCATCTCTGGGTGAACACACATCTGTTACAGAGACTTGAAAGGTAATAAAGAGACAAGAAATAGAGGAAATCCAGATAGGCTTACCTGGATTGTAATGGAAGATGATATTAATCAGGTCTTGATCACCCCAGGTAATGTTAAGCTTGTATTTCTGCAATAAAGGCATGAGAAGCTCCTCCCAGTGCAGACCAACTGAGGTCATGTCATTCTGTCCATAAAGAGTAAAAAAAAAAAAAAAAAAAAAAAGTTAAGTATCTCCATCTAAAGGTAAAAAATAGACATTTGGCATCCTCTTCTGGACTAAAATGGAATTATAACATATATATATATATATATATATATATATATATATATATATATATATATATATATATATTTATTGTCCCTAAAATATTAAGCAGTACAACTGTTTTGAACACTGATAGTAAAATGAAATGTTTCTTGAGCACCAAATCATCATATCAGAATGATTTCTGAATGTGACACCGAAGACGGGAGTAGTGATGATGAAAATTCAGCTTTGCCATCACATGAATAAATTATATTTTAAAATATATTAAAATAGAAACTGTTACTAAATTGTAATAATTTTTCACAATATTCATGTTTTTACCAAAAAAATATTTATCAAATAAATGCAGCCTGGGTGAGCACAAGAGAATTCTTTTAAAAATATTTTTAAATAGCTTACCGACCGCAAACTTAAAATACATATCTCTATATTGATTTTTATTATTTTATCTGTATTTTTATATTGTTATATCATTTTGAACTATATTGTAAATATTTTTTTCCCCCCTGTTTGCTGCCAGGAGTTTTAATATAGTAATATAGAATGTCACATGACATTTACAGCTCACATGATTGGCTTGGCTATGAAGCAAAGATGGCGGCATCCAGGTCATGAGGTTCTGCATGTGTTCCTGCTATTGAGATGAATAGGAATAGCTGACTTCAGGATCCGGCCCTCTTATCTCACCTTGAAATGTGTCCTTCGCATCCGGGTCAAATTCATCAGCATGACACCAGAGTTGATGCCAGTTCTTCCATAATACGGATGCCGGGAGAAGCGACTGTACCAGGCAATCCGTGGCTCCTCGTGCTCTGGTGCCATAGCTACTAACTGAGTGGAGTTAAAGAGCGCCAACATGTCCCAGATCAGCTCTACAGGCTGCAGGAAGAGGACATCGGTGTCCACATAGAGTAAGGAGTCCACCTCCCTCAGAATCATCTTTAGAGAATAGAAAGAAATTGCAAATAGTTTGTCAAACTGCAATGTTTTTGAGTTCAAAAATAAATTATCTGTTCTCAGAAAAAAAAGAGACCCCCACTTTAGAAAAGATGAATGCATTGATATTTTTTTTTCTTATAGAAGGAAAGGAGCACATCATTGTTAGGTGTGGTCACTATCATTTTAAAGGTACACTATGTAACTTTTTTTGTTCAACATTAACCAAATTTAAATAGTATTTAATAAAATAGTCAATAAATCATCAATCCTTTTTCCAAACTTGTTTTTGTCTTACCCTGATTCACTATGGTAAGCCTATTTTAAGTGTATACAATTTAGACTGTTGGGATGTTTTTCATGGGAAATTGCATACATACGTCACTTGCCTGTGTGTCTCGTCTATAAATAGAGAAAAGTTGCTCAGGCTACTTTGATGCGAGTATGGTGTGGGAGTGGTATAGGTTAGTTGTCACAACGAGCGAGACACGGATCAGCTAAATCTCCAGGAATCACCCGTTTTTAAAAAACGCAGAACAGTGGAGAGCCTGCTGGAAAAAAGAGAATGTGACAGAGCTCGTAATGAAACAAGAATCAAAATCGGCCTAGCTTTTCAGAGATGGCGAGAACTGAGGGATTGGAAATGTTGTAAAAGTGACACGAGGAGATTAATGTATTTTTGTAATGTATCAACAGGTGATTAATGTATTTTATTGAACAGATAAATTGCCATATAGCTCTGTAACAGTTCATTGTAAAGCATCATATACTGTATTGTGAGGGGCAATGTTCCGTCTAAGCTACGCGCGTGCGCGGCCGCGCACTTCTGAAGCGGCGGCCACGCAAAAAAGAATAAAATGCCACGCAGAGGCGAAATGTGTGGGGAAATCCATTTGATTGAGTGAGAAATAATTTCAGTGCTCTGGTCAACCGCTATAGAGTGAAAACTGGTGAATGCAGTTTAAAGGTCTCATAGAAAGAGAATGATGTGAGCGCGTGTGATTGCCAGTGAGTCGTGTGTGCGGACCAAATAGCTCAATATGAGAGGCAACGAGAAACGCAAAGACATGTGAAATAAAATCACATCATAATGTTTTAACGAAGAGTGGTTTGATTAAAGTGGTGGAAATAACAGTTGATGGGCACAGAACGGTAACAATTACACACCCACCCGCGTGCAAATTCAAAATACATCATTAGTTTAAATAGATGTTTTTGTGTGTGTGGGAGTTTCAGGGATGGTTAGATTATAAAAGAGTTCACATTCACTTTTATTGAAAATATTTAGCTATTAGATCTATTTAAATGCTTCAGTTTGTTTTCATATTATAATAATATAATATGTAAACAATTTGAAGCATTTAAACTATATTATATCACTTCAATTCGTTTTTTTTATATTATATTATATTAGGCCTATATTTTATTATATTATAAGCCTAAATAAAGTAAATACTAAATAAATATCTCACAAGGGTATTGTTTAGGGCTCATTGCCATTAAAAAGTTTGAAACCCCCTGCTAAAGAAAATTTTGGAAATTCATAAGCAATAAACAATCATTTAACTTTGATGGTTTAATGCTTCCTGTACACAATTAATTGACTGTACAAAAACACTTTATGGTTTTCCCAAACCATCTCAGTGTAACAGCTTACTTTTCTTTCATACTATATTCTATTATTGTAAAGAATTGAACTGTCCTGCAGAAGATTTTGTAAATTATTTTTCATAGGATTTCTTGGTAAAGACTGTACAGTTAACAGCACTGTAAAAAAAAATCAGGTAACCCAAAATGTGCTTAATTTAGTGACTTCTTAATTTGTTAAGAAGCTTGTTTTTCGAAAATATGATTTAATACCAATAAGTTACATCAAGGGTCAAATAAAATAGAAATGGCACATTCAAGTTAAAAGTTACAACTGAATGTTGAAACCATTGTGTTTCTACGTATGCTGTACAGGTCAGGTATAAAGAATATTTTTGCTCAGGTGGCGAAAAATGTCCGCCCAATAGAAAAAAGTTTTGCTCAGCAAGAAAAAAAATTGGTGAGGGGTCATTACATTATGGTTGTTGTAGCACTGTGCTGAAATGTATTTTCAAGGAAGTACTGCGTCTACAGTAATGTCTTCAGCTAGTCAGCTTGAGATCCTTTCCACCTAAACGGGTCTTTTAAGCCTCGAAGTGAATGTTTTATGAGCAGTAGGATAACCATATTCATCCGCACAGTCACGCAGATCCAAAGCACAACCAAAACAATGTTTTTATGCAAAATGCATGCAGTTTTATTTTTTAACCGCTAGAGGGTCAAAAGTTACATAGTGTACCTTTAAATGATCATAAATGACTATCTATCTATCTATATATATATATATATATATATATATAAAACTAAACATGCTGTTTCAATAACCAAGACTCCAGTAATTCTCACCGGTAAGAAGAGTCTCTGTGATGCACATGGCTTGAAAAGCTGACTCCACTCTTCATGGTTCTCATGGGGAAATGAAATGGGGTGAATGACATAGCTGAATTTCACTCGGATGAAAGCTGGCCAGGAATCCAGCTGTGCAAGAGGAAGATGGGGTAAATCTTTTATCTCAACAGTTTCTCAATGGTTCTCTAGCAGATTAAAGTGCATAGAGTTTGCACTCTTGGGATATACAGGGGGAAAATGTTCCTCTAAAATGACTCATATCCCCTTTAACAATGGTGAGATGTGCCCGTTGTTGTGCAACAATATAGATGTGCATGCATATATCTCAGAAATGATTATTGGCTCATACTAACCGCTACTTTTATGTTGGTGTGTAACTGCTCTTCTGCAAAGATGTGAAATCTCCAGTCTCGACTGCTGAGCATGGCTGTGGACTTCAGCATGTTGACAGCTTCCCCGTGTCTCTCTCCACAAGCCACCACAGCCAGCTGCATCAACGTCTCTCGCTGTCCAGGTGAAGTCACCTTGTGTGCAACATCTCTGAAAACAGACAGTCAGTGAGCTTTATACTCAACCCTCCAGATGGGCTGATAGAAGTATGGATGAATAAATAAACAAGATTGCAACTTCTTTTCTAACAAAAGATCTGTGAAAAGAGGTTCTTGTCATTTAGAAATGGTTGGAAACAAAATTTTAAACAGTTGCTTGTATTTTCTAATAACATGCAATAATTTTCTCATTTCTTTTTTTGTCGTGGCAATAAACATTCAACTAAATAGACATTAAAAAAATTATAATGTGATAAAGATATTCTATGTTTAAAAATAACTTTATAATAGTTTATTAAATGTTTTTAATAGGTCTCAAGACAAAGATTAAAACCATAGATAGGCTGATTAAAGGATGGATGAGTAAATAAATAAGAACATAACTTATTTTTCAACAAATGGTCAGAGAACAGAGATGCTCAATGTTCAGAAAATTACAGAAATTACATTTTAAATGAGCTGTTTTTATTTCCTAATAATTTACAATAAATTTCTAATTCAGCTTTATAAATCAAATGGACAAAATGTTTTCAAAAATGAAAAAAGATAAAGCGATAAAAAAGATACTTGATGTTTAAAACTAACTTTGTTATAATAGTTTATTAAACGTATTCAATTGGTCTCACAACAAAGGAAAAAAACAGATGGTCTGATAAAGGGATGGATGAGTAAACAAGACCACAAACGGTCAGAGAAAGGAGCTGCTTAATGGTGCTTGACTAAATTTTAAATGAGCTGTTTTTATTTCCTAATAATTTGCAATCATTTTCTAATTAAACATTTTTGGCAATTAACATTAATTTACATCTAAATTAAACAGACACAATATTTTAAAAGTGAAAATATAATATGATAAATATATATTTCGTATTTAAAACTATTTTTTGTTATAATAGTTTATTAAACACATCTAATAGGTATTACAACAAAAAAGAAAACATGGGAAATCTAGTATTTTTTATACCAATACCAATAATGCAACTGTATCATGTTACATAGCATTGATTCATTCTTTATTTATTAACGTTAGTTAAATGGAGGGTACAGTATTCCGTCTGCTGTTTTTTAACAGTTTTGTTCAGAATTAGGTGAAATTAATTACACAAATTCATGACCCATTTGTCTGTAAGCTCAGTCTATCACCTGAAAAACAGGTGTGCGTGATTTGTCTGTTCGTTATCTGTTGCATCAATGCCCAACAACATCTCGATGCTCTCGACATGTCAGCACTCTCTCTTGTCTTGACAATGAATCAGTACAGGTAACGTTAGGTGTCAACAGCTTCCACCATAAAGAGTGTCTCAAGTCAGTGTGGAATTACACGGGCTGTTGTCATGTGCAACGTTTCCCTCTCATGGATTTCAGTAGTGGACGTTTCCTGTATTTCTGATTCTGACCTCGTATGTAAGAAAAGAATCCAGATGAAACGGCATAAACTCAAACTGAATGTCACATTTTGATTTTTGGGATAATATTTTCTGTGTAACTTTCCAAAATTGAGTTCAAACATTTTTGAAAAAAGACAAACACACTTTTGAAATGATATTTACGCGAATTCCGCCTGTTAAACATACACATAAAATGAACGAAACCAATCTGATTACCCGAGTCTGTGTGATCTGGTCGCAGTGGGTCCTTGTTTTGATTTTACTCCATTTAGTGCTAAGTTCTTTGCGACGGACGGTTCCGTCGGCGCCCTGACTTGCTTTAAAAAACTCTCTGCATCTTGTTTACTGAACAAAAATAGTAACGATAGAAGAGCAATAACTATGCACAGACTAAATGTACGAATATATCCACGCATTCTACAGGTCACGGTCAGTTTTCACTTGAAAAGAGTAGTGTGTACTCGCCCCACTAGTAGCGATGTCCGTTTCGTGAACAAAACGAATCGTTCGAGTCGGATCTTTTCACTGATTCATAGAACAAAATATTTAGGAGTAGCCAAATATCAGAAATGTTACGAATAAATCGTTCTAGAAATAGGTGTAAAAAAATCGTTGTATGACAGTTTGAACAAAAGTTACTTTTTTTTATAAATAGCATTTTCAATAAATAGCACTTTCTAAATGAATAGTTATGAGCTAAATCATGGCTGCAACAAACTGAACTTGGATACATCAAATTATAATGAACAAACGTATTAATTAAACTTTAACAAAAAACTAATACAGAAATATGTGCCTACATATGACTTCACTAGAAAGTTTTAGAGCAAATGTTTGCCAGGCTGTCAGACAACGCAATGACGTCGTTTCCTAAAGAACAACTGTATCGGTTCTTTGAAATGGACTAAGAGAGAACCAAATGAGTCATGCTTCCTATTATTAACGACCACCACCATCCCCCACATACAAGTGGCGTGATAAAGACCCCTACTACTTCAAACCCTTCAAGACTGATTCCTCAATTTACTAGCAAAGTTATAAGTATTTTAATTACTAACTTCTATTTTTTTTCAACTATTTGTTCCATTATTATTGCCATTTTCTGTAGTTGAATTTTACAGAATTATGTGACACTGATTTTAATGATTATTGATAATAGCTGATTATTGATAATAGCAATTGTTACAACATGCATTTTAATCTTACAAGTAGGATTTTTTTTATTGAATTTAATAGCCAATAACCATTAATATTTAATAGTCAATATGACTAGTCATTAAAATTATTATTTTTTAAGTCTTAATGGTACCTACTAGTAAAATTAAAAGCATGACTTAATGTGATGGCTAGTAACTAAATTTGTAGTAGTACATTTTAAATATTTACTATTATGTATAGAGGAATAAATGTCAAATGTAACAATAGTACATGTTGACTAAAATGTCACGCATGAATATTCAATATTCCCTAAGGGGAGCACAGAGGAACTGGATTTGTCTACCAGCAAAACAGGCTTTCTGCTCTGTATTTCAGTCAGATAAAAATAATTAATTGTTTCCTGCTGTAGAAGGCAATGTCTATTGAGAAATGAATTGTCAAGTTGAGTTAAGACACTGCAATTAACTGTCAAGCAACAATGCTCTTCATTGTCTCTGACTGAACCTGTATGCCACATATTGCCTCACTCCTCATGGTGAGGTAAAAAACACAACACTTTGAATATCACCCTCATGCATGTCATGTGCATTTCACAAAGAACTGAAAAGACATTTCACCACACAAACAACCCACATTTGATAATCACTCCCTTAAGGTCTTTGTTTGCCCTAGAAATAAATCTGTTTGTTGACGACAGGAGTCTAAATCTTAAATTTTATTAAGAGATATTTCCTATACTGCAATATATTTATATACCCCATTCATCATAAAGTAGGGATGATTTTAACATCTTACAAATTCATTTGTCTTTTTTGTTGTCAAAAAATGCTGTTTCTCATGGAATTAACAGAATCATATAAAGACAATCTAACACAAAACAGCGCTGGTAGAACAACTAAAAATGTGATGCAATCTACCATGACAAGTGTCAAATAAAACGGCATGAACAAAAACAAAAACAATGAATTTCTGCGTTTGATGGGTTTTTTGTAAAACTGTACAAAAGTACCAGCAGGTGCAACAAACAATTGAAAAAGGAAGTACTGTTTCGATCACAGTTATTCATAGAGGGCTTAACGCCCACCCACTCCGTAATGCATTGAAAGTACATTCAAGTTTCAATACGCAACTGCTGCAACTGTCATTAATGTAAATGCAAGTATGTTCACTACAACGTTCTAGTTGAATCAACATGT
Source organism: Tiaroga cobitis (assembly GCA_030578255.1). Lineage (NCBI taxonomy): Eukaryota > Metazoa > Chordata > Actinopteri > Cypriniformes > Leuciscidae > Tiaroga > Tiaroga cobitis. The sequence continues at coordinate 34,077,431 of CM060594.1, read as the reverse complement.
TTTTAAGCCCCAGGTCAATTCCCAGGACGTAATGGGTGCAGTTGCAACAATTACAGACTGGTTTTAAAAAATGGTTTACGAAACTAGTGAAGAGAACATGAACGGGTGTCAATGTCCACATCCAAACAGACAACACCACTTATCTAAATTAATAATACCACCATGTTAATTAAACTGTCTAAATGTCATCAAATTCAATTTGCTTACAAACTCTACAGTTCATCTCGAGCTGACCTACTAGGGATTATAACAAATCAGCACAAGAATATCATGGTGAAATCCTATGTTCCAGATCCTATAACTGTGGTAGTAGTGAGAGATGGCTTATATTGCTGGGTTAAGTCTGTCTCATTAAGTCTTGACATACGTAAGCGCGCTCCTGTGTCTGTTTGTTTAAAATGGATATATTAGATGCAGGAGACTGGAAGTAATGTTCATACTCCACGGGTTCCTAGTGAGACTCTCCGTTGAGTGAGGAAACCTCCCCTCGCGGGGACGAGGATCTAGAGATCCCCTTCTCTGTGTTGTCTGAGTTGGATCCGCTCTGGCTGTGGTGGTCTCCAGATGTCGCGCTGGAGGACGAGCTGGAGGAGGGCTTAGTTTTCTCCTTAAAGTCTGTTATGATAACCGTCAGATCTCCCACTGTCACTTCCAGATGCTGTGCGCTGCTCCGGTCCACATTTTTTAACCTGGGCCTGCAGGATAGAGAGCAATAAAGAAATCAGATTTGCTAGTCTTGCCTTCACTTGAGCTGAATAATGACATTGCCTTCTGTAGAGCTGCTTTAATAGATTAATTGAATGTTTACAATTGATGAACTTTGCAACATTGACACCGTTATTGAACTGAACTGAATCAACATTCTGACAATACTGTCTTCTGTAATGGATATGAATTTTGCTAAATGAATTATTTACCTGTGTATTACCATGAAGCTGCTTTAAAACAACCTGTATTGAAAAACGCACTATGTAAAGCACAGCGGCCTTTGTTTTGCAAGCATTTTCTCATCCATAGGCAATTAAAAAAGACTTAGGAGGCAATGAACTGAGCTAAGAGATTAATCATGACATCAGAAGCATTGATTTGAAGACTTGCTTGGCATACATAAACGTATATTTCAACAACGCTCTGTACTTAACATTTTTCATGAGGAACTAAATTACATATTTAAAATACATACTAACAAAACAGAGCAATTCCAAGAGGGTCCTCACACCATCGGTGCTCGGGCCCTAATTAAGTAAAAACAGTACCTTTTTGCAAATGGAGTAAAAACAGCGATATGGTTAAATACTACAATTTTAAATATTACAAGCTGATTTTCACCATCATTACTTTAGTCTCACATAATCCATCAGAAATCATTCTAATATGCTGATCTGGTGCTGATTTGATTTGAAAAAACATTTGTAAAAAAGTGTTCTATAATTCTCAGTACATTTTGGCAAGTAAAATATTTTATATTGAAATAGTTTCCAGAAAGAGAATAACCATATACATTTTCCACAGTGTGAGGTACTTGCTACGTAAAATGCAAAATAAACAACTAGTAAATTTGATTGGGGGGGGGTAGGAACTACTTAGTAAATTCATAAATACAGGGACCGTATTGCAATGTTTCACCTCATTTTCTTGTGGCTGTTCTTTTTCAGTGTCGGTGCTCTCTCATTCTTGTCCTTCTCAGTCTTTTCCTTTTTCTCTTTCTTAGGCTGTGTGGGTGAAGCAAACTGCTGTGTGACTTGCTGGGCTACCAGTTGGGGAACAGGACGAGGTTTCCTGTGAGGGGAAAAAATAGAAAAGTGTGAGAGGCGAGAAAGTGAGATTTCTCAAATCGGGATGACAAGCTCACTAGGGCCAAATGAAAAGGACTATGTGGGGAAAAAACAAGTTAAAACAAGCAAGTGTTGTAGCCAGTTGAGAAATCTTGCCTACACAGAGTAATCGGAGAAGAATGTGTTTTCTCAACAGTTGAGAGACAATTTCACAAATCGGTTTTCTTTTATACAGCAGGGAGACAAAAAACCATGGTAATTTAACTTCCTAATACAAGCTAATATATCCCTATTATACTAGCTTTCCATGCCTAAACATTAACCTTAAATAAAAAAAGAAATTCACTAGATTGTGCTGAGAAAATCACATTTTAAATGATACAAATTAACATCTACTTTGGCATGAATGATAGACTAAAAAAAACTAAACCACACTGAAGAGAGAAAAAACAATAATGAACAGTTCTATAATAATTCTCATAAAAATCTATTTAAAACACCAGCTCTAGATTGAACCAATTGATGTAAATGACCAATTGGCCACTGCTAGAACAGCCCTTGTTCTAATGAGGTCTGTTTGTAGGATACTGTCTTGCCCTTTTTTTAACGCATCAGTTGTTGCACTCCTAATTAACGACCTGACGGCTATGGCAATTACAGATTATATCTGGACCTACGAGCTGAACTACCCATACTGATCTCAGATCAGACCTCGGCGTCAAGTCCCCTCAGTAGCGTGGTGTTTAGAACGACTGTTGCTCTAATGTCAAGAACAACAGCTGTTACACCAAAAACAGACCACAACAGAGCAGTATGAAGGCCAGCATAGTTGCTGTCTGCTTTGCCAGCACACACAGTGATTTTAAAAACAGCTTCTCAGTATCTGTGCGCTGGTGCAATGTTTACGCTTTCATCCATAACCCCCGAGTGCTTTGGGAATAGCTAATTAAGTCACACATTGTGAAATTAGGACATCTAGAGCTTTAAAGCGGAGCAGCCAAGAACTGGTCATTAGCATTGATCCTGAGCCCAAGGCAAGTGAAAACAGCCATTATTAGTTGTCACCTCGCTGCATGTCAAGACCTGGCTGCTTGCTGTGGACTCGTAACACGCGTCACACTCAGCACTGTTAGACGTGCCATTCAGATTAAATCAATCGATCACTTTGTGATGCATTTCCTCCGTGCCAGACAAGGGTAAATCGGCCTTAACATTGCTGATCCTGCTTATATCTTAATGTTTGTTATGAGCGAGTGAGAGATTTTGTGAAATTACTCAAGTCATTAGTCACTCTTCGTCTCACGCATACATGTTGCAACTACGCTTTTATATAATCCAAGGCATTTGGTCATACTGGGTTTATTTTTGCAATAATGACTCACTGACTTTTTATTATCATGCTTATTACATGGCTACTTTTTAAATAAATAAAATGGACATAATAAAATAACTTAGTCAAAGGCCCCATTTACACTTGGTATTAAAGGGTTAGTTCACCTAAAAATAATAATTATCCCATAATGTACTCACCCTCAAGCCATCCTAGGTGTATAGGACTCTTCCACAATTGGAGTTATATTAAAAAAACCTGGCTCTTCTAAGCTTTATAATGTGAGTGAATGGTACCTTAGATTTTAAAGCCCAAAAAAGTGCATCCATCCATGATAAAAGTAATCCATATGGCTCCAAGGGTGTAAATAAAGGCCTTCTAAAGCAAAGCGATGCGTTTTTTAAAGAAAAATATCCATATTCATAACTTTATAAACCGGGGTGCACATAACTTTTTTGGTGTGGTTCTCAAGGGAGCACCTGGATATGCTGCTTGGTCCTCAGACTTTACACGGCACACTTATCCTACAAGCTGTCGTCATCACTTTCCTCCTGACTGCTTTCCTCACTATCTTCCTTTCTCTCGAACATGGTAGATGATGTTTTTTTTATTTGATTAACATTGATGACACCGACAACAGCAGGCTTCTGTCACTTTAAGACCGAATGTACGGACCAAACATACTGAGACACATCCGGTTTCTTTCTCAACTGTTCACTTATGACATAACCGAGAGAATAATTGCAGAGACGGGTATTTTGACAATCTTGTGTGTATGTGTCCGTTTAAGTGCAATGTGTTAGAGCGCTGTCTGAAACGCGTCTTAAGTGTGACCTAAGACTAGGGCGATTTTTCGATTAATGGTTTTTTTAAAATGCAGTCGATTCAAAATCGATTCTCAACGGCCACGAATCGATTTTTTCCATATTCAGGGCTCGCGGTGCTGCGTCTTCTCTCTCTGCACAAGGCAAGCGTCAAGCGCTGCAGGCGTCGATACACACTCGCGTTTAGGAGTCGGGACATGATTCACTTGCACAATCGGGCCAGCATTGCATCGTAACTAACGTTTATCATTTTCACGTCTTTTTAAGTTTTACCAGTTTAAACATTCAAGCAACTATTTTAAACTATCCAGTGCTCGCGCACTCCCAGAGATGTTTTTCACTGCGTGTACATACAGTAAAGCCTAAATCCACATCACTAACAGCTCGCCAGTAACAAAAGTTCTTTTTCGTGGATTATATCGCTTTAACAGTTAAAAACACGCAAAATGATGTCAAAACTCTGGCCTTGGTGAGTAACCTCGTAAAGACAGTCGATTATGTCTTAAGCATAAAACGCGTGTGACAGACAGTATAATGAAACAGTAATGGATCCGTGCACTAGTTCTTAAAGTGAACGCAGCCATATGTGTCTGTCATTAATTTTGTTGTCAAAACAACATAATATAGCATTAATTGTAAGGAATCAGAATTAATAGCCTATGTATTTAATTCAGTCAGAACTAAGACTATACGGTGTTATTTTACATTGGATTACTTTATTCAGTTTCTGTAGTATTTCTGACCTACCCAAAAACTTTTCTTTTTAATGTCTCTTTATTTGTGTCTTTATTCTATTGTATTTATTTGTGCTACTTTTTTCAATTTAATTCAAAGATTGAAATCAAGCTTCCATGTGTTGCATAATCTCTTAACAAAAAAAATTACCCCGTTGTAAAAACAAACATTTAGGTGAGATCAATGTAATAAAAAATTGTCTAAAAAATGATAACTGATATTTAGACTGAGATTTGTATTACATCTATATTCCTTATAGTCGAATCGAGAATCGAATCAGGAATCGAAATCCGAATCGAAATCGAATTGAGAGCTTGCAAATCGAAATCGAATCGAATTTGAACATCTGAATCGATACCCAGCCCTACCTAAGACCCGACACATGATGTATTTACAAGCGCGTAAGTGCAGAAGAGAGCGCAAAACAAAACACCGGTCATGAATTAGAAGTCTAAAGCAAGAATCTTAAGAGAAATGTCAAAGGATTTCGATATAAGAAAAGATGTGATTGAGTTTGTTGTCCAGCCATATTAGTTTGAACTGCGAGAGGCGTCGACTCTCACCTAAGCTTACGCTACTCCTATGTCATACGTCGAGTCAGAGGTCACTCTTCCGCCGGAACTCGACTTGCATACGGTTGTTTCCGGAAGCCAGTGATTATAGTTTATAAGTTTATAGTTGATTGACATTTCAGAACTTCAGCGCGTACTTGCACGTTCGAGTTAAGTGCATTTTTGAGAAAGGCACGTAGAAAAGGAACAAACATTTGTAACCTCGCACGCAGAAATCCATCTTATAGCTATGAGATCCAACAGGAAAAGCCACGCTACATGGTCATGCAGGGCTTTTCTTTTTTGTGTGCAGAGCCCTTCGCCCGACATGAGGTAAATAGCGTTGCAGACACTAGCGAATCCATGATTTATTAGGCTATCGATTTAATTTTTATTGAGCAATCACGTTTATTTTTCCAATCCACTGATCACAACTGAAAGCCGAACTCAGAAATAATGTGTATCCATCGGGCAGGCAATAATATAAATTAATAATAAGTAAATAAATTAAAGTAATGGAACAGTGGCCAAATCAGTCAGCAGGACACCGGGGGCTGACCGTAGGGCTGCAGGCTGTGCAATGCAGAGTACGTTCGGGTCCAGTCGGGTTCGAAAATAGACTCGGGTCTAATTTTATCAAGTATGTCTCAGTTCGGGTTTTTCCTTTGACAAAAAAAAAAATGTATGCATGTCGGTTTCCATGACTTTCTAATTCCAAGACTTTCCATGGATTTAAGGTCTGGACTCAGAGGTGCCAATTCATGTGTAAAAATTATTCTTCATGCTCAACCAATCTTTCACAATCTGAGCCTGATGAATCTTGACATTGTCATCCTGGAATATGGACATGATGTGTCTTCCTACATGGTTGTTTAAGAAATTAAAAGCTACACACTCAAATTAGGGTTAGAAGAATTGTTGCCAAACACATAACATGCTAGAAACATAATCACTGCAAAAATCATCCAATCATAGACCCTTAAGCATTTGGATATTTAAATCCAAACACCGACTTTTATTTTTGGCCGAACATATATCCAATTCCAATATTAAAAAAATAAATAGAAATGCTAACTGATATGGTACCAATATATTGTGTATTCTTAGCAAAACATCACTGAAGGCTGAGACTCTCACAATATAACTTGGCATCTCATACATTTAAGTCAGTTTCATTTAGGGATGTCCCGATCCGATCACGCGACCGGAAATCGGGCCCGATCACGTGGTTTCAGACTCGATCAGAATCGGACGTTACCTCCCGATCAGGACTCGGATATATGTAAATTAGGGGTGTAACGGTACATGTATTCGTAATTATTGAACCGTTTCGGTACGAGGCTTCCGGTTCGGTACGCATACAAACCGAACGATTCCTAGGACCATTTTTCCTGCAGACAAAATCCGCGCTCACCACAACGTTGCGCAACATCAAATGGCAAACGTAATGAAAGCGGAACGAAACTGTGCTACTCATATTGTGCTTAACGGACCATTTATCAGTTAGGACCAGCAACATCTGTGCAGCGCGAGATCAAGCGACACTGTGCTAAGAGATCCAGTGAAGAAGAAAACATTTGAATTCGCCACAGATCAAACAGCGCTGACGTGGAAACCAGTAGAAACATTGTGCGTGAATGAACATGGATTTAATGTTGCACTTCAAAACTCAAATATTATATAAACATATATTTAAATGTTATTTTTAATGTGATTACCAAAACATTATGTTCATCCTTCAAAGATTACCCCCATTTATAAACCTGAAAGTTTCAAGATGTAGGAAAACTCAAACTTATTTAAAAATAGTTTCTTTCAACAAATAGGAAATTTCTCTGGCATTTCTTTCTTTTTGCTGTATCGTATCGAACCGAACCGCAAATTTTGTGAACCGTTACACCCCTAATGTATGTGTGTGTGTGTGTGTGTGTGTGTGTGTGTGTGTGTGTGTGTGTGTGTGTGTGTGTGTGTGTGTGTGTGTGTGTGTGTGTATATATATATATATATATATATATATATATATATATATATATATTCTAATAATTTTTTTTATACACTTTTAAAACATTTTTAATTTTTGTTTACATGCCTGCCGGGTATTTTAAATTGAGGTGCTATTTGTTTTTATATTACACTTTTTCTATATTTTCTGTTGCACTAAAGTCCAAAAGTGAAGATTTTATGTTATTTATTATTGTTCAAACTAACTCACAGAAGTGCTTTGTTTGTTAACAGAGTTGTTGAATGCTAAAATAAGGTTAATTAAATAAAAAATAAGGAACATCCTGGATCTGTTTTTTCTCTCTTCTTTATTCTTTTTTGACGTATTAAATAAGTATCGGATCGGGACTCGGTATCGGTAGATACTCAAAATCAAATGACTCGGACTCGAGGGCAAAAAAACCTGATCGGGACATCCCTAGTTTCATTAGTAAATAAATAAATTGATTCATTTAATTTTTTTTCATATAATCATGTCAATGTCAGCTATTATGTAAGCAAAGTAACCAAATGTGTCTACAAAGATGTATTTTCTTACAGAAGTGCACAAACAAAAACATTTTTTCCACATTACTGTGTTAATTCAGAAGGACACAAGGGCTGTGTTCTCTCCTCTGAGCCAAGAGTTTATCAGATGTGTTCATATCTGCATGTTTGTATTATGCTGTAATGACTGTACTGGGGAGGCTTGTGTCCTCATGGGCTTGAGCGATGGGAGGGGACACCATGATTAATGCGCTACACTTTGTGAACATGCAGTCTCCATACTGCTCCTTCCTTCGCTCCACTGCCAAGCCCCGTTTGACAGATGGCCCTCTGCCTCCCACTGTCCCACCTCTCCACACTCCGTTTTTGGCTGTTCTTTCCAAGCATTTGCGTTTTCTTTTAGCTGCTTTTCAAAATCCCACATTGCTTGCACATCCCTCGCTTGGTATCCAGCTTTCTCTCCTTTCAAAGGCTCATAACTGTCAGAATCAAAATGAGGTCAATCCGTTTGAGACTGTATAGACATGTGCTTTTGCAAAACATGTGCAAAATTTATCTAATAAATGATAACAGGCTATTGTAATTACTGAATAATGTGGATGTTCTATGTGGCTTTTGGTTTATTTGGCATTGACATGCTGGGAACGCTTTCTCAGACTGCATTAGTTTCGCCTTTTTGGGCAAAGAGACGAGAACTCAGTGCAGCACTCTGGGTTTCTGCACACATGCAATTAGAGAGGATTTCACATGCTGCTCAACTCCTTCAAATGGCACACTATAGCAACTGACTAATATAATGCCTCCTGTCCTATATACATATAAATATTTCAGAAATAGAATTAAAATATTAAAATTACAGCTTAATTATACATAACTTCCTTAAGACCCACTGACATTTCACATTTCTACCATAGTGCATTTTTTTTTGCATCGAGCATTAACAAACATGACTATGACTGCAAAATATGATAGTTAGATTTATGCTTTCCTCAGTAATCATTCGCATTCGAAATCCTGTTTATCATCACCTCACTGACAGTCATGAAGGATGATTGGTCGGTCCAGTTCTCTAAGCGATACCCCTGTAGAGCACACAGGTTGTATCAACAATTATAATCGAGTCGACTGCCTTAAATTTGTTGTGATAACTCAAATGTACATTTAATGTCAAGTCAAATAGAGCTCCAATGTGAAACACAACATAATACAGAGTTATTTTGCTCAATCTGTCATCGCGAGAGGTCGAGTAAAAAGAAAAAAGTGATTGGTCTAGAGGGGACATTCTCTCTATTTGTGGTAATTGAATGGTATAATACTGCAGAGGGAATACTTTTGCTGGGGGGCAGAGTGTCGGTACACTGAAATTAGAGGTTTGCCGGCAGGTTCTGTGGGTCAATGGGGGAATGGCTTGAAATGCTCAACAAGAAGCTCTGCAGCTTCATCAATTAACTGTCAGTACGTCAGCACAAGTTAACAACTAGGTAAACAAACCACTCTTCGAACAAGAGAAAATATAGCCAGTGTCAAAGCAACATTAAAAAAACATTAACTCAGTGGCTTGTATTGAGTGATTTTAAAGAGATAATTCATCTTAAAATAAAACTTCTGTCATAATTTTTTCACCCTCAGGTTATTCTAAACCTGTATGACTTTTACAATGTGTGGAAAACAAAAGATATTTTCAAGACGGTTCCACCTGTTTTTGTCCTTATAATGAAAGTTAATGGGGTCCAAAACAACACAGAACCCCACTGACTTTCATTGATTTGACGAAAAAAAAAAATATGTATACATTTTTCATAATATCTTGCTGAAAAACTTCTGACCCAAATTAAATATCTGGTAAGATGGCCAACAAACATGCTCTAAATTAACCCTTGTATGTATCATTCACCACAAATCAGTCAGGCTCAGCTAAATCGTGGCCTTATAAAACATTCACCTGCTATCAGCTGCACACAACCGCAATTTATACAAACACCCTGTTGTCATTCACATTTGACGATTGCTTGGAAAGATAATGAAGCAAAAAGCAGCAATCAGAATCAATGCATGTTCTTTGCGTTTACGTATACAATTGCTTTCCAAATGCAGCATAACAGCAGATTTATTGGAGAAAAGTGAACACACGGTGTGTCAAGAAGCTCTCCATTCTTCATAAATAAATGGCCTGCGAGTATCACACAATCAAGAGGACATCATCATTAAAACCCATCATTTGCGGCCGTCTCCGAGGCATTATAACAGGGCAGATGTGCAATCATGGGTTTATTTATGGGTATGAGTGTCTGTGTGTGCGCATCCTGATGTGATGATGCCTCCTCTGATGACAGCATTCTTGATTAAGCCGTTGAATGCAAATGAGTTCAGGCCGTCTGGACGCCAGCTGCTGCGGTGGCCTGGACGAGTGACAGCACCCCACCCCCACATAAAAATCCTCCGCCCCCCCACACGCACTTTTTCAGTGAAAATGAACATTTGTTGGCTTCAAATAACTGCTGTAATACTTTAATTCAGCAGTGGTAATGGGATCTGAAACTTGAAAGATAATTAAAGCTTTATAAACAATCTCCCTAAAGAAAGATGATCATTATCTGGTGCTGTTGTTGAGAGCTGAGGTCTGTCATCATCATCATCATCATCATCTGCTTTTAGTGTGCGTTTATGTTCCGAAAAGCAGATGAGGAATGCTTTACTTCCTGACCTGATCTCATCTTAATGACATAAGGGAAATAACTGACTGTCGACTCAGTCGCTGGCTGTTCCAAAACAGGATTTTTATGACGGATGAGACGAAGGTGAGAAAATACAAGCCCATTAAATGTCTTCTTTGATGAGGTCATTAGCGCTCTCTCCTGGATCTCTGCCACAGGATAGATGCTATCTGTGAGGCCGATAAAAGCAGAGCATCGGCTAATACCGACTGTAGATTCTCAGAAAAAAGCACGGCCTATTGTGTACGGTTGGACCCCTCGTTCTATGCAACTAATTAAAATCTCTGATTTTATTTGACTTTGTACTCTTGTTTTCCTTCATATAGAGTGACTGTAATATCGTCCTAAGGTGCGATCACATTTAGGGCTGGAACGACACTTCGACGTAATCGCGGCTTACATAAATTAGTTGATATGCGTGGAATGCGTTTATTCCTCGCACTGGTTATGTTCCCCAATGATGGCAGCTCCCGTGCATGCAAAGTCAGCCGTCATTAAAAAATTAGAGCCCGTTCTAAAGTGTGGAAATGTTTTAGACATTTCAAACCATGGAAGCACAACTTGGCAAGAGCATCGAAAAAGAAAAAACCTCCTGGCGCTCTCTTACCTCAAAACGACAAGGCGGCAGTGTGAGTATTTGGACTATTACAGTGAAATTTTATAAAGCACTAGAATACGGTTGTCAGTTTCATATTTTGTGCTTAATACAGCTTTCTACTTTTTACGACCTGCGTCAGGTTCCAAAGCATACAACGCTGTTGTTGGTCATTTAAACTCGTGCCTCAATTTGACTCATTTATTTAATCACGCGCTGACCGTGGTACCGCATATATGGTATATCAGTTACACAATGTTTGACACTGTCGCTTTGGATAGTTAGAATGCGGTTGTGACTTCAACTGTTTGATCATACAGCTGAATGAACAAATTTAAGCAGCTACTTTAATCATTTTAGAAATCACACTTGTAAGCAGTTGCTGCTGTAAATCCCCCAAAGTAACTGTGAAAACACAGTAAACACCCAAGTAATTAAATTAACTAAAGGATTAATCAACTATTCAGAAAAAAAATCAATGGATTAACCAGGAGGGGAAAAAGAACCGTTAGATTATTCGATTAATCGGTAGATTAATCGATTGCAAAAAAAATTATTGTTTGTTCCAGCCCTAAACACGCAAAACTTCAGTGAAAATGTCAGGTCTGAAAGCAACAATCAGCAGCACCAATGCATTTTCGGTGACATTTCATGGGCAAAGAAGGTCCATTGTCTATCGGCAATAGTGTAGCAACATATAAAGCATAGCTCACACAGAAGTCACTTTCAAAGCAGGCAGCTTTCTGTTGGTCAACGCGGCAAATTCACATTACCAACTTGAACCAGTTGCGAAATCTGCATTGGGAAACGAATTGACATGCATTGATTTCGACCATGAAAATTCTCTGAACAAAAGTAAATTTTAGGAAGAGCATTACCCAAGCATTAATTCTTTGAAAGTTAATTGCTTGTCCTGCTGAATTTGTTCCTCTTCATTAAAAATGCTCTATTACACATATTGCAATAGGGGGTCTCTTTTCATCCTTCCAAATCACTAACATGCTTTCAACTGGTCTTTACAAAACACATCATTACATCAAGATGCCTGGAAACGTTGAATGATACTAGTATTCAATTTACGACTTGAGTAGATAGTAACTGTAGGATTGGTGCATCCCAAAGTTGTTTGCACTGCCAAAAGAAAAACTTTGCTTATAGGTTGTGTTATGACTGGCTAATGTACTTGTCTAAAATTACAAATTAACTGAAATACCCCCCAATTACTTCCGAAATAGCCTAAATTGATAAGGGTTTAATTTGTTTTACCAACAGAGCTGTTTAGTAACGTGAAACTGATTGCTCACATTTATTCCTGAGGTTATAAACAGTGTATTAACTGTAATTATTAACACACACACACACACACACACACACACACAGCTAATGGCTGAGTCTCAAAACATAGTGAGCTGGCTATCAGGACTGCAATTCTAGCTATCGAAAAAAGTCCAAATATTATGTCCAGTTAGGCAGCCGTAGCTCACTAGATTTGAGAATTGTTAGCAGATATATCGAGTGGCACTCACCGCGTTGACGTTCCCTTCCTGACATCGCACATCATGCATTTGAACGCTTCGGCGCTGTTCTTGAATGTACACACGCTGCAGTCCCAGTAGCCGTCGTCAGAGGAGGGCTTCGCTTGCCGTTTCGGCCTTCAAAAAGCAAAACAAACAGAAAGAACATCACATCTCGGACTGTAGAAAGCTCCGTAACACATATGTGATTTTATCCATGCAAAAAGTCAGTCGGAGGCCTGCGCAAGCGACGCGTTCTTTAATGAAATGACACTTTAGGTTGATAAAACAGCCAGTCCGCCATGGTGGCCACTCTGTTGCGTCTTTCTCATTCACGCGCGCTGCCTAATAGTCTGTTTCGAGTCCTGAGTGAGATGGCCTCGGGTGTCTTGAAGCCACGGCTGTGGGAGTTTCTTTCTGTTTGTTTTTACCTCGTCGGACTCCTCTTGTCTCCCATGCTGTAGAAACTTTGTGCGAAGCGTGCAGGCACAGCCGCCTCTCGCGCTCTGTCCTCTCTCTCGCGCGGCTCCCAGCTGTCGTAGGAAAAACTCCAGCGCAACGGTGGTCACGTGACTGTGCTCGACCAATCCAGCGTCGATTTATTTTCTCAAAATTAGGGTCGTGGGTTTTACTCTATTTTTTTTACAGTCTATGGTTTTACTGCACCCCTCTTAAATTAAAGTCATTTGTTCCTGGTACTTCCCACAAATAGGTACAAAACAGTGTCTAAACTCGAAAAAGTCATTTAAATTAGCCATTTTGTTTTTCTATTGTTTTCCAATATTGTTACCAAAATATGGGTCTAAATGCAGCTTTAAACCATGATTTGTGTTTTGCTATTTTCTAACAACAAACATCTAAAGTAAATAACTGTTTATAAAATAAAAAAAAACCTAAACAAACAAAGAATACAAAAACATGGTTAAGATGGTTGTACTTTCAGCCTAAATTAGGCTATAAGAGACTAGTAAGTTTGCAACCAAATGTTTTCCCATTTTTCCATTCCCAAAAGAATATTAGCATGATTTTTTCCCCCTTACAATAACTTTGATAACTGGGTTGATTGGTTGAACTTGAGACTGACAATGTCAGGTCAATCGTTTGTTTAAATTATGATTTGTTGTATGATTTTATTCTTTAAACGTATTCAATTCCACTTTTTTGTATATATATTCATGAAATGTGTGGACATTTCACAAACTTACATCTGCTAATGATATGAAGTAATATCATGCAATTAATGTAAAGTATACTGCTATTTTTGATGTTTGATGTCTTTCTTACTAATAATGCAGACACTTATTATTCTAAACCTTGATAATAATGTGAAATACTACTGTCAAACAACTGTTTATCAAGACCAGTGAGTTTGAATTATATCAGTAGGTGAATAAAATGCATTCAAAGGCTTTCAAATGATAGCTGACAGCAGACAGAAAGTTTTTTTTAAACGGTTTATTTTCCATGCTTCCTGGAACAAAAATAATAATGTATATGTGAAATGCACAAAACTAAACTATATTTACAAGATAAAAAAACAATCACAATACTATATACCAAATATTTAGAGGTGTAATTATCTGAATGAGGAGCATAACATCACAACCAACATCTCAGATCAAGATAAGCAGACGTTTTCTCTGCCTTTTATGACAACATAAGAAATTTAGATCGATATGTGACCTAAAAGCAGTTGAGAAGAGAAAGTCTGTTCTGGGCACATAAAAGTATGAATCAATCACTGAGCTCCTCCTCATCACTGAAGTAGGTGCTCTTTTTGATCCTTGGCTTGTGGGTGTCGTCTGATGTAGATGCTTGAGACGCATCCTCTGTGACCTGCTTCTTTCTCTTCTCCTCCTCCTCAACGTGTGCTTGCTGATGATGACAGGCAAAAAGTTATATTTCTCTTTGAGCCCATTTTTACTTGGAATATTAATGTATGAAGTCTGAACCATAGTGTATATAATATTCACTGACCTGGAAAGCAATTGCCTGACTTAAGCTGTCCAATGCTGGATCCTCTCCTTCTTCCTCACTGTCCTCTGGTTCTCTAAAAGGACAAAAACAACATGTATTTTCGCTTATATTATTTTCAATTAATTACATATAAAAGATTAATTGCATTAGGTACATACACTAGTTTAAACTATTAATCCTATTAGGAAGTACTTACACCTCCTCAGGCTGCTGAACCTTCTTCTTCTTTTTCTTTTCTTTTTTAGGTGGAGGTTCTCTCTCTCCAAGTAAATTTTTAGGACAGGCGTAACTCAAGTGCCCTTCTTCCTAGCAGAGACAAATGACATGACAAAACAAAACAGTGTAAGAATCTCAAAAACTTTTCTCCATCCATAAAGTTTAAATTGTACAAGCCTTTGCTAAAACCACATTAGTAAACAGGTGAAATTGTTCACATAGGAAGTTCTATCCTATCCATCTATGATAAATACAACACAACCAACACGTCAACAATATCAATGGATCAGAAAACTTACCCCACATTCATAACACTTGGATTTGTCTGTGTAGTTTCTCTTTCTGATGAATTCTGTAGCTCTCCCATTGTCAATGGCGATGCTGGCCTTCACCGTTCTTCCAAACAACTGAAAGAGCAATCAAGCACTTTGGCTCCATGTGTGCTTTTTTTAATCAGACACTTACTAAGTCTTAATGTTATGTTAAAACAGCATACCTGTTTGTTGTTTAGCGAGCGGGCACAATTATGAGCAGTCTCTCTGTCTAGGAACAGCACAAACGCCACTCCCTTACTCATCCGTGTCTGCTTATCTTTGACAACAGTCACCCTTCAGAAAATGACATTGTGAATATGATCAAGATATACTTTGATATAATGATATGAGTATAACAATCTATTCATTGCAGACCAAAGGAGACTTACTTGACAACCTTGCCATATTTCGAGCATAGCTGTGGGGAAAATGCAAGAAATAAGTAAACAATATTTTATCAATTAAATGCAAAGATTTTGTAGTAAAATAATGTAATATAGGGGGAGAAAATATCCCTTATTCTAAGAAACTTAATCATATATTTAATAAAACATTTAGAGAGTGCCCAACATAAACAGTGAAGTGTGTCAGATGCTTCAAGGTAAGATATGTCATTTGCTCAACCGAGTGCAGGAAATTCCTGGTCTTGTTGAAAAACATCAAGCAGGATTTCTTCTTTAGACGAAGCACTGATAAGAACCCCCAAGAATAGGATAATGGATTTCCCTCAACATGATGTGTTAGAGAAGCTTTGAGAACTCAATGAGGGAACAACATTTTGTATGTTCATATGCCTTAGATTGTTGTGCAAATTGCGCATGTATTCCACAAATGACTCAACTTTCCCTATGACATGAGACAGCTTATCCCTAAGTCCTATTTCTATGTCCCTATAGACTAGATGCTTTATTCTAATTTCAGCTGAAATATAATTATATTAGTTTTATTTTTCACTCTCAAATGTCTTACCCCACTCTCCCCTATATAATTAATGGGTCCAATTATTGTCAACATAATATTGTAACATGCAACAGGGTACCTTGTGCAAATCGTTGTTTGTCAAAGAGAATGGGATGTTCGACAAATAAACAGTGCTTTTGCTGGGCGCTAAACCACCACTCATCTTTATCTCTGATATCTGAAAAGGAACAAATAACATATATGATTTATCACAACATCCATGAACACATAAAGCAAAATATGGCTTTATGAGCATGGCTTTATGAAATATAGCTAAAAAGAGCGTACGAGCAATTTAATAAAACACATTTCAGACTTACTTAACTAAGAGAATCTTACTTAAAGCATGTTTAAGATAATGAAATTAACTGCGTTTCTCATGTCTGACTTGTCTAAAATGTAGATGTTTAACCAGCAAGTAAATCCGATTCAAAATATCAGCAGCTCAGCGTGACCCGGAAGTTTAAAAGGACGCCGCTGTCACAACATAACAGTCTCTCTCAGAAAACAAATTCACAAAATGCATTGCTACAAATATAAATCAACAGGACTCATTAAAATACATTAAAATAAATATATAGTGAACAATAGCATCCATTTTAATTTAGCAGTTATTTTATTAAGATTGTCAGTCATTATTTTGAAAAAAATATTTGGTCTGGACCCGGAAACGTGTTTTTGATTGTGGCTGTGGAGGTTTGTTTGTCAACGCGCTGAGTGTTTCGCCACGTTTTTTTCCCTACGAAAGATTTAAAAAATGGTAAATTGACAGAAGATATGTCAAGCAAAGCACGTGAACGGTATGTACACGCTTGTTTTAGGGTTATGCATGTGTTCTCTCAGTATGTACTGGTGAAATACGGTGTTGCAGAGTCTGATTTAAATGAGTTTATTATAAACACGAGTTTGTTTGCTGGAGATACGGGTATACGGGATACGGGCGGAGATATGGGTAAAAACACAAATTAATATAAATTGGAATCGATTCCTCACTGACTGAATTGTAGCACAAACAAACAGGTCAACGCAGCTGAGCTTAACCTTAAAGAAAGGTTCGGATGAGCGCGTGCTTTCTGTGACACAAACATGATATAGATTTCGATTACACTGAGCATTTTTACTTATCGATCTAATAAGCACAGTGTTGAAAGCAGATGATAATATAATAAAATATTATACGCTATTGTTTCAATTAAATAATAAAGCTGTTAGTTTTAGGTCTAGTTACTATGGGCAATACAGCATTTCAGCCCGAAATATTTTTTGTTGCATAGCAACGTTCTCCTAAGTCAAGAACTGTAACTTATATTTAAGCGGAATAATGAGACTGAATTTGCTTACATTTAATCAGTAACAATTTGTTCAAAATCAAATAGCAACTGTTTTGCAAAAACAATAATGAACTCGGGGCCCTGCTGCATAGTAAAATACATTCATGAAAAAAAGGGGTTGTGCTTCGTGCGTAACAACAACGCCATCTAGCCATTCATATTTTATTTTTAAACAGTTCATCTTGTATTAAAAGTACTAAAAATTAGTTTCCCTTTCGAGAGGTCTCTCATATTGCGTAACTAAGGCTACGCTAGAATATTGAAGCCACATTTTTAAAACGCAGTGCAGCTGCACAGCAGACATTGGCTGTGCTGCGGCAACTGCACGAACCTATGGTGAGGCGGCTCAGACGCGCGAACCAATCAGGTTGCTTGGCGCCCTGCTGCGTTAGAGCCCGCCAGAATGGGCGTGGCTTTTGTCCTTATAAGCCCCCATTCAGCCTAGGGATTCAGATTTCATCTCCTTCAGCGAACTCACCACTTCGCTGATCTCTGGATAGAAGCCTTCTCGCCGCCGCCGTCGAAAAGCCTTCAGCGGAACAAGCCACCTGCCTTGCAGTTTCTGAGGAGGTCGGCTTTCCTGGTTTTCAACGGGACGTCGCCTTCAGCCCGTTGTTCTGCTGTGCTAGCCGGCGCGCTATATCCTTTTAACACATTAGTGTGTTAGTCATTGCGTCTATTACTTTTTCTGAATGAGCAATTTCTGAGGCGTTGTTGCAAATGCCTCGAACTACCTGTGCCTCGTGCAGGGGCCCTCTCTTCGGCGGAGATCGTCACATCCTCTGCGCTTCCTGTCTGGGCCGTGACCACGCGGAAGCTGCACTCGCTAAGGGCGGCTGCCCTGAGTGTGACGAGATGGATCTCTCCACCCTGCGGGCTCGACTGGCTGTTTTCGCCAATGACGACCCCGCGCTTCCCGCTCGAGCCGCGCAAAAAGAAGCGCCGCTCACAAAGGATTCCAGAGCGGACGGATACAAGCGAGCGCACGCCGGCCCAGTCCCCGCGTGCCTCGCTCTCTCTGAGAGAAACTCATTCACCAGTCCTGTTCACACAGGCGGACCAGCGGCCCTCTCTGCGAGCGGCAGGTCTTGTCCCTTTTGGAGCATCGGACAAGGACGCCGAAAATGTTGACAGCCTTTCCATCACTGCATCCGAGTGCGACAAGTGGGCGTGCTCCGTTTCCTGCCTCGCATCATCAACACAAGCCAGCGTGAGAACGAGCATTGATGCAGAGCTTCTCCGCGTGCTAACCAGGGCCGTTGAAGATCTCGGGCTTGAGTGGTCTTCGCCCGAGGACCCCATGTGCAGCAAGATAGACGAGAGGTTCCTGCAGGGGCACCAGCAGGCCCCTCAGCAGAGACCCACCCCCTTCTTTCCTGAAGTGCACAACGAGCTGACTAAGTCGTGGAAAGCGCCACGCTCAGCTCGCTTAAAGCCTTCCTTCTCCTCGACGCTCTCGACTGTAGACGGCGCTCTGGAGAAAGGCTACGAGGCGATTCCTCCCCTCGAGGAAGCGGTGGCCGCACACCTCTGCCCGCCCACTGCTACAGGACGGAAGGCCAAAGCGTCGCATCCGTCTAAGCCTTGCCGCGTCATTTCATCTCTAGCTGGCCGTGCATACGCCGCCGCTGGCCAAGCTGCTTCGGCGCTTCACACCATGGCTGTCCTCCAGGTTTTTCAGGCCAAACTTCTCCGCTCAATGGACGAGTCTGGACCTGAACCGGAAGCTTTCAAGGACCTGCTCAGCGCCACAGACCTGGCCCTGCGAGCCACAAAGTCAACTGCCCAGGCGATCGGTCGAAGCATGGCGAACTTGACGGTGTTTGAATGACACCTTTGGCTGAATTTGACTGACATGAAGGATGCAGACAGGACAGCTTTTCTAGACTCCCCTATCTCCACCACTGGTCTGTTCGGCCCAGCAGTCAAAGGGTTTCGAGGAACGCTACAGTGAGGCTCAGAAAGTGTCGCAGGCTATGCATCACTTTCTCCCAAAACGTTCCAGCTCTGCTTCGAGCCACCACAAGGAGGCGCCATCTCCTCAACAGGTAAAATCAGCTCCTCCGGGAGCACGCACTCACCATTCAACGCCTAGCGGCATCTTTCAGAGCAGGCGCTTGCACGCCTCTCAAGAGATTTCAGGAGGATGTTGGGTCTTATGACCTCATCATCATCATCAGTACTCCAGTTTGGACTATTGCACATTCGTCCTCTCCAGCGCTGGCTAAAAACCTGTGTACCGGCTCACGCGTGGCCACTTACTTCCCTATCAGTCAGGAGTGAATATGGGTGTGGTTTCAAAGAGAAAAGTGATCTCGACAGACGCCTCCAACCTAGTTTGAGGGGCCCTTTACGAGGGCAGGCCCATCTCTGGCCTATGGTCAAGCCCGGAGAGGTGGCTACATATAAACTGTTTAGATGAGAGCGGTTGCTCTATCGCTGAAAGCTTTTCTCCCGTCTCTCAAAGGCCACCACCTCCTAGTCCGGACAGACAACATGGGAGTGGTGTCCTGCATAAATTTCCAGGGCAGTCTCAGGTCAAACAACCTGCACGCCATGGCAAGAGTCTCATTCCATGGGCTCAGCATAACCTGCGCTCGCTAAGGGCGGCGCATGTGCCAGGCATTCTGAACCAGGGTGCGGATATGTTATCTAGTGACAATGTTCCCTCAGGGGAATGGTCTCTTCACCAACAAATGGTTCAGATGATATGGAGCATCTTCGGCGAGGCAGAAGTCGACCTCTTTGCCTGAGTAGACAAAGCTCGTTGCCGAACACTTTTCACAACAGCTGGCCGAGCCGCCCGCTGTATGCATTCCCTCTGGTCACGATGCTACCACAGGTCATCGAACGGATCAGGGAGAGCAAGTGTGCAGTGCTACTAATAGCCCCTCTCCGGAAGACCCAGTTATGGTTCTTCGAGTTGGCACAGCTGCTGGAAACAGCCTCATGGACCATACCGCTGTGGAGAGATCTCACGCTGGAGAACGAGAAAATCTGTCATCCCTGTCCCGACTTATGGGCCCTTCATGTATGGCCCCTCAACGGGTACCCGGGTGCTAAAAAACCATCACTGAAGCGAGAGCGCCTTCGACTAGGCGCCTCTACGCTCAGAAATGGGTGGTATTCTCTGGCTGGTGCGCAGCATGGAGCCTGTACCCCTACTCGTGCGAAGTATCAAGTGTACTCGCGGGTCACACCCCCTCCATGCTCAGTGTATGTGGCGGCCATAACAGCAGTCACGCTTTTGTGGCCAGACAATCACTAGGAAGAAACGACCTCGTCGTGCGCTTCCTTAAAGAGCTCATTCCATGAGAGGTATGTCCTCGTCACGGGCTTGGTCAAGTGGAATACCTATTGAATATATCTGTGCGGCGGCTGGCTGGGCCTCGCCGTCCACATTTATGAGGTTTTATAACTTTGAAGTTCCCACTTTGCAAGCGAGGGTTCTTTCAATATAAAAGTGTAAACACAAACCCCCTAAGCCATAGGGCCGATACAGGGCACCAAGCAGCCTGATTGGTTCGCGCGTCTGAGCCGTCTCGCCATAGGTTCGTGCAGTTGCCGCAGCACAGCCAATGACCGCGCTAGTCGCTCATCTGTGTCTGCGGTGCAGCTGCACTGCATTTTAAAAATTTTGCTTTATAAAGATAATAGATATAGAATAGAAGATAAAGTGTTAGTATTAATGGATCAAGTGTTGCCGAAAAAGATGCGTCTTCAGCCGTTTCTTGAAAATGGCCATGGACTCAGCAGCTTTGGTTGAGTCGGGCAAGTCATTCCACCTGCATGGAACAGACCAGAAAAAGGTCCAGACCAGAAAAATGGTTATTATGGGCTATAAATAATTATCTGCCATAGGTATTGGTACATTCATATTTCTGTCTCATTTGTTACTAGATAACTGTCATACAACTGAAGACATCGATTTTCCATTCAGAAACTAAAAGTAAGTTATTTAGAGGAATATGTTTTTTTAAGTATGATTAAAATATAATAAAAGTATTAATATGATTATATTAATAAATATAAAATATTTTTGTCAATATTATGCAGTCTTTAAAGTTATTTATTGGTGTTCTGATTGTCTGAAGTTCTTCTTATTCTTTTGTTTTAATTTAATACAGTTTAAAATAATTGAACTTTGATGTAAAAACATTTTTAGATAACTCGTGTAAGTTCCACATTGTTACAGTGGTTTAAATAATCATCATCTGTCATCTGTGTCTGTTTTTTTGTACCTCAGTGACTTTTAGGAGAGATCGAAATATTAGAGATATTTACGAGGACCGGTTTCCTCCAGAGAGAGGGGTAAATACTTATTTGTCATAATTGTTTTGGCCATCATCAGACGGGATCAGGATTATGCTGTGAAAGAAACAGCCTTGCTTGAGCTCTTTTGATGTTCCAGGGTCCATTTCCAAGAGGAGCTCAAGGAGATAGGAGACCTCACTTTGGGCGGCCAGAGGAGGACTATGGCCGTGGTGGTTTTGAATACGATGGCTCTCGGTTTTACCCAAACGGTGCTCCTCGCAACTACCATGGAGATGATCAGAGAGGTTACCATGGAGACAGCCATCACTCATTTTCAAATGACCACAGAGGTGGGCCACCTGGTCGAAGGGTAAACATCAAAGATCAGGTATGGATTGATTTTTTTTTTTTTTTTTACTTTCTTTTTAAGTTAGTGTTAGTGTCTTTTGTGTTGTTTGTATTATAGGCAGTGTTGGGTATAGTTACTTTGGAAAGTAGTTAATTAGGTTACAACGTTACCATCAATTAAAAGTAATCAGTTACGTTACAGCGTTATCTATTCATAAAAGTAACGCGTTAGAGTACTCACGCGTTACCAAAAATTAAAAGCCGTTTGCAGCGCCTCACACATGCTGCAGCTTAATTGATAGACACGGCCCCCTTTAAATGCACCTAGAAGTCGTGACTCCTGGCAATGAATAACGTCAGTCATCCGACTAAATTAACACTGCGGGATAACAATAACAGTAAAGACAGTCATCTATAGGCTATTCCACATAGCGTTTTATTTATTTATTATCACAGAACATATTAATCAAAATTCACACCTTCCCAGCCCGGGTAGCCTAGGCTATATAAGCACCATACAACAAGATTTTTTCTTTAACTGTAATGCAGTTAGAAATGAACAACCAGTCAACGATCTAACAGAAATTAACAGCTGTCTGTCAAACAAAAATGATTACAAACCAAATAAAATCATTCACTGCCACACAGGCAAATGAAAAATCGCTTAATAGTTTGAGGTAGAATTTTTGGCGGTCGACAGAAGCTTTTCACCAACGCAGAGTGGGCATTTTACCCCTATGTTCTTTTCCTTTTCGTTGACAAATTGAAAATAATGTGCGTACTTCCATACTGCAAACGCTGTCCTCTCTGCCTTCTTGCCGGGAGTTCGAAAAAACACAAACACACACACACACACACACACACACCAAGGGGGAGCATGGCACAGACGTATCACAGCCATTGACTTTATGATTACAGCGCTTCGGCTCCGCTGATACATCCGCAGGTGGCACAGTAGACCTAGGCATACTACTGTCGGACAAAAAACAGGCTGCAGTCGGGATTTTCCTTTCCTTAAAATAACAGATTACTTTTAAAAAAAATAACGAAGTTACTGATTACTTAAGGCACAAAACTAACGCGTTAAGTTACACATATCACGAAAAAGCTAATTAGAGTACTCTAACGCGTTACTTTATAACGCGTTACCCACAACACTGATTATAGGAATATTAATATTAGTAAGATTAATATCATTGCTCTTTGATTGTCCTGAGATTACTCTTTGTAATTTTTGTCAATGTCAAAAGATATGTAAAATTAAAAGATCAGATATGGAAAACACTCAACACTTTACAATGGTTTCTTGCATTTTCATCATATCATTGTGTTTTACATTTCAGCAGGAAGACTTCCAGTACTACAGAGGGCCAAGAGAGGAACCTCATGGTGGTCGCCAAATGGACTTTAGGTATTTCACGAGTACAGCTTGCCACAAAGGAAAATATGTATTATATGATGGGCGTATTCTGAATAAACTAAGCCGTCTTTTATTTATTTTTACTCTTTTGAAATCGAGGACATACTGTCAAATGTGGTTTGAGTGAGCTTACAAAACATTTTGAATCCTGTTAACAATCGTATTTAGTGCTGACCACTTTTGGATCTTAATGCGGAGTGTAAACGGGGTCAAGGGTAGGGTTATTCATCAAAATTAATTTAATTTCCCCAGCAGATGGCAGACCTGTTCCTCTTGGAAACAAGCTGTGTTCCCTCCTGCTTTAATGCCTTGTTTTTATACTTTTTTTCTTGGCTTCCCTTCTTCTCTCACTCAAAGTGAAGTTTCTTAATACAGAGCATAAATCAAACTCTGAGTTGTCCTACATTCTCTGTTTTTTTGGTTCAGCTCCCTTGGAAATACCCACAGACAGTCACCCAGCATCCCAGTGGTTTTCCGTATGTCATAATCTGACTCTTTTTCAGTAATTAATCGCAACTGTTCACAGGAGGGATGGAGGGCAGCCAAATGAACTTCGTGTTGGTCCACCCCTTCTAAAAGAGAGTGTCAGCAAAACCATGATGTCACCATTTAAAAGTTTTCTTAATTGGTCAAATTTATGTCAGAGTATGTACAAGAATGCAGTATTTTTCTTAAAAGTAGAAACAGAATACACTTGCATAGGGTTTAAATTTCTTCATAGACATTTGACCAATGAGGACACTGGCTGAACTTTGAGCATGCTGACAATGATACAATTATTTATATATATATATATATATATATATATATATATATATATATATATATATATATATATATATATATATATATATATATATTTTATATATATATATATATATATATATATATATATATATATATATTTTATATATATATATATATATATATATATATATATATGTATGTATATTTTTTTTCTATAAATAAATATACATGCAATTAAATATTTAATTAATTTTAAACATGCTTGGCTCACACACACTTAATTTTGTGGATATTTAATTATTTATTTTTAAAAAATTACTTCAAAAGAATACCAAAAAGAATATTTGGACAAAACCCAGTCTTACCACTTGGTGGCGCTTTTGTATCTAGTCAGTAAAGCATGCTTGTCTAAGCCTCTCTTCATATTAAAATCAGACATTTTTAAAGATTCCGTTTTAAATAAATGTTCTTTATATGGTCATATAAAGCATTTTCCTGCTAATTTGTATAATCTTGGATGTCAGACATGCTTTAAAGTACTTGTTTTGACCTTTTCAGTGCTTTAATCTATTGTGATGGCTTGCGATTGGGAGTGAGAGGTTAACCTTTTTTTGGCTTGAGGTAATATCCTGGCTTCATATTGGCAGTAAAGACAGACATGTGGTAATTTGCTCTGTTAGTCCAGGGCAGACAGGGTCACCTGCACTTCAAACAGATGTGAGGGTCATTAAAGTTTTGCGAGGTCACTGTGTGCGGACACATTGTCGTGTGTGTTTGTGAGAGAGGAACCTGGCTGGGGTTCAGGCCAGGGTCATTCGGACCAGGTGCCTGTGATTCTTTTACGTCCCGCTCTCCTGCGCGGCAGGCCATATAAGTGGCACGTAATCGGCCTGCGCGACCGGAGGGCCTTAGCAGGGAAACCGAGTCGAGGGGGAGCAGAGTAAACTGAAGGGGGTTTTACTGCCGCTAGAACAGATGTGTGTTAATGAATGTCTTGGCTGCGGGTGAACTCAGCAGAGCTGTGGTGCTGCTCTGTTAGGCAGCGCTGCAACTTTTTACAAGCCTCATTTTGCCCTCCTCTTTGTGCAGTTTATATTGAGTTGCAATTTACAAGCAGGATGTGAAGCCTCTGGCATGGTCTTACATATATAGGTAAAGTCTTAAATGAGGCAGAGCCCAGTGTGGAGACTAGTTTAAGAGAATCTCCTCTGTATCAGGACCAGGGGTGTCCTGCCTAACTAATAGGTTTCAAATAAGTCTTTATGGACATTACTAAATCATAATTGACCCTGATTTTCTGAATATTCAGTGACCCTTAGAAGTCATTCAGCATAGAATGATAGTGAGTCCCAGTGTTGTTTTGGACCCCATTGACTTTCATAAAATGGACAAAAACAATTGAAACATTCTTTTAAAATATCTTCTTTTGTGTTCTGCAGTGGATAGAAAGTCATAAGTGTTAGATATGACATTGTACAGGTCAAAAACAGTATACATACAGAATACAAAATATAAAGTATTTATTTAGACATGAAATGACCATGATCCCAGTCATGCCAGTTCCTCTCAGTACACTCAGTGTATGACCCTACAGGGCCTAGTTCATATCAACAAGATTAAATGACTGTCCCCACTTTAACCTCCTCCTCAAACTGTCAGAGGACAGTAGGCAACTACTTAAACCACACATACTTTGATTTAAAAAAAAAAAAAAGATATATATATATTTTTTTTTAAGGTAAATTTTTGGTCTGTTTTGGTTCAGTATCTATTTAACTGTTTAATGAGAATATCTTATGCTAATATTTCTTATCCATAATGTGAACGCAAATATTTGTCTTTTTGCTTTCCAGACCGAGTAATCGCGCTGGTCCTCCCCCAAACGCTCGAGTCCAGGGTTCTTACCCTCAGCCCAGGTCTCTGCCTGCAATAGTCCCGGATGCAGGAGATGACAATCTCATGCAGGCCATAATGAACCTGGACCGGGGGTTTGTATTCAGACATGTTATGTAAAATGCACCATATTGTTCTACTAGGAAACACATACTTACGGTAAATACTTTAAACTTGAATGTGTTTGTGCTCTGTCACAGGGAGGAGCGGGACAACTTGAGACGGAAGGCACCCTTCCCGCCAGTACGTGAACGCTCTCCAGCCCGGCGGGACGTCCCCCCTTCCCCTCACAGTCGGTCGGGTTCCAGCATAAGCAGCCGCAGCTACTCACCAGAGCGGGGCAA
Organism: Tiaroga cobitis; assembly: GCA_030578255.1. Lineage (NCBI taxonomy): Eukaryota > Metazoa > Chordata > Actinopteri > Cypriniformes > Leuciscidae > Tiaroga > Tiaroga cobitis. The sequence goes on along the minus strand of CM060594.1, from coordinate 34,051,102 downwards.
AGCGCACCCTATCTTGCCCCAGCAGGGGAAAAGTATGAAACATCTTCAGTTAATTACTTGATTAGTCACTTCTTAGTGTTTCTTTGATTTTTATTTATATAACACACACAAGTTTGGGGTTGGTGAGTTTTTTTTTAAAAGAAGTCTTTTATGCTCACCAACCAGCATTTATTTGTTTAAAATACAGCTAAAATAGTAAAATATTACTACATTTTAATATAACTATTTATATATTTTAATATTTTTAAATGTCATTTTTTACTGTGATGGCAAAGCTGAATTTTCACCAGCTGTTTCTCCAGACTTCAGTGTCACAAGATCCTTCATAAATCATTTATATTAAATCGGTTATTGGCAGTGGTGTTCACATCGTATGTATAGACAGTATTCCAAGCCTTTCGCCATTTCATTGTAGAAATCTCTTTGGTGGGATCTCCCACACACACAGACTGTAGATGATACAAAGGGTCAGTGCACAGCTTGCAGTGTAGTATTTGAACTGTCATGGACTTTTTGAGATGTGGGAAAGCCTGTTGATTAATTTAAAGGGGTCATATAATGGTACATGCACTTTTACAAGTTGATTGTACTGAAATGTGTGTTGGCAGTGCCTGTACACAACCATCATAAAATGATAAAAATCCATCCAGTGTTTTTTTTAATCCCCTTATATGTTTTCCCCTGCCTCAAATTGAGCCGTTCGATTTTGTGACGTCACTAAATCGGACGCCCCTCCCACGATTGTTGATTGACAGCAGCGTTTCAACACAGACACGCCCTCGCTCGTGAGCGAGCGAGCTGTTAATCACAGTCCACGCGGACCGGCGTGGTCATTGTTGATATGCTGGAGCACTGTCTATGAGCAGAATGGCGTCTAAGCGATTGTGGTGTTCTGTTCTTGGGTGTAATAACGAACACGGCAGTCATTTTAATGTTCCTAAATCCGAACCGCTTAAGACGCAGTGGCTGAGTTTGTTTTCGAAGGGAATATTCCCCACGAGCAACGTCAATGCTCTCATGTTTGCGCGAATCATTTCACACACCAGACTGCTTTATAAATGAGGATCAGTATAAAGCTGGTTTTGCTAAGAAGCTGCTCATGAAAAAAGGATCGGTACCAGATATTCGTGTTCCTGCTGAACCTCCAGAAGAACTGAAGTGAGTGTAACGTTTTATTAAACTTTATATTAATATTTATATTAATCTTTGCAAATCGCTAGCTGCACGCTTCACAATGAATGCGTCTAAGGTTTACACTCAGGATACATTACGGCATGTTTTCTATGTATGACGTTCTCAATATAATTCATAATCCCACGTTTATACTGAACAACGCGTTATGGTTATTGTGTTCAAACGGTGTACGCACAGAACAGAGAGGCGGGGTGAGCAAAGCTCATTATCATTTAAAGTCATATGCACTGAAACGGCGTGCTGAAAACAGAGCTGTTTTTGACCAGGTAAAATAAGTGTTTTCTTACAATACTAATGAGAAATTTTAATTAAAGTATATTACAAACTTTTAATTTAGACCCTAAAGAATCATATTAGCTTGTTAAAAAATGGCATTATATGACCCCTTTAAAGGCTTTCTTGACTAATTTTAATATGCCAAGCTGCAGAGTGAAAAGAATTTGCCTGGTTGCTTTATTCTTCATATAAACTAGATAAACGTCCTAAATGCTTCTCTGACAGGTTTGATTTGAGTCGTTTTGTTTGAAAATAGACATGCTTGGACATGACTGTACCCAAGTGTCCACTGCAGACCTCTGATCACAGATGATGTCACTCGAGCTGTCCTAATAAATACTCCCATCTGTGTTTGTTTCCCTGTCCTCTGTTACTATAATGAGATCCTCAGTAATAAGCTCCAGAGAGACACTTTGAACAGCCAATATTGAATGCACATGTTTTGGTTGACATACTCCAAAAGAGAGTCTCTAGATTACGCTGTTCTAAAAAGATGGAGCAGGATCTGCATGACACTGTATGATCTAACCTCTATTACTGATGAAAGAAATGCATCAAAAACACCTGAATTGTTGGTCACTAAAAATTAAAGTGCTGGTACTTTTTTTTTTTTTTTTTTTTTTTTTTTGTTCTTTTATTTAATGATGTACAAAAATGTTTTCCTCTCTTTCAGGATTTGAGGAGCCGATTGGGCTAGCCAGAGGACCGGGTGAGTTAAACAGTGTCCTTAAGGGTGATCCCGATGATCCAGTCATATTTATTATGCATCAAAAGTCCCACCTGAATTTGAGCGTGCAGAATGCAGGGCAATTCTATCATCTGTTAGTCGCAAAGTTTTAAATATGTTGCTTAATTTTAAGCTATCAATAAGAGTGTAGGACTCCGTACTTGCCAAATAAATTAATTAATACGAGAAGTATGCTAGCAAACTACCGTTGAAAGGTTTGGGGTTGGTTTTTGAAAGACGTCTCTTAGTGAAGAGTAACAGTAAAGTAGTAATCGTGAAATATTATTACAATTTAAAGAACTGTTCTATTTCAAAATGTAAGTAATTCCTGTGATGGGATATATGACTGCTGAAAATTCTGCTTTGCCGTCTTCAGGGTCACATGGTCCTTCAGAAATCAATGATGCTCAAAAAATTTATTTTTATTATCAGTGTTGAAAACAGTTGTGCTTGATATTTTTGTGGGAAGTACGAGACACTTTATTTTCAGGATTTTTTTGGCAAAAATATCAAAAGCAAAAATGCATTTTTTTTTTTTTAGAAATCTTTTGAAACATAAACGTCTTTCATTTTCACCAATTTAATGCATCCTTGCTGAATAAATTAATTTCTGTGAAAAATAAAAAAAGTCGTACTCTTCAATCCTGATAAAGAAAGCTTATGGCTCACACACAAGGAGATTTTGTTTCGCTTTGCTTTAGAAGTTAAAGGTCAGCCTTCAGTCACAGTAACTTAAGAGAAAGCGTTGCTAATCACACCATCGTAGAGCCTCGTTTTGTTTGTCTGCTTTCCTCTCGCTTCCTTTGGCTGGGGATCGTAAAAAGTCCACAGGCGTGTGTTCAAGTGTCTGATTGCTAAACCTTCCCTTCTTTTCTAGCTTTTATCAGTTCCCTTTTTTACTTTTCTTTGCCAGATGTTTGATAGCATGCCATGTACATCGCAAGGAGGTTTAGATTTGAATCTTAAATCTGTTTAAATCTTAACATAACTTCTGGTCATAGACTCCTCTCCGCTCCAAATCAATTTGGCGAGCAGTCCATCTCTTTCCGAACGAATCCGTAGGTGTTGAGCCCACAGCTCACACGGAGAGGGTCACGAGGTGACACTGCAGGCACCTGGCTGTGGTTTTCCTGCAGGGAAGAGCCCTGATCAGCAGTGAGGGAACCACCTGGTTCTGCATGCCAGCTGGATATTCGGAAAGCAGGATCCGTTCCAGCATGCGAAAACGTTTACAGCACCAAATGAGTCAAGCAAGGCCATTTTCCGTGGCTTTCTGGGGGATGTTGATCCAATTCCAAACTATAGCTGCATTGTTGGCTTGCGTCCTACAACAGATGCTTTGTTTCTTACGTTCTGATCCCAGTCTTTCATCTTCTACAGACAAGGAAAGGCCCCCCGTCCTCTCTGTGAGTGCATCACGAGACGGTTCGCCCCATAGCTCCGTATCAGTCACTAAGGTGAGTTGCGCACACACACAGCTCCCAAACAGATGTGCTTACCAGAACACTCCCTTTCATCCACTAAAATAATAATAAGTGTGGCATGCCAGCCATTTCAGCTGATGGCAAAAAAACCACAAATCTTTGAATTTCCACCAGTGACTGGAGATTTTTCCTTCATTTTGAAAAGCTGTTTGCTTGTGCTTTCCTCGCTCTCTCTCTTTTTCTCTCTCTCTCTCTCTCTCTCTCTCTCTCTCTCTCTCTCTCTCTCTCTCTCTCTCTCTCTCTCTCTCTCTCTCTCTCTCTCTCTCTCTCTCTCTCTCTCCTTCTCTCTCTCTCTCCTCATATGATGGGTTTTAAAGGGTCCTGTTTGGCGCATGAAAAGGAAGTGGTCCCTGTTGTGTTTATTCAGACTGTAAGCACAGTTCTGACACAAAACACGGCGGGTCGCTTAAGGAGAGCTTGTGGATATCATGGGGCCACCCAGACCGCAGCAAGACTAAAAAAAGAGGGTGAAATCCATTAGCTCAACTCTCGCCTTTATCACAAGATCTTATCGGAGGCTCAGAGCACTCTGGACATACTCTAGGGAGCTCTGAGAGCCTAAAATAAATTTGTTTATCTTTATTTCTCATGTACTCTCCTCCTTTTCCCTTTTTTTGTGCGTATAGGTCTACTGAATCAGAGAACAATCATGCAAAAAAAAAATATATATATATTTTTTTTTCACAAAATGATTTGAATTTTATTGTAATCTCTGTGATTTAAGGAGTTTTATCTGTAATGCCAGTTGAGTTCTTTTACTGATTCCCAAGATATGTGACAGAACTACTTTCCTTAAGAAGCTTATGGTTTAATTACAGATAGTTGTGTGTTCATTTTATCTGTTACAACTCTAATTTGTCATCTCTGTCATCCAAATTGTGGACAAAATGCTTTTAAAAATATTTTCATCATTTTAAGTAGGTCTTATTAGTAGCTAGCAACACCAAAAAAATCCTTAATGGTTTATTGTTTCTGTGTGATGTGCAGAAATAATCTTTATATGTATAATATTAAAAATGCTATGTTTATAATAAATAAGATATAAGAATGTGTAATATTTACACACACACACACACACACACGTGTGTATATATATATATATATATATATATATATATATATAGATATAGATATAGATATAGATATATACACTTAGTTTCACCTGTGAACCATGTGCAGATGAAAGTTGTTCTAGTTAGTGGACGTCTCAGTCCTTGAGCCTTTGATCTTCTTCCATAGCTCTGTTCATGGGGCATAAGCCATAACCTTGTGCCTTAGATGAAAATAATTTTCCAGTGTAAACTGGGCCTGATAGGCGGTCTCTTAAGTTCAACAAACACTTGTTTTGGGGATTCATTGTTTGAAGAACAAAGAACAGATGAAGTGCATGTATTTCACTGTGGTGGGCCCATATTTGTTTGTAATGCCTTTTGGAGTTATTTTCTCAAATTTATAGTCCTCCCCAATTAGAACAAATTATTCTTATTGGTTTAAGTTTGGTTAATTGGAATGAGACGATGCATTTTCTGAGACAAAAAGTATCTTCAGGTCCAAGATGTAGATCTAAATAGAGCCAACTTTTTTCCATTCTGTCACACAGTGATGTTCTGCTTTACCTTTTTTCTGTCTAGGGAAAAAGCATCTTTCTTTCCTACTTTCCTGAATGTTGTTTTCCAGCATTTTTGTTATGTTTTATGCTGAACATGTTTCTGGATTATTCGAGCTTTAACAATGCCTGGTTCTGTGAACTGCAGGAGGAAATGCCATCGGTGGAAGGGCCCACAGATGAAGTTCAGGCCACTGTGGATGAAGCTTCATCCGTCATGGACGACTTTCAAGAGCGACGAGCTCAAGCTATTGCTGCCAAGGCTCGGGAAATTGAGAAGGTTTGAGAAACGCCCCCGTTGCTTTTAAACTTTTATTTCCGTAGGTCTGAGAGTATCTAAAATAGTTGGGAAGAGTGTGTTGTTATTTTTGTTTTAATGCCTCCTGTTTAGATTTATTATTAATAGGACAGCCAGAGTTAAAGAAAAAGCTCAGCTATTTACATTTGTAGGTGAATTAATGCTTTAATGCATTGAGAGATTAATTGCATAGAAGTTACAGAATTATAACAACATCATTTAAAATACGTTTGCATGCATTTTCTTTTCTCACCTCCTTTTTGGTCACTGCATCTACAGAGTTTCCACTTGAAAAAAATTGTGCCGGTCAAAGAGGTTTCGTTTTACGGACATTTTGATGATATGCCGGTCAAATATTGCCTCTTAATTAGTCAAGTTGAGGAAAACTGGAGGCAGGCTATGTAACTTAAAAAATGACATAATCAGGCCGTATAGAATGCAACATATTATTATTAGCCTAACTTTCAAATAGACGGAAAAAAACATGAACGTCCGGTTGGCGTCAATCAACACCAATTGTTTTTTACTATAGTTTCACAAACATTCACTTTTTGAAACATTGAGGCACGGAGGTACCTAAAACAAATAAATAAAACATCTCCAGTTAACTAGCAGATCATTAATTTAGTTTGCTATTAAATAAGAGATCTACCGCTACAATCTGTTGTTTTTGAAATCAAGCTGAGCGCTCATGTCCACTGCTATCAGTTGCATGGACGACGCGCTGCACGAGTTGCGCAATCTTCACTCAGAGACTCACTCAGACACTCAATCTTCACTCGCAGACTCTTTTCATTCTGGTGAAATCACAATATAAAATGCACACAAACATGTCCCTGCTTGATATAGGCTGTAACCACTGATGAACATAGGCTATTCAGTTTTGATGAGAGAAAAAAAAAACTATAGCATACGAGTTTGCGGATTAGAACCACTGATCTATATAATGAGATGTTCCTGATTCACCATCGTCCGTTGCGTCTGGCCTCTGAAAAAAGCTTTTAAGGCTAGCCTGCCTGGGCCTGGCCATATTTGAAACGTCTCACTCGTTTCTCACTCGTCTCACGTTTTAGGCGTGCGCTTTATTTGAAATGCAGCATGCGATTTTTCATTTCATTTCATTTATACTTTATACATTTTAGGCTAATTCTCAAATTCATATTGTGTTAGGGGGGCGGGATTATTACGCAATTTTAATCAGACAAACCGGAGAGACTTAATTTTGTCGGACATTTCATTTTTTTTCCCGGACAACGGAAACCCTGATCTACTAAGGAGATACAAGGGTAAAACGCACTGTCTCAGCTTCAAAATGATCATAATAAAGTTCCTGCTCTCTCCTCTTTCTCTTTACTGGCCCTATTAAATGAGAGATGGGATCCCCCAGGAGTGGTGAGCCAGCCCTCCTATTGAGCACCAGCCTAGGTGCTGACGCTGCAAGATTTTAACTGTCTGCTTTTGACCCAACCTTGAGCTTTATTGGGTTATTTACATACAGAAAACACATCTGATTTTTGTATGCATGGCCAAGTTTTCCTCTCAATTCAAAGGAGGCCCATTGAATCAATCAGTTTTGTGTTTGAATAGCTCTTTGTATTCTCAAAACGATCTCTTAAGCATATTTTTCTGCATGCATGACTGACATATCTACATTTCTGTAATTTGTTCAGGATTTTATATTTTTTTCAGTGCTTCAATTTATGTTGAAGTGTGTTTTGATTTGCCCTGAACACACATACTTTAGTGACAGTGTGTGGATGTCTTTCAGGCCAAAGCCTGTTATTTCACAAAGTGTGAGTGTTTCTGTTTAAGTGTCCACCAGATGTTTAGCTTCTCCTTCAATCTGGTCTAGCCATCTCTACACTCTTTACTTTACCTTTTTTTAACAAACGTTTAGCTGGTATGCTATTCAGCATGCTTTTTATATACACTTGAACAATATACATATAAAGGTCTGTGGGACACAAAAGGAGAATTTTTTTCAAATGTGCCAGTCAATCTTTTCCATCCAATACTATTGAGCATGGTCTAAAGATTTCAAGCTTCAAATGCATCTTACAAGTGGGTCTGTATGACTTATGCTCTAGATTCAATGTCTTCTGAAACCGTACAATGGCTTCAGTGGCGTGCACAGACCTCCTCAGGGGCAGGGGCGGAGGGACCAAAAAGGGCACAAATTTTTTTTAAAAATTTAATTTAACAGTACCTGCATTTTTATTCTCTCTTTTCAGCCAACTTGTGAGAGGGATGCTTCCTTTGGCTGCATCAGAGAGTTCCTTGATTTTTTTTATTCTTTCTTTCCTTGGCATTCTAAGAAAATATGTTGATACAATTATTAGAATGCATAACACAAATGAAAATAGGGAAATGATGATAATATTACTAAACATTATTTACTTTACCAAACAAAACGGTGAGAATCAAGAAGGTAATTATGGAAAATTAATTTTTAGTTTTGTTGATGTTGTAAATTTAATGTATGTATTATATGTATGAAAAACAGTGTTAGCTATCATGAATCAGTAACACTTTACAATAAGGTTTCATTAGTTAAATTAGTTAACATTAGCTAATAATTAACTGCACTTCTACAGCATTTATTAATCTTATTTAATATTAATTTCAGCATTTACTAAAACGTTAAAATCAAAAGTTGTATTTGTTATCATTAGTTAATGCAGTGAATGTGACAGAACATGAATAAACAATTAACAGTTGTATTATTAAGATATACAGTAACAAATGTGTTGCTCATGGTTCATGTTAGTTCATACATGAGTAATGAACAAATGGACCTTATTGTAAAGCATTACTATGAAATCAAAGATATAAGTTCCTTACAATTTAGAGTTGGCCATGGGCTTAAGATTTAATTTAACTACCGGTAGATGTATTACCCCTGGCACTTTTATTCCTTGGAGAAAAACGAATGACATTGTCACTCAGAATGCGTCTGAAATCGAGTTATACTTTTATTATAGTTAAGAATAACTCGCATGCTGCCGCAACTTTTAGAGTAGCATGGTGATGGTAGGATAAATGTAATTTTCCGTATTAGCTTTAACGTTACCTGCTGCTCGTCTGAAGACTCGCGCGAACTGCTGCGCTGCGTAGTGCATACTAGAACTGTTAAATGCGCTCGAGGCGCTTCAAAGGAAACTCCGCCTACCACTTCTCCGCCCAAAAAAATGTTTTATATAATATTTGTTTGTATTATTATTGTTAGTGGCAAGGGAGTGTAAGTGTATTGTTATTTATTATAATATTTATAAGAAGTATTATTTACAATTATCAGAAAAGGGCGCAATACATTTTGAGACAAAAGGGGCCCCCTGCACGCCACTGAATGGCTTTGTGTGAAAAACAAGAAATTTTAAATCGGCCCAGCTCTCCTTGACTCGATCATAATAGTTTGTGACAAGTCAGATCTCTGATTCGATAACAAATAGTTCTAAGTTTAAACTGTTCAGTTCAGAAGCTTATCTGAAGTATCCATTCATGAATGAGACTGATCTGGTTCTTGGGTTCAACTCACTGATACCCCTTTTTCACTAGAATGGTTTGCGTTCTAGAGCCAGAGCCTGTTCTCGGGCAGACGAAATGGAGCCCGTCGCGAACCGGCCGTGTGTTTCCATAAACTTGAGGAACGAATGGTGATGTAAAGCTGCTGTCACTGTGTGTTGTTTACCTGACTATAACCAGACTATAACAGTGTGCGTCTTGGTGTTTGTGCAGGCAGTGCGGCACAGTGCGGAAACTGAAACCGTTGATTGAAACTGAAACCGTTGATTCACTCGCTCTCTCGCATGCTGGGTCTCTCTCGCGTGTTCAGTTTTGCATATTTAGATGTAAAGTAGTGCAACGTTATTATATTTATCCATTAGACTGCCATATTACAGCTAAAATTGGCACCAAAGAAATAGCCATTTAGTTTTGGAACAACATGAGAGTGAGTAAATGATGAAAGAAGTTTCATTTATGGAAAAACTATTCCTTAGGTTTTTTCTCTTTAATGTAATCAATATTATTGCCTTTTTATTGTCTAGTTATGTTTCTTCATGAAAGTGAGCGTATTCTTCAAACAAGTTTAGTTCAACTCATGCTCAAAGAGGAATCTAGTTGGCTCTCGAATGTTTTGTTATGACCAACAAGAGGTTTATTTTACAAATGAGCCCGTGTAAATTCTAACAAGACTGAATTCCTTGCTGCTAAAGAACTGTAAGTAGGGCATCTTTGTTGTGATAGTTCTCCAGTCCACGGTGAGGCTTAATCTGGGTCTGAAGCTAAGCTTTTGAAGTACATAAGGGATGTTTGATTCCTTCGTTCTTTAATCGCGTTTGATGAGTCTGATCTGAAAATGTCAGATCAAATAAAATAATAGACTGATACACAGTTACCTCTAAAGACCATCCCCCCCTTACATGTTTTTTGCTATACTTATGTTTTCTATGCTCCTGTTCCAGAACACAGACATTAGAGTGTACCTATTTTTGCTCTTATCAATTTGAATATGCATTTTTAAAAAAAAAAACATTATTTGGGATTGTAAATTAGTGCTTTGTGGTTTTTAGTGCATTTATGCTAGCTTCGAGGGCATCTCTATTCTAATGTATGTACAATAAATTTGATGACAGAAGCGATTCCATTGGAGAATGTCATTGCATTTAACTGATGTTAGCTGTAGCCTCCATATATTTAGTTCATAATGCTGGGCATACAGCTGAATAAATTGAAATACCATGCACCAAAATGTAATACTTTTTATATAATAAAAAAACAACTTTGGTCTTACTAAACTATAAGTGAACTTTCAGTGAACCACTCTGAAAGTTATTAGTGTATAGATACTTTCCCACTTTTCCCTCCTGGTCTCTCCCACCCTTCCTGAATAACTCTCTGCTATCTTTACCCGGAATCAGGAATCAGACTCCCACAGTACAAAAATGACACGTGAAAGGCTGAACAAGAACACACACACACTTGCGAGGTCCCGTTTAGCCTTCCTTTTTGATTGGTTAACAGAGGTGGGGTTCACAGGAAGTGTATGGAAATAGAGCATGCTCTAGGAAATCGCTTCCCAGCATTCTTGGCATTGTTTTGAATTATTTAATCTTAGTGTGGTTATAGTGGCTTTGTATGTTCAAGGTTATAAAACAACTCATAATAGGACACAGCAATAGGTGTTCAGATATTTGTTCCTAAAATTAGAATCATGAATCAGAACTGATGCTGTTAAAATGTTTGTTTTAATTGTTCTAAAGCAGCAGAAGTAGCATTCACTTTAAAAATAGTGGTCTTTCGAAACTGTTAACCTCGGCCAACATCCTTACTTACTGAGTTTGGTGGTGGTTTATTCTGAGCCTAGAAGTCTTTTATATTGTACTCAGATGGCATTGTGAATTGCATTCTAGGCCACACATGTAGTTGTCGGTCTTTGCTTTTAAAAAAAGTTATTTATGATAAGCTTGTATACTGACTTTATCTTGTGTTTCCATTTGCAGGTCCAGGACCTGTTACTCATATTTGGTTACAGATTTAAACAAACTCTTAACCCCAAAGTATTAGCACAATTTGTACTGCAGGCATAAATGGCACCTCAAATCGTGTGGTTTGTGGAGACACTACTTGTGCTATTATTGGTCCCAACAATCCGGCTAATATAAATCCCATAGATTGTAAGGACTCGAAAATCATAGAGGCTAAAGGTGTGGTCATATTTACCTTTCCTTGCTGAAATTCCGCAGGTGAAATCCTGTCATTTTAAAAGGAGTTTACGCGATCGCAATTTTCCCACACGGATTTCTTGTTCAAGTTTTTCACACAGATACACCACATTGACCAACAGAATGCTGATTGGTTTGGTTTGACTTCTATGTGAGCTGTGCTTCTTGCATTGTAGGCTATAAGGTTTATTGGCTGAGCGTTAATGCAGTTTAAACAGTCACACAGATTGACTCTGCAGTCTCTCTTAATGCGCAGCCTCGGGTTACAGAGAACTTCCTTTCTACATCATTTATCCATTCTATTCTGGAATGTTCTAATTGACTATTAGAGTATTCTCATTGAACCTATTTGACTTAATGACTATTGGAGGCAGTTCTCACACAAGAACTCTGTGGGCTTTGTGTGTGGGCCTCTGTGATTCCTGGAACCAGGTGATCTCATTTTACTAGTACCTGACTCAGCCATGGGAAAGCTAATGAGGAGCTCACTGCTAAAATTATTAGTCAGCACAATTAGTTGGGTGGGCACATTTCTTCCCAGACCTAGATCTTGTGGGGGCATGTAGTGGGAATCACTGAGGATATGAATTGTCTTTTTTTATTATGATTATTATGCCCAATTGTTTTGTTGCTGTTATATTTCCAGATGCTGTAAGTACTTCCAGATGTTGTTTTCTGGTTATGTAATGTTGGGGCCATGTCACAAGCTATGTTGAGATCTTAAACCTGTTTCAGTTTCTTTTAGTTCAGTTGGGTGCATTTGTGTTGCTCTGTACCATCGTACATTCATGAAAATCAGATTTTATATCGGTCTCCTGATGTAAATTGTAGAGTAAATTTCAAGATATGATCTTCAGCTATAAGTTACATGTCCTAAGGGCTGTGTGTAAGTGAAGGTAATTGCAGAGGTTATGCAGACTCCCCTGGGTCTGAAGCATTGCTTTGATGTCCAGAAGTGTTTGATTATCCAACCACAGTAAACATAACTGAGCTCTGAGAGTTTTGGTTTGGGGCTTTGTACTATCGTCTGGATGGCAGATCAGAAAGACAGAACGTTCTCCCACATACACAACAAAACCACGCTCTATCCTTATATCTTCTGTGAACAGAAAAAGTTAGATTAAAAGTTAGATGGTTCTTGAGACCGTGCTCTGATTGTGCACACAATGCATTTGCCAAGTAAAATACAAGCACGATACCTGGGCCAGCAGGTGAAAAAATCGTATTCTTGGGCTCCAGGATTAATTTTTATTTTCAAGAAATTGTCTGAGCATATCAAGGAATGTGTTTCTGTGTTGGTAAGAAAGCCAAATGGAAATAAAAATCACATATACCGCACATTTAGCTTTCTTTACAATACCTTTTATTTTAAGTTCCTTCTCATTTTTTGAGTTGTAGTTTTTGTAAGTTGCTAGACATGAACATATACTGTAACGTGGTGATTTGGGATTGCCCATTGACATTTGAATGCAAACACTCCTCAAAAGCAGATGCGTACATTTTCTTAAATCATCCTGTTGGACATTTTTGCTGCATTATAATTTCAAACATTGGGCTGTGTGTTGTATAGGTCTATCGACAGGACTGTGAGACGTTTGGCATGGTGGTGAAGATGCTTGTGTCCAAGGAACCGACCTTAGAGAAGCACCTGCAGAACCCACTAAAAGAGAACCTGGTTGAGATCCGTGAGCGATGCCTTGCGGACTTGCAACACTTCATTGCTGAACTCGATGAGGTGGTTCGACAGCCTGAACCTGCTGTCTAAGGTGGCCCCATTTTACTGGACCAGCAGTTTTGTTGTTTATCTCTGAACCTACACAAGAGTCCCTTCATTGTTTTTATGACTTATGTAAAGGCTATTGTACATTGTGTAATCCAGTGTCCCCCTAAAAGAAATCTTCCAAATCTTTCATATATGCAGTCCCATTTATCCATTGATGATAGATTGTATAATCTCTTTGTAACCTTTCAGCATTAAGGAGGAATAAAATAAGAAAATAGATTGCAAACACAAGGAAATGAATGCCAGAAGAGAGTTTGCTCTGTTCCTTATTTATTGCAGAAGCTAAGGAAGTTTATAAACCCATTGAGAATATTTACAAGATAATGCTTGTCCTGATCAAGTATGTAGAACCCTTTCAATTTATATGTTGTTGCCAATTAAATCACTTAAATTCTTTCAGAGCAATGACAAATGTTGATGAATGAATTATGGAAAGTAATCTTTATGGCTTCAGTTAATTGCTGCTATCTGTAGTACGGTTAAGCTGTGCAGCTGAAAATAATGCATTTTCATTTTATTTCTAAATCAAATTTTCCAGCCACTATATTATGAAGCCCAACACAAGTATTTGTGTAGTTTTTCTTTGTATAGTATTAAAGAACTTGTCTTGAAGTTATTATAATGCATGTTTTTCCTTTTGATTTAATACACCCTTTTTGTGATCTTAGCAATTAAATAAAGTTCCTGTGTTTAGTAATCAAATATATTTTGTAGTTTTCTTAAGCAGTCAGTGAATACATGAGAAAAAAAAAATCAAGTTGCAAGGGAATATTAAAACTCTCTTGAATTATTTTATTGACATCTCAATGTTAAAAAGGATAGTATGGTTATGTGTGGTGACATGTACATAGTAGTGGGAAGATTACCCCAACACTGTTTAAGCGCATAAGCAAATTGTGGACAGAGAAATGTTCAAGGGTGCAGTTATTACACCTGCAGAGTAATGTAACAAGACCATCAAACTTGAATAGTGCATATATATTTTGCATTTGCAAACCCCTTGTTAAAAAAATGGCAGACCTCAATTTTGTTCATTAATAGTCATAAAATAAAATAAAATTATGAGGCCAGCAATTGTAATTAATCATTTAACATATTTGGATATAAAAATATCATTATTCCAATCTTAATTTAACAAATATACATTGCGTGCACTATTAAATAATTATTCAGTTAGTCTACATGCTACCCAGTAATTTTGCTTTTGGGAATAATGCTTTTGCTATACAATGTACAAGGAAATATTAAATGTTGCTTTCATTGTTCATATACCAGCAACACGACTGACACTGCAATTGTAAAGACAACTTAAAACTCAAGAAAAAAAGTTTTGTTGTCCAGATTCTTTAGGATCAGTCATGTTTATGTTCCAGCGGCAACATGGGCATGCTTTCAGTCTCAAGTCTAAGAAATTATGCAGTTTTTGCCCTTGTGACCTTTCTTTTTCAGTTTGGTCCGTGTTCCGAAAGGAGGTGGTAAAGCGGTCACGCGAGTTGGATAGTCCTCTGTATAATAATGAAAGCTTTGGGATCGGGGCTTAGGAATTGGCTGGCCAAGAAAGAACCCCTCCTCCTCAGACTCTGAAGATGAAGAGGAGCATGTCGAACACCAGTCGTCATCATCATCATCATCGCAAAAGTCTTGGAAGTGGTCTTTTCTGACCATGCCCTGCTGCGCAAAGTCTGATGTGGTTTGATGATAAGGGTTCTGACTGTGTGCCGAGTGATTTAGAAGAATACCATTCCTGGGTTCTGGTATGCTTGAGCCAATTACCTGAGGCACAACATGCAATTTACCCCGATTTTTGGAAGGCAGGTGCAAGGCATTTTCTGAACGTGTTTTCCGGCCCTGTCTGCGTTTGTGATGATGTCTGTTAGCAGGACGGCTCTGTGTCTCCTCCATGTGATAGGTCCGTCTTTGGGTCCTCTCACTCATTGGTGGTTGCCTTAAGCCTAGTCTGCCATAATATCCTTTATCCATAACATCATCAGAGAACTTCACTTGCTGAGGTCTGGATTGGGTCTGAGATTGAGACTTGGTCCTTCTCAGCACTGGAAAATGCAGTGGAGCGGGTAGTTCCTCTCCAAAATAAGGTGAAATTCGGTCCTCTTCTTCCCTGTCTTCTCTCCCTCCTTGTTCCAGTTTCTCATCATGGTCCAGCTCAGAGTTTAAACTCCTCAATGAATTAGCACTTCTGTGGAGCATTGAGGAGTTAAGTGTCCCCATGTTACTAATGTTATCGCACTCTTCCATCTCTCTCTCCTGCTCTTTCATGTTTTGGAGGGAGTAGATGGTCTGTCTATCTTCTCTCTCTCCATCCACTGAAGCTCCTGAGAAATAAAGATATGAGTAATTGGTTAATTTAAGAAGGGACAAGAAATGCATGACTCTGATAGAGACTTTTTGAAGATGTTCCTACCTGTAATATTTGAGAGAGCTAGAGAATCCATAGAATCTCCAATATTGTGTTCTGCCTTCCGGAGTTCACTTGTAATGCACTCCAGTGAGTCTTCATACCATTGCCTAGGCTCAGACCAGAATCCAGGCACTGCTCCCTGATCCATCTCTAGCTCTTGAATCTTTCTAGCACTAGCTGGGCCAGGGTGACTACCATAGGCAGAGTCTCCAAGTCCATCCTGAGACTGGGCCCAATACATATCGGTGTGGTGCTTCTTATTTGACAAATTGTGGCCGCTGATCTTCATCTCTGGTTTGGTCCTGTTGGTCTCAGAGTCTTTCATCATCCATGGCTCGGCTGGCCTGGTGTCCTCCATGTGGATGACACCACGGTCTCCAAATTTCAGGAGCAGCTGAGTCATATAGTCCTCATGCTCAGCCCAATCTTCCACACAGTCCTCAGGGGCTTCCTGTTCATCCCGGTCTCTCCAGTAGTTGTCCTCTGCCAAGTTGATTCTCTCCAACTGATTACACATAGTCTCTGTGTTGTCACCACAGAAACTAGAGGTCCTGCAGTCTGTTGCTGAATAGAGTTTTGTCTGCTGGCACTGCTCTGTAGGGCGACTACTCTTGCCCATTCGTATGCTACGCCTAGATTCCCGTGATCTGGCGGACTGAAAGGCTGAATCTGAAGAGTCAGAAGCATGGACATCCTCACCTAGGCTACAGTCCTTAGAGCAGTAGATCCGACCCTCTTTTGGAAGGAAGGGACAGCCCAGCAGGGAGGTTTTGCATTGGGCACAACAGAAGCATTTGTCAGTAGCATGCCAGTGTACACCCTCATATGTCATTTGAGCATGGTCGACACCTGAATAAAAGTAAATTTATAAAAGTGAGAAATGCTGTACTTTTTCAACCAGATATACATACAACAGAGGTGTCCAATCCTGCACCTGGAGGGCCATCTTCCTGCAGAGGTTTGCTCCAACTCTAATTAAACAAACTTTAACCGGCTAATCAAGGTTTTCGGAATTACTCGATACTTTCTAGCACAGGGGTTCCCAAACGTTTCCATTCCAGGACCCACCTATTCAAGTATAATCCATCTCAAATCCCACCGGAGGGATAAAAGACTTATGGTACATTATCAAAAATTATAATAACCATTAAAATAGCAACCTAATGTCTATGTTGAAATAATGAGAAGAATAACTGAGTAGTTTCAGTCTGCTGCCTCAGCTGATTTACACCGACATGGAAAAAGAAATGAAAAAATGGAGTGCTCCAGAATATGACAGAAATCAAGTATTTAATCAAAATAATTGTATTTTATAGTACAACTGTAACGTTTCAATACTAAAATTTACATTTGAATTTCTTCATTTACAGAAATTGATTAAACCATCAAGCTTTAATTTTAGCAGAAAACTACAGGGAGCCCTTAAAGTGTCATGTAATGTTGCAGCACTGGTCTTTCACACCTCAGACCTCAAAAGGAGTCAAGAAATGGGACTTTGGTGACATTTGAATTTCCATGTGTAATGCAGTCTCATGCAGAACACAGCACTGTGTGTGTGTGTGTCACATTCACTGAAGCATAAATTTAGCCAAGTGACTTTACGCAAGCCACCTTTTCCCATTCTGCGTCCCACAAGTAGTATAAAACCCATAGTCCCATAGTTTGAAAACCCCTGTTCTAGCAACTATGTTGGACTGAATTGGAGCTAAACTCTGCAGGAAGGTGGCCCTCCAGGTGCAGGAATGGACATTCCTGCCATACAAGTGCAGTTCTTACTGAGGTAACTCACCAATATTCTCCCCACAGGCCTCGCAGTACTCTGCATACAGTGACTCAAAGCATCCACAACAGAAAGGTCGGCCATCCTTCATGATGTATCTCTGTCCTCCCAAAATAGTCTCGCACTCAAAGCAAGAGAAATGTTTCATGTGCCAGTGACGTCCCTCAGCTTCAGTACACTCATCAGCAAAGATTATCTGTGAAGAGAGAAAAAATTTGAAATTCTTCTTGGCCAATTCTTTCTTTGTGTATTTGCTCTTTATATCCTCACCTCATCACAAGCTGAACACCGTGGCTTCAGAAGCTCTGCATGATGTCTACCACAGTAGATTTTGCCACTGTGGTAGAAATAGATGAGGTCTACCATAAGTTCATGACAGGTGGAGCAAGTAAAGCATGCTGGGTGCCAGCACAGGCTGGGGCCTGCTCGTGAAGCAAATACTGCCATCTCTCCACCCTTGATGTTCTCTTTGCACTGCAAATCAAAGTAAGATTTTATGAGAATCAAGGGCTGGCATATGGCTGCTTTAGTCATACAAAGTCATCTTACATTGTATTGGATCTTACTCTTCATATTTCTTTGGAACAGAGACATTAAGTTTTAATTAAAATGGACCCCCATATCTGTTGAAATGGTCTTCTAAAGACCAACTGAGCATGGCCAAATGCATGATCATGAGTTTTTTATAAGTACTTTTGCCAAAGTATTCATTTCACAGCTGCTTCCCATTATTACTACATGGCCGTTGGCCTTGGAAACAGGGGTGTTGAGTGTCCCGCAAATTTTTTCGGCAACGGAAACCAGAGACCCGAGATTAGCACTGCTCTGCAATGTCGTGTGTGGCAATTTGTGGTGAAGGGATACATCTGTTTTTCTGAGGTATTATGATGCTAGACTTTTTTGCTTTGTGTTTATAGTCTTCTCAACAGGAAACAACCCTCTGCACTGGCTCTCATGTGCTAACTCCAGCCCCTGAAGGAGATGGTCTTCGGCCAAAGACTGTGTGTTGTAATACTTAATCTTTTCCATGAATTTTCTCTGTGCTTTGGTTGTCTTTAGGCCATAATTGGACCATTTGCATGATTCCAAGTTGTCTTATTTGCCATGACAAGTCAACATTGCTTCCAAGGGAATGTAGCATGAAGCAGAAACTTCATTTTCATGACTGTAAGTAAATTTGATATGGCCAGAATTAATGGTCACAGAAACGATTACAGATCTTCCAAGTGTGGCAGTTAATCAAATGACCTTTAGGAGTTTGAATGTAAGCTCTTTTGTGCACTACATTTAACTTGGATATTTGCAGATTTGACTAGGATTTCTAAAGATTGTGGGAAAAGGAGCAGGAACATTTATACATACATGCTCACAAATGTGCTGCAGGGCTCTGGGAAGCAGTTTTGGGGTTCCCCTCCCGAGTGCCTCTTTTTTCCTCTGAATGCTGAACATGTGGAGTTCTCGTCTCTCCTCATCACTGAGGGACTGGCAGTATCGGATCTGTGTTGAAGCAAAGGTATAAAAATGTTTTTGTTTATTTGCCTAAATGAAGAACAGATGAATAGCTGCAGTAAGTTTTATCAAAGGCATGACGCCAAAGTCGTTTAAATTTTCCCACTTTTCTGGGGCTAAGTTGAAAAGTACACAAATCAAAGAGTTTACAACAGACTTGTGGAACTCATACAAAAGACAAATAATTTGCTCTGTTTGGCCCTGCAGGGGGGTAAACAATGATGCCACACGTGAAGAGCTTTTTAGATCTGTAACCCGCGGTCATGCCAGGAATTCGCTAAAGTAAACAGTTCCAGGTCTTACAGCAAGCACCATAAAACATTTTATTGCTGCTAGTGTAAAGGAGAAAGATGTCCCTCTGTGATGCATACCACTAAAACATCTTTATATGCAAACTCGAAAGAGATTTGTATGAACATTTATGTGCTATAAGATCATAAAGTCCTCTAGTAAAACCATTGTGTATTCTAGTAGCATAAATGTCTTCTCTGTCACTTTCATTGTTCTCTTTTTTTTCCTCATACCTCATTGTCATGTGGTGGCAGCTGATAGAGTAGTTGTCTGATCCTGTGTTTTTCTCCAGGACTGTTGACATATGGCACCTTCTCCTCTGGCAGGCAAGAAAAGTAGATCTGAACCTGATGGGGAAAGAAGGCACACAGAGTAAAAGGATTAGGGTTTGCTTTCAACAGCTGAAAGCTGAAATTAGACACCAGCCTCAATTGGTGCTACATCATTCAACCTGTCATACAGGCTTCTCCCGATTGTCTCCCCCAACAAGGGGGAAGTGGGTATATCATTGACTGGGACAAAGCGTTTAAACAGTGGTGTCTGTCAGTGGCGACCCTGAAGAATATATTTGGGGCGGTATGCCATTAAAGACACAAAGATAGATGTCTGCTGGAATGTTCCTTGTGTTTAAGTGTTACTATCTAGATGAAGGCAGATTGTTATTTCTGTAACAGTGGGGTTGGGTCTATATGGCATATGAGTGGGATTTGATATGGAGAGCTGTCATACAAATTGCCCTAAATTCTCTATAAACCTCAGGAATGTTTTTGCCTTCAAGTTACTTTTTTTTTTAGCTCATTTCAGTGCCTTTCACAGAACTGGGGGAAGAGCTTTCATGAGCATGTCAGGCCTCCCACTTTACATTTTGAAAAACGAGGAGAAGGTGGGTGTTAGAAAAACACATTCAACTTCACTGCAGACCTTCTTTCACTCTAGTCCTACCTTCACCCTCGTTGGTTCTACGTGTGTTTGTGTATTGCCTTGTGTCAGGAAAGTGCCAGCTAGACCCTCGGCACAGGCTCGGTTCTGTTTGCTTACTGCATGCAGCAGGGCAAGGAACTAGGTTATCTAAATGGCTGTTTTGTTGGGACTGGTGCTTGAACCACACAAGTACAATTCGGGTAGTTTAAACCAACACACTGAGGAGCATACCTTTGACAGTGGTAATATGTTTGAAATGGAAAGACTTTACAATAAAGTTCTATATGGTAACTTGATCTAATTCAAAAGTTAACTTGGAATAACAATGACTAAAATGTCATTTGGTATATTTTTGAAAACAATACTATTACTTTTAATGCCAGACCATGGTAGTAGTTTGTTTAAGCATTTGGCATTTGACTTCACTTTGTCATTAAGAGACTTCTTTCTTTGGGGAAATTAAATGCTTGCAACAGTTTGTGCACCGCAGGGAAGATTCAAAGCAATTACCACATATTCTTGTTCCTCAACATGGCATTTCTTTTCTAAGAAAAATGCTTGACTTTTCAACATGTAAATATTTTCTCTCCCTAATTTTCCTAGTACTCACATCAGTTCTCTGTATTTTTTTAATAGTTTATTTAGTAAAAATTTTCGTCTACTTTCAGCTGGCTTTGTACTGCCCATCAACACGCTGTCAGTCAGATATACTAGGTCGCATGTGTGCTCAATATCAAGGTCGAGAGTGTCCAGTTTCCACTTAGAAAGCTTGCCAGACTTGTCAAAGAATAGATTCATTAAGAGCTGTTGGCTCCCTCCAAGGTCATGTGTAGCTTTGTCTCAGGATAGATGAAACACTGAGGATGCATGCACTGCCTAAACCTCACGTACAAGCTCAGATCCTCTTGAAAATCTCAGACACAAGTGTGAAGGCAGCCATCAAACTTCAATAGTTTGACTGGCTGGTTTTATATCAAAAGCCTAAATTGGCTGAGAATCTGATGTAAAGACCCTTTCTGTAGAGTCAGAAAGGGAGAGACCGTTTCTTCCTGATTTTTTTGGATGTCTGCAGATAATTAGAATTATAAACAATGTGATATGCATTTTACTTGTAGTTATGGCTGCCTGCCCTCAACTTTGATGAGAAATCTACACAAATAAGGAGATATGAGGCTCAAGGTTTACCTGCTCGGGTCGTAGTCCAGGAGGAACCCATGTGTACTCCTCCAAAGCGCATCCAGAGTCGTCATCAGAGGTTGAACTCCTCTGAAACGCTAGTGCCACTTTGGCTCCCCTTGAGTTCATGTCCGGGGCCCGAGTAATGGGCCAGATCCCTGATGTAGTTTCAAGACTCATCAGATGGGGGCACTGTTCAGATAATAAAAAGAGGAATTAGTTTTAAAAGATTAAATTGGGTTAAACCCAAAGTTTACAGCTGCATCTGTTTTATGAAATATGCTTTATCCTTTGTGGAAAAATGTTCTCAGAACATCTTAAAATGGAGATGGTGAGCGACTTCCAGGGCTGCTAGCCATTGTAGGGTTTCCTTTATCTATCTGGGCCTTCAGAGTTGCCAGATATTTAAAACGATGGGGAAGTTGTGCTTTGAAATGTCAGAGTATTGCCTTTCAGGCCAAGCCTTAAGCTTGCAGATAAGATGTCATGTGTACATGAAGCAGGATTAAACACTCATGGCTCTTTCTCCAGGCCTTCTTTATCTTGATGCTTAAGCACTTCAGAGTACTTTCTGTCAGATAAAATGCCTTTGGTCCCTAGGTGTTGAAAAGAACACTCCTACTTCAAATGTTTTGAATTGCAAATGAGTCCGATATAGTGTGTGAACGCCCTTGTTTGGGTTGAGGTTGGAGTTTGATGATCCCCCTCTCAGTTTGCCCCGAGTCACAGGGAAAGTCCTATGTACTCTTAGCCCATTATGTGATAGATTAATGATGTTTTATCTTAGGCCTTCATTGTCCAGTATAAGTTTAGATGGTTTCTGGTCTTGTGCGTATTTATATGCTACGAAGCAAAGATAATAGATTTGCAATACGAAGATGCATCGATAGGGGTATCTTGATAACACTTTTCCCTCTTCTCTTAATGGAAAATGTCATTTGGATTGCCTCAATCACAATCCAGCTCACCTTCTATGACCCCAGTCAAATGCAAATTAACTTCTCACAATAGTGCCCAGTAACCTCTCACCACAATTACCACACCTGAATGGGAATGAACGGTCAGATACGACCATGAAGCACCATATATGGATCCTTCGAACTAAGCAATGAGTAAAAGAGTAGACTAGGATTTTATGATTATATATTTGTATTTGTGTGTGATTAAATTTATATACATCAAACCCTTGGTAGGTTCTCTGCCAGCTTTCTTAAAAAAATTCTTGTAGCGTAGGAAATGCCTGCTGTGGCTTCCAGGGCCAACATACACAAGCACTCACGTTACACCTTGTCACTCTCTGGCACCGACACAATGTGTGTCTTTGTGGCAAAAACAAAAACAGAACATTCTACCCTGCCCTGTTTTCAAAGAAACATGCATAGGAGGAAAGTACATTTGAAGAGAGGTCATTTTTAAAAAGTCACAACGGTAGAGAAATATAAACACACTCCAGATGTACGCTACTGATCTGACGGGCACCTCAGACAGGGGAGTGAGCGCTGACCGGGTTTTACCGTGTCAAGTATGAAACACTTATAAAATAAACAAAGGCTGGTGTGAGGATTAACTGAGGTTTAGATTACAACCAGTCCACCTGAGGCTAAGATTCAACAAGCCTGGGCTTCACAGTGCCTCTGTTGTCAGGCCTGGGATATAACATTTTCTGTAATGCAAATGTCCAGTAACCTAAGTGAGTCTGACATGCTACATGTATTGATTTAGCTAAGCATTGATGCATGCAGTGTAGAGACCAATGAAACCTATTGTACTTAATTAATTAATCACATTAATCTGACTACAGATGACCTCTGTAGAGTGAAAGCAGCAAAAAAACATGAGATGATGTGCAACATGTTTAATCTTTCAAATATTCAAGTAAGCTTTGTTTCATGTATTCTTGGCCACCAAGATAAAAACCACTGTACCTCAATTATACCTGCATGTAATCTTACTAACCGAATGGCACACATCCCCCAATACTCAGATTTATGCATGATCAATTACAGTTTTTTGACTAATTTTTAATCTTTTACATTTGGACATTTTGTTAAATCCTTTCCCTTAAGTTCAGCAAATTTCAAAGAAAATGGAAATGAATGAGCATCTACAGTATTAAAAAGGGTTCCTAGTAACTGCATGTTGGTAATGTAAAAAAAAAAAAAAGAAAAAAAAAAAAAGAAAGAAAAATCATCCCAAATTTCGCTGAATTTTACAGTTCCGACTAGCTACCGATGAATTATTGAATCTCAGAGCTGTCCACCAAAATGAATCTTAACATCAGGTGTAAATGGGGCCTGATGTATTCCAAGTGCACTTGTCATCCATTTTTTTACCATTTATTTTTATCTCAGCTCCCTTATGCCAAAACTACATATGATCATAACTAACATGTTATTTTAACTGCTGCTTTCTGTCTGTCATCAAATACTTATCACCCAATCAGTCTGATTGTGTGACAGTATGCACTGCAAAGTCTAGTTTCATATTTACATCGTGAGACTAGTTTAGACTTGATTGCATTTCAAGAACCATCTTACCTGTGTGTAATGCATCATGCAGCACTCAGGAAAAGCCTCCAATTAGAGCAAGTTGCAGAGGAACAGTCCAACAAGCATGCCCACAACGATATCGGGTAAATTCCGTCTAAATTCCACTTAAGATTTGTAGCTTGGATAGTCGGTGAGAATTCAGTTGTGTCCTGTGTTTCTGAACACGTTGAAATGAATGTATCGATGTGTGTGCCAAGTAGCATGTCTCCTTGTAGTCAGAGCCAACCCCGGGACAACCCCCTTCACATTTAAGGCCTCCCCCTATACTTCAAACTGAAATCCACCCCCACCCCAAACAACCTTCATCCACATTCCTGCTGTAAGAGAGCTGTCCACATCCCACAACAAACTCTCTTCAATCCACAGAGCCATTTGTTTTGTCCCTAAACATTCAAAGTCAAGTACATCCTGGAGGAGTTCATTCGGCATTGAATGTTGCATCAAGTGCTTGTTGTTTTCCACCAATGGCCAAGAGTTCCTGTTATTTTAGCTACATTTGGCATGTCAAGGAAGAATGGAGTGTGCTCAGGAAATACTGTATGTTAACCTCACAGAATCAGAGATTGGAATGGCAGAATGAATCATATAACATTACTGTACCTCTCAGTACCTGCATTTCAAGTAAGCATTTGTTACAATAATTTATGCATTTGTGTCCAAAATTGAGGCATTCACCCTCACATCGTTCCAAACCTGAAAGGCTATCTTTCTTCTGTATAACACAAAATAAGTTATTTTGAAGAATATGTGTGTCTTTACAATGAAAGTCATTGGGTCCAACACAACGTTAGACCCCATTTACTTACAAAAACATTTTTCAAATAATATTTTTTTTGTGTTCTGCAGAAGAAAGTAAGTCATAAAGGTTTGGAATGACATGAGGATGAGTAAATGATCAAATAATTTCAATTTTAGATTCTGGCTCCTTAACTGTTCTTTTAGTGTGTTTTAAGTAATAAATGTTTTTATAAATACTGACAAAACCAATAATCTAAATGTAACTACGTTTTTACATTTAGTTTTTGTAGTTATTTGTGTTTGATTCACTAAAAAGAACAGACTCAGGGTCATTCTTTAGGGAATCAGACTACACTGGTTGCTCTGTATTATAGTTAATTAATTAAAAAGAATCAATTCAGAATAATTTGTTCTCATATTAGACATAAACGGGAATGCGGGTTGGTTCCCAACCCTACTTGTGAGTCACTTCTCACAAGTTCTAAGGCATTTCCATAAGCTCAATATCCCCATCCTCTTCATTCCTTCAGACTGAGCTCAGTGTGTTGACAGTGACTATGGCCCCAATGGCCATCTCTCACCTCCACACTTCAGTTGAATACAATGACCTTATTGTGTTGATTCCTTTCCAATTCTGGAATCTCACAAAGGAAAAACCACTGAGAAGTCGTCTTCTCTCAAGAAGCTTTAAGAATAATGGTTAACTAGTATAATCAATAAGTTTTAGGGTTGTATTTATTTTCATAATGCTAACATATAACCATTTTTAGGATTGCAGCATAAGCTCCAAGATACCACTGTGGATACAATCTTGTGATAAATGTGCTGTTTTTGCTTACAAAACACAAAAGCTGGACCCTCTTCACATGCATCTCTGTTTGGTCATAGCTACTTCATCACGATCCAGTTGAAAGGCCACATTAAGCCTGTGTGAAATTGCTAGACTGAACAATTGCCAAATCATCACAGTTAAATTTCAAGTCACTGTGAAGAACTTGAGTTTGAGCATCTTCCAAATCCGAGAGGTCGTTTTAGACAGCAAGATAAGAAGGCAATGAGAGAACAAACAAACCAAGATGGATTCCTCTTTGGTTTTTGGCAGAAACTATGAAGAACCACTTACCTATCAAGATCACCTTTGTTAGAAACCCTTTTCCCTGCTTAAGATGTTTATCAGGAACACCACTGAAATGGCAGAAAATGCCATGGCGATTCTTAGCAAAAGCGAAATAGAAAACTGGGTGAAGAACTGGGTAATAAGAACCTTGTTTATCTAAAGAAATGACACATCACTGCAACTGTTTGTCCAGATGTAGACAGAAAGAAACCGCAATTAGCAGACAATGTTCCCATCATTTCCTGGAGCAGGTTCTTTAATGTGTTTGTAGTGTATGTGAAGGGTGGGAGAGCACAACCCTTCCTGCTTCCTTAGAAAGCTTAAGTTGCAGTCTATTACCCCAAACCCCTGCACAGTTACCTCTGTGCTATCTTAAAGGAAAGGGAAGCTACTTGCGAAACACCTAATGTTCACATCCTCTTCCTATTGTAAAATGGCCCGACCATCCCCTGGCAAGCCATTATAAGCGATAACGCATATTTCACCCCATTGCCACACCAATTGACAAGTGTTTAAGAATGGATGCTGCCCTGCTGCATTCACATGTCAGTGCTACCTAAATAATGACGCTTTTTTCAGCGACCCCTGACCCCCGCACACACCCTGCTCCCTCTGTTCATCTCTCCAAGTCTTTAGATTCGCTCTTTCCTTCCCATGTTAATGACAAGGCATCAAACTAATGGAACATGGAACAATTGCTCACACGCAGCTGCTCCAATTACTGCAAAACCAACATTTGTAAGCAAATAAGGTCATGTTTGTGTAAAAATAAAGTGTTGAATGCCAAGCTAGGGTTTCTGGATTAAAAACGATAATCTCTTTTCTCTGCATTCAGGCTTTGATCATTCATTTTTGATGACCTGTTTTTTTGTTTTGTTTTGTTTTTTAAATCCCTGCCTCTGTAGGATGGTGATTGCACTATTGATTTGATAACGACTGAATCAGAGTGTCTCACGGCGTATGTGTTTTAATTCACACTGTCAGGACAACACATTAGAGTGTCTCTGATGTAGGACAGTTTACACCTGACAACTGCAGTCAGTCTCTCGAATCCCACTTCTTTAGATCAGTCATTTTAATTTGAGTAACACTGAAGATTAAGGAGGAGGAAGCGATGACGCATCGAATGCTCTTTCAGGGCTCAAGTTTCGCTCTGACATATTTTCCCTGTCTGAGCATTTTTGCCATGTAATTGCATTATGGCGAACAGAAATGTAGTCAGTTGTGTAAAATGGTGATTTTAAGATCAAGCAGATGCCTCTGCCAAATGGTTAATTTAGCAATGGAATGAACACCTACTAACATCTGTTTTTAAACATTTAGGGTGAACATCACATACTGTCATTAATATTCATTATGCAAGTCGCTTGTGCGCTAAATCGCAGACAGAAAGTAAAGGAGAAAAGATGTGAGCAACAAATAAGAAAGTTCCACTTCAGCCAAAAATATACATTTTTATATTATTCGTTTTTTCAACAATGATTTAGGGATTATTATTTTAGCTTTTATAGCCTTTTGGTAGCACTTTACTTAAAGCCCTTATGTATAATGCATTATAAAGGTATTTATAATGTATGTTATAATGCATTATATCGTTACATAAACCAAAGTTTAAATGCATTATAATATTTGCTGTTTCTGAAATTGTTTTTTGGCACCTGTTTCAATTCATTATACTTTCTAAAGGTGTGTTCAATGATTAGATACGAATTCTAATATATTATAACTGTGGTTACAATTATTCATGACATGAGGCCATACAGTGCATTATTGGGTGCATTACAAGGCATAATTACTGCATTAAAAATACTTTTATAAAGTATTATAAAGTTATAAAGGCTTTAAGTAAAGTGTTACCAGTTTTTTTTACCAAGATTTTCCATAATTCCAATATTATTTTAAAAAGATTTTAATAAATAAAAAGATTTTTAGAAAACGTGGAACGTTTTTATGCCTTCCAATGGTATCTCGTATCAGTTCAACTATGGCATAGGTATTTAAAACCACATTCAGGTCATTTCTGCGCTCCGTCTCTTTGCACGTTGAAACGAAGTATAAATTTACTTCCTTGACTAACTTGTGTGCTATTTAGGTGGTCTAAAACATTCCAAAAACCTGGCAGTAAGGCAGATTAAAATCATTTACAAAAGAATCAGCAAAAATGATCTCAGATAATCAGAAAAACATAGTCACCAAACTTAATCCTAAGCATCTCCATTTCAAACGTTCATTGATATCTCCAATGGCTTTCCTCATTTTCTACACAGTGCAGATCAACAAGCATTTACATTCCCATCACAAAGTCCTAATTCACACCCATTATCAGCCCATTCACATTTAGCACACTGAACTGACTCCTGAAGTCTGAATTCGAATTGACTTGATTCACACCTTTAAACTGCTTTGTTTTAAACAGACATTGAAGTCTGATTAAAGTGATTAAAGTCTCACCATTGCTGCCAGTCAAAGCCCAACATCCATCAGCAATGGTTTAGCAAGTGCTTTTCTCACTGCTCTGTTAATATTCAGAGTCATGGAAGAGTAAAAAGACACAAGCTGGTGTGAGATATAGGGCCATAAAAGAAAACGGCAAACTTATGTGTGCCAAAACTTTATAGCACGGCAATG
The DNA here is from genome assembly GCA_030578255.1 of Tiaroga cobitis. Taxonomy (NCBI): domain Eukaryota; kingdom Metazoa; phylum Chordata; class Actinopteri; order Cypriniformes; family Leuciscidae; genus Tiaroga; species Tiaroga cobitis. The sequence continues at coordinate 34,022,886 of CM060594.1, read as the reverse complement.
AATATTTGCAAGACACCTTCACGGGGTTGTGAAGCCTAATAAAAAAGCGACAGTCGTGTTCCTGAATAGATTGCAAGTGAAAAGAAGGTCAGATCAGCCGATGTGGAGACACATTGTGTGATAAAGAGCTTTTTTTTTTTTAAAGGACTTCACACAAGCTAATTTAAAACCTTTAGAAATCAGCCACCATTTCAAACAATTAACAAGTACATAAAGGTCTCAGAATGTAAAAAAAAAAAACATTGCCTTCCTATGCTAATCCCATGGGGATTTATAGCGTATTGTTACATAAGCCAGTATTGATAGTTCTCATGCCGTAGTACAGTAAAAACAACATTATTCAAGATGATTGCCACACTAATTATATGTATTGCACTAGACTGAAAAGAACGAGTACTCTGGGCTAAAAAGATAGATTGTGTCCTCTTGTGGATGAATGAATATGTCCATTCAGTTTGGAAATCCTGACCTGAACCTGTGTTGACTGTAAAATACTGTAATTAAGACTTTAAAATACTGTAATTGCATTTAGGTGTGACTGCATTATAAAAGTATACAGTATAATGTGGAGAAGATTATAGTAATGATGATATATGCTGAGTGTTTCTGGCTTTTCATCTACAGGGATCCAGCTGCGTGTGTGCATGCATTTAGTTCATAATGGACCTTGTTTTATTACTGGCCTCTGCGCCCTATCCTGCCTGCCTAATTTGATATTGTTAACTGATACATTCCACTTTTAAAAGGGAGAGGTCACGCTAACCTCTCCAGACACAGGTGTGCTTACCTGCAGAAGATATACACATAAGTTCAACAATGACATAAAAAGCATGCACAAAACCATCAATTTTGTTTTTATCGTTTGCTACAATAATACCCAGGTCTCATTTAACACACACACAAAAAAAAAAACAGTTTACTTTGAAGTTATATAAGAAATTATATTTTTTGCAAAAAAATAATTTAGCTTATTTTAATGATTCTAAAGTTTTTTTGCCTTGTGACACCATATTGATCAGTCTGGAATGGTACATTGTAAAAAAAAAAAAAAAAAAAGTTGCTGCCAAATTTTTAAGTACAATCAACTTGGATCCATTTCAACTTAAATTACATTGAACTGACTTTTAATTTGTTGAATCTTGAATAACTCATTAACTAATTTTAACGAGTTAAAGCAATGTAAAAACGTCATAACTTATTGATCATATAATTTTTTAGTGTAAGGTTCACACAGGGACATTGAGGGGAATGTGAGCGAGAAATGACATGTGAAAGAAATATAAGACAGAATCAAATCGACTGGCGTACGTGCAATGCCAGGGCTTGTGTCTGACAGCCAGCAATTTTTACATGTATAATATGTTGTACATATTTGCATTCATTAGGCTACTAGTAATGAGAAGATATTTTAAAAGTCCTGTAACCACAAAATCATGTATAATTAGAGGTGGTCTGAAAAATGTCTTGAGGGCCTCATGTAGAGAGCTGAAGACCACCCAGCCCAAACACAACCCTCCTCAAACTCGACTGGGTTCCACTGAGCGCAACGGCCCCTTACCTCTACATCTCCTAATTACAATCATTTGCCTCATACCAAACGAACACAGAACATCTGCTCCTAATGCTGCTGACTGTGATTATTAAAGAGAATTTACTCCCAGGTCGACACACAGAGGAAGCGCAACAGACAGGAATCACAAGGAGAGGTACAAGTCCGTGCAATTTGTTTGTATTAGCGAGGATACACTGCAACATGTTGAAGCAATGAGCCTGATATGTTTTGCTAGTTCATTAGTCTGTTTTTCCTGGCTCAGGATCCTGGCATGCCGTTTAACCAGGTGCTGATGAAGAGATCATTGACTTAATGTGGTTGACGAACCTCACAGTCTTACGTCAGTTTACACTCATGTGGCTGTAACAAAAACAGCGAAGCACATCTAGCTAATGTTTGGAGATTTGCAGGCTTTGCCTCTAAGTAAACAACTTTTGTTAATGAGTTTTAATGATCACTTCAGTCACTCAATCTTTCGGCTAGTCATCTATAATACAAAATAGTATTACTTTCACAAATCGCAACGCTCCACTGTAGTCTTGTTTTACAGTTATAATAACAGCCATATTTTTAATAGAATGGTCCGACCTCACAATTAAAGGAGCAAATGTTTGCTTACACTTGAATGTGTGTTAGTTTGACAAACCTGAAAAATGCTAATTTTTGCAAGTTTTGTGCTGAAGAAGTGCATTTTATCATACGATTACTATCAGATTTTAATGTCTGATTTGAAATGTGTTATCAAATACATGTGGTTTTAAAGATTTTGGTCCTATAGTCAAATATATAAGAGATGTGCTTGCATAACTGGAAGTAGGGGCATTTCCAAGATGGCTGCTGAGTAAACTGACTTTGAATTCAGTCAAGCAGTGAGTATAATCTTTTAAGCAAATGCATAGCTCTCGCCGTATACTTTGACTGTGTAGCATTTTATTTTAGTTTACATGAAGCCATTTGTCACCTAGAATGGCTGAAAGTTGGCTTAAAATTTTTAATCAAAATGTCATAACTTGATGTTGGTGAACTGACAGATTTTTGTCTGCTGACATATGCAGGACTTCTCCAATCATTTTGTAGGCTTAAAACCTGCCTTTTTTTTCTTACAATTTACTGCAAGCTTACATTTCGATCCGCCTCAATCTAATTTTGCAGCGTGATGCCATATAGAAGAATGGTTCCCCAAAGGACCTTTCAATGAACAGTTCTTAAAATAATATTTTTTTCTTAGTATGAATGAACAACATTTTGAAAGTCTAAAGAACCCTTTTCCACCTATAAAGTGACTTTTGTGGAATGGAAAGGTTCGATAAATGTTAAGGGTTCTTCATGGAACCATAGATGCCAATAAAGAACCTTTATTTTAAGAGTGTACGGAGGAAAAGATCTATCACTACTTCTGTTTTATCATGACGTTAAACCTCAAATGGCATTTGTGGCCCTAAAATCCTAAATTGAACCAAGAGTATCCATTATGTTCATCTGCTGAAGTTAGCAAGCCTATTTTTGGCACATTTGGTCAAGTGTTAGTAAGCGATATGGGGACGCAGCGGAGGCCACCTACACACCACTTTGAGAGTGCCAAACACAGACCTCAGTCATTCTGATGATAAATTGTGCAACTGTGAATGTTATCTTGCATCATCCCCATTTGGAAGGTAATTACTCCTCTCTCAGCAGGGAAATGCAAGCCAGAAAACCGAAGAGGGCAGAATGCAACAGTAATGACACTAGACCCCCAGGGCAGGTTGATTGTTTGGGCTTAAAACACACATACGCTGTTATACAATCCAGTCTGTTTCACATAATCCATCAACTGGTAGTAACATGACAAGCTTGGTGCTAATCAACCTACTTTTTGACAAACGAGACTGTACTTTACTTTCACTGCAAGGCTATTTATACCTGTTAGAATACTGCCGCTTTGGGGTGGCGGGGATGATAAGTAATTCAACACCATAGGATGATATAGTAATCCTCACATAATGCCTGTCTGTGTCAGGGGCCCCTCTGACAAAATAATGCTATTCTGTTCCTTAAACCTGGGATGAAGCTTTACTTCCTCCATAGCCTAATCTTTTTTTGTGGGCATGTATTGTAAAGAGATACACCACATCTTTGGTGCTGCACAGACACTGATATCATAATTTGTTCTTCTTTGGTCTGTATATTGTCATCTTATTTATGATATGTTGTGAGATCTGTTTAAATGAATCTTCAGAGGGAGACAGAGAAATACTTTTCAGCTCATTATGCATTGAAGATATGGGTCATGGGAGTGCAATGCCTAATGATTTTCATCAAGTCTCTCTGAGGAGCAACAAGTGTTACTGAAAGGTAAAACCCTCTGTCTCCAAACAGTGGTCAGTGGCCCTTTGGGGTATTCTGGGTTTCTCAGCGAAGTAAACTGCACACATGCGGACATATATAAGTTACAGTGTGAATTTCAGCAGCTTCATGGCATGAAAACCATGAAGCAGAAAGGATGAGACTCCAAAACAAGCCTTTGCATGTTGCATTTCACAGCTGAATGCGTTTAGATAATGAATCTTGTCCTGACGTTTTTCTTTTCATAGAAAAGCAAACGTTCTGGTTTCCGGGGGTTCATTCATAGCACACAGGATGATTCTTTACAACTTGTTACTTATGCTAGCTATTAAACCCCCATACCTTTACTAGCCAAACAAGCACACAATAAAATCTCTGTTTGGTTGAATTGTGCTGGAAAGCCCCAAGCATTCATTAGTAAACCACAGAAAATTTATCAGCATGTCTTCCATCCCACGCTATGCGGAAAAAGCCATTACAGTATCTCAACGTTGAAATGTTTATCTTTTGTTTTTGATATTCAAATACTTATAGGTGTCGCTGCATATTAAGTTGTTCATACACTTTTTGTTTCTATACACCTTTTGATCAATGAAATTCCTTGATTTTTTCAATTGCTCAAAATTGTTTCCACTTATTAGATAATGTTTTTAAATTCAGAACACTGCAATATGAAATGATAGGATGGGCAGTATTGGCAAATGTTGCAGTTAAATTTAAATTTACGTCACTCATGTTTGCACCATGGCTGAATGTATCGGAGCATACTCTAATAGAATATTTCACCTATTTTATAACAGTAAGGAAGTACATTCTGAGATCAAGAGACATCAAATGTGCATGAGAGAGAAGGAAAGGTAAAAAAAAGAAGTTTACATGTACTTAAAAAGGCATCCTGATTGAATCAGCATTTGCTTTTTAAGGCCTGGAAATGTGACCATTCACATGAGAGTAATCAGAGGAGGAATTAAGCAGGAAATCCATTTGCGCACACGCCATGAAATCTGCATTTGAAATATCACACCTGCTCTTGTAGTTGTGATGTAAATGTGTATTTAATCACAATGCAAATCGGTTATCATGCCGGCGGAAGCAGTTATCTGTGCTACTTCTCAATCCAAACAACTGTAATTTAGGCAACATGCAACCTTTCAGCTGCCAGGATCATCTCCTCAGCAGTTGAGATGCCCTTATCTCCATGCTGTCAGAAGCGGCCGGCTGCCGAACGTCTGCCGTACATGTTTACCTTGTCTCATCCTCGCACTCTGATTATAAGGCAGCTGCCGGCAGCCGTCTGTCTGACTGAGCCAAATCATTACCTGCCTTTAATCTCCTGCTCTGATACGGCTTGTTGTGGGTAATTACTGCGGTGCCAAATCAACTTGCTCTCACTTGCATTTACAAAAAACTAAACAAGAAGGAAGAAAAATAATCAAATCAATTACACTGATCCATTGGCTTTGCAAAATATTGACTTGTTCTTACCTCATAGGCCTACTCGTAGCTCAATTTTCGTCTCTTCCCTTGTGTATTCTTTCAAGTTGGATTGTGACGATATGACGTTTTAATATAGACCCGTTGTTCCCCAACACGTGGATGTGATACATGAAGAACCCGTGAATATGATGTGGTTTCATGACTGAGCCAAGGCCAGACATTTGTGTTTCATTTCAGGCAACGAATAATTAGAAACAACTAAAGCATCTCCCACAGTGAGCCAGACAAGTGCATTGACCTACAAGCTGTCAGTCATGGCGGGTAATTTCCATTTTCTCAGTTTTTACTTTCCGTAGCTTTCAATAGGGGTTGTGCTGTTACTGTTCAATAGTTTGGGGTCGGTGAAGTTTTTTAGTAATTTTTTTTAAAGATGTCTCTTAAGGTGGCATTTATTTGATCAAAAATACAGTAAAAAACTAATATTGTGAAATATTATTGCAATTTAAAATAAGTTTTAATATATTTGCCAAAGAAAAACCTTTACTGACCCCAAAATTTTGATCTGTAGTATATATATAAGAGAAAACAATTATTTTAGAATCATGACTTGGCAATGAGCACCATGTCCTCCTACTTTTTGAGCTGTGGTGCTTATGGGTGATCCAAATTTAAATTTGGCTTGCGTGATTTACTGATCATTTCCCAGTCTCTTTGTTTACTGTCGATAAACTGGCACCAAAGACCAAAATGGCATCATTATATATTAAATCAAACAGCTACTAGCATTGACTTGCATTGCTTTAGACTATTTGGCTTCACTGGGATGTTGTTCTCGTTGCTATCTGAGAAAATATCTGTTGTCTAAAGTTGCTATTTTAAATACCAGCTGGCCTGTATCAGGATCTGACTGTTTGACTCTTTCAGCTCAACTAAAGAGAAGCTTGTCTCTGTCCCCCTCTCCATGCTTGGCAGCATTCACAGGCCGGGCAACAGAAGAGATAGAAAGCTGCCAAATGTGTTTGAGGTGTGGGGTGATTTGCATAGGTGAGCACACGTCAGGGCCTCCCAGCATAAACAGGGCACTGTGAACCTCCTCTGCTCACCGCTAGTAAATCAACACAGATACATATACAAGCACTCCTCAGAGCATACCCTGTGGGCTGGGACCTGGGGTTAAAATCGTTCCTTCTGTCGTTTTAGTAGCTACACTCACACACACAGACTTGTTCTCACACAAATCTCCCTCTATTTCACATACTAGACAAATTTATTTATCATATAAGTTCCAAACACGGCTCTCAACTAAGTTTAAATAATGCTGCTTTTGTTTTGTTTATTTCCAAAACATGATATTTTACAAACATTTTCCAAGATTTTCGTATCTTTAACCACATAGAAATTCACATATCCACTCACTGTCTAAATTGTTTATGGCCTTTTCTAAATACAATCCTGATTTCTCGAACTCGTTTTGACAACAACTTCAAACACATGAGAGATATTTAGACCAACCCATGAGGACACACATCACTCTAGTAGGCTACCGTCAGCTGAATCTGAGCTTCACATGTGGTCGTAATGGTTCATCAATTAACCGAGTCTTTACATAACAAACTCAGATCCCTGTTCGGTGCCACATTTGGAAATCTGCCACTTCCACCCAAGTCACCTGAGAAGCCCCAGGGGTCTAGTTAACTGGTTTGTCATTCACTCCCAGATTGAGTCTCTTTTAAAATATCAGGCATTGCTTTAAAAAGACATTATACTGGCATTTTACTCACTGTTATGTGAGTCATAGCCTACTAACTGTTATGAATTTCTTTTTTTTTTAAGTGTGACAAAATGTACTTTCATCATTTATTTTCGTTGATGCTGTCATTCTCACTCACAAACCATGCAGCATGAGGGTGATTAGCCTAAATGAGTTGTTGTTATTTTCTGGTTAAACTAGGATAAAATAGATCTGGGGTGTACTAGGTTTATAAAATGGATAAATTTGTTTTAATAAGTTAGCCAATAAAGTGAACCGTAGTTCTGATTTTTTTTCTTCGAATCTGTTGCTGAGCAACGGACACGGACACTAAGACATCGTCACTCAGGCCAAATCTGCACGAGCAGAGCAACCGCTAGGGGACACCAACACCTAATGTAGGCCTACAGCAAATTCGTTCACGTTCAAAAAAATAAGATACAGACGGATATTATGGGGTTTAATGGTATATTTTACAAAATAATGCTCTTACGAAAGGTGTAACGTTAGTAAAACTATGTGCATCATTCAGGCAAATTCGCGCTCAAACAAATCTTTCAACAGAGAACCGCGAAGGTAAAGTCTCCTTTGCCTTATATGGAAATGGTCCCCAACGTCTAGTATTTAACAACTAACAGCATTCTTTTCTTTTTATTATGGAAAAGGTGAGTCTCTGGGTCATGGATTCGTGAGCTACAGGTCAGGAGACAAACGGCACCCTGATTGACAGGAAAGAGAGACACTTTAATGCCGGTAGTGACCTGAGTGACAAGGAACAGCTGAGTGTGCGTACACACATCTGGAGACCCGCAGGGCTTCACACTATAGACATTCACAACGCTGTAACCCACCGTGCGTCTTTACGCAGTTGGTAGGTAAAGTGCTGTGTTACTACAGTTTAAGTTATGTTACACACGTCCATAGGCCTACTGAGTTCCTTCTCACATAGGCTAATTGCAATTAACGTTATCCAGAATTATTTGTGTTCTTTCAGTCAGGCGGGCGTTTTTAAAGCGACCATGGGTCAGTGGGTCTTATTTCCCCCTCTACATTTATTGTGTTAGGCTATACAAATAAATAGGCTACATTTTTTGAATATCATGCATACAAAAATGTTTTCAATTTCTGAATTTTGAATAAAAATGTCTATGCGGTTTAACTTGGAGACTTGGAAAGTCTGTTGGCATGTGTTTTTTTTTTTTTTTTTGCCTTTTTTTTTTTTTTTTTTTTTTTTTAAGTGAAGCAACTTTGGTTTGCCAGACAATATTAATATTTTAAAAACAAGGTCAGGTCAGTGTAGCTAAAACCAACATGTAAAAAGCCTATTTGTATTAGTGTGGGAAAAATAAACATAAAACAGAGCGGGCCACTTTATATCCCCATAATTGTGTGTCAATGTCAAATAGTTATTTTTAAAATATAATTTAGGTATAAACGCCTTTTTAAAACCAACATGAATAAAACGATTACATTTTTGAAGAACCTAACTTAAATATTGATAATTTTCATCATTATCTTTTTATTTTTCACTGACCCACACGCGCACACAAAGTTCGTATTATCACGCATTATTCCCTCTGAAAAAAGATTGTTTCTGATGTTTCTGTGTTTTTGCACGTTATAATAATAGCCTACTAGAAATCGATATTTACGACCCCGTAACATTTTAAACAAAACAAATGAACCTATTTTAAGGGCATGAATGCACAAGCATACTTACGGGGACGAAATGTGCTGATTTATTCCGTTGCTGTTAGAAAATATTCACAACTGGTGTCATTTGCTCGAGTCCAGATGACAGAAAGTAAACAGCGGTCTTTGTAGAGGACGTGGAGCTGTTCAGTATCCAAATAGCGCAAACCAACGGGTCAGCATAGTGGAGACGCAGAAAGCGAGTTTGAATCCCAGCTGCGATGTGTAAACATGCAGTATGCAGTCAGTTAAAGAGCCAGTGTGTTCACTGCGCTGAAATGACATGAGCGATACTCTGCGCTGATTGGCTGAGACGCGTGCTCCCAACCAATCCCTCCACACACTCGCATTCTTGCTTCTCTCTCACTTACCGTGGGGTCCAAAATAAATTAAACATCATCGGACGAATGAATGCGCAAAAGCGCACATTGATTGGTGCGATATAGAGGAGAAATCCGAATCTTAACCCGTTCACATATAATCTAATTATGTTCTAGGGACACTAAAATATGCTTTATTTGTAGCCTAGGCCTACTATAAAAAGTCTACAGCCATAAATGATCATAATTAAAAATCTCTTTGACAATATTTTAATAGTTGTTTCTAATAGTTGTCCATTTATACAATACACTTTTGTTTTTAACAGTAGCAACACCTAGATCATTTTATGTATTTTAAGAAAAATGACAAGAATATTTTAAGTACTTAGGCCTACTATAAATAGACTAAGAACTGGAATTAAACATTGATTTTGCTTTAAAAATTCCCTATGGGTTCACTTTACTTTAACATTTGTGCCATGATACAGTTCTTGATGTTTTGTATTGCTATTCCATATTAATTTATCGAGGAAGCAACATTTTGTCTGTTGCATTTCCCCCAAAACCGACAATAGTCCACAAACAAAAAGCATCCGTAGCTCTCAAATATCATGTGTACTTGTGTATATTTAAATGTCAACACGCACCGCACCAGTAGATTTCAATGACAAGACATGCGTGAACCAATAACACTTCATGTGATTGGCATCAAACCTGATGCGACAAGTCTTGAAGCACCATATTTTCAGGGCAAAAAACACCCCAGTTATTTGGCACTGTGATTGTCTTAGAAAAATAGGGAGGCAGAGAGAGAGAGATTTACTGCACTCTTGAGGCTCCCCGAAGTGAAGTGGCTCGCTCAAGGGCACTTACCCTCCACCCTATACCGTGTTTGATTGAAGATTTAAAATAAGTGACAGATCTTTGATTCATATCAATCAAATAGTTATTGCACATCAATAATTCCTGACTCAAAGTGCAATTAGTTCAATGCATTAACTGGAATGTTGACAGGTTAATGCTATCCAGCTAAGTTTCTTCAGCTAACAGTCTCGTCTGTCCTGTCCATCAGTACCTTGTTACTGTGTGTTTGCGCTGAGACGTTCGCTTTACAGCTTTAGAGTACAGAAACATCATTTTTCTGACACCTTGATAGAACCGGCTCCGCAGCTCTTGACAGCAGACGGCCTGGGCCCCTGACCTAATTCACAGGGCTGCCCCCAACACACATACACAATGACAGCAGAAACCCCTTTCTACCATACATTTTAATCTCAGAGGCTTATCTCCCCTATTCATCTTAACTCTGCACACTGACACACATACTGTGCACACCTCCCATAATTGGAGACGTAGAGTCAGCTTGAAGATCGTTTTCTCTCCCTATCTCTTTTTCCTCTCTCCACCTGCTCTTCATAGACAAGGACCCCTAACAGCGTTTTAGGCCTTTATGGATCCCACAGACAACTGAAACACTAATCCTATTTACAGTGGGGCATAAAAGGTAAGACTATACACATGCTGGGAGGGAAGGGAAGTGCAGATTAACTCGGCAGAGCACACATCTGATTAAGAGGGGTCAGTTTGTCCCCAACTGCCATTTTGTGCTTCACGAACGCAGATGTTTGTGGCTCAGTGCCATATAAGATTTTCCACGATAAAGAAAAGTCTAGTTTAAAACATGTGCCAATATGTTCTCTTTTAATTCATGCTGATTTCCTATAATTTTGAAAAACTCTTATTTTCATTTTCAAGAAAAAAAAGATTTAATAACTCTAAAAATTTAATGTGGTGTAATTAACAATTAAGAAAAAAGGTAAAAAAATAAATAAAAATAAATCTACACTTTGAATAGACGTGTCTGCATACATTTTCAAAATGATGGTTCCCCCCAAAATTGAAGAATGTTGGTAACCAGATAACCATTTTTTAATCAGTTGACGGTAGCCACTGACTTCTATAGTAGGACAAAAACTATGGAAGTCAATGGCTGCTGTTGGTTTCTGATTACTGACATTCTTCAAAATACTGTATCTTCTTTTGTGTTTGACAGAAGAAAGAAACTCATACAGGTTTGGAACAACATGAGAGTAAATGATGACAAAATTTAAATTTTTGGGTGAACTGTACCTTTAATTAGTGTACTATATAAATATATACAGTAAATGGATTTAAATATATATATATATATATATATATATATATATATATATATATATATATATATATATATATATATATATATATATATACATTTTATGAAGGTAATTAGTTTTTTTTGTTGCAAATATCATGAATGATTCATTCATAAAGTAACGCCACATGACATTTACATCCTGAACTAACCTTGCTTTTTTATGAAAAGGTCAAATTATCTGATATTTCTAGAGTCTTATTGCCCTTGACCATCTATTATATTATATTATTACATTTCTATTATATTATATTATTTCTTGTTTTGTTTTTTTCCCCTGCATGTTAATGGCATCACATGACTTCGATTTGGCAGACAAAAGTTTAATAAGTTGTGAAGCAGTTTTGCTCAAATATATATTTTTAAGAACAAAACATAACATTTCATGCTCAATTACTTAGAGGTTTAATGAGGGCTTTTTCTTCATGATCAACCTGAATTTTGATGAATTAGAATAAATTTAAATCATAATTTGAAACATGTTGCGTATAGACAATGTATATGCAAATTAATTGGGTTTTAATGTATTTTTGAATATACTAATAGAGAAGACAAGACGAATGTCACATCATTGACCCTTAGTAGAACACTGTCAAACCCAACATCAGGACAGATCAAATCAGGTATTTTGTTTTCTAAATGCTGCAGGTCAGGGGTTGCTTTCTGAACTGACATGACATTGATTTCTGTGTCCTTGTTGCTTCAAAGGTGGTTTAAGATGGCTTCAAAGCCAGTGAAACTACACATATGTGGCACACTTAATCAATCTAATGAAGAATCTGAACCCTGCCAAAAGTAGCAAGTGATCTAATTACATTAAGGGTGTTAGAATTTCAGAAACGGATCTACTCAAATAGCCATGACATATCATGTAGCACATGAGTTATACGTTGTATGCGTGATGATTTGGGGGAAATCACTCCTTCACGCTCTTGCCGAATCGATAGTCTGATGTTTGGGTTGTGACCCAGTAATCCATTTTGTTGCATGTGAGAGGGTCAGTAGGTTTATAGACTTTTCAGATGTCTCTGTAAAACTAAACCCAATGGATTCTTTTAATTTCTTACAGCATATTCAGCCCCTGGCAAGAATGCATGGCAAGAAGTCATTAATGTTTCATTAAGGGGGTGGGAGGGGGTGTTAACTCATAAGTCAGACCAGCACCAGTTATGCACCCTGCTTTCTGTGTACCCCACACACTTAAACTCTGCCCTTTGACCAAAACAAAGAGCCTGTTGATGTGCAGAGAGGGTCTCTTATTACTCTGGGTAAAACACATTGCTCTATACACAGTCTGCGTCAGCTGAAATGTCCTACTTTCTCCAAACAAATGTTTAATGTGATGTTCTCGCTTGTGTAATTCATTTCACTCCCGTGGCTGTGAAATATAAGATCAACTACATTTTTACATATTCTGACACTTTTCTGAGTGTTTGCATATGAACTTGCTAGGGTGTTCTGGGTGGTTGCTAGTAGACATTGGATTATTTTTCTCATTTTACCATCCACCATGTGAAAATCCGATTTGAAATTTTGCATCTGTTGTTTCCGGTACAGGATGAGTTGTGTGCCAAATATGTTTAGGGGCCTTGAAAAACACACACACATACATGGACTCGACTGCCATTTGTTATTTTTGCCAGACCTGTGATGGAAAGTCATTGTATTCTTGTTCCTCCTTAATCCCTTTTAGGAGTCTTGATGCTTCAGTTCATTCCTACTGAGTTCACTTCCAATCTAACCTTAATTAGACTCTTGGTGCTCGATCCAGACTTACTTTCAAAACAGGTCAAGCACACTTAAATACTTCACTGCCTGGTCTACCCATCACATAAAGTCAATCTGGTCCCTTCTATGGCCTATTAGAGAGGCTTTAATTAGCGTTTTTCACTGGACATAATTGACAGAACGGAAGTTTGCTGCACATACTGAAGTCAGCTGCTCTTTTGAGGTCCGGATGCAGATGATTTCAGGGGACTTAATGTCAAGGACTAAGCAAGCCAAGGCTTTGCAAACTTTCCTCAATTAGGTCAGATTATCTTTGTTGTAATTGGACAGTCTGTTCAACAGAGGGAACTTTTATAACTAGAGCAGTTTGCTGCTTTCTTTTCTTTTTTTAAGGTTTCACCATCAAATATTAAGATACAGATAAAAAAAATACAATGCGTTCCGAAAGACCACTAGTGTAAAATGCTTCAGGTTTGCTTTTTTTTTTTTTTTTTACTTCAATAATTTTTTTCCCCATTACAAATTATTTTATGAGCGTACATTTTGGTTATATTGTTTATATTAAGCAGCACAACCGTTTAATAAGAATTATTTTCTTGAACACCAAATCGGCATATTACAATACTATAAAAATCTCATATATTTTTCACTTTACCTCTAAAATTATGTTTTGAGAAAACTGCATGTTTAAACAATCAGCGTCATTATAATGATCTATAGAGTTGCAAAAGTCAGTGTGCAGGACCAGGCTTGAAAGTTGTGTGTTTTTCTCTGTTTCTCTGGTTCCAGTTGAGTACAACTGAACTGCTGTGGAGTTTTCCAAATAATGAGTGCAAATTGAGTTTTCATTTCCAGTGAACTCCGAGGCCAAGTGCTGCTGGAGATGTTTGTTTCAGAGTTTGGTCACACATTGTTTCCAGTCTTTCATTAGTGAGGGATAATGAAATATTTGGCATTTCGACAAGTGAGGTTTTACACCTGATTTGTGTTCTTTGTCACTGACTCTGCTTCACTTCTTTACAGTTCATCATCCTGTTGACTAAAACCATAGCATTAACTCTGGCTGTTAATGCCAGATCTCTCATTAACATCATTATCTCTCTTGACACTCTTTAAACCAATATTAACCCAATGGATTTTAGTTCAGTACTTATGAAACCGCCTAAACAAACAAAACCCAGGGTGAGACTATCACTGATACTTGGAAAACTAACCGGAACTGTGCAAGATCATTGATTGGAATGTAAAACAAATTGTGGGTGGTTGTGGACAGGACCAAACAAATATCTAAATTGTTTCCTGCTTGGCCTTGGGTGGTAAAATAGCATGGTTTGATCGGATGGGGGGTATAGGGCAGGGTCTGATCTTTTGCGTTGATGTTTACTGAGGAAAACTGAGACAAACAGTGAAAAAGAGGGGAAAATGGTAGAAGACACCACACCACCCCAAGGTCTGTCTCAAATTCATCTCATTCGACTACTTGGTCATTTGATCATGCGCTTTTCTAAATTTTTCGGACAGTTGTTTTATTTTAAAACCTCTAAATTTTGAGTTTAAAACCTTTGTTTTGCCGCAGTATATTCTTCATATTTCTGTGAATAGCTTCTAATCTGCAGCATGTGTTGGTTGATCTTGATTTTCTCGTTTTGGACGCAGAGCCCAAAAGCTTCTTGGAGTGAAGGTTGTTTTCCCATCTTGGCAGGGAGGAAGTGAAGGGCGTCACAGAGCTCCAGGTTGTCCTGTGGAATGTCACAGTCGTATAAGAGAGCCAAGGGCAAAGCAGAGGCCAACGAGTCTGGGTATAGGAAGGAGGGAATGGGGGAATGCAAATGCGGAGAGGGAAATGTAGGAGAGAAACTGAAATGTTGAACACCAAACTAAGATTCTCTCATCTTTTTCTATCTGCAGATGCTATGAAGATAACTTTTTTGAGACTTTAAGCAACCTTGTTAATTTGTTTTGTGTTTTTGTCATGTTTTTGTTTTGTGCTTTTGTTTTGTTTTTGTGATGCTCTGACAAACATTTGAAGAGCTCAGCTGACAATGTT
This sequence comes from Tiaroga cobitis, assembly GCA_030578255.1. NCBI lineage: Eukaryota > Metazoa > Chordata > Actinopteri > Cypriniformes > Leuciscidae > Tiaroga > Tiaroga cobitis. Next base: position 34,007,841 of record CM060594.1, on the reverse strand, counting down.
TTATGTTGTTTGACTGTGGAGATTAAACACTACAAAGTCCCAGTAACCCAGACCTCATTAACCATTTTTTCTTGTTCTCAAATGCTTGAACATTAGTGCTTAAAAAATTCTTCATATAAAATTTTGATTTACTTGGCACTAGGAAATTTGACAATTTAGTTTTACTGTACTGGTGAATTTAGAAGAACAAACAAACAAACAAACAAACAAAAACGTGACTATCTTCAGACCATGTAAAGCACACTTCAATTATATGAAGCCTCTGCAAGTACTCAGAGCTAAAATGAACCAAAGGCTGTAACCAAAATCCAAAGCAGATTTTGGGAGGATTGCACCCCGCTCCCCTGACAAACGGCTTCTCTCATGTTTCTGAGATAAGCCGGCCTGTGAGACTGTGAGCGCCTCTAATAGGCTGTCTGCACCAGGCTGAGGTGAAGATCAGGAGGAAGTCTAGCTCTCCCCATTCAGTCTCTCTGGGTTTGAGTTTCTGCCCCTCTCCTGACCCAGCGGTCACAGGACACTCTAGGGAGGGCTTTGCTTTTGGTGTGAAACTTGCAGTCGTGAAACCCTGAACCTCTATCCTCCTCCTCTACATGTGACCACCCGCAACCAGAGGATCTAGAAGAGAAAAAACTTCATTGATGTTCACTTGGTCTTTCTTTCTTTCTTTCTTTCTTTCTTTCTTTCTTTCTTTCTTTCTTTCTTTCTTTCTTTCTTTCTTTCTTTCTTTCTTTCTTTCTTTCTTTCTTTCTTTCTTTCTTTCTTTCTTTCTTTCTCATTTAGTTAGTTAAAACGTTTATTTCCTCACCCCATTGTGCCAGTTCGGGCCATTTTGATAGGTTAAAAAGATATTTGTTTAATTAGTGTGTTTGGAGTTTGTTTGTTTCTTTGGTCTCTCTGGAGTAAGTTCATCTCTCTAGGAGTCATGGCTCGTTTGAGGTCAATTGAATTTGCAGCGCCATATGATATGTCACACTTTTTTGGTATATAAATGATAATAATTTTATTTTGTGGTGAACTGTCCCTTTAAGGATGTGTGACGACACAGCAGAGTCCACATTCACGCACACATGTCTGAGCCTGACGTTAAACCCTGTGTTTTATAGTTCAGCCAGTTAAAATGGATGCATTACAAGGCTTAATCATAGATCCTAGTGTAAGAAAGATTGCCATTGTCCATGAACCAAATAATTCAAGCCAGGAGCAATGAACACGAATTTCAAAGTAATCAGGGTTATACAAATAGTTAAAACTTCAGATGACAGTTAAAATAAAACAGACTCTCAAAACATAAAGCAATGATGCATGCAGCTGATTTTTGTATCATTTCTAACTGTCTGAAATTAACCATTCATCCATTGGTTGGTTTTTCTAGTGTAAATTACTCTCAGCTTTGGAGTGTCCAGGCTGGCAATACAGATAGTTTTGTCCCTGTATAAAGACAGTTTCTGAAGAGACATCTGTTGAGCATGTGCCAGACAGCCTCTGTCCTCACCTCTAGGAGAGGCTTTGAGAAATGGCTGTTCAGGGAAAACGGAAAACACTCTACATGGGGCCTTGCTGAGACCAGCCCTTCTCCATGTCCCTAAAGCAGATCCAGTCACAGAGGTTTCTGTCTCTCTCACTCTGTTTTGGTCTATCCCTCATTGTAACTGTGTGATAACCATTTCTTAATCTTTTTCACTCACTATGTCTGGCTTTCTGTGGAATTCTGGCACTTTATCTTTTCTCTTCTTTTTCTTTCCCCACACATCTATCATTCTTTTTTTTTTCTTTTTTTTCTTTTTTTTTTACTTCTTACTCACCGCATTTCTCCAGATTCAAGCTGATCTCATTTCTCTTTGCCCTTTCTTAAACTAAAACTTTGTGAGTTTGTTGGATAAAGCACTACCTCTGATATCCGAAGATGGCAATATCTGAAATCCTTGTCATTATCATGTTATAACAACATTTTTTGAATTTAAAACTGAATATTAATTTCTTTAAAAAAATAATATGTACCCAAAAAATTTAAATAGTGGAGGATTTCCACAAAAATATTAAGCAACAAAAACAGTTTTCAACAATGATTAATAAAAAATGTTTCTTGAGCACCAAAACAGCATATTAGAATGATTTCTGAAGGATCATGTGACGGACTGAAGACTGGAGTAATGGCTGCTGAAAATTCAGCTTTGCCATGAATAAATTACATTTTAAAATATATCCAAATAGAAAACAGTTATTTTAAATTGTACAGAAGAAACCAAAAAAAAAAAACATATCTGTGAGACATCAGCCATTTTTTTCTTAAAGCTGCAGTCCGTTATTTATGGCGCTATAGCGGTTAATAAACAGAACTACATGCGTCTTGCGGAAGAACATTGTAGCCGGAGCTACTTCTCTCTGTTTATGTCTATGACGAGTCACTCAGGTACTGGGCTACTCCGCAGTGGTACGACCCGAACCAGTCTTAAAGAGTCCGGATATAAACACTTATTATAGGTGTACTATTGTGATTCAGGATAAGACCAAAATACAGTTTGGAAAATGTATTCATGATGTACTTGCTTATTATATACATTTTGTAAATCTTTTTTTGTAAATACTGCAGCTTTAAATACATTCACGCCAAATCCATCAAGTAAATTCAGAATGAAAACTTTCACTGTCACTTTTGGACTTCCTATTCTCACTAAATCATTTACACAACCTCTCTCCTTTTCTCTTTGTTCTCGTTTTCTGTCTGGCCCTCTTTCCAAGATTTCTCCATCCATTTTCACTTTTCAGTTTATTCTCCATCTTCCATTCCAAACTCGCGTACACAATTCTCTGTAGAACTTGATCTTTATCTGCGTACATTAATCTGTTCAGACGTGCACTTATCCTTATCTGTCTTTCTGTGTCATCTCCCTCTCTGATTTTCTCCCTGCCACACACGCAAACAAGAACTGACACTGAACAAACCTGTAGGAACTTAAGTGCATGCTCGGCACTGTGACTGTTGGCTGAAGTGTAGCCAGTGTTGGGGAAAGTTACTTTTGAGAGTTACAATATTGCATTACTTAGTGACTTTTTATGGCAAGTAATGCATAACGTTGGTTTTGCATTATGTTTCCATTCGAAGTTCTGTTTTTGGAAAATGTAAAGGCCCTTTACATCACACCAAAAGTGCAAATGCAAAAGGAAATGCAAATTCACACCCGTAATACCGGTGGTAAATAGCGCAGCTGAACTAAACATATCAGCTGTGCTGCTATTCCAACGCATTATTGCAGAAGAATAGGATGCTGGAGAAGAAAAATCAACACTTAAGGAATAAAAACAACAACAAATAATGAAACACAAATGTGATGTTTATCCAATGTATTTTTTTTGTTTATGATCATCAAAGGAGCAAAGAGAATGGTTAATGAAGTGAGATTTATTTCATAAAGTATATTTGTATTTTTTAACATTAAATTATTGCAGGTTTTCTTAATATTCTGAGCTTGCATTTCACTTTTATTCATTTTGAGAAATGCTGAATCTGTTTTGTGCAAGTGAGATGTGCTCACTAGGGTAAGGGTTATAACCTTTTGACTATTTTTCAAATAAAACATTTCCTGTAACATAAATCGATGGACTTTTGCATTAAAACAATGAAAAAAAACACTAATTATAAGTTAAAAAAAGTCGAACAACCATATAACAAACGTTATAACCATAACAAATTTTCCAGTTCAATTTATTCTTCCATAATTGACTTCTATGTATATTTCCGCTATTCGACTCCTTTCCTCCTTTGATTTCTGCTCCAAGAAACTGGAACCGTCAAATAATTTGCCTTTAAATGGCATTCTGCACTTTTCTTTCTGTGAAGATTCTTTAAAGGCACACTTCCTCTTCTTCTATTTGATTGCTGAGATCTCCCTTATTGGTCTAGATAGCCTTGTTCTTCTGTAAGGTAGTATCACTTATCTTGTGCAACATTATTTATTGCTACTGAAACAAATATCAAAAAGTATCAAGTTGAGTTGTTTGCTCTCTCTCTCTCTCTCTCTCTCTCTCTCTCTCTCTCTCTCTCTCTCTCTCTCTCTCTCTCTCTCTCTCTCTCTGCCCTCCTCACACAATCTCTTCTATACAGTACCAAGATTTGGATTGTTCTAGAAAAAGTTGCAGAAAGTTTTAGGAAGTGCTACTTATAAGCAGGAAAATTTGTTTTATGGTTGTTCCAATTTTTTTAATCTGGAGTGACCTTTTTTTTACTCTTAGAGGAATTAAGGCGTTTTTCATTGTTTTAAAGCAAAAGTTAATCGATTTATGATACATGAAATCTTTTAATTTGAACAATAGCAGGGCCGGAGTGGGACTAATTTTCAGCCCTGGAGTGTCATACCTTAGACCGGCCCACTTTAGTTCCCGACCGACTATATCAAAATAATGTAATTAAACCCTCAGTATATAAGTCTGCAATAGTGCACTGTTCTGTACAGCCTTGTAATTCATTGTATTTTTCAAAAATATAATTTTCTATTCAGTGCAATAGCCGTACACAGGGTTTTATAAATACAAAGGTCCCAAAAGTGATCTGGGTTCGGGGGCATATTATTTTTCCACTGTCATTGGCAAAGAACATGTATATCTGTGTTAAATAGGAATCCATTGTAATAAAGTTATTCTCATTCTGGGCATAGCCTATGCAATGGGCTATTGCTCTTCCTGATCTCCTCTCTCATCTCCATCTCCTTCTCTCATTCTTCTTCTCTCAGTCTCTTTTTCTTTAGGTTACCTGTAAATCTCCCCTTCCCGAAGCTGAGCTTTGATTGATACAGTCTTTGCAAACTGATTATGCCGGTCGTTTAAAACTTCTATCGTAAAACAGCTGTTTAGTTTAGCCACTTGCATCTTATCTCGTGAAGCGTCGCGTTGGGATTCGCGCGCGGCCACGGCTCGCGCTTCTGTGAACATAAATCCCGCTTGCTTTGATCGGTCATCTCAAGCATTTTGCCATTGCCGACGAGCGGTGTTGAGTAGCTACTGAAGCAGCTCAGATTATGAGGTCGGTTATCGTCGCGATATGCGAATGATTGAGTAGGCTATTAATTAGAGTATTAGGCAATTATATTCATTATACACTCAGAAAAATGACAGAGGTCCGGACCTCGGAGACCTCAATGGTGGGTACGGCCCTGAGGCTATTTGGCCGCTTGAGTTTCCAGAGATTTTTTATTATTCTGGCCTTTTCAGCGCCGCCTTTGCGCCTATTATCCATGTTTTGTATCTCTTATTTTTTGTTCGCACATCTCTAACAACTGACTTTTTTTTGTGGGACTGCGAAAAAATAATAATAAAAAAATAGTGGGGCTGCGCTGTGACTGGAGCATTCAACCCAGTGCCATGACAACACCGCCCCTCCTGGTCAATAAAACAGACCGGCCCACCGGGAATTCTCCCGGTGCTACCGATTAGCCAATCCGGGCCTGAACAATAGTCAAAAAGTTAGTGCTCACAGTTAGTCTAGAACTACAATAACCATCATGTTTACACAGCACACACATTGCCTTTGCACCTCTCACTCACAATTTCTCTCCACATGTGGACAGTAGAGGTATCAGTCAACAAATGGGAAAACAAAGTAACTTGCATTACTTATTTGAAAAAGTAACTCAGATATTTTCTAAATTTAAAAGTAGTTTCTTTACTAGTTACTTGAAAAAAATTATCTAATTACATAACTCACATTAATTGTAAGTTATAATGCATTACCCCCAACACTGTAGGCCAGAGACATTTAGAAACACACAGTATGTGACAGTCAGTGTTAATGGCCATTGTTCTAAATATCATCCGAGCAGCACACCTCTGCTCTTCTCCCTCATGAGTTACACACAAACAAATGAGCAATCATTCGTTAATGATTACAGAATAATTACATGTTCCTTCAAATAACTGCTTTAATGTGCTGGGTTGACAAATTTAACCATACATTCCAAAATTTCCAAATATTCCTTGTCTAAACACATTTTGAATGTTGGCACAACACAAAGCTAGATAGATAGATAGATAGACAGACAGACAGATAGACAGACAGACAGAAAGACAGACAGACAGACAGACAGACAGACAGACAGACAGACAGACAGACAGACAGACAGACAGTAACAGACACGGTTAGACATATATTCTTCCCCAGTGTGATCATTTGCATTTAGCTGAGAATAGCAGGGCAAAACATGATGTCATTATGATAAACGAGTGTCTATGTGCATCTAAAAGTGTTGGTGCTTAAAGCGAGGTGCCCTTTCTAAGTGCTCAGATAGAATGTTGTGTGTGTTAGAGTGTTTTGTTCCCAAAGGGCTGTTCACCAGTCTTTCTCTCTCTTTCTCTCCAGACTGCACCTGTCCTTACCATCAGGATCTCTAATTAATCACAGAGGACCTTCTCCTCCCCACTTTCTCCAATCCAGTATACGTTCTCATTGCCATATTTGGGCTGACAGATGGTTTCCTAGTGCCAACTTACAAACACACAAGTAGATTCTCAACTTAACTCAGCACTATTAACATCTATGGCATATTTCCTGCTTATATCAATCATATTCTCCAGACAAGGCACTTGGTCATCTTTGATCATTACAGATTAAGTGGAATCAAACCACACTGCAATGACAGTTACTTTACAGAGAAAATGCCAAAGGCACATCTGTGTTTAAAAGCTTTGGCTTTTAAACTTTGTTAACCAGTTTGGAAGTGGCTTGTCACCTCAGGGCTGAGGTAGACGGCTTTTCAGTTTCCACAAGCACAGTGGATTTCCACAACGAAGCACGGCATCTCTCACCATTCCCACAACTATGTAAACACAGACCTGTGCCAGCTAAAACAGCTGAACGTGTGTAGAATATAATCTCTGCTCCTTCAGCGCTACGCTCTGCTTTCAAACTATTCCGGAGGATAGGCGCACACTGTAAAATCATTATAGAGACACTTCTGATGCTAATCTTTCTCCTCACTCTCAGCAATCTTTATTTCGGTGACTGGTGTTCTATGAGGAAAAACAGCAAACATTTTGCATTTATGTATCATTATTTGCTGAAATGGTAAGATAGCTTTAAAAATCATAGCAAATTGGTGTCATGAAATTCAATGTGACTAATTTTCTTAAGTTGTTTTTTTTTTGGAAAAGTGTGCTTTTGTCTTTTTGCATTCAGTACAGTGAGAATTTATAATGGGCATAAGAAACTTGTTTTAGAACTTGATTCCATGCTGTCTAGGAATCTTCCTTCTGTAATTCATATCGATCCAATAGCAACCTCTGGATGCCAAGCTGTACAAAATACCAGATGCACCTGGAACGAAGCCCTTGAGACAATTTTTCTTCCTTTCCTGTTATTTGAACACGCACACGCACACACACACACACACACACACACACACACGCACACACACACACACACACACACACACACACACAATAAACAAATGACCAAATTACACATTGGAAAAAAAAAATCAGCTCCCAAGGGGTTCAGATGTTGATAGTTTTGTTTAATGAGAAATTTATTTATTTATTTACTTACTTGCTTTCATTCTTTCTTGAGGGGGCGCTAGTGGCAATCCATTCTCACTTGATGCTCTAAGACATGGTCAAAGGAGAAAAGAATAACCTATATATAATGTTTAATTTGGTTTTAATTTTACTTCTTAATGAACCAAAGCAAAAAGATCATGATTATCAAATATATGCTTAAGTTATATTCAAAATCTAAGGAGCAATGTGCCAAATTAAAGTGACATGCAGTGACTCACAATGGAATTCACTGTGATCTCATTTTGTGTACTGTGTTGATCTGTGCCTGACCTGCTCTGGGTGCTACTGATCAGGCTTAAAGTGTCAGACTTGACTCTGGGCATGTCTTATGTCTGATTCAGCCCTGACACAGAATGCAGAATGTCACTTCATATTGTCCTGATTTAAAGACTCGTCCGCCTCTTCAGAGCTCATCTGGTTTGGATTGATGAACTAGATGATTTATTCAAGGCTCCATGAAGAGATGAGGTGATTTGCAGCAGTTCTTTCAAAATGACGTGCAGAGTTAATAATACGCTGTTTGGGAGCTTTGAGGATAGAGTGGTATGTAGCTTTGTCATATGTTCTCTCCGTGGTATGGATAAACATTTTGACACCTACCCTCTGCTATCCAGGACACCACGTTCTCTCATACCACAATCTCTGACTGCATGTGTCCTCACAAATCATCTGTCATGATGCCCTTATGAAAAAAAACCAGCCAGTCTGGGTCACGCCAAATGGACTAGCAGCCATGAGAATATAGGTGAGACCTCTGGCGCCTTTGAGATTCAATTCATGCCGGCACTTTATCTGAAATGGCGCCACCAACGCACCTGACGTGTGATATTTGGAAATAATCTGGATATCATGAGCTGTTTTGAATCAATCGCGATAACAATAATATTGTGAAATATTTTTACAATTTAAAATAAATATTTTAATATATTTTAAATTACTGTGAAACAAAGCTGTATTTTCAGCAGCCATTACTCCAGTCTACAGTGTCACATGATCCTTCAGTTACAAATACTGTATTTCACAATGATAAGGAAAATAACAAAGGGAGCGACAAAGAATAAAAGAGAAAACCACGGCAATAGAGCCAAGACCCACAAAGATCGGTCGACAACATGCTTCACATTACCTTTCCTGATGAATGCTACATCAACATCCTCTTATCATATGAACAGAAGAGCCCTTATTTTCAACGTACTTACAGAGTCATTGTTTACTTAGACTTAATGACTACAGTCATGTCCAACACACCCCTTCCATTCCATGAATCACAAACTAGATGCCCTTGAAACAAAGAGATACACATTCCACAGGGAATAATAATCCCATAAGTAACCACAAACAATTTGCCGTGGGCTAATGGACTCCCCTGATGTTGCAATGCATTATGGGGGTTTCAACAGCATCAGAGGTTCTTTCGAGCCGGAGCAGAACAAATATGCATGGATAAAACTTCTTAATGCTAAAGTTAGACCTATTATGTGTTTTTTACATTGTATATATGTTTATATATATATATATATATATATATATATATATATATATATATATATATATATATATATATACACATGTATATTTCCTCCTCCTTTTCTTGGCAAGGTGCAGACTGTCAATGGAGCCAAGAGGTTGAGGTGTGGGGGGGTGGGGGTTCGGATTTTGCGGTACTGGGCCCTCATGGTTTAATGCCAAGAAAAGCAACCCAGCTGAACAAATGTGAGAGAGGGTTTTAAACAAAGCATAAACAGATCTCGAGCCTCCAGACCGGGCCTACCAGGTTGATGTGAAAGTCTTCATAATGGCTGCCATATATAACAGCACTGTATGTGTTTTTCTGCACTTAGCTTGACAGCTAAGGAATACAACATTAATCACTTGTTACTTATTACTGAAATTAATAAGGTTTCGACAAAACACTCCGAGCTCTAAAAACGCTTGTGTTGGATGATGAAAAGGGAGTGGCAAATATGAAATCAATAAAGCTTAATATTTTTCTATTGTGAGTGAAGTTAACATTGTTTGTCACCAGCCATCTTGTCTCAGCTTTACATACTAACACTTGACAGTGCATACAAGTCTTATTTGTCTTTTTAAATGAACATAAATGACTTTTTCTTTTCATCAAAAAATCCTAAAAAAAGTATCACGGTTTCCACAAAGATATAAAAATATCAGGGAGCCCAACTGTTTTCAGAATTGATAATAAAATAAGAAATGGTTCTTGAGCACCAATTTGTTCATTTTGTTCACAGCTATGAAAGTAATATTGATGTGTAAGATATAATCATGCAATACTTCATGAGAGATTAATCGTAAAACAAAACAGTTCAGCCAGACATACATCAGTGAGTTGGATGTGGATTGGTTAGGATTGGCTCTTGACTGGTATGAACACTCTCACTGTCTCATTTGAGTGTTTTCTGGATATCTCCAACTGTGTGTTTACATGCTTCTTTCTTCTCTCATGCCCCCAAAGCTGCAGGGTTCCCCACGGAGACAACCTTTACACTGCTAAAGTCAGAGGTCGTCAGCCCGGAGGGAAACAGTGGCGACACCCCAGTGGCTGAGGAGACTGAGGCGTTCGGTAGACTAATGGGGTCTGACTTCATCATTAAGAAGGTGGACAAATCATTATACACACCCACACATTGATTTGAGAGACACAATGTTTAAGCACAAACCTGCAAGTCTGCTTACAGTTATCTAAAGGAAAACATTAAAAGAATGAATTTCAGACACACATTCTATTTAAAAGATCATTGCCTTTGTTCATTCATTATCATTTTCACATTCATGGACTACATTTTTACAATTCTAAACCTAATACAATCATATTTTTAGAGTCAAACGAGAGCCACCGTTCCCCCTTAGGAAAAGTCACCCTATCACCCTAAATGTGTCCCTTTAGCGTGAGCAATTGGATTAGGCTGTTTGGTTGGTGTAGTGTCAGAGGCTAAATGGATGGCTGGGCATCATGATGGATGAACATTGCCAACAAGGCGCCTTTCCATCTGACAGACCAACATACATCATCTATTAGGCTCATTTTTGGCCGCTCAGTGGCCATATCATGGCCAAAGTAACCAAATGTGTGACCACAGGGATGGCAGTATCACAAGTCTGCATCTTTAACCCTTTAGTGTAGCTCTTTAGCTTAAACCATTTAAAATGATTGAATTTAAGACTTTAATCACATTTCACATGTAGGATGGGCTGCATTTCCCAAAAGCATCGTAAGCCTAAGTAGATCGTAGAAAAATTGCCACCAATGGTCTCTATGATCAACTTAGCTCACAATGCTTTTGGAAACACAGCCCTGGTTGTTTTGTCCATGTGTATAGTTAAATAAGTCAAGAAAGAGCAAAATACGTTGAGTCGTAATTACATGAAAGTTTTAATTTCATGTAATAATTAGAAGGGTGTTGCAATGTGAATTACTTCCGATTAATAGATAGAATGTCTTTAGAGAAAAAAGCATCTGGCAAATGGATAAAATGGATTAAAAAACTGTAAATGCTTTTTAAAATATTTTTTAAGTGCGAATACACTTAAAGTAGCTATAAAATGTATTTAAAGACAATACAGTAATATATCATTTTAAGTGCAAAGCCTCAAACATTGGCTAGCTGATTTTTTTTTGTCATCGTTTACTCACCCTCATGTCTTGTGAAATGTTCTGATTTTCTTTCTTGCACAGGAAAAATTTTAAGTCCAATTGAAGTGAATGGTGAGGTTTCAAGCAAGATTTTCAATGATATATTGATGTATTTTCTTATAATATATATTTTTTAACTTCTTTAAATATATTTACATTTAAACATTATTTATTAATGTATAGTTTAATTGTTACATTTTTAAATATTAATTTATAATAGAATTCAATTTATAAAGTTTTTTATATTATGCATTTTAAAGACTTATATTGAATTAATGCATCAATTAATGCATTCCCATTCATGCATTCAGTTAAATTTTTATTTTCAAAATAATAAATTATTAATGACAATTTTAAGGGGCATTCATCACCCTAAATTTAGAGTTTACACCTATAAATGATTAATCTGGTGCCTTCTCTGATTTTAAAGAATACCCTGAATATACCAAAATGAATTCAATAGTCTAAACCAGCCTAAACATCCTTCACTCTTATTGCATACATTGCATTCTTCTGTCCTCCATATGTAGGCACGGCCCCAGGGAAGATCCAGGCACCCCTCCCAAGCCCTGGTTATTTGTTTACACTTTGGTTCATGGATAATGCAGCCCTCAGGCCCATATAAAAAGACTGCAGCTGTTACTAACGAACCATTGGTTCACAAAGAGATTTGGTGTCAACCTGTCCTCAACAGAACCCTGTGTGTCACCACTAACTGTGTGTGTTGTTCCAAAAGGGCTGTTCACCATCCTCTTTTCCAATGGTTCTTCTGTTTGTGTATGTGTTTGGAATTGGGGTTGGAAAAGTTATTTTCACGCTGTGGGATCGACCTGTCAAATTAGAGGCAGCTTCACAAATAATACAATAACGGGACCAAGCATCATTAAACAATGGCTGCAATTAACCTCATTTGCTAGATTAGTCACATGCCAGGGCTGTCCTGCTCTAAAATAGGGCATAGAGCTGTACTTAAGCCCCTGCTGTGATGTATAGTCAATGCAAATATGTTATATGCCCTAATAGGGGTCAGCTATTATGTGCAGTTTTATGTGAAAGTGTAATTTATGATGCCGAAGGATTAAATCGGCATTTACAGTCGCATTATTTACAGTATATAAAGTTATTTAATCTATACAGGAATGTGTCTTGCTGTGTTTTTAGGTCAACATTGTAATTTTATTGTCTCAATTAAAATGTGTCATTTATTGGTGAGACTAGCCTGGGAAAGTAAAAGGGATAATTCGCCCAAAAAATCAAATCTGTCTTTATTTACTCACCCTCATGTCTTGTAAAATGGAATTACTTTCTTTCTTCTACAAATGGAGATTTTTTAAGGAAAAATTTCCCATTTTTATTTTCATACAATGAAAATGAATGGTGACTACGGCTGCCAGTCAAGATTTTCAAGACTTAAAATTTCTTAGACAAAGCTGTCATATTTCTTGGAGCATACAGATGTTATGAACGAATGTTTATGATGGGTTGTATGGTGCTTGTTTTGCTTTTTGGAGCTTCATAAGAAAGAAAGTCATACGGGTTGGGAATGACATGATGGTGAGTAGATGATGACAGAATGTTTTTTTTTTTGGGTGACCTATCGCTTCAATCATTATTAAACATGTTTGGATGATTTTACATTTCAAAAGAATATTGCAAAGGCAGTGAGTTTCGTGGCATACAAGAGGTGACGTGAGGCACAAACTCTCAATGCAGAGCATCTGTGGCATTACAAATCAATATGCCATTGAAACCACCTTGATGAGGCATTATTGAACCTCTCTCCCTTGCTACATTGATTCACAGCTGGAGTTAGGTCAGACCCCCAGTATGGTGGGCTGAATGTTGTGTGTGCACATGCCAATTAATGAATAACTTACCACAAGCACAACACAGAATACTGAAGTTACTGAACATGAAATAAAAACTCACACAATAGGTTTTTATATGGTCACAAGAGCCTTAATCTACTTTTCTCTTTCTGTCGTACCTTTTTTTTTAGACACAAAGGGGCTTGATCATTCTAGGTTGGTTATCATGTTTCTTCTGGACTTATCCTGGACCATATCCCAACCAAAGTGTTTCAGTAGTCTAAATATTATTAATATTAATATTAAATAGTATTTCCAGGTGTAAATTGGATGCAAAAAATAGCAGCATTTGGTCTCAGACTTTTTGACCCTGTATATCATTCAGACATCATATGTATTTAGCATAGGGGATTTCATACTCGTGAACTTTCTATGACTCTCACATTCCGTGTGTGCGGGCACTTTACAGTATGTCCCTTGGCAGACACCTGCAGTGCAGCCCACTCTTGTCAAGATCTGTAAGTCTGTGTTTTACAACATCACATTTTTCATGTAGCCCCCAGAGCTCTCTTTGACCCTAATATGAATCATGCACAACATTTCCTACTGAGAAGTTATTTGTGAACAAAGGTCGGGCCTTCACCTTTAGGCATGTTTGATTCAGTGTTTTTATGTTGTGGTCATTCACTTTCTTCTCTATTCCTCTCTTTCAGGATTGTCTTTCACTGATGCCCCCCAGATGTTTTGGGATATGGATTTCGCATGCACCTGTCTGAACAACAAATAGACAGCACTGTTTACCGTGACAACAGATTTTGCCTCAGCTAGTCATTGGTGAGTAGCATGCATGCATTAACCTTTCAACCCAGAATGCCCCTGATCTCACTGATAAGGTTTTAACATTTCATTGGTTGAGAGTAATGCTTTATTTTGGATTGAATTTTCTACTAAGCAGCTCTTTTAAACACAAATACATACTCTATTTGTTTCATCGGCTCAAGACGAATAAAAGCTGCTATTGTCTAACCTGAGTCACTTTAAAATTGAGCCATTATTGTGCATTTTAATGGTAAAATAATTATACTGATGAATACACACTTGTGAGGACACATATTTATTGGTCTGAGTCTGTGTTAACCATCTTGTGTTTATAGTCAAGATAATCAGAGATGACCCTAACCCTAAGTCCATCCAAGCCTAAAGGGGAACAAGTGTTTCTAAGATGATTGACAGGAACTCCTGTGATGCGCAAGAGGAACCTAGAAAGAATGAGGCCCTTGAAAAGAAAAGGTTAGTATGAAATGGATGAATGCATGGATTGATGATATATGATCTGATGAATCCTATAACCTTGCAACGTCTGTTTTCTGACACAACTTCTGTTGGAAAGGGTTAAGGAGTCTCTTCCTTTGTTTTCTCTGAGATTAATCTGACTGATTAATGGGCCGAGGGTGCTTGTGTTTGTAAGACATGCTTTTAGCTACTCATGCCATATAGTCTTCAAAGACGCTTCTGCATTTAGCAGTCTTGCTGGGGCTTTTGGAAAATGATACATAGATGAAACATACATATTTTTTTCTAGCAGTAAAAACACTCAGAAACCCCTTTAGTTGGAGGAGGAACTAAAACTAACATAACAATGAGTGCGCTTCAAAAAAGAAAAGAAAAAAGCCCTGTCCTCCTCCAAACCCTAGAGAATGCAGACATATTTATGAACAGCTGCTCTTTGAATCAGATACAAGTGAAAAATGAATTGAACTCATTTTGCTTTGTGCTGTTTTATTCTTGGAACAGGGATGATTGGGAGTGTGGGAGACTTTGCCAAGACACAAACACAGATTCATAGCCTTCATGCCTTTCCATGACTTTCTGCTCATGGAAGAGAACAATTTAATGATCAAACATGTAAAAACAAAAAATAATTAGGCATAAAATGTAGACATGCAGAATAGGGCAAAGTTTTTGCACCGTTATAAAATGAAGGAAACTACAGACCTGCAATGATCCCCTTTTACACATTAGCTGACAGGTTTTTTCTATGTATATCCTTTTTGGATTTACAAACTTGATGTGTGGTCACATTAGTAAATGTAGTGAGTCTATTGTCAACAGTGTAGCAATGTATGAACTCACTTTCAAACCAAGCAACCTTTTGTTGGTCTTGAACCCATTGCAAAATCTGCATAGGGACATCTTTCCCACTCACACCAAATTCCTGATTGTGTGGATTCCTGATTTCCTATAGAAATACTAAATTTTGCCTGCAAAAATAAGAAACCACACATTTAGAGATTATGAACTTCAGAACTTCCTGAAAGCTTTGTTAAAAATTGGTACATGCATGTTTAAAATGTAAATAGTGGCAGCTTTTCGCTATACACTAATCGTAACATGCCTCCATGATGCTGGGTTATTGTGGATAGTTGCCAGGATGTTGCAGTGCAATTGCTATGCGGCTGCTAGTGTATTCTGAGTAGTTGGTGGCTCAAGTCAAAAGATACACCTTCAAGTCCAGAAATGGCTATGGTATTTTTTGTCTGCCCAATCTTCTTTTCATTTTATAGTCCATTTTAAGTCTGATCGCTTAATCTCAAGTTTGAGCATTAGTTAGTGAGGCTTAACAAGCAACACTAAGTATACTTACATTCTATCATTATTTTTTTCTCTCTCAGCTGAACAAAGACTGTAGGTTCTTTGTCTCTCTTTGTTTAGCTGTATAAATCTTTCACAGAGAAATAAAAGTGGCCTCGACCCGTCTCCGTCTCTGATTTACGTGCAACAACATGGCTTGCACTTCATTCCACTTCATTCAGTGTTTTCTCAGAGCGCTGAACCTCTTCAGCCGAGCGCAGCATATTTGATGTAAGTGTGGCAGACAGTCACTCCCCGTTCCCCTCTGCTCGTGTTTTACGAGCTTTGACTATAAAACCAAAGGCTGAACTGCCCAATATGAAACAGTCTCCCAATGGGATCATAGATGGCCTTGAATGAAAGGAGGGGAAAAGACTAATTCTTTTTCTGGAAGAACGAATCTGGGGATGTTTGCATGTACATGTGTTGCTGTAAGGTTTTCATGTACGCAGAGAGTCATACGTTTTTTTAAAAGCTTTTTTTTTCTGATTTTAGGAGTAAAGGCCCGCTCACACCAAGGTCGATAACTATAACGATAAAGATATTGTTCTAAAAATTGTTCTTAATGTAAAAGAATAGCAGAGTCCACAGCATAACTATAATGATAATGGTACAGATAAAATATATCGTTGGAATCACTTTCAGAGCAATTTTTTTCCAGCTGATGAACAATAAAAACATTGACAGCCAATCAGAATCCATCCTGCTTTAAAGAGCTCGAGCATTTAAAGCGGCAGACGACAAAACTGCAGTGCGCACTTAGAATAAACAGAACATATTGTTCGCTGGTGTGGATGGATGCTAATATAGTTATCGGTATAGTATCTTGTATCGTTCTTGTTGTGAATGGGCTTGGTAAAATGGTAAACATGGTAAAATGTGCTTTTTTTGTTATTGGCTTACTTTTCACTAGGACACATAACAAGAAACATGAGATGGCATTCATCCCCCACTATCACTGAAAAAAAAAAATTGCTCACAAATCATTTACATGCCCATCTTTGGCTCATGAATGTGACAATCATAATTAGAGCGTGACATGGGAGGTTGTGACCCCTGGCAGTGAAGCCTATAACAAACGTTAAGCCCAGAGGCTGAAGTCAGGTCAGGTCTTATATCAGGAGCTTCAGGCCACCCAATTTGGCAGGTCTACCTATAAGCAAGGATGTGGACTGAAGAAGATTGTACACATGTGGTTTTCATTTCAAGGGTGGTATGCATCAAAAGTCCAGGATGACAGATCTGATTGTAGAATCCTGTTCTGTGGTAGTGAGCGTTATTTAGGTTTTAGATTATTTTGTATGCTAAACTATCATTTGCTGGCATAAACAAGTTGTCTATGTTTCAAATATCTTCAGATTGTATCTATTTTATGTTTACAACAACAACAAACTATATTCCAAATGTTTGTTCTATATATAGCTGTATATATAACTATATATAATATTCTATATATAACTATATTCTGTAGTTAATAATACATCTCACTGTGTAGACATCAGCAAAAATGACACAACATTTTACGGTTTATTTTACTGTGTTTATTTGTTTTGTGTTTTATTTCTAAACGGGGTCTGTTGTTCATTTGGTCTGTCAGAGTCACTCAAAATCTATGCCATGTCCTCATATGCCATTTCTTTGTGGCAACATATGTTTATAGGCTGGAAACAGAATGTCTTACACAGCAGATTATCAACCATTTTTTTTGTAAAATCCACACGAAAGTTGTGGTCGTGGTGAAGGGATACAACAGAATGGAAAAGACATCTAAATAATAAATAGAGGAGAGCAGGGATAATTGTAACACTTTTTTTTTTACTCGGTTATTTACATTTCTACAGATTCTGTGGTTGTTTTTAAAAATATTTTGGTTAATTTGATTATGATTCTATCTACCGATAAATGTGTAGTACTAACACTTTTACTATGTTGAAATCCATTCCGTTGAACTCACCAGCTTTTCCCAAAAAAAATCAGTGCAGAAAATGTGCCAAAAAGTCAGAGATTCCTTCTGGTCCTGCTGATAGAGTATAATCTGTGACCGCTGGGTTACCCGTACAGCCATGTGAGATCTGGGAAGTTTGGCTGAAGACATCACACGTGTCCTCTATCTGTCTATCTGTATCCCACATACTATTATCTCATTGGACAGAGATTCCACCTCTCATAGCAGCAAACTGCACATCTCTGCAATGACTCATTACATGCAAAGGCCTATGGGAAGAGAGTAAAGGACTTTGTCAGATTACATTCATGTTATACACATACAGATATTAGCTAAAGCACAACATAAAGTAAAGCACAACATAAAAAATGGGTGTTTCATAATTTCTTAACCAGCTTTAATTTTCAAAAAAGCTATTTAATATCCATATTTGGGATACATAAAATGTTAGCTAAGAATTAGCCTTTGCAAGACAAAGGAGTCAAGACAATGTCTTATTCCAATATTCCAATTTTAAATATAATGCAACATAATTTCCACAAACATCGTGCATAATTTAATGTTCATTCAATTCATTTCACAATTAATTCAGCATACATATTGTTTCAAAGCAGCTTTACAGAAAGTGCATGTATGATACATCTTATATACACACATCGTAAAAAAATCCCAAAAAAATAAATCTGTGATGCAGGTATATCAACTTTTAGACATTGTTGGTGGACAAATCAAATAAAGTAGTCTGAAAAGTTTTTGAAAAGTGTCACAGAGCCAGAAGCCCCTATAGTGGAAGAAAAACCCTTATGCTGAAATATAATAAATGGTCAGATAATCCATTGTAAAAAACAAATGCAGAATGGAATGACTGTCTCTTTTTTCATTCTGTCTCTCTCTCTCTAAACAAGAACCATGTGTTTCTTCTTACATCTTCATGTTCGCTAACCTTCCCAACACAGTGACCGTCAGTGTCTATCTGAGTCATAAGTCTCATTTAAAACACACGTTCCAGACTGTAATGTCTGTGTTCAGTATAACTGTTCATCAGTAGTGAGAATGTTGTTGTAAAAGAGTCTCCACCAGTTTGCACGGAACGCCTGGATTTAAATAGGCCATTTAATTATCCACTACATCAAGGTTACTAGATGTAAAATTCTGTAATGCACAAATGCAATAAAGTACTAGAAAGTGGTGAGAATTAAATTTTTACAATCAGCTAAATTTCTGTCATTCTGGAGTTTTTGGGTAGAATAAGAGCATATGGGGACACAGTAAGCCAGGTTTGTTCAAACAAGCCCTCGTCCGTTTTCCCAGCATACCCAAAGCTCCATACAGGGCTTATCAGGCCTCTGTGCACATTCCACACAATGTTAGCTGGAGAAAATGCTGTTACAATGCATGATAATATATTTTCCATCTCCCACTCTGCCCTATACTCTTTTTTAAAAGTGCAGTCACATTAGACTTCAAGCATACAAAATTACTTATAGGCCCACAACGAATGTGGGCAAAGGGGTATAATGTCACACTCCAGAGCTTCTGGTTTTGATGAATGATAAATAACAAAACCAATTTATAATAGATTCAGACTCAAAAAACAGATTCTAATTATTGGACAAAAAAATTCCTCACGTAATAATCTAGAATACTGTCTAACACTTGTTGGCTGCTCTGTCAAGTCTTCGTCGTTGGTTAGGAACCTGGGTGTGCTCTTTGATACCAACCTTTCATTTGAAAGTCACGTGTCTAGCATCTGTAAAACTGCATTTTTTCATATTAAAAATATATCTGAATTGCGTCATATGCTCTCAATGAAAAATGCAGAACAATTTGTTCATGCGTTCATGACATGAAGGCTACATTATTGTAATGCTATTATGGGTGGTTGCCCTGCACACTTAATAAACAAACTATAGCTGGTTCAAAATGCAGCAGCTAGAGTTCTTACCAGAACCAGGAAGTATGACCATATTAGCCCGGTTCTGTCAACACTGCATTGGCTCCCTATTAAACATTGTATACATTTTAAAATATTGCTGATCACTCTGGGAAGCAGACACACACTGTCTAGACTAAAAACACATCTCTTTGGCCTAGCATACACATAACACATTAAAGACTTCTATAATTCCATTTAGGCTGCATAGTTTAGATCAGCCGGAAGCGGGAACACTCCCCACATATCCTGATGTACTTGTTACATCATAAGAAGGATGGCATCTACGCTAATATTAGTCTCTCTGTTTTAGTCTCTCTGCTTGGATCATAATCATACACTGTTCGTTCGTTGGCCAGAGGAGAACTGGCAGGACCTGGAACACGCTGTCGTATATGCCGATCCAGAGCATCCCAAACATGCTCAATGGGTGACATGTCCGGTGAGTATGCTGGCCATGCAAGAACTGGGATGTTTTCAGCTTCCAGGAATTGTGTACAGATTCTTGCAACATGGGGCTGTGCATTATCTTGCTGCAACATGAGGTGATGGTCGTGGATGAATGGCACAACAATGGGCCTCAGGATCTCGTCATGGTATCTCTGTGCATTCAAAATGCCATCAATAAAATGCACCTGTGTTCGTTGTCCATAACATACGCCTGCCCATACCATAACCCCACCGCCACCATGGGCCACTCAATCCACAACTTTGACATCAGCAAACCACTCACCCACACGATGCCATACACGCTGTCTGCCATCTGCTCTGTACAGTGAAAACCGGGATTCATCCGTGAAGAGAACACCTCTCCAAAGTGCCAGACGGCATCGAATATGAGCATTTGCCTACTCAAGTCGGTTATGACGACGAACTGCAGTCAGATCGAGACCCCGATGAGGACGACGAGCATGCAGATGAGCTTCCCTGAGACGGTTTCTGACAGTTTGTGCAGAAATTCTTTGGTTATGCAAACCGATTGTTGCAGCAGCTGTCCGGGTGGCTGGTCTCAGACGATCTTGGAGGTGAAGATGCTGGATGTGGAGGTCCTGGGCTGGTGTGGTTACACCTGGTCTGCGGTTGTGAGGCCGGTTGGATTTACTGCCAAATTCTCTGAAACGCCTTTGGAGATGGCTTATGGTAGAGAAATGAACATTCAATTCACGGGCAGCTCTGGTGGACATTCCTGCAGTCAGCATGCCAATTGCACGCTCCCTCAAAACTTGCGACATCTGTGGCATTGTGCTGTGTGATAAAACTGCACATTTTAGAGTAGCCTTTTATTGTGGCCAGCCTAAGGCACACCTGTGCAATAATCATGCTGTCTAATCAGCATCTTGATATGCCACACCTGTGAGGATGGATTATCTCAGCAAAGGAGAAGTGTTCACTAACACAGATTTAGACAGATTTGTGAACAATATTTGAGAAAAATAGGCCTTTTGTGTACATAGAAAAAGTCTTAGATCTTTGAGTAGGATAGGCCTACATACAATGCAGCTATACAATAACAAGACAAAATAGTCTGCAAGAGTCTTATTAAATATAATATAATATAATATAATATAATATAAAGGAAAGTTTACAATATTATTCAATTGTGTACACTCTTAGGGAAAAAATGTTCAGTGGGGTTTTAAAGAACCTTTATGCCAAAAAGTGATATAAGGAAAAATGTCTTTAATTATTGCTTAATAATTTGATGTTTAACAGGTTATTTTTTTCTAGTGATAAGGTATGTTTACGAGCTGTTTAATTCATAAAATGGAATAAAAATATAAATCATACATTTTATAATATTACAATTGTATTTAATTGTGTGTATTTATATTATATTTGCATAAACCTTATCAAGTGTATGACCACACCATAATATTGCAATAACCTTTTTTTCTCCACACACATACAAATGGAAGTAGGGAATTGGGTGATATTAGCCATCATCCCTCATTTCCTTAGCAATTTGCACTGTGCTAGCGGGAAAGATAATATGGAGTTATTACTCTTCTAGCCACTCATACAGCACCTAATGCATCCCATCCTGTCTTTTTTATTCAAGTATTCCCAGTTGTTAAGGGTAACTCCATGAGAGTCTTCATGTTTGTTCAGCAATTATGATGAGGACTTGCATGACGATGGTGTAAAGATGAGCCTAATAGAATCCATCTGTGGAGTCGGCCAGGACAGTTAAGAACTCTAATAAGATCTTATTAGCCTCGGGATGGGACTGTTGTTATCTCAACAGCTGCCATTTCCCCCTGCAGACACCTTGATCAACCACACCATTATGAAGAAGAACTGTTGTTCTGTAGCCCTCTCAAGCTACTTTCAATTCTTACTTTCTCTTGCAAACTAATTTATCCACTCCTTTGCTCTTTCTCTCTCTCTTTCTCTCTTTGCATGTATTTGAGTGGTCCTCTATCTTGTAACGATGCCTCCAGATGTTTCTAATAAAACTAGTGTCAGAGAGGAGTATTGCTGGCAGATCTGCGCTTTTGTGAGCTGTTCTTCGACATTTAGGGGAAAATCGCTTTAAGGGGACTCCAGGGCAGTAACTCAGCGCTCTTTGGGGAGGGGTGGACAGTTTGGCATGGCTTTGAAAGGGGCCCAAGGAAAGGCACTCGTGCATTTGTCTTTTTTCATCACGCTCCATGTTTCTGGTTTCTGTGGTCATGATGCGAATGATCGTTCAGGAAATGAGAGGGACCTAAATCTTTTTCAAACTTGTCGTTGCCTTTAGAGATTTGCTCAGGCAGGTCGTGCAGCCAGACAGCACAAATTATTACGTTTCAGAGAATATGTGGACCAGGATGTCTGATAACCTCTTACCTTTGTTACATGCAGTTAAGCTGCAAAGATACATTACAAAAACTTTATTCCAACTCTGAGTTAAAGGTGAAGTGTGTAATTTTTCAAAGTTAAAATGCTTTTTAGATTTCATGTAGCGTAAACACTTGAAAGATGGAGTCAAATTCTAATTTTTACCCCGTGGTAGTAGCTTTTTTAATACAGCTTGTTTTACAGGATTTGCATATTTATGAGGTCAATAACATTGATTTGTCAAATACAACTACAACTGAATTTTAATAACAGCTTGGCAAATGTAAAAATGTCGACATCCCAGCTAACAACATGTTCTAAGAACATTTTCTAATGTTCCCAATAAGTTAGCATTATTTCTTATGAAAACGTTATTTCTTAATGTTCCTTGAACATTCAAAACGTCCAGTTTTTTTTTTTTTTTTTGGTTATATGAATGTTAAGGGAACATTCAATTGTATAATTTTGTAAACATTATGGGACATTACTTTCGAATATTCTCTGAACGTTCTGAAACCATTAGTAACATTTCAAAAACATTAGATGAACGTTCTATTAAAATGAATGCTGTATAAATAATGTTTTTGTGGTAACATTTTTAAACGTTATTAAAGACCATAAAACTTTGAACGAACATTCTATTAACCTTACTGGAAGAACGTTTGTTCATAACTGTGAGAGAACCTTGCCAGAACATTACGAAAGTACTGAGAATTTTCCGTATTAGCTGGGATACCACATTTTCTCTGGCTGTTTTAAACAGAAACTAAGGGGCCGTTTACACAACACCGCTTTCAACTACAAACGGAAATATTTTATGCATTTTGTCCGTTCATTTACACGACAGTGACGTTTTGGCAGCCTGACAACGCATGGAAAATGAAAACTACTGGCCAAGCATGCATACAGTGTTTTTAATCATTTTTGCTATCCGTGTGAACGGGGATCATTTTGACAAAGTTGTTATCTGTATGCGAAAAAAAACAAAGGAAAAACGTTTCTGTTTTTAGTACATTGTTGTCATGTAAACATACCCTAAAGCAAAAACTCATCTTTACTCCAGTTAACATGTTTTCCATCACCACTGGCCTGGAACTAAACACATGTGATTGTTCCTACATCTGTACAAAGCTCATGAGTATTTCATGACATAAGCACGGTTTAGTTTATGATTGGCTAAAAATCTCACTGTAACATTCTAGTACTGCTTAGTTTTACATTGCAAAAGGCACTACATTTTGTTGGTCACTTGGTTTCTGTTTCATGCCGCGTAGTCCCACCTTAAACAACGTCAAGGCCATGGGTTTAATTCCCAGGGAGTTCATTAACTAAAATGTATATGTATGTCGGGATGTATGCACTGTTACTTATTAAAAGCATCTGCTAAATACATAAATATAAACAAGCTTAGAAAAAAAGTTGATGTAAATTTTTTTTTACACCGATTTTTTTCTGCCGTGAAGTGCACTGTGAGAAACCCCTCAAACCGAGAGAAATCACTCTCACTGAATGGCTGTGATTTTACCACATCATGCAACATTTTCATCCTCAGTGAACAAATTGCTTGTTGCTTGAAACTTATCTCGTTGCATCTGTTTGGAACGCAGTGTAGGACAACTTCAAAGTAACGCCACCTTGTTTTACCTGGTGTTTTTTTTTTCAAGATAATTTTTTTTTCTGTCACAGAAATATGCACCATCATTCGTCACCATGAAATATGAGTAAGCATAAATCTCTCTGCAGTACCTCAAGTGAAATGAAGTCCACTGTTTGATCACAAGAGTATGGAACGTTTCTGCTTTGTGTTATTTTTGTATTTTGGGATTGTTTCCAGGCTGGTTACACTGTCAATAGCACTTGCCACTTGGTTGTTTCCTTTGCTCTGTGACACATCTTTCTGGAAATGTCTCGGATCTGTAATTGTTTTAAGATGCAGAGCACGCTTCAGACAGAAAGGGAAAATAAACTTCTATATTTTCTATGGTTCAGGAGTAGTCCTTGCTATGCTTTGATGTACATCATCATGGGACTGGAGAGCAAACTTCACGGTGTATAATGTCCCATGAATTCATTTGATTGAATGAGATGTCCAATTAGACTAATAAATATGGTTTATGCAAACAAGTTTTTATTTTTTATTTTGTTATTAATGGGTGAGGCTTGGATATTGGCTAATGACACTCTTCCAGTAAAATCTACTTGGACTTAGCCCAGAGGCCCTGGCCTTGTTTCTGAGGTCATCTTGTGATCCTCATCTCAAGTCTGCTCGACTGTTTGGCATTCTTGGAATGGAATGTGAAACTGAGTGGACGCCACCACCATAGTTGTCTTGGCAATGCAATTTACAGCCTGTTAACCCTGGAATTAGTCTGGAGAGACGGCGTCCAAATGTTGTCCTTCATCACTGCGGATCTTTAGATTTGAACAGATTTTAACCTTTGTGTAGGTCAAGGAAAGCCATATCCTGGGCCTCTCGTGTTTGCAGATATAAGCTTGTGCATGACTGGACTGGAAAACAGGTTCTACATGGACTGGCTCCAACTTTTGGCTCCAAGATTGCAGGAAATGCAATTACCCTTTCAAGAAACGACATTTACAGACCAGATTGTAAATGGCTAGGCCTGCATGTAAATGACTTTTGGTATAATCACGTAAATCATGCGTTAAATCCAGTGTGCAAATTCAGAGGTGTCAGGTGATCTACTTTTACAAAAGTATCTTTATAGGCAATTTTTGACATAATCTGTTGAGATTTGTCTTGTGCAACCAAAATGATCTTTATCTTAAAGACTTTTCTGTGATATCGTCTATTGGAGTTTGAAACAATTTTCACACAGAAATTTCTAGTAAATTTCATTAATAATTACAGTGATATTGAATTAAAATCCAATTTTGAAGTAGAAAGACTGGAATAGTATTTTCTTGTAAATGTAATCCTATAATCTTTGTTTTATTTACAACTTAGAAAAATATTTCTACACTGTTGAGATATGCAAATCTATTAAAGTAATATAGTGAACAATAGATTACTTTTGATCAAACAACCCACTGTTGCTTGTTACCTTACAACCACAACATAACTATCTTACTGGTACCAGGAAAAAAATATGCATTTTGACTAAATGTCGTATCTAACATTGTGGTTACTGTCATTTGTAAATACTAGTGAAATTTTTCTAATGTAATATGTAGAACTGATGTACTTTTAAGACCCCCAGTCTTTTGTTTTGACTTCCTTTAGGGGGCTGAAGCCTTAATTAGGGGTGTCAGAATACCCCTTCCCCCAATCCTCCACTCATAATTTGCAGCCTGGTTAAATCCCTGATGTCTAAATGCCGTATTTCTCCCTAGTTTAAAATGGGCATGGAATGGGGTATCAGGGTAACGTTTTATCACATCTGAAACCTAAGGAATGCAGTTATTTTAACATGAAATGTCTCCGTTGATGGAAGCTTTATTCTACTTCAACAAAACACCTCTTCAGCGGACATATCACCTGAAAAATCTCTTTTATGAACCATGACTAAATGCGTTTGGCCGGGCTTTACAGCAGAGCAAGCTAATGCTGGAAAAGCCACTTTAGTGGAGCCATCAATTTAAGGATAGTAAATTGATAAGATAATATCAGGCAGGAAGTGAAACTTGGATCTTTTATTTCTGACTGAGCTTGGCTCAGGCAAACAGTTTTAACATCTACTAGATATGCAATCTTTATTTCTTGGGACGTTGTCGTACAGCCTGCAGGCTACAATATTTTGTTGACCTGAGGAGCTGAACCGTAAGGGCAGAAGAAGAACTGGGACACACTGGCAGACTTCAGACGCCATCATCCACCTCTTGTCCTGACAGACAGACATAAAAAGCTTAGGCCTTTGTGGCAAGAGCTCTGGAGCCCAGAGTGTCAGATGAGGTGTGTGCATTAGCTTAATGCAAATTCAAGAGGTTATCCTGACATGGGAAATCAGTGACTGGGACTAGTTTAAGATCAAGACACCGATGAAAATCCTTTTGCAGTTTGCAGTGAAGGCTCAGTGCAGCAGAGTTGGAGCAAGGTAGTTGGGTTTGAAGAGATGCAGCTTAGATGATATTTATAAGTATTTAGACAAATACTTTCCAGTCAGTAATCATGTAATTTAATCATCTATTCACAATTGGATTTTGAATACAATCAATCTTTCAATCAATCAATCAGATGCAATGCAAGATCAATCAGATGCATTGATTTCAGATGCATTGCAAGATCAACTTAATAATGCATAAACAATCTTAAACTCTTAAAAAACAGATTCTAATCATTAATACCATTAAGGCTGGGAGGAAATTTAACTTCTCTGAAAAAAAAAGATAATGAATGGGGAGTTGGGATGGAGGTATGCCCAAATATTAGTCGTAAGGAATGAGGTAAGCAGCTGTTTATATGCAATTATCATTTTGACTGGTGGGATTATGTGAACACGCATTTTTGACAGTCATTACTTCCATTGTGCAACCTCAGCTTTATAATCCACAAACATAAACTTCACTACTTGAAAATGCACAGATTACATACAGTATTAGAGCTAGACGGAAATAAAACTATCCGGGCATGAATAAGCAGATAATTTCCTGACTTTAATAAAAACTTTCCACTATCTGGATAAATCATGAGAAATTTATGAGCACCTGCAACGCATGCTCTTCCTTCTGAATAAAACATTAATTTTGCCCCTTGAAATTTACGACAGTATGCTGGAACGTTTTTGGACCTACCGGATGAACGGCCGAGGGAGGCTGAGTTGGACTTGTAGCACAGAGAGAGAGAAACAGCGTAAAGATATTCTGTAAGATGTCTGTCACAGAAGAATGAACTAAGATTTATGTCAAAGGAAAAGAAACTCCTTGTACTGAACTGAAAATTGGCCTTCAGAGTCCCACAGACCTGTGTCACGCCTCATGTGATTTATGAGTTCGATGAGGTTTCGGCTTTAGTGTGGGAAGCAGCTGCCAAAGTGTTTTGACAGCACTGATATGGAATATCTGAACCGACCCCCTCCAGAAAATACACCCCGGCCCACTGAAGCCCACAGCACAGCAGGGAACATCCACCCAAGATGGGCAGATAGGACAGGAGACTGATCCATCTTATCCAACATCGGGTGACAGGACCTCCGCTGAGTTTGCGTTCCGCTTCGTTTAGGGAGATTTGTCTGAAGAGGGCGAATAAAGCAGAGTAAACAGGGCCGCGGCTCGCATGGTGCTCAGTGAAGGAGAGAAAACATTTGGGCAAAGAGAGAAGAGCCTCTAATAGAGATAAAGATCTGAGTGCTCATGGCCCTCACGTCTGGCAGCTGAACAGACAACATGAGTGATTACATGAGGGGGGATTTTCAGCCTCTCCATGGAGAATAGTTTTAGTGAAGAGGGAATGACAGAGAGACGGCATGAAATCACTGGCTCATATCACAATAGAGTCCAAGGATGCCAAACAACTGACATACGTAAATAAAAAAAGAGCAGTCACTCAAATTCCATTAATTAAAGACTGAAATTACTTGACAAGCAGAGTATTTCTATTCCTGGTGTTTTTCCAGATGATTTTGCTGTTAACGGTCAAAAGCAAGGTGGTCATTCCCTAAAGGGTTTATTTAGGTTCATGCTTTATTTGAATTTAATTGAAAAAGTTCTGTGTTTGCAGTGTAACCACCATGCTTGCAAAAGACTGTTCTTTCTAGTACTAATATCTAGCCATTATTAAATCAATATATATTTACTTGAGTTGCAAAATTACTGTTTTTTAATTTTATCAAAATAAGTGACATTAGGCTAAAAGCAAGAACATGTATCTGCCAATGGGGAAAGAAAAAATCAACTTGTTTTCCATTTGAATTAAATAGAAAAGGTTATTAAAATATAATGATTTTAAATCATTATATTTTAAATCATTAAAATATAATGATTTAAAATGTACATTACAGTAAAACCAGTAACACTTTACAATAAGGTTCCATTTGTTAATTGGATTAGTTAACATGAACTAACAATGAACAAAACTTCTACTGGATTTATTCATTTAAGTTCATTTTATTCTCAACATTGACTAATAGGCCTACATTTTTTAAACCAAAAGTCATATTTGTAAACAATGCACTTTGTACTAACATGAACAAACAATGAACAGCTGTATTTTCATTAACTAGCATTAAGAAAGATTTGGCAAAATTTGGGAAGTTGTGTGTGGACTGATGAATCACAATGAAACACAAGTTGCATGGTGATGCTCCAGAACGGTGTCTTTTAAAATCTGCTGAGAAATATAATAATAAATGCATCTTTACCACAGTAAAGCATGGAGGAAGAGGTGGCATGGTGTGGGGAGCCTTTTTGGCCGCTGGTAATAGTGAGCTACTTCACTGTGAAAAGTCATTTAATGCTTTGGAGTACAGGAGAATATTGAAGAATGGCTTGCTTCCCAAAAGTGAAAATGTATCTAAAGAGGAATGATCAGATGTTATTTTTCAACAAGACAATGATCCTGCCCAAATTGCTAAGACAACCAAGAAGTGGCTTGAGAGTCCAGATTTGAACCCTATAGTGAATATTTGGTCTCACATTAAACTCAAACAAACTGGAAGACATTTTTCAACTATGAACTGTTTGAAGTAAAATTGATAGCCAATAGGCTTTAGTTACACACATAGATGAGCCATAATGCAATAATTGCTAGTCAGTTGCAGGTGGTATTAGCAGCAGGGACATTTGAATGTAGGAAAATCTGTAGTGCAACATGAGTCATCAATAATTTTGGTCGGTTTTTCTAGATAAGGCAGATTATAATTGTTTATTTAGTAAAAGTGAATTGTTTTAAGATGGTTTTTTTTAGCATTTAGGTGATCTAAAAGCTAACGCACATGCACTAAAAGCCACAAAACTTTCCCTTTTCTCCAAACAAGGCCATTGGAAGTTAATCATCCATCCGAGCCTGAGAAGCTAAGTTTAGAGTGCAAGAACATTTGCAAATAATTCAGTTTAATAAACATAATAGCCCCATGTTGACAACACCTGTTGATTTTTACTCTTTAATAGGAAGTGTCCTTTCAAATCCCCTAAGATTCATCCTCTAAAATGTTTCCCTCTTCTGTCTGACTAATCCACAAAAGGAAGTTAATTTACAATGAATTCATTATCTCATATTTCCTATACTAGAAGGCAGGGGACGGTATTGATTATTACTGAGTAGGACACACAGAAAGGTCAGCCTCCAATTACACCGATGTGGCCCTGCAATCTGGAGATGGCCCTCTTGATTCAGAGCCGTCCCGGTGTGCTGGGAGGCCGTGTGCTTAACTGGTCCTGGGACAGATTAACTTCCCACTGCAAACAATCAATCTCCTTCTGTCAGCCATTTGCAAATCCGCAGGGGGGCATCCTTAACAAAAGTGCCCTACCCACAATCCCTTGCTCCGCGGGGTCAAGGGCGAGACTTACAGGATGACAATAAGCACAGGGCCTCTTAGAGGTCCGACCTGCTCAGGTTTTCCATTCTGATGTTTGGTTTTGCCTCAGAAACTGTAATTGGCAAGCAAATTGAACATAATGGTGCTTTTTCTTGCATATACTTTGAATGTTAATACAAAACACATGGGTTTCTTTTGCAATGGACATAGTGCTTAGACTTAAAACATATATGTGGAAGTCTTTTAAGCTACTGTAGATTGTCATGCTTCACCCCTAATTGACTTGTATTTCACTGATGTTAATTGCTGGCGCATAAAAAGTGAAGGCAAAGTGAAATGGTGCTGCTTTCAGCTCCTTACTTTAAAGATGTAAAAAAAAAATTCTGTTCTGTGATAGGACGCTTCAAGAACACTTCTTGCATTTGTGGCTTAATTTCACCGTTTTTTTTTTTTTTTTTGCTAGTTTGTTCATTCTTTTTAAGCTCTCAGATCCACAAACAGTACAGCACACATATTTCTATAAAAGCTCTGGATATATACTGATTTTAGTGAAATCTAGTGTTTAAGTGCATCACCTGCAGTTATTATGGCCATTTTTACCTCATGAATATTAATTACAAGACAGACACTAATGAAGCTTTGCAACCTTCCAGGAGCATCGGGTCACAAATCTATGTAATATTCATCTTGGCTGAAAAGGAATGTGATTATTAGTCGTATTTCAGCATTCAAATTTTAAGTAGGTTGTTGCAGACAAAAAGCTAAATCAGATTGCCAAATTGATGTTTAATTACTGTAGGAACATTTAGAAAAACTTTTAGAAGTTTGAATTATAATAATGAAATATTATTTTCACCATATTTATTTTAACTTTTAAAATACAAAAATATCAACATTTATATTATGCTGTATAATAAAGCATTTCCGATATAAATATATTTTTGTAAAGTCTTGTCAATTGTATATTTTTTACTTCAATTATAATCAACATCTTTGTCTGTTTGTCCGTTTTTATCTATTTGCTGTAGATTACAAGTCTTTCTTCCATATGCTATAAAGCATATGTTGCAACCTTGGTATACTCCACTTGAGCTCATTATGGGCATCTGCCTGTCATACGTATGCTTTATATGCTGTATCTGTAGGTACATGTTTGCATCAATCTTTCTAGTCAGCTAAATTAAAGTTAAATGAATTCAAATGCATGAATGCCTTTGTTGGGTGTAAGCATGTTCAAAGAGCTGACAACCTTTTACAAGGTTAGAGCAGATAAGACAGACACCCACACAGGGGAATTTGAAGCACATTATGCAAATAGATGCATTAACGTGAGTGGCTTATGCTGTACAGACATGTAATGGAGCCAGTTAATGCCATTCGGTTCCTTTAGGACAGACACATCACCTTATCTGCTTTAATTGTCATTGATCATATCCGGCATTTGCATGCAAAGCTGAAAGTTTCTGAATAGCTGATAGTTTCCGATAGGTGTTTGTGTTTGAGAATGACTCCTTAATGCATTTCAAGGGAAGACTCAGTATAGGACCCAATTAACAAAAAGTAAGCACAACTCTTCAGCACAATGGTGATCCCCATAACAGAAAGATCTAAATCCTCACATACAGACAATTAAAATCACCTCCTTTTCAATTTTTTTTCTGGAAATCACATAAAATAACACTTAATCTCAACATTTATTCTCCAAACATAGTCCCATGCAAAGCATTGGAACCAGAAATCCACTACTGAATTTCATTGAATACAACAAAAGTTATTCATGTATTCCCCTTTTTTTAGTTAATATTCTTTTATAGAGATTGTATAATATTCAGTTTACTGACAACTCTGTAATCTCACGAAGGATATTGTGTTAATAGAAAGATGAGTAAGAGTTGTCATGCCCACATATACATTTTTGCACACTGCAGGCCTCAGTTCAGACTGTTACAGATCCACAGAAAGAATAGCACCATCTTTTCTTCCTTTTGTCTGCAAGAGATAAAAATAAGACATCGCCACAGGGATCGGAAGGAGCTTTCGCCTCCCAATGCAGTCAAGTGACCAACACTCTATAATTAATTAGTCTACTTGGATATCTTTGAGACATTGAAAAACTCTGTGGCTGGAGGTCAGTGCAGTGTCTGGGAAGCTAGCTGAAACAATAAATACACCGAAACATGCCAGACTACATTCTGGGAACAAAACCCAGGTACTCGACCTCGAAGCTTTGATGGGTATGTTTAATTAAAGACAGATCCTCTTTATTGCGTCTCTAAATAACTGACCCTCGATTTACATCTGACTTGGAATGGATGCCTGGAGCCAAAACGAATCGTGTGAGTGGAGTTCTGATCACAGATGTAGCCGTGTGTTCTGAGAGGTCTGAAATAAGAAACATGCTGCCATTATCATTCGGCTCTGCAGTGGACAGATTGCTTTGCTGTTGTGGCATGTGCTTCCTCCTTTTGCTGTTATGTGGCAGTGATGTTGCAAGAGTGGAAATGTGAAGTCATCCGGGATGTTTGGTTAGAGTAAACCTTCTGAGAATATGTATGGATACTATACAGTAGAAAAAGAAAGTTTAATATTGGCTCATGTAGTGGAGGATGTGCAGTGGGTCCAAAATGTCTGAGACCAGTTGTGAAAATGCTTCTATTTGCATTGTTTTTTTTAATCTAACACAAAAAAAATTTAATTGAAAAATGTATTTATGTATGCACTTTTGATTTAATGACAGCATCACCCAAATCTTATGTCATGGGCACTTTCAAAACATTGTTTCATGAGGCTTTGAAATCTTTCCAAATGTTTTGTTTCGACCCAATATTTCAGAGTGTGCATCACACTTGTGATTTCAGCAAATTATGCTTAGTTATGCCATACTGTGTTGAAATGTTTTGTCATTTTCATAGTTTGCCACTAGGTGGTGTAGACCTTAAAGTGAACACATGAAGCGTGTCCAATACATTTTTTGAAAGCTGATCTCATGTCAAAAATTTAAAACGTTTACACGACAACGATATGCTTAAAACGGAGAAGTGCTCCTGTGAGTTTTTCGAACTTGAACTTAAACTTGATCTCTTGAACCTGAACTAGTGTCTAACATGGCTTTAACTGATCTCTAGTTGGTTTTATCATTTAGGTTCAGTTTTAACGGAACAAGAACTACAATTTTAATACATAAAAAAAATTTAAGTTATACGTGCACTTCGTATTTACTTGTCATGAGTTTTTTTCTTTTTCTTTCAGGATTGGAGTTAAACTCTCCAGAACCAATGTTGTTTACTTCAGCCTTATAACAACTCATCATGATTGTAAGTGCATTATGTCAGATTTATTTGCCACACAGCTGAAATCTTTTGTTGATATCACCAGTATGGAATGTAGTCAAACAAAATTCATTATAGGTGCAGTTGGCAACCTAGCACTATACTTTTGGCACTACAGATTTAATGAGGGTAACCACACAAACGCAACATGCAATAATACAGAAAATGCTAAGACTGCAGTTGCTCATGAACAGCTTCCCAAACCCGTTTTACACAATTTAAGACAATAAGGCAAGTGTTCAGCTCAAACTTACTCTTTTCTTAGCCTGCTACGAGGCATGCTGAAATACCTGCACTGATATATTTCGTTATTAAAACATGATATACTGTACATTGATACCTTGAATTAACTTTATTCGTAAAATGATTAATATATGTGAATTAAATGCAATTGTGTTACAAAACATTTTATCCTGCAAAAGAAATGAAGATATCATGACCTTAATTATGTTGTGATGCTACACACTCTGTTATGCAATTTTGATCTACTGACATCACTTTAGAACTTCAATAACATGAGTGTTAGACAACCCAGCACTGCACTTTTGGCACTATACAGTTTAATGAGGGTAACCACACAAATGCAATCTGCAATAATTACAGCAAATTCTAGACTCCAGTTTCCTATGCACACCTCCTCCAACCAGATTCAAGACAAGATGAGTATTTATTCTGAACTCAGTCTTTTCTGATCTTGCTGCATTGCTGCAAGGCATTCTCTGCAGCTGCACTTCAAACGCATTAATCCTTGCCTTAGAGGAATACTTTTTAATAAGGAAATAAATATTTCATATATATATATATATATATATATATATATATATATATATATATATATATATATATATATATATATATATATATATATATATGTGTGTATTTTTTTACCTCATACCTCATTTTTAAGTTTACAGTGTGCTCTCAGACTTTTGGGCCCCATTGTATTTTTGTGACAATATGACAGAAATACTTTCTGCATGAAAATGGACAAACGAAATTCAGATTACGCTGTTAACATGCAGATCTTTCTGCACTCACAGGAAAAAGAGTTTTCATCCTCTTAGATTCATTCCTCCTTTCACTTCAGCTCATAGTGGGGTTTGGCTGACAGCCCCCATAAAAGCAACCATAATGGTGTGCTAATGACTGATCCATGAAGCTGCTTTTCTGTAAGTTCACCACTCCATTCACACTACAAGGGAAAGTATAGTGTCACATGTTCATTTAGGCACATTTCACAAAATCTGCTAGTGGCAAGCACAATCCGGCTCATTGTTTAGCAGTTTTAAGGCAATTGAGCTGAGCTTGATGGTGAGCCACTCTGATGTTAATACACAAGCCCACCATGACAGGGCTGGGGGTTTCACATTGTTTCGCTTATTTTTCTCTCCCAAAAAGTTAACCTTAGTTAACTCATGTAAGTGTTTTTTAATCACCCCCTATATGTACTTCTTAATGACAGTCATCAAAAATAATTTACCCACATGTGTTTAATCTACTGCAGTCAACATCTAATCTTTCTGAGCTGAATTAAACATGGGTCTCCGGACTTAATTGCTGGATGAACTGTGATCTAATTCTATTTTTGATCTAGTCTTTCTTTGATGCATATGCTGTTGATCACCTGGTGTCTTGTGGTTCGTAAACGGCTTGGAAAGCCATGGCTTTAATTGTGGGTTTTGCCTCTTTTAGTGTAATGCATTCAGACTTCAGTCCAGCCACAGATAATAAACAAGAGGGAAAAACTCATTAGGTTGTGGAGAGCTTTTATGAGAATGTTGCATTGAAGCACTTAGTTTTCAAGGCTCTGTTTGTTTGCAGGACATTGTGTTATGCGCTACAGCTTAATATAGTTTTATTCTCTAAAATTACATTACATTCATATATTAATTCATACATTATTTCGTATACATTTTCTTATTTTGTATTTGCCCTTCAACCTAAAGGAATGTTTCGCCCAAAAAAGGAAAATTGTCATCATTTACTCACCCTCATGTTGTTCCAAACCCATAAGACTTTCTTTCTTCTATGATGCACAAAAGATTTTCATGGAAATATAGTTGAGAAGGTCAGAAAAAAAAAATCTTTTGAAATATGTTTTACAAAATCTAAAGTAATTTTCTTGTACAAATGTCAGCAATAGACTTTAGAGGAGCAGCATCACATTTTACAACATGTGCCTACTAACCTTGTCTTGTCATAAAGTCATTATCATTATCTGATATGAAATATTTTTAAAATATTATTAAGCAGTGAAGCTGTTTTGTTAAAATAGCTACTATTATTTTTATTATTGTTGTTATTTTTATTTAATACACTGAAATAAATTGGTGTAGTAAACAATTTTCATTCAGAATTTTTTTTGTTTTTTAGAACTTTGAAAGATAATTTTTACAGTGTACTAGACAGCTTAATACGATAAATTTTAATGAGGCTTTTTCTTTTCTTCATTATGACATCACCCTAATATATGTTTTACTTTATGCTTCCAAAATTGTAAAAATAAATGTTTATTCCGAAATTAAATCATGCTCATCATAGAAAAGATGTATTCAATGCTTTACGGTGCTTTTTTGGTCCTTTTTGGAGTTTGGCAGCCAATAGAAATGTCAGCAACACCCATAAATACTCATTAAGGTGCTCTCTGTTTATTTAAAATCAAACAAACATATCCCTCGGGTGGATAAAACCCTGTCATGCACTTTTTGAAGTGTATCACTGTATCTCAGTATCTTGTAAAGCATTCCCCTTCCTCAGCTGTTTTCCTCAGGGACCCATTCCAACCTTTTCTCACAGAGATCTCATCGTTTTGTGAGCTCCGGCGGCACTGCTTCAAACACGTCTCGTGGTCATGAGATCACAGGCTGATTGTGTCGGCTGGGCGTGTGAGCAGATGCACGTGCGACAGGACCCCGTGCTGTCCTGCAGGACGCCCGAGTGACGGCGTGGGAATGTGGGCCGTTTGATCCGCTCTCAGCCTCTCTGCTTTTGTCAGTGCATAAAGAGTCAATGCATTGATCCAGGCCAGATATAGGGCGTAAGGCTTTGTATTGAACTTATGCCTGCTGCACTGGCTTAATGCAGATAATGGTCACACTGTTGTTTGTCTGTTGGGCTGTGCTGCATGTCAAAGATGGACGCATTAGATAACATGACAAAAAGACAAAAGCCCAGAAGGTTTATTTAGTCACACAAACAACACTTTTGCGTGTCACTTTAAGCCTTTCTGTAATAGTACATTTCACAGCACCAAATACGTAAGAGATAATGTACAGTCAGTCAATATCGCAAAAAAAACCCCAAAAAAACAGGGTTTTGAATGACCCTGAAGGTTTTTATTTTGAGAACTATTTATTTAATTTATCATTAAATAATAATAAAAAAAATGTGGGAAAAGAGCATGCACAATTAAATATCCAATGTCAACCAATACCAAAATATATATTTAAAACAAAAAACATTAATATTGGCCAGTTATGCAAATTAGCATATGTGAAATCACAATAATGATAAATTATAATGAATAATACTAGATAATGAATAATGTAATGTTGTTACATTTTTGTAAGCGTATAAACTATAGAAAATGTAAAACCAGAACATAAATGTTGGCTCATCTTCCCATCTCTTCAGATCTTATTTCATTTGTGCTTAAAGTACTGCATTTACACAGTGTTTTTCTGTCTATAGTCAGTAATGTGGAAGGACCACAGCACTCCGTCCATGTCTGTCAGCGTCTACATCAGTTTGAAGGATTTCCCCCAGTAAAACAGCTCAATAAGCATTTGAGGTCCATTCACATCCCAGTAGATAACAATCTCTGCTAAGAGTCGTGCTGTGCGAGGGCCTAAGTCGAGATTCAATTACATCTTTAGTTAAATATATTTGTAGACGGTAATTCTTTTTTTTTTTTTTTTTGTCTGTTCGGACAGTTGCCATGGCTGCAAACCAAGAGATGCAGAGATGGAGATAATCATTCAAGTGAAATGGAACGCTTCGTTTCACTATTCGACCGCCACAGACACTAAAATTAGACAGCTTTTTATTACTGGAATGAAATGATTTTTTTTTAAAGAAAACGATTTGTCATTGTACTTTTCCATTCGTGAAAAAACACATGGGGAAGTTTTCAGAATGGCTATATCTCAGTAAGTTTACATAAATGTTATTTTTCATTTATTTTGTGTTTGATAATTGATTTACTGTTACTTTAATTTTTGTTTAAATGCCACAGGCTGTTATTGGCAGTTTTCATTGTGGCAACTTTCTTAATACAGTGTAACATAACGCCCTGTTATCGGGGCATGTTGTCACAAAAGGTCAACAGGTGTTTAATATTAATTATAATGGATATAACTTTTTAAAAAAAATAAACCTAGTCCGAGAAAATGTGTCTGACAACTAGCTCCCCTCTCCCCTATTATCAGGACGATCCTAAATGTATACACTAAAAAAATTTGGGTTGTTTAAACCCATGTTTGGGTCAAATATGGGCAAACCCAACTCTTGGTTTAAATTTTAAAACCCAATGGTTGGGTTTGTCCATATTTGACCCAAACATGGGTTGAAACAACCCAACATTTTTTTATGTGTGCATTCCTAGTACTCTCTCTCTCTCTCTCTCTCTCTCTCTCTCTCTCTCTCTCTCTCTCTCTCTCTCTCTCTCTCAAAAAGATTGCAAAGCTTTTCTAATTTTTATCATTGTCAGTTCTCAGTAAAGAGCATTGAAATTAAAGTTCTGGCATATGAGTTCTTATCATGGGACACCATTTTTGGCATTGACCTCATAAGACCTCACAGATCAGGATTGGATGTCAGTGCTTTAGAGTTTAGATTCCCGTTCTTCCAAACCTCCTTTAATTTAAGGCAATAAGCCAAGCCTAACAGTTCCACAGCGCAGAAGACGAGAGAAAGTTATCATCTGGCCATAAAATGTAGCCTATAAATCTGGTCTATATGGCTGCTCTTCAATTACCCCAGACGAGCTAGAAATTACCCTCATGTCAACTTGTTAGCACCTGATCCAATCCAGAGGTGGAGACATTTGCAGCGCCAGTGATAATGAGTATCATTGTCTCTGTCTCCCCACATCAAACGGAGACTTCACCTTTAGCTCTTTAATCGTCATGTGCGGCGTTCATGGCGCTAGTTAACGCAAAGCCCCATCTCTTTTGAAAGAGTTTTTCATAAGGACGGCGTTGACCTGGAGAGACAAAAATATTTTGGATGATCCCGAAGGATATTGGTAACAGTAATCTTTAGCTGCTCAGAAAGGCCACAACAAAAGGACGATGGAGGTACGTTGACCGCAGCCAACAGAGCAAAATTGTAGCGTAAAGCTGATGGCGGTTCAACAATAGCGCTAGATGAGTGTCTCTTTAGCGGTAAGAGGGCCCAGTCACAGAAAGGACAGATCTTATCAGCCGGTACATCTGTTGTGTAACCTTTCTTCATGTGTGGCCCAGATATGCATTTACCTGCTCTCTCTCTGTCTTCTTTTGTCTCTAAATCTTGAATCTCTGTGGCCGAGAATATGATATGGATGCACTTGAGAGATAACCAGTGCAACATTGTGCTCTTATCTTGCAGTTGTCAGCGAGTCAACTCAACCAGTGCATTTTAATAACTGGTAAGATATTTGTCGAGTAACTGTCTGCTTTGCATTTTTTCAATGATGAATTAGGTTTGAGTCTGTTTGCTTAGTTTCAAACCCCTTTTTAAATGTTATTAGTCACTCTTGCTAAGACAAACATCACTATCACTGTTGGGCTAAGGTGTGGTCACATTGGTGAATTTTCAGTGAAATTTTGCTGTCAGAAATGTCCATTGTCAATATTGTAGTGATGTATGAAGCACAGCTCACACAGAAGTCACTGTCAAACCAACCAGCTTTCTTTTTGTCAACGCTGTGAGTTTGCGTGACCAACTTGAACCCTTTGTGAATTCCGGTTGAAATGGAAAGAAATATGACTACACAATTTAGCATTGGAAAATATCCTGTTTACTTAAATATAGATAAATATGTTTTCTTTTCATAAGGGTTACATTGAATGATTTAAATGCTAAATTGGTTTTGATTTTTTAACCAGTATCCACATAACAACATGTTAATCCAGATGCTATTTTTCTGAGAAAATTTATGTAAAGTCTATATTAATGAAGTAACCATATTCAGTTTTTTCATTCCTTCTTTCAAAGTTAAGATTTAATGTTAAAAAGAAGCTGGAACTGTAAACTAAGACTATTATCTGTTTGTTTACGTTTTCTGCCCACTTTTCCAGTGAAGTGGAGCATGAGCAATAAGGCGGCGTGTGTCCTGTGTTCCTCCAGCTGAACGGACATCACGTCAGATCCTTCCCAAGGCCCATCAGGCTGATCCAGAGCTGGTTTCACTGAAACAGCATATGCACAGAATTAGGCTTGCGTTATGAGCATGATTTTATGCTTCAGTATAAGGCCGGTGTGTATTGCAGCATAGTGCTGACAGGCCTGAGCGTGAATCAGCTTTATCTTCCCTATATCATTGCTAGGTATTAAGACTTAAAGGTAGGGTAGGCATTTTTTGGAGTGGCTAGCAATAGCAAGCTAGCTTTTGAAAGCATGAGATCCCACCCTCCCTTCAGAGCGTCTTCAAAGCCACGCCTCCTCCAAAACACATGAACGCTCACAGCAGAGCTTGCAAAGTGTTGCCATTAAAATGCATAAATTAGAGTCACAAACCACCCCGAATATAACGTCACTGGTTTCCATCTCTTCAAAATGACAGTAGTTATGGCATGAATGCAGCATAAGCTCGTTGTTTTGGTTCAGGAGGAACTGTAAAAGACGGATGCTGTTTTGGTTGCGGTGCTCGGTGACTGACTGTCTAACTCTGCATAGCATGAAACGCACTGATGACGTGTAATGTCTGCGCACGTGTAATGTCAGATGATATATATATATATATATATATATATATACACATACATATAAATACATTTAGACCACTCAACTTAGTGATTGCTATCAGGATGTGAAGAGACTTTCAACCAGCATAACAAAAGATATTTCTGGAACAAATCGCCTACACTGCCTGATCTGTTCCTCCACAAAGCTATCGTATGACTCAAGAAAAACGTACAATATAGTGCAAAAGTCATATTGACTGCTTTTACGATGCATTTATGGCACTTTGTCAGCTCTTATGTAGCTATAATCTGATTGGTTCAAAAGAATGTTGTGCCAGTATCAACAATCCCAGCTAACTGGGAACGTTCTCAGAACTTTGGCCAACATTCTGGCAAGGTTCTCTCACAGTTATGAACAAACATTTTTCCAGTAATGTTAATAGAATGTTTGTTCAAAGTTATGTTCTTTAATAATGTTATCAAAACATTAACACAAATACATTTATTTACACATCATTCATGGAACGTTTTCTGAAACGTTTTTGTGTCGTGGTTTTTTAAACGTTACGTACTACTTTTTCCAGATGGTTCAGAGAAGATTCAAAAATAAAGTTCCCATGGTCTTCGATACATTCCCTTAATGTTTTCGCTAATGTGAACATGTTCAAAAAAAGAGAAAAGAAAAAGAACATTCAGAAATAACATTTTCATAACTTATCTTTAGCTAAACATTCCTAACATATTTTTGTTAGTTGGGATGCTGATCCAGGAACACATCCTACTTTGCAAAAGGAAGAGAGTAAAACAAAATGTAGAATTGAAGACTGCAAGGCTTTCTGGCCTTCTTTCATTGGCAGTGATGGATGGACATGTCTCCTGCTGAGGACTGATGGTCATAGAGTTGAGCTGAGAGACATTTATTATTCCCTGATTCTGTTACAAGTCTCCATCCCAGCTGTTCCTTCTGTCCTCCTGCCTAAATGACAAGATCTTATGCAATCAATTTTAGTTAAATACAGAATTTGAAGTGATCTGCTCTGTGGACTGAATGTGGTTAATATGTTTTATCACAGGCCACCTCCTCAAGAGGACAGACAGCTGAAGGTGATCTCTGTGTGCCAGCATTTGCAGGTGTGTGTGTGTGTGTGTGTGTGTGTGTGTGTGTGTGTGTGTGTGTGTGTGTGTGTGTGTGTGTTTGTGTGTATGGCGCTTTCACCCTTTAAACATGTCCCACACAGAGCGTTTGCTGAGGTTGGCAGTTTGTCAGTGCCATTGCTTAAGGCTCTGCAGCGCTGCTCAGCATAGAGCCATTAAAAATAACGAGCTTTCTCTCACCATGGCAACCAAATAACTCATCATACCAGAGCACACAATAGTTTTTACAAGAGCTTTTAATTTCAAACCC
The DNA here is from genome assembly GCA_030578255.1 of Tiaroga cobitis. NCBI lineage: Eukaryota > Metazoa > Chordata > Actinopteri > Cypriniformes > Leuciscidae > Tiaroga > Tiaroga cobitis. The sequence continues at coordinate 33,966,450 of CM060594.1, read as the reverse complement.
ATTCAGCGAAAATTCCCATTGGAAAGCACCTTGGCATTTTCATACGCCAAACATTATGTTACGATTGTAGATGATACATGAAAATAGCATCATGAGACTGGTAATGAAATGAAGGGGGGAGCTTGTGAGCTGAATTGATTGTGTGTTTATTTCAGTTGGCCGGATCCCTCTCTGAAATGTTAAAACACTGGAAACATTGCCTGCAACAATTGCTCTCGATCTCCGTTGCCTGTCAGTTGTTGATAATTTAGCTAGTGGTTTCCACAGATCAATATGTTTTCCCCGCGGAGTGACACTGAACGGATTTGTGTACCATGTTCATGCCATCACGGAGAATATTTAGGACACTGGGATGTAGGAGTGTATCTCATGAAAACTGAGAGCAAACGTCTGGGTCATATTTCACCCCAAAATCAAAAGAAATAGTTACAAAACAAAAAATATAATATTAAAAGTCACTTATATGACGAATAAAACGGTATTTATTCATTTGATTGAATATATGAAAGTAAAACGATGGCATCATTGAGTACGTTCAGAATTATTTTATTTATACAAAATATTTTTTTTTTTTTTTTTTTTTGATTTTAGGGTGAAATATGACCCAGACATTTCTTTGTGAGATTCATCCCTGAATCACTCTTTTCAGCCAAGCTTCGCAAATCTCATAAAGCTAGAGAAGAGGAGAGGACGCTGGGGTCTCAATGTCAACGACTGAATTCTTGTGAAAACAAGACAGAGAGCATTGTTTTTCAGTTCCAAACAATTTAACATGCAGTCCAAAAATGAGACTATACTTGCTTGTCGGTTGCTTAAGTTACCAGTGCTGACACTGAGGTATAAACATCAGACCCATCCTGACAGATTTAAACAGTGACCACCGTAGCTGAGGCACACAAAACACACTGCTCTCTGAGGCCAAAACTACATGAAACATTTTCTGGATGTGGTAAAAGCTGGGATGCCAAAATGCAATAATTTAGGGAAAGGAACATTATGACCTTAATCAGTCCTTTTATTCTGTCCTTGGAGGTTTGATCCTATTTAAAGGTAGTTAAAATTAATACTGAGGCCTACTTTGATTCTTGGTGTATTGAGGAGATGACTAACAAAGATAAAGGAAGAAAGACATCCGATTTAAACTGAAAGATTCAAAAAGAGAGAGCACTTGTTTAAAATAGGTTTAGAGGTCATGAGGCTGTTTACGTTTATGTTACGTCTGAATGAGATCCTGTGTTTTTATAAACTTCCGTCTACAAGTCAAAACTCAACTGACCACAGATCTGTGAGCACTGGTAGGTATTGCATGAGCAAAGCTAATCTGACCAAAATCACCAGTAAAATAACATTTTGTTTTAGTAGATTTCAGTATATATATATATATATATGGAATATGATTTTAAACCCTACCCCAAGTGCAGTTTTACTATCTCACAACCTTTGAAGCTTTACAAATGAAGGTCTACTCTAATGAATTTGGGTTCATTTCTATAAGCTTTTCTGCCACCTAGTGGTCAAAAATATGAAGCACACCTACTGTGATCCAAAACGGCATTGAGTACCACAGTCAGCAGCTAATGCTCCTGTCAGTATGACCTGGGTAAAAAAAAAAAAATCTTAATTATTTTTAGACTTTTTGGACCTCAGTCAGTGACGTGATAACTGATTTACTCTGGTAGAAACTGTGCAGTTTGCGTTCCGCTCATCTAGGGGCGTAAGCGGGCTTCACGTTCAACATGACATCTTTGGATCCTTCCTTGTCAACAACAACATGACACCTGATAAACAGTCGCAACAGCCCATTAGGATCGTTTTAAAGCTTTAGAAGTTAAGATATTGCTGATGACAGCTCAGTTACAGACTCATAATGTCACTAAACAGTGCATATTCCAGCCCATCTGCTAAAACAACCGTGACACACTGCAAGACTCACCTGTAAGTCACTGTTACTTATAAAGTCACTAGGGTTGCATTACCTTTCAAATGTAAATATAAGGAAACAATTCCTAAAATAATAAACAATAGCACTTTTTATCTGCGGATGTTGTGCCACTGTTGGTAATAGTGTTGTGGGAAGCTTTGCTCTGATGTTCTCCTGCTTCTTCGTGGCACATTTATAACCTTACTTCCCCAGTGAGTATGAAACCTGCAACCCTGTAGAATTCTTCTTTAATAAAGCGCACAGGTTTATGGCCAGGGAACTGTACAAAAGTGTGTAGAAACCGTTTCAATGCCATGCATACTGTACGAACGGCTCTACACACTGTTGCCTTTCCCACATGCTCTGCATCGCCCACATTGTAGAGAAAACTCCCTGTAGCGAAAAAGCGCAGAGCAATACAAAGAATTTGTTCGGCGCTAAGCGCTGACCCGCGGTTTGTCACGTTTGAGATGTGTGGTTTTAGTAGGTTTGTTAAATAAATTAACGACTCCCTAGAAAAACGATAGCGCTCCTGCAAATATTCTTTAGGATAAGAAAATACATCGGTACCCTCTCACGGCGAAAAAACCCTCGTATAATCCGTGCCTCTACGTCCACAGGATCCTCATCAAAAGGGCACGCCATGCTCGGAAACTAACCCTGCAACATAACCTGCTCCGGAGCAGTTTATCGTCAGTTGCTATGGTTACTTACATAACCCGAAAGTTACCTCCGTTTTTGGAACCGAAAGCAGAGGTTATCCGCTTACTTACTCCTAAACTTACCCGGGTAAGTCACATAACCTGCTTTCTGGAATACACCCCTGGGGTGGTCTCAAGTGCAACATACTGAAATAAATGAGAAATAAAACATAGGCTGTATATTTCCAATGCTTTTGTTATCTCTACGTGAAAGTGAATGAAGACAGAAATATTTGATATATTAACAGTTACTATGTACCCCGAACTAAATTGCTTTATTATTTAAGGGCTCCATACTCACTGTTCGTCGATTTCGAAGGCAACATCGGTAATTTTGTATCTTTATTTCAACCGGTTGTTTTGCGCGTGTTCGTTCGCTTACTGCAGCAGCCAATCGCGTATCTGATAACAGCAGCAGCCAATCCCGTAGCTGACAATCGCGTTTCTGATAACAGCAGCAACCTATCACGTTTGTGATTTATAGACCACCACCTCAGTGTATTCAGCTCTACTTGTGAGTGTAAATATGCCAGTAGACATTTATTAATTTTTAGACAATTGTAAATTGTACATGTATTTTTTCAAAGTGTGTGCTTTTTTCTTCTGTTGAGCTTAATTCGTTGTTAGACACATTTCATTTCTGATTTAAATCAGAAAATCATGATATTAAGGGTTTTTATTATTATTATTTGTCAAAATGTATGTATTTGCCTTTTCCTTCAAACAAATGAACAAATGTGTGAGTGAGGTCCTTGTGGTCCAGTTTCAGATTCTCATTTTTTAGTTGCGGAAAATGAAGTAATCATAATGTCTATTTCTATTTATGTCTTTCCTTACAGAAGGAATGTGTTTGGACCGTTACATGCAGTCAACAGAAGTAGAGCTCTGGGCCGTTTGGACGGACATTCACTGTATGATGGACATCAGCTCAGGCACAGGTAATGCTTCTGACATGTTGGCCTGTAAATGTGTAGGTTAGTATCATTTTCTTTTTGAAGGGTCACTCCTTTGAAAAGCAAATGATGGTAACCTAAGTAGGTGGGGATGGGATGGCAGATTCATTTTTTTATATCCATTTTCATTTTTTCCAGTCAAAAGCATAACCCCCTGCTGGACATCGTGCGGGAGCTCAGGGGGGACCCCATGATCCCCCACACCTTCTCACTCACACCACTGCATTCATTCATATCGCAGAGATCTGGCTGGACTTGAACCAGCAACCTCTGAAACCATGAGGCAGTGCTCTTACCTGTGAGCCACAGATCTCTTGTCTGAACATGTGAAGGAACTTATATTTCACTATTCACCTGTATGTGAGCTGGGATTTTACAATAAACCAGTTAAATGACACATCTAACACACTGAGCAATGGGGTTTGAACCCATGACTCTGACACAACCTTGTCTTCCAGTAACATGTGTTTAACCACTACACCACCATGGCTTTCACACTGAGGGTTGCCGTTTGAGCCAGTTTGTTGGAAATAATGCAATACATGGTCTTTAACTTAAGCAATAGCAGGATTTGAACCCAGGACTCCAGGATCACAAGACAACACTTTGTATCTTGAGCCACTGAAACCTGTGAGTTGATGGTGTGTTTGGACTGGTTTTATTGAGAGCTTTGTGTTATATGATGGAAAAAGGTATTCAGATGCAAGTTTAGAACCCATGCTAATTTATCTGCAAGTGACGTGTGTTTAACCACTCCACCATCGTGGCCTTCACACTATCATCTGTTGTTTGGTGCAGTTTGTTGGATATACAATTTAACATAGGCAATCTAAGATTCAAATGCAACCATTTATTTCTTGAGCCACTGAGTCCCAGAAGTTTTAAGCTCTTTTGGACTGAGTTTATTGAGGGCTTTGTTTTCTATGATGAAAATATTAGCAATTGTGGGTTTTGGACCAAGAACTGTATGAAAGACAAACGATTAGCCAGTGAGCCACGGCATTTGTTCGATTTGGTTCAGTTTGGTTGTTTTTTAGTTTAGCTACAGCATTAATTAAAACAACAATTTATTGTTCAGCTGCTAAAGCTGTTTTTAATCAGGGTTGGAGCTAAACTCAGGAAAGTGACTCATCAGGAGCAGGATTAGATACTTTTTAAAAACCTCTTTCCTCTTCATGTTGTTTTCGTATATTAATGCAGATACACTTGTTGTCCACAAGGTGGGGTACATGAGCACATTAATCTGGTATCATGCACATGCCTGTTCTCCATCCATGATTCTCCAAACACTTGTCCTATGTAGAGATGCTGGAGTCTGTCTGAAGCCAGAGAAACACAGGACAATGTGTCTGTTATATGACGGAGTAAAAAGCGGCCATTAGACACATTTATAGTCAGATATTTTATCATAATAATTTATCCAAAAAATTAATCAAGCTTTACTGTAAATGTGTAATCAGTGTAAAATCTGTATTTTTAGGTCTGTAAAAGCCAGTCTCACTCCATTCATAACCTCACGAGCGTCCAAAGATCCAGAGACTCACGTGCTCCTCATCACGTGACAGACTCAGACGAAGATCCAGCCAAGATTGACTATAAGTGCTGCACGAATCTGCAACCAAAACGACACAAACTGTCATTGTCTAATTGTGAACAAACATAAAAAAATAAACAATATACATCTATACAAGCAAAGTAACAGAATTTTGTAAAATCTTTTGACTCGTATTTTATGTGTTTGCAATTAATTTCAACACAACATTTGTCTTACCATCAGCTGAGAGCTGATATGAATAATTTAACGAAACTACTGGATCCATGTTGCTCTGTTGGTCAATTAGTTGCAAAACATGTTAAATGTAAATGTAGCCCTCTCACCTGCGACTCGCCACCTAGGGTTTGTAGTTTCATTTATTAAAGCGGAATCGGATACATTTATTGACCACAAGAGGGAGCTGATGATCAGCTGTTTGTCAGCGGCCATCAAACATTTAGCCAAATAAAAAGAGACTTTTGCTTTAGTATGAATATGTCAAAGTATGTGTGACGTTTTGGAGTATATAGTCAATCGGAAGCTGAATCAACTTTGAGTCTCTTGGCACTAAAATACGACTCGTCAAATAGAAACTGAAGCGCAGTTTTCCATCCGCTCCACTAGGCGGCGTAATCGAGCTTCAGGTTCATTCTGTCAGCAGCTTCAGATGATTGACAGCATGGTGCTTGATATTGATAACAGTCAAAGCCACAACATGTGCAGTTTGTTTTAATAAGGCTACGCATTCTGCAGATGACAGCTCAGTGACAGACTCATAATGTCACGTAACAGCACATATTTCCAACCCATAAACAAACAAAAACAGACAAACGTTGTGAAAAAGAGCAGGAATCAAAGATGTAACACGACTGGGCCTGTAAGTCTCCTTCACTTACATTGTTTTTCTCTTGTAATATTATTAGCTCACATCTAGCAGCCCTTATTAGTTGTATTTAGGTCATTATTTAGGTGTGTATTGATTCTGAATGCTGCTCCTCTTTCAGGCAATTTAGACTTTGTTTACATTCTGCTCTGTTGCTGAACTTTCTGTCAGACCTTCACAAGAACAAATGAATAGGTTGTTGTTGCGTTACATTTATAATCTTTGAATTAATCGCCATCTGGTGTTTATATTATAAAGTGGAATAATAGGAAATAATGGTCTTTGTCTCTGTTGTTGTTGTAGTGTTACTGTAGGTAATAATCTACTGGATTGATGTTTGTTCATAGGGTCAGTTAGTGTGTGAAGCTCTGATGTTCCTGCTGCTTCATGGTTTTGTAGAGATGCAGTGATTTGCTTCTATTGAAAACCATAAAAAATACAGACCAAGACAGGCTAAAACCATGTGCAGGAAACTCACCTTTTAGGATTACTCTTGTTTATTGTGAAGGAAAGTCTCATCTTAATTTTACTTGAACCCAAAGATTATTATAGATACTCCATTACTGAAGTGTAATATACTCTGTAATATATTTCACACTGTACAGATTTAGGCTTTAAATGTATTCCATTAACATATATTAACTAGTCGTGAGACTGTTTCACTTTCTCATTTTTTAGATGCAGAAAATGAAGTAATGTCTTTATGTAATTTTTATTTATGTCTTTCCTTACAGAAGGAATGTGTTTGGACCGTTACATGCAGTCAACAGAAGCAGAGCTCTGGGCCGTTTGGACGGACATTCACTGTATGATGGACATCAGCTCAGGCACAGGTAATGCTTCTGACATGTTGGCCTGTAAATGTGTAGGTTAGTATCATTTTCTTTTTGAAGGGTCACTCCTTTGAAAAGCAAATGATGGTAACCTAAGTAGGTGGGGAAGGGATGGCGGATTAATTTTTTTATAGCCATTTTCATTTTTTTTTTTCAGTAAAAAAGCATAACCCCTGCTGGACATCGTGCGGGAGCTCAGGGGGGACCCCATGATCCCCCACACCTTCTCACTCACACCACTGCATTCATTCATATCGCAGAGATCTGGCTGGACTTGAACCAGCAACCTCTGAAACCATGAGGCAGTGCTCTTACCTGTGAGCCACAGATCTCTTGTCTGAACATGTGAAGGAACTTATATTTCACTATTCACCTGTATGTGAGCTGGGATTTTACAATAAACCAGTTAAATGACACATCTAACACACTGAGCAATGGGGTTTGAACCCATGACTCTGACACAACCTTGTCTTCCAGTAACATGTGTTTAACCACTACACCACCATGGCTTTCACACTGAGGGTTGCCGTTTGAGCCAGTTTGTTGGAAATAATGCAATACATGGTCTTTAACTTAAGCAATAGCAGGATTTGAACCCAGGACTCCAGGATCACAAGACAACACTTTGTATCTTGAGCCACTGAAACCTGTGAGTTGATGGTGTGTTTGGACTGGTTTTATTGAGAGCTTTGTGTTATATGATGGAAAAAGGTATTCAGATGCAAGTTTAGAACCCATGCTACTTTATCTGCAAGTGACGTGGGTTTAATCACTCCACCATCGTGGTCTTGTTTGGTTTTTGGTGCACTTTATTGGATATACAATTTAACTTAGGTAATAGTGGGAATTGAACTCAGGTCTCTAAGATTAAAATGCAACAATTTAGTTCCTGAGCCACTGGGTCTCTCAAGGGAAGAAATGTTTTTGACGTGTTTTATTGAGAGCTTTGTGTTATGATCGAACAAAATATTCAAATGAGAGGTTTGAACCCATGTCTATATGGCCACTTTATCTGTAAGGGACGTGTTTAACCACTGCACCATCATGTCGTTCACACATCAATGTGGTGTTGAGAGAGTTTTGTTGGATATACAGTTTAACATGAGCAAAAGTGAGATTTGAACTCTAGACTCAACGCTTTATCTCCTGAACCACTGAGTCTGAGAAGCTGATTGGTGTTTTATCAAAGGTTTGTTTTCTGTGATGAATAGCTTCAGTAATTGTGGGATTTTAACACAGACCACCATGCATTATAAGGCAAGCAATTAGCCACTGAGCCACAGACGCTGTGGTGTTTGAGTTGGTTCAATTTGTTTGATTTTCAGTCTAAAAAAATAAAAAGGATGCATTTTATGTTTACATTGTGAGTTTGCCACTGAGTTCAGCACATCATTTTATCACCTGAGAGCTGATCTGGATCATTTAACGAAACTACTAGATCCATGTTGCTCTGTTGGTCAAGACCCTGACAGAATCATAGATTTGTTGTAAAACATTTAAATGTTAGTCCCCTCACCTGCAACTCGCCACCAAATGGTTTGTACTTTCAATTATTAAAGCAGATAAACTTATTGACCACAAGAGGGAGCTGATGATCAGCTGTTTGTCAATGTGAGAGACTTTTGCTAGAATGAAAATGTTAAAATATGTGTCGTTTTTTATGTGAGAAAATATTCTGATTCGTTTATCAACAATTATGTCAACATAGGTATGTCAGATGTCACTCATTTGTTTAAATGCCGAAATATTCAAGGACTTAAAGCATGACCAAAAAAATAATGAGAACTGTCAATAAGATTTTTATAAAATCTTTGCATGTAAACTTCAAGCTCCATCCAGAGTTCCAGATAGATGACTCGGAGCCTCCTCATCGATGGCATTGGCACAGAACATACAGACCACAGGTATACTTTGAATCGATGTTTATCTGTTGGTTTTAATTAAAAGGCAAATGCTTTCTGTTAATACCTGGACTTCCAGACACCATATTTATGGAATGGCTTGTTATCCAGATGTTCCTCTTCTTTTCTTGTAAGTGGTTAACCCCTCTGAGAGCACAAATGCTTTATGACAAGAAGTCCAAAATATTTCTCACCAGCCCGTTATATTCGACGATACCAAAGATCCACATTATTTAGACTGTAAACATCTTTTAATAACCGTCATTGAACAAACTATGAAATATTACGCTTCATAATCTCTCCGAGACACACAGTAGCGTAGCAGGACGCATCCAGGTCAAAGGTTAGAGACAGACTTGGCTCCTCCGCAGTCCGCAAGCTGTATGTGATGTTCTGTGGCTTTGCGAGCAGGGGGCGATAACACCCCGGGACGTTGAGTTTAAGAGGAGTCACTCTAAAACGGCATGACCCTAAGCCATCCTGAGCCAATCTGTCCTGATACCATTGGCCCAGCAGGTTTTCTGGATACTTGACACTATTCCCTGGCATCGGAAGAATCACCTAGAAGAAAACCAGCAGAAACATAAGAAACTGACGGGTAAGGGTTAGCAGACAGAGAGAAAAGGAGACATTTGAACAGTACCTGGTCTAATGAGAAAACTTCATCCTTCTCCTCCTCAGAGGTCACAACATGGACCTACAGCACAGAAATCAAACAATTACTACAAATGATATGACCATAAATAAAATAATATATATATAAGAAATTATGTTAAAAAAATATACATTTATGATTAAAGAACTATACATTATATATACATATTTCCTAACCTGTGGAGCGTTCAGTTCCTCTGTGGTGCTTTTGAGTCCCGTTTCACATCTAGCCCAAACCAAATCTCCATGGACAGTCTTCAAGCCCAGTTTTTGGAGCCGGTATTTGGCTGCTTCGTTCCACACTCTGCTACAGTAAGAGTGGAGGTAAAAGACCCTCATGCTGTGGGGTAAACTGAGCCAGCCGCGTATGCAACCCTCCTGCCCGCTGCCGTACCGGTGGAGTGCACGGAGCATAAGCCGCTCTCTAACTTTGTAAGCTGGCATAAGTGCCAAGCTCTCCTTGGCATTCCCTGAAGAAAGAGATGCAAGGAAACGGCTAGTTGTTCTTGGACGCACAGGAACTGAAATCTATAAAGCAACAATGTTTACTATTTATCTATAGAAAGACTAGTATGCAAAGAAACAAAGGATCAGCAAATAATGACCCAATTGAAATTTTTTGGTGAACTATCAAAAGCTTCAGCTGTCAGAGAAATCCCAGCACAGACCTGTGAGAAGAAAATGACGTTTTGCCTTGTTCTGGAGGTCATCACCATCCTCTGGGGTGAAGAACAGCTTAACAGAAGCCTCCTGCTCAAAACACAAACTGTTTTAGCGCTTTCAAACAAAGGACAGTGCACCAAATATAGACATTAAATGTAAATAAATGGCATGAAGTGGTACTATTTTCTCCTTCAAGAGCGCAAGTCCTATTTGGTCTGCTTGGACACACGATCCACTTCCAAACCTCTGGGGACCGTAATTATTCACAAAGCCTCTGTTCTGTAAAAACAAAATAATTTTTTAACTGTTGTGTTTGTCCATTTCAATGGTTTATTAAATGCTGGTGAACATGCACATAATTACCTTCACATTTTCCACGGCCTCTTTCACAAGCTGATGCATCTCTGCAAGTCCATGTTTCCCATGAGGCGTCAGGTCTCTTATGACAAGATCAAAGTGATTTCCCTGGAGTCTGCCAAGCTTAAGAGGTTCAGACACAGGACAGACATGAGAGATCTGCATTCCTCTCCGCTCAAACTCTGAGACTTTGTCCAGCAACCTGCCAATAGATTTTTTTTATATTAATCTACAAATGGAGTGAAGTAAAACAGGGCTTTTCAAACTTTTTGAGGGCAAGGACCCTTATGCCAAGAACCTCATTCCATGTACAAAAACATTTAAACTGTGTGAGAAAAATTGTGTGAAATTATAAAGACAGCTAAATTAAAATAATTAAAATAAATAAAATTAAAAGAATTGTTTACAAGTAAATGGTTTTTATACTGTTAGTGTAGTAAACCAAAATATATCTGAGGGACACACACACACACACACACACATATATATATATATATATATATATATATATAATAGAACATATTTGTGATTAAAAAAAATATTGTAGTTCATTGTGATGATTGCAGAACCCCCCAAAAATGACAGACGACGCCAAAGTTAACGGTATCTTCAAATCTTTTAATTTTCTTATAAAATGCATTTAATTTTACAATATTTTTGTTGTTGTTAATTTTTATGCAGATTTGTTCTTCTTGTTAAGGTTAGAGAGAATACAAATTTGCATTTATTTCATGATTTGTGACCAGTTTTAAAATCACTGCTACATGTTTCATTATTATCTAATGTAAACGTTAACTTTGACAGCCCTAGAAGTTTGTATTCTTTCAAATTTTCTGCAGATACCCTAGCCTGGGTATCCCCAGAGTTTGAAAACCTCTGTAGAGTAGAACATGGTCAACAAGACATTTCCAATAACCCTTTTTTTTTTTTTTTATACTCAAGAAAATTGAGAAACCAATGGGAAAAGACTGTGCTAATTGACTAATCAGCTGTTTACCGCTCTGGAGAGATCTTTTTCACCACCATGGCCTGGTAGGTGATGGCTCGCTTGTCTTTGATTCCCGCGTAGGTAAAATCGGACGGAAGCACTCCAAGGACAGCAGCCATGTAGCTGATGGCCTCCAAAGTCTCCAAGTTCTCCTTTCGCAGCGTGAAAGCTGAGGGGAAATGAAGACTTGCATTTTAGGCTGATTTCCATAGAGGATCAGTTATAAATGATGATAAGTAATGTGTCTTCTCCACTCACCTGTGTATAATGTCACCACCTCCTCCTCTTGACAGTCTGCTATTGTTCTCTTCTTGGGTTGTTTACTTCTCTCCCTTAGTCTCACTGTAATGGAAGTCTTCTGCTGGTCGGTGAAGCTCTTGGTTTCCACAAGCTTTCCAAACCGCCTGCTAACAAAATGATGAACTGAAGTTCGGTGCTCCTTGCTATCATCGGGCAGGAAGGTGAACACAGAGCCGGGTACTTTGGCATCGATGAACCTGAAGAACTCCTCAGCTTCTCCTTCAGAGGCTAAACTGGCGAGCTCCTTGAAGTCCGGGTCCTCTCTGACCCGAATCTCAGATTGGTTGGTTAAAGTCTGAAGGAAGGGGAAGTTGTATCGTACTGCTCTGTGAACAACAGCTCTCAGGTGCTTATCAGGATAAGTACCCAAAGACAGTTCTGCCTTTTCATGGACACAAATTTCATTTGGATTTGCTCTCATTTTGTTAGTGAAATGTTCCAACTCTTCGTTCATAGCTGGACCCAGGATTAGATTCAGATCAAAGCAATCCTGATTTAAAATGTCAGTGTCATCTGGTTTAGATGGTTTTAATTTATCACCCCTTTTATCAGCTTGACTTTGTTGAGGTCGTTTTGTGTGTTCTTCCTGAACATCAGGGCTGTTAACAAGTTGTCCATGGGTGTTCATCTCAATAACCACAAAGTCTTGCGGTGAGTTTTTTATAGTCCCATAGAAACCTTCATGGTCTGATATAGTGTCCCTCTCCATTTTTGAACCCTAAACAAAAACACACTTAGCGATTGAGTCACTGAATCATTTTATTATTGTGTTAGTGATTTATTACAACTTGTATAAACATATGATGATATAATGAAATGGAAAGAGGATTTAATCGTTATAACATTAAAATTATTACATAAGAAAAGGTCGTATCACTATTAAGAGGGCTCGAGCGTTTAAAATTGTTATGTCATAAAATAATAAAAATACAGGCGAAAATAGTGCGTTCACTCACCCGCGTGCTATTGTTGTCAGTTGATTACTTCCGCAGCACGTGGTACCGCTCTTAAAGGCACAGAAGCGCAGAATTACAAGCGTCTTAAAGGGATAGTTCACTCAAAAAAAAAAAATTCTGTCATCATTTGTCATTAAAAATTTTGTCAGATGTTGTCAGAACATCTTCACGTTGTTCCAAACCACGTTGTTCCAAACCAAGATTTCTTCACACATCTTCAAAAGAATATATTTTGAACAATGTGAGTAACTTAACAGTTTCTGGCCTCAATTGTCTTCCATTTTTTGTGTTCAACAGAAGAAAGAAATTCATACAAGTTTGGAAGGTGAGTAAATGATGACTGAATTTTCATTTTCTGGGTTAAGTATCCCTTTAAATGAAAAAATATATGTATTTAAATAAAACACTTTCTATCCTTTTACAATCTAATGTACTCATTGCAAAATGTGTGAAGGATAATGTCACATTAAATCAATCATAATAATAACCAGACAATAAGTAGCATGTATTAAGCTTAAATTAAATTAAAACAAAATAAACATGCACAGCACTATATCATGAAATATAGATAAGATAGATAGAGACAGAGAGATAACAGATGACTCCCAATGTATATCTACAAATCTTTTTTTATTTTTCTCTCTCTTCTTTCTTATACAATGCATAGAAAAAAGACATTTAAGACTCTACAATGATTCGGTTTCAGACTTCATAATACCCATACACAGGAGAAATGTTAATAGTGGTTTGCCTGTTGTTAATCAGCAGATGGATCGTCCCAGAGGTTATGGAACTTACAGTCCCATCCCTTATGAGTGGTTTCAACAGCATCTCAAGCGAACTGAACTCCATGCACTGTATACATGAGTGTGGTTGCAAATGGCATGAAATGGAGGTTGACCATTAGTTGACGTAAATATTCATTCAGACAGACAGGATGGCCATAAACCCCTGAAACCATGGACACTTAGATCAAGATGTTAGACAACGACATCATCTGGACAAACAGCTGTACAGGCTTAGAAAAATAGTATCTCTGCAGGTTTAGTCTTCACTAGAAGAAAAATAGCTAATGGCTTTTTCAGATTTGTGTTATGACTGATTCTACTGTAATCATTTCTCTATATTAAACAATCCTACGTTAAAAAAACAAAAAACAAAAAAAAAAACAAGACCAATTTTTAAGAATTAATACATATTTAAAAAGGTATTGGAACATTTTCAGCACATTATTCTTGGCATATCCTTCATTGAAATCATCCCTACCTTATCGCTACAAGGTTCAGTGGCTGTCAAAATACTGATGAGCTTGTCAAGTGATTTATTTGGTCGCTCTTTAAGAACATTTTCAACCTAATCAATCAGAAAGTTAATAAATAATGCTTATGGCCTCATTCAACAGATCTGAACTTCTGACCTTCCTGATCAGACAACCACTTGGAGCAAGATTCACGGCCGTGGACTGTTTAACTTCCTGGGCTTGTTTTCCAAACATAAATCTTGCCTAATCTCCAAAGCCAATTTCCTGGACAAACATTAACGCTACTCCTCAGCTAAAATATAGTTTTACTGGAAAGCTACCATTGAAGTGCAATATATACCTGGACTAGATTAGATATTCGTTTATGGGAAACCATCTCTTAATGTTTTTTTCGTACAAATTTTCTTCAAAAAGGGATTTTCCTAGAAAATCAATATCTATTTCTGGAAAACAAGCAATAAATGGAGTATCTATTTCAATAGTATTGCACTCTATATCATAATCTTGGCTAATATGCAAGTAAACAGCATAATAGTGTTAAAACTATTACCAGGAACATCACAGACGGCATCCTTGAATGCAAGTGAATCTTCGTAAAATACATTCTCGTGTACCTCAATCTGTGTTCTTCGACATAGCGTATCATATTGCAAGCTACAAAATGTAATTTCACAGGCTTAGTGTTTTACTTTGTGCATAGATCAGTCTATAGGGCTGTGGTCTAGATGAGTCAATGGAAAATGGAAATTTGTTTCAGGACGGGGATTCATTAGACTAAGTGGAATGTGCCACTGTCAATCTCGGAATAGGGAGGAGGTTTAATCGTCATCGCCACCGTCCCCCGGCGGCCGTGTGATTCGACGGACCCCCCTCTTCCCGGTTGGCCCCTTGGGTTTGGCAAAAGCTTGCTTGTGCGCATGCTGCTTGGGATGGACCTCTTCGTACAGGAAATCACTGGTTAGTTCATCACCGTTTTCAATTTCCAGCTGAAAGAATGGAGAATTAAATGAGAAACAGGTTGAAAACTATGACGTTAACATTATTGTAAATAAGTCTGATTCTGATAGCATATTCATGCTTCCAGGAATTTATGCTGTAATGTACTTGATACTGCAGTAAAAATGGTTAGGCGAGCATATAATACCTTTTTTGCTATTTCAATGCCCAAGTTTTTCTCCACTGTGTCTATGAGAGGGTTCTTGCAGCTTGAATACAGCATTCTCTCTTTGATGCTGCATTTATAACCAGGCATAGAGTAAATGAACACTGGAAACACGAACACACGTACACAAAAAAAGCATTAAAACAGTATGAAAATGGGTCATAATGCAATATAAATAGTAGTAGTAATTTCGAAAAAGAAAAGTTATTCAAAATTACTAATTTAGAATAATAAAAAAAATCAACATCTTAAGTTATATATACTGTGTGTGTATATATATATATATATTTGTATATATTACATTTTACAAATTACATTTCAAAATATACTAAAATAGAAAACATTTTAAATTATAACAGTATGACAGTTTTTACTGTATTTTTGATCAAATAAATGAAGCCTCACTAAGCATAAGAGACAAATAAAAATGCTATATATATACACATTCTATATACAGTTTTTATACATCATTTTTTTATCTATAAATAATTGATTACCTGTGGACTCGAGGTAGTCTCCTTCATGAGAGTGTTTGTAAAGGAAAAAATGATATCTAGCCGCATCATTTGGGATCCTTTTAGGCAGATCTTTTAGATCCGTAGGAGCCGTGCTGAACAACTTGATGGATTCTTTAGGAAAATCTATTTCCTGTTAATGGGATGGACATGATCAATAAATATCATTGAATAGTTACTCTACAACATGTATTTCTGTCACGTGTTGGGGGTTATGTGGTTAACAGTCAGCCCAACCAGTCTGTCAACAAGTTCAGGCCATTATGCACAAGTATTATTTCTTTATGTCCAACATATAGAGCAAAGGGTTCAAAAGAGGGATAAGATGCTATTGTACAGAGCTGCTGGGAGTGGTGGAGGGGAAAAAGGCCTGAAGTACCAGTTGAACGTAGTTAATCCTTTTCTCCCTGAACTGCTCCAGAGCCTGAATAGCTTCTCTCTGCATAGGGAACGCCACTCCCTGAAGAGTCTGCTGCTTTGTGTCCACGTGGACATCTGTCTGCAACTGAAAACACACATAAAACCTTAAAGGGTTAGTTCACCCAAAAATGAAAATTAAGTCATTAATTACTCACCCCCATGCTGTACCAACCCCGTAAGGCCTTCGTTCGTCTTCGGAACACAAATGAAGATATTTTTGATTAAATGTGACAGCTGGATCACTCCTACATAGGCTGCCTAAGGGAATGAATCCTGACGTCCCAGAAAGTCAATGAAGAAAATGTTTAAATAGCGACGAGAATACTTTTTGTGCGGAAATAAAACAAAAATAACGACTTTATTCGACTATTCCTTTTCTTCCTTGTAGGCCTGAAACGAGACTTCAAGAGATTTCCACGACGCATGCGCGAGAATTGCGATCTCCTTCAACTACTTCAGTTAAGTTCTCGCGCGTGCGCGTCGTGGAAATCTCTTGAAGTCTCGTCTCAGGCCTACAAGGAAGAAAAGGAATAGTCGAATAAAGTCGTTATTTTTGTTTGTTTTTTCGCACAAAAAGTATTCTCGTCGCTTGATAAACTTATAGTTGAGCCACTGTTGTGACATGGAATATTTAAACATTTTCTTCATTGACTTTCTGGGACGTCAGGATTCATTCCCTTAGGGAGCCTATGGAGGAGTGATCCAGCTGTCACATTTAATCAAAAATATCTTCATTTGTGTTCCGAAGACGAACGAAGGTCTTACGGGGTTGGTACAGCATGGGGGTGAGTAATTAATGACTTAATTTTCATTTTTGGGTGAACTAACCCTTTAACAATGTGTATGCACTGGCCTGTAATAACCAAAGCAGTCAGAATGATTGTTAAATGATTAGTTAGGAACCAGCTCAACAGTTCATGGTGTAGTTTATTCTTCTACTGTCTACTACAGGTTCTTGCACTGCATACCTTTGCACACAAACCTTTCCTTTACAAAGAGCTTTTTGCACTTTAAAACACTGCACATACTACACACTTTATTATTTAATATACAAAGTAAACATACAAACATATATTTGTTTTGCATATTTATATACTTTACTGTAAATAACTACTAACTTTTTTTTTCTTTCTCTAAATTGTATTGAATGGTATATATTAGACTACTGTTGAATGCCTGAGCCTCAACCAAATGCATTTATTTATATATATATATATATATATATATATATATATATATATATATCCTGTATGTATACACAATAAAAATGGTGTATATTTTGTATATATGCACTGCATGCCACATTCTGTGTTTCACCCACTGAATGAACTTCCTGCTTTGCTTCTCTGCCTCCTTTCATCTAGGATTGGGACCAGCGTTTCATCCACCCATCTACTCAATAAAATCTCTCTTTCAACAAATTAATAAAAATAAAACATCACAAAGCTGCTTTCCTCTCCTCTTATACATGTAGATTAGTGTAGTATTATCTTCCTCCCACAGCTGCTGCTCAGTGTGAGTTCAGGGAGCCTTTTGATTGGTTCATTAAGCTGCCTGTCATTTTGCAACAGCCAATGAGGCGTTTAAGAGTCAGAGCATATCCTTTTATGGTTTATGGGAGGTTTGTATGCACTGCCAGCAGCATCCTTTTAAATTGGTTCCAGAAGCTGGTTTAAATGAGAGAGTGCATGGGACTGAGCTTCTCTATTTTTAGTCAGCGTATGTTTGAGGTCAAATATTACATTTATGTTTTTAGCAGACTCTTTTCCACAAATCTTGGTAATACACTAGGCTTTGACATGATGTTGTAAATAGATCAAAACAACAAACTGCATTACAAGATAAATACAAATATATCAGAAGTACAACATGCATATTGCTAAGCAAACAAACTACCAATCTGACAAAAAAAAAAAACTCTTTAGTTCACAATGCAGTGCAGTGCACTAAACCATTCTGATCTAATGGCTTCTAAAACAGCAGCCTCAGTTAACAGAGACGATTTTGTGCAAAATGTAACGAAACATTTTTT
Source organism: Tiaroga cobitis (assembly GCA_030578255.1). Taxonomy (NCBI): domain Eukaryota; kingdom Metazoa; phylum Chordata; class Actinopteri; order Cypriniformes; family Leuciscidae; genus Tiaroga; species Tiaroga cobitis. The sequence goes on along the minus strand of CM060594.1, from coordinate 33,948,416 downwards.
TGCCTCAGGTCATGAAGTTACTGGATACAAAAGGCCTGAGGTGGACGGTTGGACTGATGTGGTTTTCACATTATTTAAATAAAACCACAGTAGGGCCTGACTAAGGTGTACACCCATGCTGTGTTTACGCTGAAGTCAGCTTTACCTCATTGAGTTTGATTTGCCTCAGTTCCTCCTCTGCTGCAGTTAAAGGCAGAGGCGCCGCCTGCGAGGTGAGGTACTTCCTGTAGCCGTTTAGAGAGATATCATCCTGGCCAGACAGAGACGCGTTAGTGGGGAAACCAATGGCTGAGATTCGTTCATGAGAGAATTTGAATACAATGGCAGCTGATATATGTCATACCTTCACTGTGCCAAAAATCTCCTCTTTAATGTGGCCACCACCAAACTCTTTTTTCAGTGTGGCCCTCGTAGCAGCATACAACATCTTTTGTCGGACCTGAAAGAAAACGTTTGTTTTCAAAATAGGTTTCTGGATTTTTTTTTTTTACCAGGTTTTTTTTTTAGGATCAAACATATGTATTTTAACAGGCAAACATGCATCTGTAAAAAAGAACTTTTAACAGGCATGATCAAAAACCAAGCAAACGTATATAACAACAATATAAAAAAGCAATACATAAAGAAATAAATCATAATAATAAATGACAACATATAAGAATACTCAATACAATTATGATAGTTACGAATGAACAATATTAATATTATTTCTGTTTGGAGAGCAACCTTAAAGTTGTTTTGCAATAGAAGAGCAGTTTGAGCAATTTTATCTTGCTCTAAAACAGCATGAAAGACTTATTTGGGTGCGATTGAGACTCTGACCATTTCAGTCTCTCTCTGTTTAACATTGAGGGAAAAAATTAGAATGGCAAATTTGTAGACCTATATCAGGTCACCCCATGGCCCATGCTTTCCATAAAACCCCTCCCAAAAAAATATATGTACTGTGAAAGCTAGATTGACATCTAGATCTTTTGCTTCAATGCAAAGACTTTATATGAGCATAACTGATATTTTCACTCTGTAAACAATCACAGTACTAGTGGATCTCCATAGATATCCACATTCACTACATACTCTTTTGTTATAACAATGGTACAATATCCTTGATGATCATTCATTTCCACATAGTACTATAAAATAGGCTGTTTTAATATGGTTAAAACAAGCTTAACTGGGTTTTTTTTAAAGAGCTTTAAACTAGGGATACTATATATGGAGTGGATGGATTAAAATGCACTGAGTGATGTCATCTCATGATTTCCTTTGGCCTCATACCAACTGAAAGACGACTACATCATGCAAACAAACTCACTGGAGAGTGATCCGGAGACCAGGCTAGAAAGATCCACTCGTAACCCTGGTTGTTGGTGGAATCCAACCTGTAGAGAAGGTACGAGGGCATGTCGTCCTCCACGAGTGAAAGAACATAACTGTCCCATTCCTGGTCCCATTTCTTGGCAGCCCGTTTACTTCCGCCAAGAACTAACTTCTCTACAGGAAAACAATGGAGGAAAGGAAAGTGTGATATGATTCATTGGTCATACATGGACATACATCCTTTTTTCTATTTAAATCTTCTATTTAGTTCAGTCAAATGCAAAACAAAAAGTACATTATTCAACAGCTCAGAGAATGTGAGGTAAACAACAAACAACAATAAAACAAAGTGAACATATAAAACACAAGCAAACAGAAGATTTGGGCAGATAAAGGAATTTGAAAACCTTGTGTTGGTTTTCTTAATAAGTTTCTTGTTTTGTGTTCTCATAAATAAATGAGGGTTTTTATTGAGTAAAGGCCTGTTCACACCAAGGCCGATAATCAACAATGAAGATATAGCGGTAGTTATAAACATCTTTCTAAATTTAAAAGAATAGCACGCCAGAACTATAATGATCACAGCACAGAGGAACAATATCATTGGAATCATTTTCACAACAATTTTTTTTTTTCAGTTGAAGAATATTAAAGGGTTAGTTCACCCAAAAATGAAAATTAAGTCATTAATTACTCACCCCCATGCTGTACCAACCCCGTAAGACCTTCGTTCGTCTTCGGAACACAAATGAAGATATTTTTGATTAAATGTGACAGCTGGATCACTCCTCCATAGGCTCCCTAAGGGAATGAATCCTGACGGCTCAGAAAGTCAATGAAGAAAATGTTTAAATATTCAATGTCACAACAGTGGCTCAACTATAAGTTTATCAAGCGACGAGAATACTTTTTGTGCGGAAATAAAACAAAAATAACGACTTTATTTGACTATTCCTTTTCTTCCTTGTAGGCCTGAAACGAGACTTCAAGAGATTCCCACGACGCGCACGCGCGAGAACTTAACTGAAGTAGTTGAAGGAGATCGCAATTCTCGCGCATGCGTCGTGGAAATCTCTTGAAGTCTCGTTTCAGGCCTACAAGGAAGAAAAGGAATAGTCGAATAAAGTCGTTATTTTTGTTTTATTTCCGCACAAAAAGTATTCTCGTCGCTTGATAAACTTATAGTTGAGCCACTGTTGTGACATGGAATATTTAAACATTTTCTTCATTGACTTTCTGAGACGTCAGGATTCATTCCCTTAGGGAGCCTATGGAGGAGTGATCCTGCTGTCACATTTAATCAAAAATATCTTCATTTGTGTTCCGAAGACGAACGAAGGTCTTACGGGGTTGGTACAGCATGGGGGTGAGTAATTAATGACTTAATTTTCATTTTTGGGTGAACTAACCCTTTAAGAATCCACTCGACTTTAAAGAGCTTGAGCATTTAAAGCAGCAGGCGACAAAACTTGAGCACATTAATATAGTTATCTTTATAGTGATAGTTCTTGGTGTGAATGGGCCTTTAGTCTTGATTTGTGAATGTAACATTTTGCTGAAAATAAAAGAATAATGATGTAATTTTATTTTTCAGAAAACTTTGTAAATAAATTAAAATATCGTAAGGTTCTACATTTAAAGCTTTTTTTACGTTTCTGTCATGTCCAATTGAAAATGCAAGTGAAAAGGGGCACAAAAAAAAAAAGGTTTCAATAAATGTTTGTACTCTGATCTGATGTGTCAAATTAAGTAAAACTGTTATCTCACCATTTTCAATCACTATTTTGATGAGCCGATATTCTCCATTCCGAGCCTTTGCAAAGATTTCTTTCACTTCCCCGGTAGCTGAGAAGAGAAAGCACAGGGCGAGAAAGAACAGGACACAATGAATCCATTTATTCTGATCCGAAACAAAGCTGACAATCTCTGGATAACGGAATTGAAATTTGGCTGATGAACTAAAGCCAGAAATCTAAAGAGGCATTGTTAGGGGCAGTTTTAGGAGACTGTTGTCCATTCCTGGAGTACGTTCTTTGAAATTCTTTGCAGAAGCAGAAATCACAATTTTATCATGCAAAGTGATCTTTAATTAAACCATTAGCATAACTGCATTGATCATAGTAATTTGTTGTCATGGTAACACAACGCCACTGCAGTAAAAGCTCAATCAATGTAAACAGATGTCCATTGCATAATGCCTGGCAACAGCTTTGGATAAAGGTGACACGGTTATTACAGCTGGACCTTTGAAACCTGCTTTCTTCCTTATGAGTGCACACTCCTCAACTCCAGTTCGACTACACACACACTGATAGTGAAAGACCAATCGGAGTTTATTTGCATGCCCATATTAGAGCACCAAAAGGCAGAGTACACTTGACACAGATTCACTGCCTGTCTCTGGTTTGTTTACTGCTAGCCTCCCAATAAAACTCTATAAGGCAATTCAGTCTCAGCAACGTCCACAACAGGTTATTCTGTTTGCAAACAATCGCCAATTTAAGAAACGTGCATTATAGCTATGTAATAAACTCCGTCCGACCTATCTGAATCGACGATAAAAGATTGTAAAGGATTTTACCTTGGATGCCGGTTTGGTGAGACATTCTCGTTCTCTTGCGTCGGCCGGCTGGTTGATGGTAGTAGTGAAAGAACACGGAAGTAGGAGAATGAACTACAGTAATTTGATAATCCTGTCATGTGATGTCATTACGTGACCCCGCCCACTGCGGCGTGCGTGTGCTTTTTATTTTTTTAGGAACAAACTCTATAAATATAATTTTTATAAATATAAAAATTATTACAGAAGTTGCCTTAAAAAGCAACTTCCTAAAGTTGCCCTAAAAAAATAAATAAAAGAGACTAATGAAATAATAAAATAGTTTATTTATTTCTAAAACTGCCATTGTTCTTTTTGGGTGGTTGGTGGTAATTATAACTAGAAAAGATTTTTTTTCCCTTAAATTTTTATGTTATATAATGGTTACATTATTATCAAATAGCCTATTCAAATTAACATTGATCGAATTGAATCATAACATCAAATGTAGTATGCACTATGTCAGTATTTTTCAAACTGGGTTCCGGGGAAAAAAAAGTAAAAATAAATAAATGGGCTAATAACAATAATTTAAAAAAATTATTAAGTATTAAATGATAAAACAATACATTACTGAGTAGAAAAACAATATAATAAAGTTAAGCTTAATAGAAACTAAATGTTTTCCAAATAATATGGAAGACGTATTGCTAATATAACCTGTTCCACGTGGGTTTATATATATATATATATATATATATATATATATATATATATATATATATATATATATATATATATATATATATATATATATATATATATATATATAAAGAGATGCCCTATATAAAGAGAGATATATATAAAAAGATGTTCATGCTGAGAGAAGCAGGGCGCTTAGGCTCTGTGCACTTGGGACGGATCTTGGAAGTGCTGGAATTTCTCAAATGCAGGGTGTGGTTGCGAACATCCCACAGACATAAATATACTGCCAGACTAAAGTGTTGATTCAGTTACTGCGTGTGTGTGCGTGCGTGCGTGCTTGTGTGTGTGTGTGTGTGTGTGTGTGTGTGTGTGTGTGTGTGTGTGTGTGTGTGTTAAATCAACCACAGACTCAGCAGGGAGAGGGTGGCACTGGCACTAATGGCAGGGCAATTCATGGTCAAAGCAGACAAAACCTTCCTTGTGAATTAGAGGTTACTGGGCCACACACCCCAGTGCCAAAGGCCTTAATCAAGATCCTCTGCGATAGTGTGTAATAACATATTCTATTTAAAGAACACATTTCTATTATTACTCAAAATTCTCCCCTAGCTAATTACTAAAAAGTCATCTGTTCCTTACTGACTTCTCTTGATATACTGAAAGCATTTTAAAGCAACATTTTATCAATGAATCCAGCATTCCAAGAAAGAATGAATTGTAACTTTCCATTCCTCCCTCATCAATTAGTTATTTCTGACCTGAAAAAACAATGTGTTTTGTAATATCGTCTGAATACCTGATTCATGCCGCAAGGGACATTCATTGTGATTTGTGCAGCTTCTGTCTATCTGGTTATGTAAAGCACACAAAGGACAAGCGAAAGTCACATCTCACAGCTATGAAAAAAAGAGAGCCTGGATTTTCACAACTATACTCACATTGAACATGTGTGAGGAAGGATCATTTATAGAGGAGACGGAGTGATGAAGCCATGCAGTCAGTGTAAATATATGGGGATGATTAGGTGGCCATGATGATGGACAGAGGCGAATGGGCAACTTTATGTTTTTTTTTAGAGTCATGAACTCGTTTTAACGTCTCATCGGAAGGAGGGTGCTCTGTGACAGTATAGTGTCCCCATCATTTTGTGATGTGTCGTTCATGAACGATTCGTTCATTTTGAACGAATCTTTAATATGACTCGGGACTACCGAGTTGTCTCAGAGAGTGGTTCGTTCATTTTGTGTTGACCACGCATGCGCATTGCGCAACATATGGTTTCTGAATCTGAATCTGTACTGGAAATGATTAGTTCATCTCTCTCGAGTCTTCGGGTTCGGGACGGGTCCGAGTCTTTCGTTCTTCCTGTCAGTCCCATGCTATGCTGTCAGTACCGGAAAGAGTAATGATTAGTTCATCTTTCGAGTCTCGAGTTGGGCCGGGTCCGAGTCTTTCGTTCCTCCTGTCAGTCCCATAGAGACTATGCTTTCTGTACCGGAAAGAGTAATGATTAGTTGATTTTCTGAGTCTTCGGGTTTGAGTCCTTCGTTCTTTTGTCACGGACTTGTCACCGAATTGAATAGCCTAATTCACAACCTTTTTACAAACAAGCACATAGATTAATGTATAATATAATAGTAGTTAATTAATGTGTAATATATAATAAAACACACCACAGATGCACAAGAAACATTTAGAAAAGAGACGAACTGGGACAATAATAAGATGGAACTTTTATTTTTCAGATAATGTTTATTTCACATATTTTGTATTTTAATTCCTAAATATAAAACAATATGCAATTCAGACGCAGTCAATAATACGAATCTAATGTTGTATTTGATGCGAAATACCAACGGTCACGTGACAAAAGAACGAAAGACTCAAACCCGAAGACTCGAAGAAAATGAACTAATCATTTCTCTTTCCGGTACTGACAGCATAGCCTCTATGGGACTGACAGGAAGAACGAAAGACTCGAACCCGAACTCGAAAGATGAACTAATCATTACTCTTTCCGGCCCTGTATCACACACGGCACGGCCCAGCAGACAGCACAGATCAGAGTCAGACACTGACGAGTCGACAACGTCTCGAGACACGAAAGGAGGAGAACAAACCTGATAAATATGAAGTTGCAAAACGTCTCGGATCAGCAGGTGAGGTGAACTAACAGAATCAGACTGCAATAGCCTGAACTTAAGACCCAACAACTAATCAATTAATACAAATTTCGGTTTCTTATAATTTGGCTTTGGCTGCATTACCCTATAGTTTATTTTTATTATTTTTTTTTTTTACAAATGTAATCAACATTTTCATAAGTACTAGATGTGTTGGGATATTTAACATGCCATTTTAATTATATGCTGAAATGAACGAAATGACTCGAAAAAAGATTCGTTCATTTTGCTGAACGAGACTCAAAGATCCGAGTCAGTAAAATGATCCGAACTCCCCACTACACTACTGGGGCGTTAGGACCCACACAGACCACAGGGTGAGCGCCCCCTGCTGGCCTCACTAACACCTCTTCCAGAGGCAACCTAGTTTTGGTCTCCCATCCAGGTACTGACCAGGCTAAACCCTACTTAGCTTCAGTGGGCAATGCAGTCTTGGGCTACAGGGTGATAAAGCACAAGCATTTAAGCACATGAATTATAAGTTATTTCTGGAATATACGGTATGCAATGTTTTTCTATGCATGGAATAAAGACCTATGTTAGCCAAAAAGCACAAAAGGCTGCACTATACAAGAAAAGCAGCACTTTATTTTACAGTCCTGAAAAGTTTAGTTTGATTTTCAAAATGATAACTGGATGCCATTCGCATGCAATGTGATGAGGTCACGTGTAGCATACAACTGTTTGAAATGTTTTTGATGAAATAAGGTCTACTGTTTCTTTTTTTAAGTGTGCACTCTCAGAAAAAAAGGTACAGCTGTTTTCGGTACCTTCAAAAGGCACACCTATGTACCTTATTTGCCCTATGTGCATATTGGTATACCTTAAACGTACTAAAGTGTACATAGTATCTAATTGTAGCTACACTACTAAATGTAGTAAAGTTTGAAAAGGGTGACAGCTTTTCCATCCCATTGACAGCTTTTGTGCCATTTTTTTCTCTCTTCTCAGAGTATTAATAGTAAACTGGTGGTATTCAATTTCAATGAATGCCAATAGCATTAAAACTGATTTAACCACTAGGTGGTGCTATTATCCTATACGTTTTTGGGGCTCCTCTAGACTCCTCGCTTTTTTATATTTAGACTATGAATTGTAAATCCAGGAAAGCAGTCGCAGATTGCAGGATTCACTTACTACAGATGTTTCATTTTATAGACTTAACAGAGAGCGTGAGTCTTCATTATACTCTTTAAAGACAACTCTAACGCAGCGACACAAAACAAACAGGACAAAGTTAACAAGCTGTCATGAGACACACACCCAGACAGTAAGGTTCTCATGCAAGTGCACACATAAAAATCCCTAGTACAAAAGGCATATTGTCTGGCCTTCCATAATGGGAAAATAAATAGACCCATCTAAAGCTGCCATCAGGTGTTTGTCCAGAACTGAAAGGCCATATCAAGATACATATAGAGGCCATAACTCAAGCTGTCTCATTTGTTTGAGTGTGTGTGTATGTGGTTACGGCACAGACTGAGAAAGAGAATGACAATGTGCAGGCTTATGTTTTTTTGTTTGTGTGTGTGCGTGCGTGTGTGCATGTGTGTGTGTGCGTGCGTGTATGTGTGTGTGTGTGTGTGTGCGTGCGTGGGAGGGAGATAGAGAAAGGTAGAGAACAGAATAGATAGAGCCTGAAAAGATATTTCTGTCCATGACTATGATATTAGTGTACATAATTATGCATAGGCTTATAAAAGCACCTACTGTAATGATCCACACGGTATGCTGACTCTTAGCTTAATATGAGATACTGTATAATGGATCCAAATGTTAGCACTTTTTCAAAAGTCATTACTGAAAACCATCACTACAGGAAAATCTCACCATTCATCATCTAACCCAAACCAAATTGCACCCCAAAGAAGATGTTATACATGTGTCTGAAAGATCTGCGGGAAAATTCACAGGCATTAGTCAAGAAATGGATGAATGCTTTCTCATTTTGAGGCCACTGAAAGCGTTCTTGCCTTCATCCGTCACTGGGCTCGTGGTATAGTGGCTTTGGCACCGCACGGCTGCTTTATTGCTCATATCCAGATGGACATCACCAACTTTTGGTGCTTAAAATTTCATGACCTTCAGCAGAGTAGGAGATTTATGGTCGCTGCACGACATCCAGTGCTACATTTATGAAGGAGGTTCATGAACTTGAATTTATAATCAAGTGTTTCATTTCACAATGTGATTTGACGCATTTTAAGGCAATTATAGTCTCTCTGAGACATGTTGATCTGTCAAAGTGTGTGTTTACATGGGGTGTAATGACTATATTGTGATGAGTGCTTCTTGATTATGAAATAATTTTCAAGTTGTGACCTCTGTATACTTTCATCTACTGTATGAATCATGCACGGAACACAATTTTTGTTAATTTATGAGCTTTCCTCAAAGCCGTGAGATTTAAAAAAATTCTGTACGAAATTAGTTCATTCTGAATGAGTTAAATTATCGAGCAGCAAGCCAAGCCTGCATCCATCTCTTGATGCATTATGGAAAATAAACAACAACAACAATAGTTTGTTCTACAGTACGTTTCCCATTTCCATTATGTGAATGAAACTTCTATGAACATTCTAAACATCCATTTTTTTAACGTTTTAAGTATGTTTGGTAACACTTTATTTTGATGGTCCCTTTTGAGCATTCTGTTGACTATAAGTAACTTTGCAACTACATGTCAATTAACTCTCTTTATAGTATTAGTACACTCACTGTCACCAGTGAGTGTACTAAACCAGGAAACAAGCTAAGTTTAAAACCAAGCACAATTTTGCTCTAAAATTATATTTTGTGGCATTCTCTATCACGAAACGCAAGGTTGCCCCTGCGGGATGAGCAACTGGCTCCCACAATTTCACAGCACTGACTTATCAATGAATCAAGATATGATGTGTGACAGAACGGAGCCCCAGTGCTCCAATGTCTATTTTATTAAACTCATATTTTATAGTTGTACCAATGCAGGTCAACAACTCATGATGTGCGTACACTAAGAGCGACTCTAGAGGAAAGCAGGACATTTCTCATCACTTTTCTTTTGGGGGGCAGGGTACATGCTTTTGTAATCACCCCATCCATTACTCAGGTCATGAAAGGTGACGAAGACATCAGTCATGGGATGGGGGAGGGACATCTTCTGGACCAGGCTGAGAGAGAGAGAGAGAGAGAGAGAGAGAGAGAGAGAGAGAGAGAGAGAGAGAGAGATCTTTGAAACATCACAATTATCTTAATATGGACCAGATGAACAAATTAGAATGAAGAGAAACATGTTTGTTTGATTTTTTGAAGACCATCCCATGCTTTGTTCATTGTTCTCTTGAGTTGGGTGTGGTCGGTGCAAGGAAAGGAAATTAGATGGTCAGCTTTGACAGCACCTTCCATCAAGACACATCTCACCTGTTATTTCCCTCTTTCTTTCAGCTGAATACACAGCATAAGTCTTTCTAAATCTCTCTCTGTAATTGTGTATATTTATATCTTATATTTGATGATATACACACCGAAAGCAGATCCTTTGGCGTCATATAGGTGACGCCATATGACATTTCGTCGAAATCTTACGCACATGGCATCCTTTAGCGTCAATATAACACGCACTGTCATGGGTAGGTTTAGGGTTATGACGCCTTGGGATCTGCGTCTCATATTGACGCTAAAGGGTGCCATGTGCGTCGGATTTAGGCGAGCGTCACCTGTCTGACGCCTTGGGTTCTGCGTCTCATATTGACGCTAAAGGATGCCATGTGCGTAAGATTTCGACGAAATGTCAAAAGCGTCACATGTATGACGCCTTGGGATGAGAACGGGCTGAGATATCTGGTGTTGTATTGAGCGGATTTCTCTCCGCGCCATTCGTCACATACCAAAACCCAATGGTTTTAAATCCAAAAATCAATCCACAAACAGCAGAAAAACTCACAAAAAAAGAAAGTGCAATTATAATCATGCAGAGTTAATAAATAAGCTTATTAACTTTTAAAAACGAATGATAAAAAGCACCCTATATCTGTTGTTGTTATCAAAAGCATAGCCTATTCAAACAGTATTATGGCATAATATTACTTAGAAACTAAGTGGGAAAGGTTGTGTGGCATACCCTCAACTGTGACAACATTAAAATGAGTGATATTATTGTATAACATTGTATAATATTAATATATACTATTTGATTGATTGATATATATATATATAATATTTACGTTATAAAATAATAATATAAAAAAATTACAATTTATAATTTTGTACCATAAATAATTTTGGTAAAGAGGGAAAACAACATGTCTCTGTGCCTGACCAAAATTAGTCCTAAAGCAATAAGGTTTAAATTAAATCATTTTAAATTTTATATTAAAATATTAAGTTGCATTGTCCAAAACGCCCAAAATTAGCAAGAAATTAATACTAGTATCTAATTAGACTGAACCTACAGTATATTTAGATCTCATTATCATGACATATTTTCCCCTTATAGCTAATTCATATAGAGGAGTTTCCTCGTTAGAAGCAGATGGCTGTGCTGTTAATACTAATGAACGGGCTTAATTGTACAGAAATGCATTTGACCGTGAAAATTCCAGTCAAACCGCTGAAAATGCTTCTCTCAGCATGAATAACTCTTGCGGATTCAATTAACATCACCTCAGTTTACACACCGCCATTCATCAAGCACTGGCACAGCACAGTGTGTGTGTGTGTGTGTTGGGGAGTGGTGCATAGGGATTTATTTAGAATGATGTATTGTGAGGGGGATTTTGAGGCGGTAAATGTCTTACACTGAGAGGGCCATTAGAAACGCCTGCTTAGTCGGATTACAGCATGCAGCTAGTTCAGTTTTCCATTCATCTCCTCCCTTTCATTATTTCCATTCTCCCTCCTCCCTCCTGTTGACCCCATTCACTGTTTCTCCAAACTCATTGTAAATAGTGATCAACCGAGCAGTTTTTTAGGCTAATATTACACCTAACGATGGATTGGAATACATTGACATATAAAGGTGAATTAAGCAGAATGACAGCAGCTATTCACAAACGTTCTGTTATAAATATTACTAATACTATATATATATACTTACTTGCTTTAAAAAAATATATTTTATAATGATGGTCTCATTTTGGTTTACTAGATGTGGTACAAAGATACATATCAAACACGTTTTCACACTTTTTCCAAGCAACATATTAAACACGCCCACAATTCTTGTATTTTTGGCAATGCAAAGGATCCCACACTTCCGTTCACATCACCCAATCAGCTCGTGATCTGTGCAGAAGGCACATTGCATATTCACAATGTTCCCCTTTAGACACAATCAGTCCGAAAAGGAAGGCCTAATGAAGAGCCCAGGGGGTCTGGCTATCAGAGTGATGCATGGCATCATATGAACGGACACCTTTTCCTGCTGCTGTAGTGGGTAGGAGAGCAGTCCGCTGAAAAACGATTAGAGGGCTGGGAACGTGACCCCCACAGCTTGCTAATGACATTTCTACAAGCTAGTCCAGAGCCGTGCACTGCTTTGCTGAGGGGAATATTAAGATTTTGTCTCTCTCAGGAATGATGCAAAGAGGAGCTGTTTATGTAGATGATTGCTGTTCATGGCCGCTTGGTGCTCTTCAGTCAGAGCTGGTGGGACATACTGAGCATGGGTTTGGTAAATAAATGAATGAAATCTGCTGCCTATGCATAGTACAATCTGTGGAAGCAGTAGACATACTTCTGTGGTTTATAAAATTTCACCAAATATTTTGAGACCCTTCCTGGAAATTTAGGTTAATGTTTTGCATATGCATATTTGCCTTGCACAGAAAAAATAAATAAATAAATAAATAAAATAAATACAATAAATAAATAAATAAATATATATACATATATATATTGCCCTCTATTATAATCATTTTCTTAATACTATTTTTTTTCCCAATAAATAGATCTGAGCATCTTTAAAATAATTAATTTACCTGAGAAGCAAAAAATTGATAATATTTTAGGACACGGTTTTAGAGGATGCATAAAAATAATGTGTTTTTCTTAAACCATTGGCACATAGTTTTTCTTAAATCAACAACATGTAATATCATTTGTATATTAAACATTTTATTATATAAACATATAATAACATTTATATTATTTAACATGATAAGGGAAAAAAACTATTTACCAATGGACTAAGAAAACAAACTTAATTCAAAGTTATATTATCTGAAAACACAAATTTACATTATTTTAAGAATGTTTAGACACAAAAATACTGGTTTGCAATTGTGAGAAAATAGGTTAATGATTAAGAAATACATGAAAGAGGGTATTTGCATATTTTACGAATAACCTTTGGTTTCATCACAAAATCAATATCAGATTTTGTCTGTGAGGCAACATGTGAGGCTCTCAAGAGGAAATATGACCTTATTTGTGATTTGTCCACTGGACAAGGCACTTTTTAAGCCTGAGGGGGTTTGGTGATTGGAGAACGCTGGAGCAGACAGTAATTTAATGACGAATGGTTGTAGGGGCCACCACGCTGTTCATGGCCTCTCAGTGGAGACCGAATGCTGAATCTGCTAGTCTCTCATTGCTTTAGTATGATAATGATGCCTTATGGGGGTCCAGAGGTACAGCTGGTGGGTCCAGAACACCCGAGTCTGTTCGGTCACTTATAAGTGAGCCACGGCAACAATTAATGAAACACAAAGGAATTGTGGATTCCTGAATTCAGTGCTGAAGGCAAACTTGAACATTTGTAAGATCAAAATGTAAATCTCTGAAAAATTTGACTGAAAAACTTCTGCCATTTTCTTTGCTTACTTTGCAAGAGTCTGAGCAAAAGCTTTCTAAAATCTGTTTGAAAACGTAAGAATCCATAATCTTACATCTTTTCCTCTGTATCAGACGACTGCGGGGGTCTCTCTCCAGGTGTGTGCTGACGAACAGATGCACACCACAGGTGGGCTGAAGTTTTTTTTTGTATATATTCATGAGTGTGCCGATGTGACTGTGAATGTGTGTCGCTCTGATGGTAAGGCAAGAGCCCAGCAGGGGCGTCCAGTTTGTATTTCACAAATGCTGCTCCCCTCACAAACTCATAATTAGCACTAGTGAACTAAAATGGCTAATGAGTCTCAGAAGGAGTTCAAAGACTAACCCACACAAGCAGGAGAAGACCTGGGGTTTATGGCCATGGCTCTGACAGTTGTCTTACATTCTGCCTGTTTCAAATTGTATCATGAATAAAGCATGCAAGAGGAACAAATGAAACATGATTGACCGAATGATTTGACATGTTTAGCATGTGAGAGCAAACGTGAGCCCTCTCTCAGCTTCAATGCGGTGCATATGCATTTTGTTCAGACTTTTTTTTTTAACACTTAATTGGTACCGACATTATATAACCAAAGATTATTTTATTTTATTATTAATGAAGCAAATGTTTAAAATAAATAATTAAAATAAAACAACAACAATAATAATAATGTATGTATGTATGTGACAATGTATTGTCTTTTTATTATTGCCTTATTTTTAGACTTTTCCCAATAAAAATATCTTTGAGTAAAATAATTTTTTTACTGGAGAAGCAAAAAAATACATAATATTTTAGGACATGGTTTTATAGAATATATCTGGAATGTGAATTAGATTTATTTTTCTTGCACCATTGAAAACAACAAAATAAAATGTAAAATAAAAAAATAAAAAATAAAAATCACTTTTATCTTCCCAGCCCTACATGTTCTCAGTCTCACTAACATAACATTTTCCATAAGAATAAATATAAATAAATACAAAAATACATTTCCCCACACTGCCCAGGGTCATTCAAACTGTAGGACAAAACAAATACAGCCTTCATAGTTTGTATGTCACAGTAATCCATTTGGATCAGTTCTAAAAAGGCATTAATGTGTTTTAAATGGATTTTCAGATATGAACCCATAAATTGAACTGCAATTCTGTCATGACACACCTGCACTGGAGAGATAACACAAAGGTGGTCTTCTTCTCTCGATGAGGCACAGGTTCAGGACGCGAGAGGTTCCCAGGCTACTGTGGGTTTGACGGACGATGGGGATCTTCAGGTCTAATGAGCTGTGTAGGAAGCAAGTGGAAAGGAGAAGATTTCCTGCAGCGAGTCAGACAAAAACGATTTAACAAAAGGAAATATGCAGAAGGTCCAACAGTGAAGGACTTTTCATTTTCTCACCTCTCTCTTTCTGCCTTCCTCTCTCAATTTCCTGCCTCAATTTGTGATCGCGAGTGAGAAGAGGAGATATAGAATGGGAGAGAAAAATTGTTTCAATCTGTGAGGAACAGGCATGCAGTGCAGGCCCGGCGAGAGCCATGGGATGTGTGTGTGGGCTGAAGTTAGCTCACACTGTTTTGACATTTTTTATATGGAATAAAATAACAAGGCTTTGAGGATCAGGCAGGAGTGAATTTGTATCTGCAGTCGATCATTTAGTTCTCGTTACGGCTGATATTGAGTGAACGGTACTACCGTTGCGTTTGAGGGAAATGATGTGGCAATAATTTACACAGTATTCAGTGTCGGTTTGAACATTACCTACACCTACACAGGTCCACCGAACAAGATGTCAATGATCTCACTGAACCATGAGCTCAGCTTAACCTGAGTGGTAAGTATATGCAGTATATACAGTGGCAATATGTGGACATGAGAGATGAGTCAAGTTAAAATATATTACTATTAAACTTTAAAGCTGAAGTGCATCATATGTGCTTTGTGTTTGGAATTCAGACTCACTGAACATTTAAAGGACCCCCCAAAAAACAAGGTTAATAGGTGTGTACTAAAATCCAAATATATGCTCAGTTGGATTTATTATTTTTTGATACCAAGACCAATGGACAATTTCCCAAAAAAAAAAAAAATAGATTACAAAATATAAAAACAATATTCTGTCTCAGTCCATTTACATTTTTATATTATAAACTTTTTTTCATTTATCATTTATTATCATTAATTTACCCCTAAATGACATGTAAAACAAAAATTTGGTTGTTTTACTGTAAGTCTCGCTGTGTCTGAAATGATATACTGAGTACCATTTGAATACTTTGTGACCGTTAGAAAAGTATGTTCTATATAGCATGAACGAAATTCGGACGTATACTACATCCGCCATGTTGTTATGTCACGTGATTTACTTTTCACCTACTGTTTTTCGAATACTATTCATTTGGACATACATGTTGGCGTACTGTTTTTCACATGTAGTAGGGAAGTATTCGATTTCAGACGCAGCAACTGTCTTCTGTTTAAACGGGCCAAATAAGCTAAGCAAAGTTGAATAGACGATAGTCAAGCCTACTAACTTTCTTTTATGCTGTTCAACTACAGGGTAATTTAAATCATATGATTTTTTGTCTGACTATTGGCAGATGTGGAGAGTGTTTTTTGGGAAACCTGATTGAAAACAATCATTATTAATTCCATTTGACATATGCTTTACAGGTTTAAATCATTTCAGTGCGGCATCAGGTGCAAACTTCCCTCTTTCCTCTGACCTTTAACCTTTTCTATTGAACCAAATTGTATTACACATACACATTGTTGCAATACAGTCCCTGGAGTTTTGGCTCTTCGTTCATCTACTTGCAAGATGGTCTAGATCCACTCAAGGGAAAGCAAGTGACCCAGATTCACTAGGCACTATCAATGAGACTAGAGAGCAAACTCTCTCACTGTGGCCCATATACAGTGAACACTATCCTTAATTTCATAAAATGACTACAACAAGGATGATGGATCACTTTTTGTTTGGACAAACAGTCATTACATAACATAAATGGATGATGTTCAGACAGACTGTGTGAGTTGGACTGAATCCCTCATTGTGTTTCTCTCTCTCTCTCTCTCTCTCTCACACACACACACACACACTGATTGGCGCTCGCTCACTCATTCACACGTCCACTCTGTAGCACTTTCTCCCACTCATTTTCTTTTTTCCCTCCTGGTACTCATCTCTCTTTTCTCTCAAGATGCTGCTTGTTGTCAGTCATGCGAAGACTCTAGAAAAAGATTGGCCCTTGTGTTCACAAAAAAAAGATGCATGTTAAATGGGGTTATTTTGAACCACAGAGTAGTACGGTTGAATTGATTTTTGTTCTACCATCTGTCTGTCAGCAAAAACATGGATAGGTGGATTCGATTCTAAGACAGTAGCCAGACATAAGGTAATTAATCTTACACATCCTCTAAAAATGGTAACACAAACTGTGCTCCAATACATTTGATCTTATTCAAAAACAAACAAATAAATAAATATTTTGAATGGAAGTTAATGAAGAAATTACTTTTTTAGTTTTGAATGATTTTTTTTATTTGTTTCCAATAAAAATATCTTTAAAAAAAACACTGCATAAGATATTAAAACTTGTTTTCACAGAACGTTCCTCATCTTTAAGTGTATTTTTTTTCTCACTGTTTTCATTCTTTTAAATATATTTGTTTAAACTTGTTTATATTCTCTGGAAACTTTATATTTTACTGTAGGTTGTGCTGCTTCACAAAAAATGTATTTTTAGGCATTTGAAGGATTTTTAAATATTATAACTAGAAAATAAATGAACTACATACATACACGCAGACACACACACACACACACACACACATACAGACATATATATGTGTGGACTAAGTTGGGAAGTAAAAAGTATTTTAACATTGAAAATAAATATTCATTGCTCTGTTTGAGCAGACCAACATGAACCAGAGCCCCTAAAGCAATCTTAAAAAATTGCTTAACATGGCAGTATCTAATGTGAGCAATCTCCATGGAAAAAAACAAACTACTTTTTAATGAGTTTTTAATTATTAATTTTTGACTTGTTTTCCAATAAAATATCTACAAATCCTACAAAAAAAAAAAAAAAAAAAAAAAAAAAAGCGCTGCATAAGAAGCACTGCATAAGATATTAAGACTTGTTTTCAAAGAACGTATCTTTAATACTAATGTATTTTTACTTACTGCACTAACAGATGTTATACTTATTTTTATACTTTGTTATATATATATATATATATATATATATATATATATATATATATATATATATATATATATATATATATATATAATAATTGCTTATACTTCTGGATACTAAAGATGTATTCACCCTCAAGTTGTTCCAAACCTGTAGGGTTTCTTTCTTCTGTTGAACAAAGAAGATATTTTAAATCTAAAAAGAATATATTTTAAAGAATGCTGGTAATCAAACAGTTGACGGCACCCATTGACTTCCATAGTAGGGGAAAAAAATACCATGGAAGTCAATGGGTGCTGTCAACCGTCTGGTTACCAACATTCTTCAAAATATCTTCTCAGGTGTTCAACAGAAGAAAGAAAATTATGTAAATGATGACGAATTTGTCAACTTTAATATCTTAGGTTGCTTATCAAGAAAATGTGTTTGATGGATTTTTAAATATAACTGGAAAATAAGAAAAAAGATTTACACTACATAGTGCACACAAAACGTTTTGTACCCTGTCCACACCTGCAATCTTAAAGGGTTAGTTCACCCAAAAATAAAAATTCTGTCAGTAATTACTCACCCTCATGTTGTTACAACCCCGTAAGACCTTCGTTCATCTCCGGAACACGAATTAAGATATTTTTGATGAAATCTGAGAGCTGGATCACTCCTCCATACTAGTCCATAGGCTTCTTCAGGGATTGAACTTGCCGGCCTCGAAAAGTTATTAAAGACATCGTTAAAATAGTCCAAGTGACTACAGTGGCCCAATCTTAAGTTTATCAAGCGACGAGAATACTTTTTGTGCGCAAAACAAAACAAAAATAACGTCTTTATTTCAACTATTCATTTCCTTCTCTGTGGGCTTCGAGTCAGTTCACTAGTGTAATAGCGTACGCTTCTGTTGTTGTACGTCACACGCATCACGCACATGACCAGCGTCGGCCAATAGTGAGGCTACGTGTGACGTAGCTCTACGCAATTACACTAGTTTAACTGACTAGAGGCCCAAAGAGAAGGAAATGAATTAGGAATGAAAAAATAAAGTCGTTATTTTTGTTTGTTTTTGCGCACAAAAAGTATTCTCGTCGCTTGATAAACTTAAGATTGAGCCACTGTAGTCACTTGAACTATTTTAACGATGTCTTTACTAACTTTTCGAGGCCGGCAAGTTCAATCCCTGAAGAAGCCTATGGACTAGTATGGAGGAGTGATCCAGCTCTCAGATTTCATCAAAAATATCTTAATTCGTGTTCCGAAGATGAACGAAGGTCTTACGGGGTTGGAACAACATGAGGGTGAGTAATTACTGACAGAATTTTCGTTTTTGGGTGAACTAACCCTTTAATACCAGCTGTACAAGGGGTCTAAGAAAAAGCTCAGTTAGAAGTGCTGTGAATAAGTGTTCAGCCACACAATAGAAAGCAGCAAGCCATTCAGAGACAACAGATATAGAGAAGAATACAAGATGGAGAAAAGAATGGCATGAGTGCATGAGATTCTTTAAGGTCAGAGAGAAGAAGTTAGATGAAACTTGAAGGGGAGGAGGGAAAAAAAACGGGTTTGAGATAAAGGAAAGACAACAGAGAGATAGGCTGGGATAATGATGAGACTGAGTTTGAAAAGTGCTCTGACAGTGTCCTTTAAAACACCCTTTCTGCTTCCTTCAACAGAAAGAGAGAGAGAGAGAGAGAGAGAGAGAGAGAGAGAGAGAGAGAGAGAGAGAGAGAGAGAGAGAGAGAGAGAGAGAGAAAGAGAGCAGCCATCTGTCAAGACTTTACACTGCAGTCTTGCAGCTATCTGATAGCCGGCAGGAGAGAGCAGCCTGACAGCTCAGTGTAACACCTGCATTAGCATTCGCCGGGCGGAGAGAGAATGCATGTAAGGGCAGGACAGAGTGCTGAATCCTGCTGATATTACAAGAGGGATTTTTAAGCACAAATTATTCAAAAGTAGCCCTTTTGTGAGGAAATTCACTTTCCTCACGCATCCGTGCACACACACTCGGACTCCATTCTGCCCTTGGGGAGGAAAATAAACATTTGCCGCAGGATAGTCTTTGTTCTCAGAGTTTATTGACATTTCAAACAGATGAAAAATGCAGGGCTTCGTTAATGGCTTACTGTTCCCTTGCTGTTCAAGCAAGTTTTTGCAGAACGGTTTATTTTTTTATTAGTAAAGCAGGTTATTTATGAATATAGGTTACGGAGAACACATCGGCTGATGCTTGACTCCAGTATATTCACTAGCACGCTAATTTATGCTTTCTTGAATATCACTTGTACATTAAATGTCTGCCTAAGCTTGAGTTTAAAGACTGCTAATTACTCATTTGTGTATGTATGATCACATACAGCCCTCTTTTAATCCCATGTGAATGTGATAAGGTTTTAAAATATTATTACTCTGAAACCTCCTTTTCTTATTGGACTCTCATCCCAGGAGTCCTAAAATGCTGACTGACAGATTATTCATAAGACGCAGTCTTGGTAGTCATTAATATCTGTATCTTTCTACAAACTGTCAATAATGGTTAACGTCCTACTTTTTTAAGCGTGACAGATACTGGATACAGTACACCTATCTTACACTGGTGCGGCACCATCAACAAGAAACCGGAATAAATCAACATTTCAATGTGTTCAACTAATAAGACCCACATGCTAACACAGATTCGGTCTCTAGACAGCAACATAATCCAAATTAAAATCTCTTTCCTCTTCAGAATACACCTACATTGATTTACACCAACAAAGTGAAGATGCATTCTATCACCTGCCCTGTTCAATTTGTACGCTGAAACGATCATGAGACAATGTAATCTGACCAATCACATCATGCAGATGTTTGCCACCAACGTCTGCGAGTTTATTTTCCCATGAATACTGGCATTTCATCATCTTTGTTCTTGTTCACTCATCTGAGCTCTTTATCTCTCTTTCCCAGAATAATATAACAATGACTGCATAATACCGATCAGCCTGTAAGCTCTGTGTCTAGTGTGTTCAAGAGGGATGTACTACAGTATATCATACTAGCTTGCTCCTCCCCATTAAATTCTCCACACGATGACACCCATGGTAAGAGCGAGGTGATAATGATTGTTAAACCTTATTAATAATCCTAATTAGGAGTGAAAATATTCAAGTTTACATCTGTTAGGGGTGTGTAAGTATATCACCCCTAGATCATGTCTCATTATAGTCCTGTAACTGTAAACTATTATTTTCTAATGAATACAAAACTATGAATGATGAAGTCTATTAGGCCTAAATTATTCAAGCCATAAATTGAATATAAATCTTTATTTTTTGTGCCAGACGCATGAAAAGAGGCTCATAGCAGGGAT
Organism: Tiaroga cobitis; assembly: GCA_030578255.1. NCBI lineage: Eukaryota > Metazoa > Chordata > Actinopteri > Cypriniformes > Leuciscidae > Tiaroga > Tiaroga cobitis. The sequence goes on along the minus strand of CM060594.1, from coordinate 33,927,322 downwards.
AAAAAAAAATGATCTATTTCTTAGCGACAAGGACTTCTTTTAAACTATTTATGCAATTCAAGAGTGTTCATTACTGCATGAACACGCTCAATGGCACAGACATCAAAGGCAAAAGCCCAGGCCGTAGATCCGCTGAACCTTCAATACAGCATAACGAATCCCCCTTCTGCCATCCGTATTCATACTTTTCACACTTAGGTGGCTTTATATTAGAGTAAAATCATATCAAAGTGGAGGTTTTGACTTCAGATTGGTTCGAAATGACTTTAAACTGCAGGCATAGTGCTGATGATAACAGTTGAACTATTAAAGCATCAGCAAATATGATGTAAAAAAGGAAACTTCACTTTCCATGCAGTGAAATGAGATAATTCAAGCTGCTTTTCTATGGGTCCATCATAGTGATATGCCAGAGAAAATATCATGAATCTCATGACCATGCCTCTTTAATTTCATTTGACTGAAGTGAGCTGAAAAGGTACTAAGGAAATAGGGAGGGGGGAAAGCATGGGAGAGTGAAAGAGAGCAAGACGGAGATTTTACACCATGACTTTTTTTCATTCAGTGAAGATCAAAGGTAACATGATTCCTTTTCTTCTGCCGGATCAGAGGTTTTTAATGTGGCTGCTCCTCTCTAAAGTGCTGTCTTGCTGAACTGGATACGACTGGTCAGAATATCACACCCTTTGGTAACCTCAATGAACATTTCCTCCTGTCAGAAACAGTTACTGTATTCTGAAACGTACAAAATCACTTAATCTTAAATGGTAAAGCATCCTTTTTTTCATATTATGGATAATTAGCATAACCCTCATGTTGAGTTCAGGGTTTGAGGAAACCCCAGCAGCGTTTAAATAGTTAAAAAAAATATACTGCCTATTGAAGTATTAGGATGACATTTTATGAAACTCTGACAATCGTTTGCTTTGATTTATTTTCTTGTGTTTCTACAGTGTGTTGTTGTTGGAATAATATAGCCTAAATAAATAAAGACAATTATTAAAATGAAATATTTATGTAATAAAGATATTTAATATATTTTTAAAAAAACATACACAAATATTTGATTTGTTAACCTGCATGTCATGTGATCATTAACCAACATCAAAGAACCATGAAAATGTTAATGCTTTAAATGCTCCAAAAATGAAAATTTCATCATTTACTCACCCTTATTATTTTACTATTATTTTTATGCACCCCATCAACATAATAAATTCAATCTTAAAAAATCACGAGGGATACAAATTAACTGAATATGTCTCTCACACTTTTAGAAATTTTAAAAATGTTCATGCAAACTGTCACAAGGCTTCATATGGGTCACTTTTATGGTGCTTTTACGCCTTCACAAGTCTTGTAAGGTTCAGTCCCCATTCATTTTAATTGCATGGAAAATACAGATAAGCAAAGTGTTCAGAATTTCTTCTTTTGGTTTCCACATCAGTAGTACAGTACAGGTTTGGAACAACATTAAGGTGAGTAGATGGATGCCTGAATGTTAATTTTGGGGTAAACTCTCCCTTCAAACTTACTCAAACACTCATAAAGAGAGGCTCTATCCTCTCAGAGTCAGATTTCCTGGCAGTCTGTCCCACAGGCGCTGACGTAAGAGAAGATCTCAAAGGAGCTCTCCATGGTGCTGATATTTCCGCTGAAACGTGGGGCTCTTCTCAGTTACGAGCTTTTCAGAGCCAGCTGGATAACCAGACAACCTGCCGGGTCACTTGGTCTCCCCTCCCCTCTCTTCCTCTCCGCACTTCACAGGCATGAGGAAGCACTAGTCAGACTCTTGGCTCTCCATTTGCCAGGACAGGCAGACAAAAATAGAGCCAAAGTGCCCAACAGCACGGGGAAAGAGACATTGCCAGTTAGTTTTGGCAGGGACCGGATTCACCACTTCAGCAAGATTACACACTGTGCTGAAAAGGGCAAGAGATTAAAAAACAAGCACTTGGTGAGAGAAAGAGAATAATAATAAGCATGGCTACAAAATCTTATCAACATGGTGATTATAGGTCAAAGGTGCACTTAGTAATTTTTACTACTTAAAAATAGAAAAAAATGAACAGCGTGTTTGCTCACATGAAATGAAAGTGTTATTTAACATGGAAGGTCGCCTCATGGGGGTCACATAGATCACATGACCAATATAATGAATATATTTTTTTTATTGGACAATTTTGCTCATGGCACAAATTATTTATGGCTGATTGTGAATAGCACATTAAGGGCACCAGGTAACCGAAAACTTTGGTCTTATACTACACCCCTGCCACTAAGTATTGAACATGTTGATGTGTTTAATATGACTAAAAAAAGAAAAGAGAAATAAATTATGAGCATGTATAAGGGAAATTGAACACTCTCCTCTTCAGCGCCCCTCCTCTCCAATCACACCCCCTCCAGTAGGGAACCTGTCGAAGGGCGGCGAGTTAAGGGACGGGGTGACGCTAATTACAAGGGAGAGGCAACCGTTCCGTCATATAATAATAATACTATGAAAAATAAAAATAATACAAAAATATATAATAATTATTGTTATTATTATTATTATTATTACAAATAGTATTAATATTTGGTCATAAAGGCTGCCAGATACATAATTTAAACAATTAATAAATGCCATTTTAAAGAGTTTTAGATAGAGCTGTTTACACAATTCCATTCCACCATCATATTTGCCAATTCATTTTTAAGTGCTTCTGCAATTAGACAAATATTATTACTACTACTACTACTACTAATAATAATAATAATAATAACAGTCATTATTATTATTATTATTATTATTATTATTATCATCATCATCATCATTATTTGGTGATAAAAATCTATATTGAAAAATAATCCAAATAAATAATTAAGATGTAATAAAAATTAAAAATGAATAAAAATGTAAATTAACATTAAAAACACACATTGTAAAAAATCTGTAATTTTTACAAAATAAAACTGGCTGCTGTGGTTGCCAGAATAATTCTGTAAAAGTACAGTAAAAATGTAAACATATTTTACTGCGTTTTACTATTACAGGGTTTTTCCTCCATATATAGTACGAGAACTTTCTGTTAACTAATTAACAGCTTTTTACTGTCACATTTATTAACTTGTACAGTTAAAATTACAATAGTTTGTTACAGTGCATACAAAACTAAATTATTTCTTAATGCTATTAAAATTGTTTTAGATGGAGTTTAGCACTAACCCTAACCATCAACTTTCCAAAAGTATTTCATACCAAGCTCACAAATGCTGAATCTATAAATAGCTACACACATTAGACCTGTACTTCCTGAAGAGAAAACACAAAGACATACCCAAACCCATGTCCACACAAGCGAGCACACACTATAGGTCAGATAGAGGTTGGCACATAGAGCTGAGGGCTGGCACAGCCACATCAGATCTGCAGTATGGCCACTAATCTGTGGGATCAGTAAAATCACGGAAATGAGAGCCATCACACTGCAGTAATCTCCTGCGTCTGGAAAACTGTGTGTGAGTGTGAAAGAGAGAAGGATAATGTGAGATGAAAGAGGATGAGAGAGGCTGTAGAGGCCGGTAAACAGTAGCAGCCATGATCAACCAACTATTTAAACCATGTGTAATTGCAAAGATTAATGGCATTGAAATAAACCCGAGTTCAGCCTGCATGTGAAGAGTCCAGACACCAGTTTGATTAAAAGGAAAAGATACATGCATGAAAGATGACAAAAAATCAGCAAGAATGGACAAAATAATTATGCATAAAAGAAAATCTCATTAGTCTGATTTCATCATTGTCTTTTTGACCTCATGTTCTTTTTCTTTCTTTTTTTTTGCAGCCTGAGAGATCCCAAAGCCCCTTTAAAATCTCAAAAATATACTTACAGTCAAGATTTATCTTGTCTTATCATGAAAGATTCATCTGTGCATGTTATTCCAAAGAGAAAATGTTTGTCTTTGTAATCTGTAATCTTTAATCAAAATTGAATCAAACTCAAAACAAAAAAAAATACTTCACATCACGGAAGTAAAATGGATTGCAGTTCATATCGACTGTAACATCAAAAATATCAGGTTAATACTTCGACAAATCTTATTATTCTTGATTATAAACAAAATGTCAAATTGATATGCATCAAACACCCTCTATGATTTTTTTTTTATGACTTCTGTTGAGGGTCTCAGAGACCTCGGGTGTAAAACATGAATGGATGCGAAATATTTCATACATTTCTAAGTGCTAAGATTTTCTGTCACGCACTGATTTTTGATTTATAATTTGTTTTTGTTTAAATAAATAGAAAGGATAACAATGCATCTGGATTTTTCTTTTACATGGAAACCTTTTATTTCACCATGACACAATAGTGCACCGAGCCATTGAAGGAAACAAAACATCAATTTGACAAAAGGTGCAACATAAAACATTTAAAGTAATGACAGAATTCAAAAGACGCGAGAAACAAACACATTAAATAAACTATTCACAACATCAAGATCATATTTCCCCCTGAAAGGGAGCGGAACTACCATTAATACTGAAAGAAGTAAACACTGGTAATACCTGTAGGTCATTTACAAAGGGGTTTTACCATGGCTGCAGTCTGCTGAACCCATCAAGCACAAAACACTGCAATCAACGAGAAGTTAACCTTTATTTTCAACGTAGTTTTGACATTGAAACCTGAACATTTTATGGAATTCGCAAAGGTTGATCTCTGTACCCGGATATTACGTCATGGTTTCCAAGTGATAATTGATGTACGACAAATAAACACTTTATCAAATGCATCAAGCAAACCTGAAACACCGCTCAAAGCTAAAACGATTCAGTTGTCTGATGGTCGCTTTAATTTGTTTGTTATATTGTTTATGTTATAATACGCATGAAGATTTGGTATAAAATGATCTTCTGAAAGGGATGAAACTGTGAGCTGAGACAAAGAGGGGGCAAAGAAAAACAGACAAAAGGAGAGAGAGAAAAGATAAAGTACTCAGACATTTTGCCACTGAATAGGACTAGAGGCACAAAGGGTCCACAGAGCAACAGATGTGACCATTCTGTAGAGAAAAAGAGAGGGAGGTAGGGAAGGAAAAGGAAGAGAGACATTAGTCAAAAAAGAAAAGCCGCCAATGTGACACTCACTCAACCACTTCCATACTGTATGTGCATAAAGCATCGACTAAGCATCAGTACAGCCTCTCACTCTCTCACAATTCATCTTTCAGCTCAAACGATGCTGATGACCTTGGCCAGTCACATAAGGTGCTTTAATAAGTAGATGAGTTCTCTCCTGTCCATGAGCACAGTTCTTTATTCCCGTATTCATCTCTGTTCATTCCTCGGCGAGGCACATCTCACAGTACCCGGGACTCAGCTGGATTGTGCATGTTTCTTAGCCATCTACCTTTAAATGACTTATCCCATCATTTAGCGAGGAGTACAAATGCCTGAGACCACTAGTTGAAAGTACATCTATTTTAATTAATATCTTTAATTATTATTTTTTACTTATAATAATAAATGAAGTTACTAATTTATAAATGTTTTTTTCATTATAATATATATTTCATAATGAAAAAAATATATTTATTATTATATTTTTTCATTATAAATAATATTTTCAGCATCATTTAAGTGAAAAGTTGAACTGAAAAATGAACATAAATTCAGAATTTCGTTGTATTTGGGCTAGGAGATTTTTTGCTGGATAAACTTCGTAAGTTTGTGTAAAAGATGCTCCAAAGAGCATATTGAGCTTAAATTGAAAAACATCTGACTGGTGTCACAAATGTGCTTATTTGATTAGTGACCAAGAAAAGGTAAAGAAACTAAAAAATAAAAAAAACTAATTTAAATAAACAAAAACCAAACTAAAAACCATATGCATAAATATGTTTCCCTTTCGAGGGGAACGAGACGCCGCGTCAATTGATGCGATGGGAACGCGTCCCGCAGGACCTTGTGTCTGAGGCACGTGTACCAACTAGCCAATCATGGCCGAAGCAGTGATGATGTCGCAAGGTGCTCCCCAGCATATAAAAAGGGCACCCGAAAACAAGTCATAATTTTCAATGTCTTAAAGGTGCTCTAAGCGATGTCACGAGTTTTTTAGGCCAAAACATTTTTTGTCACATACAGCAAACATCTCCTCACTAACCGCTGGCTGCCTGTCCTCTGAACACACTGTAAAGAAACGCGATCTCTGTAGACAGCCCAGGCTCCACAAACAGCAACAAAAACAAACTGGGCTAACCCGCTCCACGAAACATGACAAACAGTTCCAGCCAATCACCGACAAGAAGGACTTGGGGGTGGGGTTTGGGGGGTTAGTGTGCGGATGAGGAGGAGGGAGGGTCCAGCTAGCCTCCGTTTTGTTTGACAATACTTTAAACGTCAACAAGAAGTGACGTCACCCGACATCGCTTAGAGGACCTTTAAGGAAGCCGCTTGTCTGTGTGCTGTGCAAACAGTTTAAATGCTGTATCCATCCATGCATGCGTTTCATAACACCGGGTCATGATGTGTGTGTTTTCTGTCTAGAAGTGGAGCATGCACGTCCAGCCCTCGAGGGGACTGGATGCATTTCATTGCGATGATTTTTCACTGAGAAAGCTCCGCTCTCGACTGGCGCTCTTCATGTGTGAAGACTGTCAAGCCGCTGAGCCCCGCGGCTCGAGCTAAGCGCAGCTGCCAGCCGTGGGGATCTCAGACCGAACTGCTTGAGGAGCGTGAGCAAGTTCCCCTCACTTCTCACCCTAGCTCTGCTGTCCTTCCTGTCTTCCGTGGAACATGAGGACTCATTGCTCGCTTATGATTTTGACAATATAGAAAGCGGGTTGTCAGTAGAGTCAGATATTTGTAAAACATCCGTTTCCAGCTCCACGCAGCAAAACGCAGAGTACGATGAGCTAGTGGAGCTTATGACTCATGCTACAACCAGACTGAGCTTGTAATGATCCGGTTCGAAGCGTGAGATCGCAGGCAGCCTCCTATGAGCGATATCTGCAAAGTCATAAGTGTCATAAGTGCACTGCTCCGGTGAGCCTTCCATTTCTTCCAGACCTGCACGTGAGAACATCTATACTCTGCATGGCCCATTCTGCTTCAAATTATTCGAATGTAGAGGGGCAGAGTGAGTGGGGTTATGGGAGGACGCCTCGGGTGGAAAGGAATTTAGCGAATTACCTTTCTCTGGGGAAATCCTCATTGTTGAAGGCTCCCGTTTTGCCCTCTAAGCCATGTTACAGTAGATGACATCGAGGTTGGTGGCGACTGGTCAGATTGGCAGAGCTTTGCATATTATGACAATATTGCAAGTTTATCCAGGCAGATCTGCTTAAGGACCTTTGGGAAATTTATTTCTCACCAGGTGCAAGCTCCTCCTAGACCGTCTGAGCCCTCACCATGAATGAGTTCCTGGAGAGAAGAGCGGAGGGCGAGTGTGGCTCCGAGGAGGGGTGAGCAGAGGCGCCGTAATAGGAGTAAGCCGCACTCAAAGAGGAGAATGCTTAAGTGGGATTCTACTATTTGAGCCTTTGTCCCGTTTTTCCATTCTTTTCTTCTTCTAGTTCCTTTCTGCCATCTTTGAGGAGGGTGCTGGGGTACAACAATTCTGTTTTAGAGGAGACTAAAATCTCCTCCCTCCCCCTTTGAGGAGGGCATGGGGTACATTAATTCTGCTGTAAGAGGAGAACAAAGTTTGCCTCCCTCCCCCTTTGAGGAGGGTTCGGGGGTGCAGCGAACCTTTTTTCATCAGTGCTTCGGCCATGATTGGTTAGTTGGTACACGTGCCTCAGACACCGGGTCCTGCGGGACGCGTCCCCATTGTGTCAGTTGATGCAGCGCCTCGTTCCCCTCTCAGGGAACATGGTTACAGGCGTAACCTAAAACGTTCTTTAAGTGTCTGTGGTTTAAATTTTTTTAAATTGTAAAACTTTGTTTATTTCCAGTCTTAAATTAGATTCCAAATCTCAGATTTTTCCATGTGGTCTGAGAAATTTGGATCTCACTGTAAGTGTTTTAAAAATATTTAAATGCACCAAAACAATATAATCAAAGCTTTGACTCGGCAGTCGGCACACAACCAAAAGCATTTGCCTTTGACTGAATTGGTATTCAAATGTTTAAAAGTAAATTAGCCAGATGTCCATGAAACCCTTAGATGGCCTGTGGAATCTGTGTTCATTTTATGTGAAAGGATCCAGCATAAAAACAGACGTTGTGATAACCTTTTCTTCCCTATTGTGAAATATATACGAGTCAAATGGATATGTTGTTCTTGTTCTTCTCGAACAAGAAAAAAATGTAGGGCGGGACTTGATTTGGTAACACTATAGTAAGTACATGTTAATTAATTTTACTCAGTACTTATTTGAGTAAGTACAATGTAACTACGTCAACTTAAAATAAAGTGTAACCCTTGATTTTGTCTATGGGGAATTGATTAGACGATTGTGTTTTGCTATTACTCTGATGTCATGTGAGTGACAGGATGTCCCGCCCTCACGCCAGTCAACACATCATCAGAGAAGAGATGTTGTTGCAAGAGGGAGGGAACTTTATTTTGATAAAAAGATCAGGAGGGTACATGAAAAAAAATAATGAAAAAAAAAATAATGATGTGCATGGAAAAACTATTTATAATAAATAATGCAATATTATATAAAAAAAACAAGAATTGTCAATTTTGATTTAATGGTGACTTTAAACATAGCAACAACCACAGGGGTTTATGTCTTAATATTCAATCACTCAATAAAGTGCTTGACCTTGGTGAATGTGTGTCTGTGGGTGGTTATGTAAGTGTCAAGTACCTTGCACTGGCAGAGGGAACACTCCGTGCCGTGTTTGGTCCAAGCGGAGCCGCTGAAGCGAGTGATTCCGTATTCATCCACGCAGGTCTTGGTGATGTCATTCCGAACGGTATCGGCCAGACAGGGGTCTGTGACGCAGCGCGGACAGCACTCGCCCTCAGGAACCACTGTAAACTCGCAGTCAGAGACCGGTGCGCATGATATCGGCCAGCAGTCCACTTCCCCCCTCTGAGAAACACACAGACGGAGACATATTTCATTCGCACACTGAAAAGAATCAATATTTTTGCAATTCCGTTCAGTGACGCTAGTGGAACATAAATTACACACTTCCGCTTTACCATGTTGCAAATCACAAATACTATGTTGTGCTCACTGATCCAGAGAAGAGAGTGTAATGATGGATCGATACGACATTCCTAGGTCAGTGCTGGTTTAATATAGTCACACACACATGGCTTTCTCTATTCTTTAAAACTTTGTTTAACATCTGTTAGACTGCAGGTGATGTGTCAAGACATATCAATGCTTTATCCTTGCACCTGTGGCAAAAAATCCACAAAGGACCAAAGTGATGGAGTACTTGCCAAATATTAAAGTGTGTGAAAGTCACTCCAGTCAGACACTGCATATTAAGTTTAAAGCTACACTGTGTGATTTTTACCCCCATCTAGCGGTGAAAAGGTATATGACCATCCAGTGAATATTAGTTTCTGTTCCTCTCAATTTCGATTTCGTTTTAACTCCTACGGTGCCCAATGGAGTCCAAGATCAACATGGCTTCCAGTACGACCTCCTCGACACGGTGCCATCGAGTGTTAAAACGCGAAAGGCGAAGCTTGATGTCCCTCTTTGGCTAATGTACTTTCAAGATGGAGGGGCAACATGGCAACCGACATTAGAACCCCTTACCCGTATGTATTTTCAATGGCATATTATACACTCACGAGAATACTTTATTACTTGAACGAAGTAAATATACATTAATGAGCACATATATTTTTGAAAGAACTAAGTGCTTTTATCAAAGAATAAACTAAAAAAGTTACACAGTGTAGCTTTAAGACAGACTCTAGTCTATCCAGAGAGCATATGAGGAGATTATATTTTCTTAATAGATCCTGAATTTCAGTTAATAAAAAATTCACTCACTTTTTTTGACAGAGGCATCACCTGCTTTTTAATTCTACAACGTGCATGAGCTGAACCAGTTGGGGGGTTCAGCTAATTTATCCAGTTCTTATGTTCAACTCAGTTACTCAATGTCTGGTGAGTAAATAATAATGGTCAGTAAATAATGACTTAAATTTTGAACTGAAGTCATATAGACTATTCAAATGACACTTTTTTGGTTCTGAATCATGAAAGTCTTTTATATTATTTTGTAATACTTATTTTATATTTATTTTAAATTTTATCTGTACATTAATCATTCTCGTTCTTTATTTCAGAGAAGATAAAAAGTCATACAGGTTACAGGCAAACTGATTGCAGTATTGATGATTGATGTATTTTTCAGATTACATCCTGAATCAGAACGAGCAGCTAACGTAGACCTTGAATACAAGAGGAATGCAGATATTTCTCTGAATGTCTCTCTCTCTCCCCCCCAACCTCCTGGAGTTTTCCGTTCCGGAAACATTCTTTGTTCTTTCACTCCTCGCACTTCTGTATCCTTAAAATACAAAGCATTCTTCCTGCCTCATTCTCTCTTTTTCTGTCTCTTCCTCTCTTTCAAGTTATGTGTTCCTTTTACCTCACAGGGAACAAGAAAAAAAAACTAGGATTCGAAGTGTAAAGGGTGTTTAAAATGACTAAAAGAAATCGCTGACTGAAAGTGAATGTGGTAACTGTGTAAGAACAACATAAAAGAGACAAACAAAAACCAGCTGTACTGAAAGCTAATGAAATTTCAATACGGCCATGCAAAACTGTCTCTGTTTGATCATGTTCCTCTCTCAAAGCTGGTTTAATGGACACAGATTACGCTTGTGTAGGATTAAAAAGGGTTTTCAATTGAAAGTCAGTTATTGAGCAATTAATCCAGAGCCTGGCTTTAGCATTAGCCTTCCGTCTGTTACGCTGTCCACTACTGTCCAGAAGTCTTTAACAGAATTCATTACAGGCCAACAAGTTTAGCAGTCCTAAACCCTGAGCAAAAAGCTTCATTCCCTGTGTACCAAAAACCTTCTCCGATAGAGAAACAGTGAGCTGGGAGCCTGGCATGTCACGAAAACCTCTGACAAGTTTAGGAGCCCTGTTTGAGCCCATTGTCAGTTCAGCAAATACTGTAAGGATTTTCACTAGAGAGAAAGATGGAGCTGGACTTTATAATTCGATTCTTTTCAGAGTGCAAAAAGTTCTGCATAAAGAGAGAAAAAATTGCAGCAAGGACAGACACCAGAGGGGCTGAAAACTGCATTGTTCAAGGTTTGGCACAAGACTTCCTGACTGAGATATTGCAGAGAGTTCCACTGTGAACAGCAGATTCTCTGTGTAATAGATCTGAATCTAATACACAGAGAACAGAATGACAGAGGAGTTTATTCTGTGCATTGTGCATTTGGGAATGCATACTGTTTTCTAAAGATAACATATTTCACACATTTGCATCATATGCATTCCCTTAAGATGTCAGTCAAGGTTTCTTGAAAAAAAGTTTCTATTCAGTTTTATGTGATCATTTTCCAACCCTCACTCTGACACTTAGACTGCTTTCACCACTGTATTATCTCTGTTATGATTGGCTAATCTCCTCATATGCAAAGTTCAAAGTTTTCAACCAAGGAAGTCCATCTGATACTGAACAACTTTTGATATATAAAAAAGCACTATGCAGCCATATTATTTCATTGATGGTAAAAGTCATCCAAAAACATTTTATAAACGGTTTCCAAAAACATTAAAAATGTTCTACTACTACTGAAACTAATATATACTAATATAATTATACTTAAGTAATGTGCAATTAATAGAATATCCAAAAGTCTGAGAAAATGTTAACGAAGCAAAAGTATGATACAAAAGATTTAGGAATGTTTGAATATATTATTTTCAACATTTAATAAATATTTCTGTGTTTAAATAATAAATATTTATAATCATTTTATTATAAAAGATATATGACATTTACCACGTTAACAAATTTCATAGCTGCTACTAAAATACACAAGATGATCTTTGGAACATTCTCAGATCAAGCTGTATGAACTATCAGGTTTTATTATATATCAGAGTCCATAATTTAAACAGTTTTTTTTTTAAGTTTTCAATTAGAAAATAATGCACAATTCAAGCATTTTCACTATAGTGACCCCACTGTATCTCTAAATGCTGAGATATTTCAAAAGTAGTTTTGAGAGAACCTTTTCTAATGTTCTTCAGCAATAGTTCGTTCTGACATTGACCATATAATATATAGTTTATAAATACTGGACTGGTAATCATAATGCATCACCACATCAAGTTGGTTTAACATGCTGTCACTCACCATACACTGGCACTGCTGGCAGTTTTCCACCCAGGTTTCTCCATTACTGTATGCTAGCAGACCGTTCTGATGCAAACACTGAGAGCTCAGACGAGGATCGCATTCAGGACAGCACAACACATCCACCGTGGGATTCTCGCAATCACACACCATCCGCCTGCACATCACCAACCCCGACTAAAACAGGAGAGAAAGACGTGAGACTGAGTAAAAAAAATCATTTCTCAGTTTTCCTTTGACTACAACTCCCATCAGTACCTTTGGCTCACCTGACAAGAGCAGACCGAGCACCTGTCGTCATCCAGCACCCAGATCTGCCCGTTGTGTTTCACCTTCCCGTCATGGGCGCAGTCTCCCGTGCAGTTCCTACCGTGCGGACAGCGGCAGTCGTAACCTCCGTCCACGTTAAAGCACACGGTGTCGTTGGCACAGCTGTGCCTACCCGTCTCACATTCATCAATGTCTACCAACAAGAAACAGAACACAATAAAAGTCACTGGTTAAATCCAAGGGGTCAAGGCTTAGCTGGTTAGCACGGCCCAGTTAGCCCCTATTAGTAGATGTCGTAATTACAACCATTCTGAAGGGGAACTGCATGTTTCTCTATAGACTTCCATTCAAAAGAAGCACTGTTTGTTTCATTAGAAATACGTTACCTTCACATGACTCTCCATTGGCAGAGAACATTCCGTTGTCATGGTATCCGTCACGACACTCGCAGTGGTACCAGCCAGGTAGGTTGACGCAAGTGGCTCGACTGTCACACTCCACAAACCCATCGAGGCACTCGTCGATGTCTTAGGTGACAAGGTGGAGACATGCATGAGGAAACCCAAGAAATGTATGAAAACGTTTGAAATGTTTTTTGAGCATCAAATCAGCATATTAGAATGATTTCTGAAGGATCATGTGACACTGAAGAATGGAGTAATAATGCTGAAAACTCAGCTTAGCCATTCAATGAATAATTACGTTTTATTTGAACAAACAAAGAAACAAAAACTGCCATAAAGTGCATATTCAAATGTTATGTTTTGCTAGACTGTATTATGCTGTCTCCACAACCTTTTCAAATTCCTAAATGAATGCAAATCTGATAAAAAAAAGTATATGTGATGTCTGTCCTCATGTAACCGGTGGCTCGCGACACCAGTTATAAAAGCACTTGTCTGCGTTGTGTAGCGTTGTTGAGACAGACACGGGACAACAGGTGGCGGTTTCACTGGATTTACTCTGATATATGAAACAAACAAGAGCAGCCTCTGAGTAAATCGCCCTTAAATTGTTCTCTTCAGTGCATTAACAATGCCAAGAGCAAGAAATACAGAGAAAACATACCTGATATATAAAACAAACAAGAGCAGCCTCTGAGTAAATCACCCTTAAATTGTTCTATAAAACAAATGTGATGTACATTTAATCACCATGTGCTTTCATCTCCACATATATAGACCAAAGTCAAAAATATAACTTAAATAAGGTAAAATTAATAAAAAATAACCACACAGATAAGTAAAAGGATTCATTAAGACTAGGGGCCAAAAATAACTCACCTCTTCAGTGCATTAACAATGCCAAGAGGAAGAGGATGAGACAAAACAGGAAATTGTGTAGGCTCATTATGACCTCACACCAATTAAAGGGGAAAACTCATTCTTCAGGCAAGTACTGTATACCAGATATATGAAAATAAACCATTTTGTGTAAATTATAATAAACAATACATACGTTTTAACAGTACACTTTCTGTACCTGTTACACTCACACCACACACAAAGTAAGATAGAGCTTTTGCCATGGTCGTCTTGAAAGGAGCGTATCCAACAGCTGTTGATAATGCTCTTCAGTATCTATTCAACTTCCAGTCCTTGTCCTTGGATTACACTCAGAAAGATACGAAGAGCGTCACACAGACCCAGCCTTTAAGGGTTAGAAATGATTTTGTGACTTTAACCCTAGGCTACAGATTGTGCTTCACCTCCCCCATCTCATTAGATTGCTAAGGGGGAATTGCATTGTGTTGTATTTCAATGCCAATTTTAACGTCAGAAATACAGGCAAGGCTGAGTAGAGGGGTTAAACGAAAGCTGAAGAATACTATGGGTTTGTGGGTATGTGTGAGAGAGAAAAAAATTTTACGTAGCCTTGAGAGTCTTTGTGAAAGAGCATAGAATATGAGAAACAGCCTATGGCCCTTGTGAATATGTTTGCATGTGTTGCTTGTAGTATCGCATGGGCAGAGAAATATTAAAAGGGATAGTTCAGCCCCAAAAAATGACATTATTCCCCTTAAGTTGATCTAAAGCTGTTTGACTTACACAAAAATAGACATTTAGCAGAATGTTCATGCTGCTCTCTTCTACACAAGTAAACGGAGACCAGGGGCTGTCAAGTTACAAAAATAACATTAAAAAAATGCATAAATCAACGAATAAAAACAGTTAATGCAGCTCATGTACTAAGTCTTCTGAAGCCAAAGGATAAGTTCTGAGAGAAAAATACACTATAACACTCAAAAATGTGGGGTCTGTACGATTTTTGAAAGTCTCCTATGCTCACCAAGACTGTGTTTCTCAAAATTACAGTAAAAGTAATATTTTGAATATCACCTTTCTTCTATTGAAATATATTTTAAAATGTAGTTTATTCCTGTGATGGCAAAGCTGAGCATCATCATTCCAGTCTTCAGTGTCACGTGATACTTCAGAAATCATTCTAATATGCTGATTTGCTGCCCAAGAAACAATTCTTATTATAACCAATGTTGAAAACAGTTGTGCGGCTATTTTTAATGGAAACTGTGATACGTTTATTTCAGGATTCTTTGATAAATAGAAAGTTAAAAAGAACAACATTTACTTGAAATAGAAATCTTTTGTAACATTATAATTGTCTTTACTTTCACTTAAATGTCATTCGTTGTTGTGTAAATTCAAATATTGCACAATAGAATGCATCAGAGCAGGCTTAACATTGTGAACATGTACGACATAACTTTTTTTTTGACAAAACTGTCCTTGTACTCTGAGGAACATTCTGAGGAACATATCATCAGAAAGAGAATGTCTGATATAAAACATTTCCATGCAAGAGTTCTCAACATCTCGCTTCTAAGATTGCTTCACTTTTGTCAAGATTTCACTCCCCTAACACAAAATCCCTCCTCCATTAAAAACAGAGAATGGCGAAAATAACACAAACAATACTGAATAATACATAGATGTAGGCAGTGCTGATGACATTTATTCATTTTCTTCCTTGAGCACAAACACACAGCGCACTCATCTCTCTCAGAGGAATGGCTGGCATTTGTGCTGTCAGAAAGCAGTCGCAAGTATTGATTGACTGTGTATTCACGGGTAAACCCCCAGGGTTCCCGCTGTCCTGCAGCCCTGCCACTAATTTGTCACGGAATGTCACAAGTCGACAGCACAATACATAGTCTCCATCTCATTTGCTCCATCTTCAGCATTTGGGATCCTCATACACTTCCATCTGTGTGCATTGGTGAGTTTTGCACTAGCAAAACCCAAGGGCGCAGTTTATTTTAGAGGGGACCTATTCAAAGACTTGATTTTGTTTTTGGGGCTACTGGAATAGGTTGAATGAAAAAAAAAAAAAAAAACACCAGATTTTTTCACATATTTTACATTATTGCAGCACCTCTCTTCACAGTCTGTCAGTAATGCTCTGTTTAGTTCCTGTCTCTATAGGCCCTGACATGTTGAGCGTCGGCCGGCCACACCGTCGGCACTAGTTGGACATCTTCAGGGGTATTTTGGCCAATTGAGCATGTTGAATCAGCGTCCGTTGGCATCAGCGCCATCGGTGAGAGAGAGAACTCTAAATGGCTGTTCAGTTTAACGAACGAGTCGGTGCACGAGAATAAAAGCGAAAGTAATGATAGCAAGCAAAGATGTAAAGATGGCACAGACAGAAGGCTGCTCTAATTTTACGTCATCTTCCCTGAGCATTCCTGCGCAAATATTTTCATAACAATATGAGCCACCTGGAGTGAAGAAAGTGATCAGCATGATATATACAGTATATACAATCTACAATCCCAAGAGGACGGTAATAGTTATGGGTCCACAGTGGTATCCTCAAGTCAATTTCATCAGGGACGATTCTTCAAACGGCAAGTCATCAATCCACTCAGTCCCTGAACATCTTGGCTGTTCCCATATCCCAGCTATCTCCTTCATCTGCCCTGCTCTCGTTCCCACCCCCTTCCCTTCATCCTCCCCCTCCATCCTCACACTAATGAACAGATTCACACCCACTGCTGGGTCTCGCTGGGGAGCTCGGCACTGTAAAAGGGCCTCGATGCAAACGAGGGAGTCGAAGTGCGGTTGTGTGTATGAAAGCCTGGTCCCATTCTCAAACAAAGTCTTTTTCTTTTTTTTTTTTTGAACAGGAAGTTCAAAAGCAAACCTTTTCTTAATGAGAATACAGACAGCAGATCCTCAGAGTTTCCCAAACAAAAGCAGAGATTCGGAGGAAAGTCTTATCTTTGAAGTCAAAGTGAATTACTGGTCGCAACCCATTTTATTGGTCATGGTGACATATTTCAGAGTGAAACGGATATTGAATGAGACCCAAAGTTTTGGAATAACATGATGAAACAATAGGTCCTGGAAAGAGCATTTAGAAAGTAAACTTCACTGTAAAAAAAAAAAAAAAGTTGCTGCCTTAAATTTTTAAGTACAATCAACTTGGATGTTTCAGTAATTTCAACTTAAAGCTGCAGTCCGCAGTTTTTCCTCTTTGTCGCTCCCTCTCTGTTAGAAAACAGCGCGGATGAACACAATGTATTAGGAGAATGTGCAGCTGTCAGTCACCGCGCCAGTGTGGATACTGGCATTCAGAATCACAGATTATTCTTTTTGGAAGTATGACCAACATACTAATTTTCACCAATTATGACCAATTTAATAATGTCATCTGAACAAGTAAGTAACATCCACTTTTGTTCTGGTTCTGACATTGCAGTAAATCGCGCTGATTAAATCTAAAAATCGATTATCATATCACGCAACCGTGCAAATTATACTTTGTTCTCAAATTGTTCATGTTAACAACGTCAGCATTGCGTGACTATATGTAATGTCCTTCCGATATGTATCCTTGTTTTCGCATGGGTCCGGTTGCAGTCTCTTTTTTTCTGTAGCCGCTCCGAAGTCCGAACGAAGTCTTTTGCATTTTACAACGGGTGAGTCTCCAGTTGTCGCTGGTGATTGTCGTTGGAACCTTTCTGGATGCGCCATCAAATTGATAAGTTTAATTATATCAAGTGCTGTGAGAAAAGGCTATAAATCTCCACCTCATGATGTCATCGGCGTAATGACGCAGAGGCCTGTGTTGCACAGCAAGGGAAGACGTTCAACAGCTAAACTCTAATTATCTCCAACTCATTAGACATGATGAGTAACGACTTGGAATACATGAACCCAATGAAGCAGACATAATCAGAGCACTTTAATAAACATGGAGAAGTTTTATCGGAGGACAGATCCAGCAGCTGTTTTGAATCTCTTTGTACACACAATTTTACGCTCCTCCCTGTAGGCCTTTCTCACTAGAGCTTCTGAAGATATTCTCATTAAAATTTGATAGGGGTAGGGCTCCATTCTAGCTTAATATTAAGAGTAAACACTTCTCAAGACTCCCATTCTGGTGCAAAGATGCATTTAAGGTGCTCAGCGACACAATGCAGCCATTTTATCGGCAAGTTGAATGTGCTTACGTCCCCTTGCTATACACCCATCACATAAAGAATTAACAAGTAGCCTGCAGAAACGTCTTGATTAAGAAGCAGGACCCCGAGCCCAGGGCGTTTAACCCCTGAGGACCTGCTGTAATTGGGTTTCCTTTATGAACAGAGCATGTGTGAAGCATCTGAGCCAATCCGATGGATAATACATGGTGCCAGCTAGTCTTCTACGAGGTAAGAGCTGAATATGAAAGAAAATGGGACTCTCTACAGCTTTCTTTTTCAGGGGAAGATAAAAAGAGAGCGATTCGTATTCAGAAAGCATCTCTGCAGCAGGATATTTGATGGAGAAGATAATTCTGTGTCTTTGTGCTTCGGTCGATTACTCTCATTAAAGAACAGAATAACAACAAAAACAATGCTCTTATCAAATCATTTCTCTATTTTACCAGAAGTACAATATCCCCTGAACTAACGGATTGCTTTGTATTTACAAAACTGGCAGGGAGTCGCCATATGTGGTCATATGTGCCAACGTCAAGCTGGCATGGATAAAAAAAAAAGAAGAAGAGAGGCTTACTGACAAAGACGGAGAGTTTAATAATGCAGTTCCTTTAGTGGAGGGATAGGAGGTTTCAAAGGGATGAAGAACAGACTTTTCTTTGCCTCTTATGTTTGTTTGTGCAATATTTATCCTCTTTTGTGCCTTTGTCATAACATTATATTTCCCCTCAGAGGAAGAAAGAAAACATGAGGGAAAACCGTGAGGGATTACAGACGACTGAGCACACAAAACAAGCATTTTAGTGCATAATCTGTCCTCCATCACACAAATATTTATACACAAAAATGCCACAACATCATGAAAACCTCTACAACATAAATGCATATGGTGGTGTCCAAAAGTCAGAGCCCACAATAAAAATGTGGGTTTCGAAATCTAATTTGTTGTGAAATTAAGAAAAAGTTTTAGGATTATGAGAAATGTAAAAAAATAAAATAAAATTGAAAAATTGAAAAAAGAAACTTCATAACAAAGTGAATTCATTAATAATTATTAAATATTTTGTGATTTTACAAAAAGAAATAAATGAATAAATAAACACAATATTGTGTTATTTTTCTTTTGGTCATTTCTCTCTGTAATTCGCAAACAATCAATGAATGAATGAATGAATAAATAAACAAATAAATAAATGTGGTCTTGTTTTTTTCTCTGTACAACATTTTAGTGTTTTTTTTTTTGTTCTCTGGTTTTTTCCTCTCTTTATTTCTCTTCTTTTTGTAAGTTTAGCTTTGTAATTCACAAACAAGCAATAAATAACAACACTTTATAATAATGTTCCATTTGTTTACATTAGCTAACTACATTAGTAACATGAACTAAGGATGAAAAATACAGCTAATTTGAGCTAACAATAAACAGTTGACTAACATTTACAAAGATTAATAAATACTGTAACAAATGATTTGCTCATTGTTAGTTAATATCAGTTAATGCATTAACCACTGTTAACTAATGGAACCTTATTGTAAAGTGTTACCTACTAACTGACTTAACTAAATAAATAAAGCTAAAAAGAAATACGAAGATCTATATGTTTTACCATGTTTATTAAGCTGTTTTCCTTCTGTACGTAGTTATTTTCAGCTTTTACAATCTTTGGACATTTGGTATAATGTAGGCAAAACCTGACCCAAAGCTGTGAGTTTGTCTGTGTGTCAGCCAGTTCTCTCTCCAAGAACGGTGAGTCAGGCGTTCAGCACACACAGTGTCTCGCAAACCACACCTCACTCTATCTTCTCTCTATCTCTCCACCAGCTGTCTCCCTTAGTCCCCATGCCTCCTCATTTCCTCTCTCCTCACTCCTCTTTTTCTCTTTCCCTTCATCATCCCTCTGTCACTCACACATAGGAGCGAGTGGGTGTTGGACTGGTTTGTAAAAAACCACCGGCAGATGCCCTGCTGTGTAACGTTGAGCAAAGGGTTCTGAGGTCTCTGCTTCTCTATCTCTCTCTCTCTCTCTCTCTCTCTCTCACACACACACACACACGGACGGACGGACGGACACACACGCACGCAGATCCCCAGAGCCATAAAAAAGCTTCATGTCTATCTCTCTTCTTCTGTTCCAGAGTTCAGTGTCTCACTTGAAATCATACCTGGCAACAGAAGCTTATAGCTAAAAACTGCACGATATTTTAGGTTTGATTTTAGATCATATTTTCTCCTTATTTTAAGCATAACCCTTGTAAAATATTGTCATATATATATATATTTATGTATCTGAAATCAAACCTAAAATATTGTGAACGCTTACTTTTATAGTACTTACGTGTACTTACAGTGTACTTACCTAGAACGTACTGTACTGGCTAATATAAGGTAAGTACATGGGTTAGGGGTAGGTTTAGGGGTAGGTTCAGGGTTAGTACCTAGTTATTACCCAGTAATTGTAATTACAATAATAAGTACATAGTATGTACATGGGTAACAGGACTGTAAAAGGAAGCGTTACCTAATTAATCTAGTTCTAAGGAAGTTTCAAAATACTCTTACAAAATATTTATTCCCTTTCTGAATTGCACCCACTCAGGGATAACTGTCCTCACCATGACATGACAAGTTCTCAGCATCAAGTCATTTTTCTGTCAACACTAAAAGTAAAATACTGCATGAATCCACAAAATCACAGCCCTTTAGAACATATTTAATTATGTTTAATACACTGCTATGAGTGGATGGGGCTAGTCAGTCCAGTGTGACAAAATACAAACAAAGCAACTGGTAAGCACTTGCCGTGGTTGATTAGGACACTAACTGAAATGACATGGAAGTGATGTGATCTAAATCTTGATGCTTTCATATCACATTTAGTTACAACACGTTGTCGGGGGAAACAGGTTTCATCTATCTTCACAGTCCGACGTATATTTAAAATGCAATGACATAAAGCTGACCACTGAATCTTGCTGATTGACATTACAATGAAAGAAGAGTACAAGAAGACTGAAGATATTAGTTGTCATAACTTACTCACAAAACAATAATAAATGATGATTAAATTAAATGTATTTATATAAATTATATGTAAATGACATGTATTTATATGAAATTACAACTAAATTAATATGAATAATTTATATTAATATTTATCTTAAATTTGTTCAAATAAAAAATTATTTCAAGCATTGGAAATATTATTTACATTTTATAACCATCATTATTATAATTTATTATGTAGGGGAGACCAGGGACAGTTGTAACAGGGGACGGTTGTAACACCTTGAATTCCTCCAATCAGAAACAACCTAGAGTGATGACACTCACTGTGCTCATGCTCAATTAGTTTCCCTCCATTTTTGCCAAAAAGGGAGCCACATTAGAAAATATCCTGACAGAGTTCTCGACAAAAGGTTGTTTTTTAGGTAAAAAATCAAATTTTTTTTCTGATGTACTTTTTTGGATGCTGTTATAAGATAAAATGTTTATGAATTCAAACAAGTATTATTAGAATCACTGCTTTGTAAGCTAAAAATAGAAATGGCTAACAAGTGTCAAACTAACAGTCAAGCTAGCTCACATGAGATGAAAACATGGTTGGTGATTCTGGGACGGTTGTAACGCCCCGTTACAACTGTCCCAGAATCACCAACCAAGTTTCATTTATATTTTAAAAAACTAATTAAGCTATAAAAAAAACTGCATAGTTTCCATTTAATGTGCAAATTAAAAGTAAAATATGCACTGTGCATTGCAAATTAAATGTAAAATGTCATCAAATCACATTTTAAGGTAATTATATTTTTTTATATAAAAATAGTCAGTGGAAACGTGATTGCTTACAGCATGCCAAATATAAGAAAGAGGAAGACAGACAGGGGAGTCCCATTTCCTGTGCTGGAAAGGGTAATCATTAGGCTACTTAGAAATATGAAATGAATAGTCACAATAACTTCCCAGTGCGCATTTGATGTCAATTTAAAATAAATATGACATCAAACATTGGTCAAAATGACGTTACGAAAGTCATATTGACGTCAAAGTGTCTATGTCAATTTGATGTCAGGATTTTGACCTCTGCAGATATCATTTTGATGTTATTTTGATGCTTTGTTGGCATTTGATGTCAATTCTACATCTATTTGACGTCAGGATGTCATGATGTTGATGTCATTGTAATGCTATTTTGATATCATTCAATATCAAGCTTCGATATCAATTCAACATAAATGTGACATCAAACATTGACTGGTTTTCAAAAAGTGTCTGAAGCAGTGTTAAAGTTAATGAGATAATTAAGTGATTAATTGAGTGATGATTGGTCATTATCGATGAACACCTGATGTTGACAAGCAGAATCACTGATGGAGAAAATCACAATTTGAAGTCACCATTTTGGTGACCAATGTTTGCTTTAGTTGGGCTCTTGACCCTAATGTTTTTAACTTTAGATTTTGTTTGGCTGCTGAAACTGAGTGGTGAACAGCCAGATGAACAAAGAGTAAAGGTGATCTGATGGTGTTGGTTATGTTTTGACATAATCATCAGAGGTCAAAATCTTGACATTAAATTGACCGACACTTTGACGTCATTATGACTTTCATTTTTGACCTATTTCGTGATGTTATTTTGACATCAATGTTTGATGTCATATTGATGTTAAATTGACGTCAAGGTGCCCGCTGGGATGACTGGTAAATAATATTGTCCATTTTGAGTAGGCTATATGATTAATTCATTATGTAGCCTATATTTTAGACATGTTTCAACCGGTTGTAACAGTGGAGAGACTGTATTAAAATTAATTTTGCAACCTGTACATATTTCATAAAACCACTTAAATACATTGTTTCAGCAGTTGACCGATTGAAGTTTATAATATAACAAATTGGTTATTCCAGTATAAATGGTCTTTGACGTATTGCTAAAAAATGCAAAAAGTGTTACAACTGTCCCTGTTCTCCCCTAATTATATCTTTTTATGTTAATTTACATTCATATTACAATACGTTTATACATCTCACTATATTAACATTAACTTTAACTATAATTCAAATGTTATATCCATTATTATTATTATTATTATTATATTAAGTATTTATATTTTTCTTTTTTTAATTAAGTTATATTTAAATATTTATATGATGTTTAAATATAAAAACGTAAAATATATAATTAAATATTATAAATATATATTTTTTTTGTTAAAACTGTTATTGAGAATAAGAAACATTTCAACTACTGAAAATAACATTTTTATAATAATGTGGTATTTTAATTATAATAAAATAGAAAACATGAATTTTATTTGTTATACATTATAATATAGAACTATTGTAATATTATGCAATCAGCAAAATATAGAAAATAAGTTTAGCTATAGGTTATTATAGTGCAAGCATTATAAGACGTTATTCATCAAATTCATAGCAAACATGCTACAGTGTCATGAAATATTGAACAGTCCACAGAGAGACATCTTTGGCCATGTTCACATTCGTGGAAATCATCTGAGATAAATCTCACTTGCCTGGAAAATATAAAAAATGAATCACCTCTCCTCCGCCTTCTTGAAGCTCTGAATATTTCTACCAACTCAGTCCATCACTATAATATGAAAACTCTTGAGAGGCGACATCGCAGTATGTGAATATGTTGTACAATTTTCTCCACTCTCATTTTTGTTGTTGTTGTTGCTCTAGCTCCCCATTGAAAGGTTACAGGAAATGCCCTTCCAGTGGCCTAATTGCATCTTACCTGTCTCACATCTCTTTCCAGTAAAGCCTTGCTGGCAGACGCAGGTATCTGGAGTGACGCATGAACCTCCGTTGAGACACTGGCCCTCACAGAGCGCTGCACACATTTCAACACAACACAAGACACACATTTCAACAGGGCTTCACCATACCAATGAAAAACAGGCTGAGCTAATGCATGTGTTCAGTGTAGCCATGCAAACAGTGCTGATTTCCAGTGTTGGGGAAAGTTACTTTTAAAAGTAATGAATTACAATTTTGTGCTACTCCCTAAAAAGTAAATGCATTACTTAGTTACTTTTTATGTTGTGTTTTTTTTTTTTTTTTTTGCTTTACTTTTTGTCATTTGCAGGGCTGGGTTTGCTTATTTGTTATTTGATAACAAAAAATTCAAAATAATTCAAAATAAACAATTTGCTTAGTGTAATATTTGTAAGATTTATTTTTATTGTGTTATTTGCTTGTAATTATTATTATTTTTTGGTCCTTATTTTTCTTACTGTATACTTGAATAATTACATGAAACCCTGTTATATTAATTAAGAAATACTTTGTTTTAATTACATTTGTTCATATTAAAATTAACATATATTTATATTTGCATGGCCTTATACATTTTTCATATAAATATTTATATAAACAATTACATTTGTTATTGGAAATATTGTATACTGTAATATTGGTACAGTGTGGAGTTCAGATGTTTGCGCTTACCTCCGCAGACGGTCCCGTTACCGACGTACCCTGGTTTACAGGAGCAACTGTGTCCGCCAACCGTATTGAAGCAAAGAGCATTTTCGTCACAGGTATTCAGTCCACGCACACACTCATCGTGCTCTGAAAACACAACGGGAGTGTGCGTCAGTGTGTTTCTGCACAATTTCCTCTAACTTTTTGCACGTTCTGCACTTTCCTTGCAGCTGTTTCTCTCGGAGGGAATACAATTCCATCTCAAAGATGAAAAACAGGCAGAAGGAGAGAGAAAGAGACAGAAAGAAAGAAGAAAATCGCTGAAAGGGGAAGGAGTCAGATGTGGATGAGCACGGTGTTTAGGGAATAACTGACACTATTCTGCAAAAATAATATGCCACAGTCTTTGCTGAAGGTTGTCTGCACATTTGAGATGCTTTCGCCATCTGGACAAAAGCAAAGGCTCAAAACCCTGAAAAATGCATATAGTTTATTATATTAAATAAATAAATAATATCATTTATACTATAATTTTCTATAACAAAACTCCCCGAACATAAACTATGGGCCTTTTTCAGTTTGAGTCTTTAGGTTTTTAGGTTAGCTTGCTAACTCTAACCAAGAACGATAACTATAAAGATAACTATATTAGCGTACACACCAGAGCACAATATTTTTCTGTTTATTCAAAGAGTGCGCTAATGTTTGACGTCTGCTGCTTTAAATGCTCACGCTCTGATTCTGATTGGCTGGAAAAAATCATTCTGAACGAGACTCCAACGATATTGTTTCTCTGCACCGTTATCATTATAGTTATGGTGTGGACTATTCTTTTATATCTAGAATGATTTTTAGAACTATATCTTTATCATTATCCCCGGCACGAACGGGCCTTCGGAATCTACCAGGTTGTTTTATGGTGCTGTTCAATTAAGACTTCAATGTAAATGCTCTTTTTGTATAAATGATGCAGGCTCAAAATACCTTGCACTGTTCTATCCTTCCATCCTCATTACATTTTGCACTGTAAAATGGCAATTAAATGTTTCAAGTCAGACTGCAGTGAACAGGGACACTGTTTCGGCGACTCTGACATGACAACATTACTGGACTAACACTTATTTATAATAAAGACATCAAAGCAGTCCATTTATTGTTTAAAAGAACAGGGTTCAACAGTTCAGTAATAACAATGAAAAATCTTTCTTGAATCTTGAATTGAACTTGATCATGAAACATTCAACAATCATCTCACAATGTTGCAGTCTTACAATGACCTCCAGGTGACCCCAAGCCTTTGCCCAGACTGCTTGAAATGCCAATGAAAGTTGATCTGCTTCGGAGACTCATTAATATTTCTGTTTGGGAACAAAATGTTCCCAAAGCAGCCAGGAGTTCATATTCCCAATTCGTATGAATTTGTACGAATGACCTACCCCTGACCCCGCCCCTAAACCTAACCGTCACTGGAGTTTAGACATATCACACGAATTCGTACAAATTCATACGAATCAGTCAAATTTTACTCAATCGTACGAATTGGTCGTGAGATCAAAAAACAGTGGTGAAACTTCAGTGAACCTCATAACAACAACACTGTCATTTTAGAAGACTGAACATCCATTGTTCATACTTTACATTATTTGTGGAGCTTAAATTGAACTGTAGCTTTTTTTTAAAGGATTTTTCTTTTTCTCCTCATTGTAAGACCAAAAAGAAAAAAAAAATTGGTTCAATACCAGCTCCATTGGCTTCCCTGATGCACTCCCTGTTTACCTCAATCATTGATATTACAGTCATGCCAGCGTTTGACTGAGATGAATCCCTCACTGTGGACGTGTTTGTGTGGTCTGATGTCTCATCTGCGTTGACTCATCTGCCTATACACGGCTAAAGTGACATCAATTATCCTCCTAATTATTCATTAACAAGGCTCTTCTCTCCTTCTCTCACACATATTCATTTAATTTCTAGCTTCCAGATGGGCAAATCTGTCAGGCACCACCAGGTGGAAAATAGAGAATGTTCTCTCTGCTTCTCAGGCATACACTGTCTGTCTGACTGACTCACTCACATCCATCCATCCATCCATCCATCTATCTATCTATCTATCTTTATATCCTCTTTTATCTCCCAAAATCCCAGTGTTTACACCTGTCTGGTGTCTTTTTCTTCACCACGTGTAGAACTTACTTTTCATCTCCTCACATTCCCTCCAGTGAAGTGAAATTGCTTAATCAACTTTAGTCATAAATCTTACAACACATATCTTTAAATCGCGCTCATTAAAATGTCATTAAATCATCTCATTAAAATGCATTTTGACTGATGAATGATGCTGATTGGTTGGGTGTTTTTATGCTGCGGTTCCTCATCAATGAACATCCCAGGATGCATTTACAGCTGAATTGAGGATCGTTCAGCAACATAAATGCAGATCACGTATTCAATCGGAATGCTCTGCTTCTTTTCAGATCGAACAGAGAGACAAAACCATATGCCTCTTCTCAAGTATGCAACAAAATCGCTTTTGGAAGAGATGTCGCTTTGTTTTTGTACATAAAAGGGATGGTACATCCAAAAAATTATAATCATTTACTCATCCTCATCTTTCAAAAACCTGTATGATTGTTTATTCTGTGGAAAACAAAAGTGGTCACCATCCACATTCACTTTATGTAACAGAACAGCGTGAACATTCTTCAAAACATCTCCTTTTGTGTTGCATGAAGCAAAGTCACACGGATTTGGAATGACATGAGGGTGAGTAAATGACGAATGTCGAGGTAAACTATCCCTTGAAAAATATAAACTAAACAAAGGTGAAATCGCTCTGATCTTTGAAGAAACATTTACACTGACATCTCTGTCCAGAACAACATGAGCTGATTGGAGGCTAACATCCTTTTAAGCTTAACATCTGCTGACTGCTCAGGAGGAACTAATGAGGAATTGTGTGAGAGACACATAAAGAAAGGAAAGAGGAACTCCACAATGTCGATTGTGAATGCCATTTACTCTTTTTTGAAACAATAAATGCTAATAACTGGTGCTGTTCATGTAACTGACAAAACCTCGTATCATGCCAACAAGTTTGTTCATTGCAGAGTAAAGGATGCAATTAGTAAATATCACTGAGCCGATCACGAAGGCAAGACAGAGCAAAAATGAACAGATATGGAAACAGTGGAGCACACTTAAAATAATTACAGTAATTTAAATAACGTCTGATGTTTTAAATTAAAATAAGATCGGCTGATTAAAAGTGTTCTCGTTTTATATCAGGTAAAGTCTATTCCAGCTTCAAATTAAATAAATTCCAGTTTCAGCTGACGTGACTGCAGCCTGCAGATTATCTCATAAAAATCCCACAGGCAAAATATGCAATATATTTCTCTGTGTGACTGCACACATGAATAATTGAAAATAATAATGTTTTGCCATCAGAACGCCAGCCTCACTGAGACTCTAAGTCAGAACAGAAGCACAGCTTTGAGCCAATCAACAACAGACGCACGGCTTTCAACCAATCATCAATGGGCTAGAGATCCAGAGGGAAGAAGGAGAGATTAAACATATGGAGTTAAACTGATAACTGCTGTGAGTAATGATTTTATTAGATTAAAGAAGCAGGGTGTGCATTTAAATTAAAAGACATCTCTCACCTGTACGTTTTGAGAAGAAGACACAAACTGAATTCTATGATTCTAGAATAGAGTTTTGGCCTTTGAAAGGTCATTGTGAAAACCATTTATTTCATATCACTTTCTATGACCAAAAAAACACGTTCTAGACAGGTAAATTTAACATTATAACTGACTCGACACCTCCAAATAGGTTTGGGGCTTGAATCTGTTCAAATGATACAAGTAAGTTTCCTCCTCAACCACTGAGTATGCAGCTTTGGTTGAAGAAAGCAATGAAAAGCAAGCAACGTTGAAGCTTGTTCCATAGTGTGCTTGTGCTTTCATACATAAATCACGCCCTTTCCATTACAAAACAACAACATGCAGCATTAAAATGAACAGAGTTCAGAGAACTTGATGGCGAGGTCGGTGTAATGCATGACTACTTGAAAATAATTGCAATAAATAATAACAATGCAGCTGGCCTTGATCTCTCATGGATTTCTGAGATAATCAGCAGAAAGAAACCAAATCTAGAATAGTTTCCAAAATAAAAGCTGAATTGTTGTTGGCCACGATGCACCTTACAGCCCAGGTGCAATTTTTTTTAATGCTTTTTTGTATTTATTGAGACAGAAACCTTCCTGGACTCTGTTGTAATTAATTGAGTTTTAAAGTAGGTCACCGAAGGACTAAGACTCGTGTAGCTGTTCCCTTGCACCGTGTTTCGCTTCCTTATCCTGTGCTCCTGAAGAGATTTAATTGCTTTTTTAAGTTAAAGATCAGGAACACGTACCATCTGTACTTTCCATCAGTGAACACTTTCGCATGCTGCCTTTCTTGAACTTTTTGTTTCATTCTTGTTCTTCCCCTATTGCACGCATTGCTAAAACAATGTTAAACAATGCTTGATAAGATCGGATGCATAAAACATGTATATGTAAACAATCATATTTTGTTGCGTCTGTATGTTGCCTGGAGATGTAATATATTTAGAATTTGAATTATTTATATTTATAATTAAATCAAACAACTTTCCTTTTTTTACTTATATTAAAATGTTAAAAATAGCTCAAAAAATTATGCTATTAAATTTACACTAAACACAACATACATAACAGAACTGACTCCTACTGTAGATATATAGAGGTATAACTATACAGGTATAACAAAAAAATAACAAAAAAACAATAGTGTTCAGTTCGCCAGAGCAAAAATGTAAATGTTGAACGTACCTTATCAAATGATTTTATGGGGTCTTTAAAAACATTTTAATGACCAGACACATTAAGCCATGATGCTTTTCTGATAGATTCAGGTTTGAATGCAGCCTGCATTCTCCACAATAATTAATTATGTATCCCTGGCAAACACACACACACACACACACACACACAATAATGTTCTCTGTACTCACCTGTGCAGGAGTAATCATCAATACGGACGTAGCCGGTGTGACAGACACACATAAAGGAGCCGGGAGTGTTCATACACATCGTATTCTCCCTGCAGTAGTGTTTCCCCTCTGCACACTCATCGATATCTGCAAACCATAGCAGAACACAAGACACTCTGTACCATGACCTGAACACAACACCGTTTTCAAAACATTTGGGAAGAAGCTTTGCCAAGAAACCCCATTCACACTGCAGCTGTGATCAATTAACAGCATTTGTCAAGGGTGCTGGAAGATCCACTCATTACATCATGAGCGAATACTGTTCACACTGCTGCAGGAAACCGTTAAGACTGTAAAATAACAGGAACGCCAACACCATGTTTGAATGTTTCAAAGAATATTTAAGGGAAAGCACAAAAATTATGCCATTATTTAATCAAGCTTTTGTTGCCTCCATTTGACTCCTTGTCTTCCATGGAAAAAAACAATTTAACAAACTTTTCATAATAGCTGAAGGTTAAGCATTTAAACTTTTTGTGCATCTGCCTGAAGGTTTGGCAGCATTGATGACAGAAAGAAGATAAATACATCTAAAGAGTTAAAGGTTTGAATAACTTTTAAAAATAATGTACAGTACTGTACTGTATGTGTCTCAGTTCAGTCCTTAAACTGCATTAACAAAACACAGAACATTACTAGACCTTTTACTTTCTATCCCTTTCCTCCACCTCCTTCACTTTCTCAGCCTCCAGTTTTTTCTCTTACACTTTTCATAGACACGTTCTTGTCCTTCAGTCCACCCACTCTCTCCTCCTCAAGAATACTTTATATAATCTTTCTCACATTTCTTTTCTACCAACCAATCTACACAGCACACAATCATGTTCTTAATCAGCATTTTGTCTGTTTCCCAGTACAAATATCCTTAAAACAAGATATATGTAATAAAGAAACAGTTGCTTGAGATAAAGTATTATACTGAACTGATTTTTGTGACTTTTATGCTTAAAATA
Organism: Tiaroga cobitis; assembly: GCA_030578255.1. NCBI lineage: Eukaryota > Metazoa > Chordata > Actinopteri > Cypriniformes > Leuciscidae > Tiaroga > Tiaroga cobitis. The sequence continues at coordinate 33,896,826 of CM060594.1, read as the reverse complement.
AAAATCCATCCATCTAACTAACAAATCCACCAACCAAACATCCATCCATCCATTCATTTCCAACCACCACTCCAACCCACCAACCGACCAAACCATCAATCCATTCATCCATCCATCCATTCATCCATCCATCCATATATTCATCCATCCATCCATCCATCCATACATCCATCCATACATCTACCCCACCACTCCATTCATCCATCCATCCACCGCACCCACTACTCCAATCATTCATCCAACCGACCGACCGACCGACCAACCAACCAACCAACCAATCCTCCATCCATCCATCCATCCATCCATCCATCCATCCATCCATCCATCCAACCAATCAACCAACTAAACCATCCATCCATGCACCCCAACCAATCATCAATGCATCCATATATCCATCATCCAAACAAACAACCAAACCATCCATCCATCATCCAACCAACCAACTATCCATCCATCATCATCCAACCAACCAATCCCCCATGCATCCATCCATATAAAAATAAATAAATTAAATAAAAAATTAAATAAAAATTCTCTGAAAACAAGAGACAGTATATTCTCTGAAAACAATGGTTAATTACAAACACAGAGTCAGCAACCACTTTTGAGAAACTTTTGAAATGCCACTTTTGTTTACCAGTTGCTTCAGCCATTGACTGATAAAGTCAAGCTTCTTTTTTTAAGATAGCATTGCAGGGCAGCTGTAAACAAACTGTAAATCCATCAGAGCAATATGTTTGGCGTAACAGTAAATAGTGAAGGAAAATTCTCCAAAGTCTTATCTGTCCCAATGTGTCTACTGTGTGGGATTCAGAGCCTTAACTGAGGAGGAAAAAAACTCACTCATCACTTCTGTAATTGAAAATATAATGCCTTTTTTGGCCGCTTTTGTTCTAGAAGATATGAAATCCCAAATTAATAATTTAAAGTTTTTTTTCAGAGCCGCATTGGCACTGGTATTATCCATTTGCCTGAGGCTGCTGCAAACTACAACAGTCCACGTAAACATGCTGAATTTCACACAAATTAACAGGACACAGTCTCTCATTTAGAGGCATTATTTAAAGCTGATGTGTGTAATTTCAATGTTGAAACACTTTTATCATATATATACATATATATATATATATACATATATTATCACAGATAAATGTGCAGAGACAATTATAGTAACTACAATTCATTGGTTAATTGCCACAAAAAGCATAAACAGATAAACTTTTTGTTTATTATTTCTTTGGCTCTTTTCTGACTCAGTTTCACAACCCATTCCCAAATGGTATACAAGTCCAACAGTGCTTGATAAAGAGTGCTATTATGACCCAGCAGGTCCTCCCAGATATGTCTCAGATTTTATCATACTAATATCTTGTCTTGTAGCAACATTACTGTAACAACTGTGTCAATTCTGGCATTTCTGGTGACCAAAAGTTCTTCTAATATCACCCCCCAAATTGTCCATTGATTGTCTATGCCAGAGGTGTCCTACTGCGAATCACAGTGACAAAGGTCACATTAAGACAAAACAAGTTGTTCACCTAAGGTAAAAAAAAAAAAAAAAAAATAGTCAGTGGTCTTTTGTGTGGAAAGAAATATCCATCACATACTCACTGGGCTGCCGTGTATGTTTAGACAAGGGTACATCCTATTAAAAGCCAGCGAGCCACAGGAATCCCCCTTCACATCTGTACACACACTCGCACAGCATGAACTCCAGGGTTTAAAATGCATTAATTACAGCTGTAAGGATAATAGTGGTGCTGAAATATTCATTCAGCGAGACACTAAGTAATCACCAGTCAACAGCTTTCATCGGCAACTCCTTCTTCTGTGATTGCAGGCAATTTAGTGATTTGTGAAAGCCCTGTTATTTGCTTATACAAAACAGAAATTTTAAGCAAGCAAATATGTGGCAGGTTTGTCTGTGGGAGTTTGAATACCTTGGCAGTAGGCGCTGTCGTCCCTGAGCGCATGATATCCCTCTTTACAGCTGCAACAAGCTCCTGCCTCTAGGTTAATGCAGTCTGAATTCTCCACACAATTGCGGTTGTGACCATCAGCACAGAAATCATGCCCTGAGAGTGAGATAAAGTAGAAGTGCTATGCAATGCCTAAATCTGACATTTATAAATGATAAATTACACTTTTCCCCCCATGTGTTGACAAATTTTCAGCTCATACTAATAGATGAAAAACTATACAGTACAGTGGATTTATTGTTCACCTACTCCTGGCTAATTGGCATGAAATACTATGTTGGGACGTTTTGGGACATTGCATGTCCTGCGGTGTGACAGGCTATACACCATCTAAAACCATTTTAAACAACATTTTGCTAATTATTTTATAATTGTTAATAAATGACTTCTTAACGGGGTTTTAATTGGTCTATTTTACTTGTTTTCCAACAAACGTCCTTAAAATCAGTTTACTAAGCCTATTAAGCCTTGTTTTTATAGATTGTATCTTAAATGTAACTGTACATTCGCCTATTGCATGGTTTCACTAGTTTTTAACTTGTTTACACTGAAAACAAGTAAAGAAAAACGATATCTTGTGCAGTGTTGCTTGTCAAATAAATTGATTAGATATTTTAACTTGAAAATTTGAGAAAAAAAAAATATCTTTTTTGCAGTGCTTATATATCTCAAATTAATAGAAAGAATACATGGACTATTTGTACTTTTAAAAAAGAAATTTTCACACCACAAGATTCTTTAAAAAATAGTGAAACATTGAAGTGTAAACTGAATGAAAACAAATGAGTGCTTTTGCAAACAAAAAGCAAAAAAACATAACAAAAATTATTATGTGTCTCACACTGCTATATTTACAAAATTGTTCAAAAATGTTACTGCACACTGTGGCTCGATCTGTGAACTATGAGAGATGCGGTAAAGTCAAGCATTACCTGCCCTTTGAAGCATCACCGGTACACTGGGGTGTTGTGTGTGTGTGGTAATATGTGTGAAGACTGGAAAAGATGTTTGCTGTCATGCACAGTCATGGCTGGGGTTTGAGCACAAATCTAGTTTGTGTGCAAAGTGGTCAAAGGTGGCTGGCCTTAATATGACTCCAATCAGTAAAGTGTAGAAGGTGTGTGTTGGTCTGCGTGTGTGTATGTGTCGCACCTCTGCACACTTTGCAGCAGCGGTCTGTGAGTGTGATCTGCTCTGACTCTGGGCAGTTCAGCTCTGGACAAGTAGTCATCTCAACCCTACGCATACTTCGATCCTGCAAACACACAAACAAGTGTTTAATCAATTACTCTTGCAAGTCAAACATCCAGGTTAAAATAGCTGCTAGTTAAGATGCTAGTTTCTGAGCCTGAATTCAAATCCTTGAATTCAAACTCACAAACAGACCCAGACATTATTCAAATTCAGATTCTCCCTAGAATTCAAATTCATAATTAGACCCAGACAGAATTCAAATTCAGATTCAAAAGCTGCTTGGCATTCTAATTTATAACCAGACTCAGACAGAATTCCAATTCCTAGCATGCCGAGAAGAAAAAATCTAACTCTCCCTGGAATTCCAATTCCTTACCATACACAAATATAACCAGAACCAGATCGACTTCAAATTCTGCTTGGAATTCAAATTCATAATCAAACCCAGACAGGATTCACATGCTGCTTGGCATTCCAATTCATAACTAGGCCCAGGTAGAATCAGCGCCAGCAGAACTCAGATTTCCACAAAATTCAAATTCCCATCATTCATGTCATCCACCCACTCATGTCATCCATATTGTGTGTTTATTTATGACATATTATGATTGATCATGCTCGCAGCTCTAATTAACACATCCACCCCCCTTACACAATTCAGAAGATTTCTCCAAAAATGAGTGCAAAAAATTGCAGAGGGATCAGATTCTGGTTTGGGCCTGCTGAAAACCTTACGATTATCAGCCTGCACTTACACTACTTACCCTGCATTCAAACAGCAGACAGTTTCCCTCAGAGTCGTGTACGCTCTTACGATCACCTTCCACGTACAATCTTCCTCTGAACAGACACACGGCTAAAGACGGAAAGATATAAAGAGAAAAAGAAGAAGAAAACAAGGAACACGCTAGAAATGAAGAGAATAGAGACAAAACAAAGCATCGATTGAACAAGCATGTTAGATTACGCCAACCAGAGCGCAGTGTTAAATAAAGCCCTGGTCATCTGTCAAACTGCTATTAGCTTCTGCACATTAGCTCTGCTCACTCAAACACAACATGCTGCACACTGGCCTTGAATTATTAATGATACCAGAGAAAGTGTGTGACAGTGTTGTGTGTGTGTTGACATTCGAATTTGTGGCAGCGGTAACCTAGCAACACAGGGATGTGGTCAGTTTGTCATCAAGACCGCAGCATGATTATATAAAAGATTTTGGGTGGGAAAAGATTGTGAGGTGAGAATCGAGAAGATGGAGAGATAAAGGAGCAAACATGAGACAAAAGGAGAGAGAGGAAAAGTTGTAAAATATATGCAGTTCTATAGATGCGTGGCCTCATTTTGAGTGTGTGTGTGTACTCACGCTGGCACTCTTTACAGCATTCTCCATGCATGTAGATTGGAGCTGTATCAGGAGGGCACTGAGGGGGTGGGCAGAAAATACTCTCACACTCCACTGTACCATTCTGCAGGTGGAACACACACACCATCATCATCCTCATCATCATCATCATCATTGTCAATAAAACAGCTTCACAATCACATGATTCAGCAAAATAAGCTAAGCGAATCAGACACTTCATGAGTGATGCAGGCAACTTAGACTAAAACAAATCCCAATAAATATGTGTGCGTTCCAACACTGATAACTACAAAACAGCTAGACTCGCCAAACTTCTGTACTATAATATGGCTTCAAAACTTAACATTTTATCTTTAATAAATGTAGCATTAGTCAAACGGGTTGGCACGTATGGTCGGTTGTATGTTGCAGTAGGTAGAATCCCATACGGAACCGTTGCCACTGAACCTGATTTAACAACGAGAGTGGGGCTTCGACAGCCTTAGTCAAACGGGTTGGCGTGTACGGTCGGGTTGCTGTGAGATTGTGGCGTTAGAGATTGTGGTTAGGAGATCGTGGTTAGGTCACATCAAGGGTTTATGCCAGTGAACTAGGAGGAAGGAGCAACCTCAGTAGCAGGAGGGATCTCAAGCACAACAGAAAGAAAGAAACGCTGATGTACAGGTCAGTAAGCTGGGCTGAGTTAAGTGGGGGGCGGAGGGGGGTCACTCTGGGACGCCAGAATCACTGTCGAGCCCTCTTGAGGTGTTGTGGGCTAGTCGACGAAACACTGAGGGCGGAAGGTGCCCACTTGAAGACCCCAGAGATGTACCCTACTCGGCTCTATCCAGACGGTTGTTATGCTGATCCGCTGTGGAGCCCGCACTGTGGTTGATCCCGGGAGCCAGCATCGCAGCCATTGTGTGTGCTGACGCGCCAAGAAATATACTTCAGCCATTAACACCAGACAGAAGGATATTCACATCACCATATGGAAGGAAGCGTAAATAGATGGATAGGTTACTGTAAAGCTACGTCTTAGTTGGTGCTTATATTGGCGAAAGCCTAGTGCAAATCAGCATGAAGTTTTAACATCTACTCTTGTGTAATGGAAATCAATGATTTAAGGATGTTTGGATATTTTATTCTGTGGTGGAAGCAGGCAATCAAAAAAAGGTAATTGCGACTTTTTTTCTCACAATTCAACCATTTTTTCTGTGCAATTCTGAGTTTATATCTCACAATTCTGAGACTTTTTTTCTCAGAATTGTGAGGTATAAACTCGCTATATTGCATGCTGTGAAAAACAAGGTCAGAATTGTGAAAATTAAACTTGCAATTGTGAGAAAAAAAGTCTTAATTGTGAGAATTCTGAAAAGTCTGAATTTTGTACTTTTGCGTTTTCTACAAAACTAGCTTTCCTCTGAGAAACTTTGTGCACTCGCAAAAACTTTGATGGAAATAAAGTAGGAAAAATTATATTTTTTAATTTCTTGTGGAACGCAATTGTTTTGCTAAAAAAAAAAAATGTTGGGGGCGAACGTAATACTTTTGCAAGAGAATGCAAAAGTTTTGTAAGAGCATTAAAATCATTAATTTTTTTTCCCATCACCATGTTTCCTTAGGGTACAGGAAAATAATGCTTCCCACACGTAGTAGTCACATCATAGCTTGTTTCCATAATTTGCACAGTCATTCATGTCTTAAATAGCCAACTATCAATGAAAAATAACGATTTCTAGTTGCTTTGTCACTGAAAATCATTGCAATTTTAAACGGCCCTTGAGTTTGTAGTTTGGATAGCCATCTCTTGTTTAAAATCCCAAACAAACAATCCTAAGTTTCCCCATCCTGGGAATTCATGAGCTTACTGAGCATGTGCAGTTTCTGCATCCATCTATCCAAGCATCATCGTCCCTGTATATCTCTCCGTTCAGGGTACACGTCCTCTCACAGTAACATCCATCCAAGTACTTCATCTTCTCTTCGGCAAGTGCCAACTACAGCACAATAAAGACACAAGGAAGAAGAGAGGCTGTGACTGAATGATGAATCAATATAGCGGGAGGCTATACAAAAAAAAGAAGAGTAAGCAAAAAATAAATGTTAGAAGGTGTTTGTGGTGTTCACTATTAAGGACATCAAACAGACCATAGCAAATAAAAACTAGTGACACTGAACATTAAAAAATAAAAAATTAGATTGAAGGAATTATAAATCAATGCTTTTGTGTTCCCACAAGAAACTTTGCGTTGGCTCTCAAAATGTTTGAGTTCTCCAGAGAAACTTTGTATTTATGCGCAAAGAACTCTTGCGAGCAAACACAAAGTTTCTCAGGAGAACGCAAAATTTTTCGAGGAAAAGCAAAAGCATTAAAATATATGTTTTCCATCACCATGTCCCTCTTGGGACTCCGTACACTACAAACCTTGTGTAGTGGAAAGAAATGAAGTAAGTCCCAATAAAATTAAACACATCTCTAACTCAATACCTTTCTAAACTACTAACAATAGCAACATTAGCATCCTAAAGTACCGGTAATATTTTTTTTCCCCGCTCTTCATCATATAAGTAACCCCCAAAATATAACAAAAACTCATTTAAAGCCCAAGTTAACCCTAACAGACCTCCTTCCTTTTGTCATTTTGCTCAAAATTGCGTTTTGCATAAAATGCTTAATTTCAACATTTCTCATCTAGTTCTGTGCAAAGCATGCTGGGAACTAGAAAATTCCCATCTCAAATGAATGATTTAGTCCCAATGCAAATGGATTAAATAAACTTCTATATTACACATTTAAATTCATTGCACAGAATAAAAATGAACGTTTTTTTTTTTTTTAACAATTATTTTGCATTAGCTCAGTATAATTAAATAAACCGAGCAAGCAGAACAATCTGTTTTTGAAGACAGGCTACCCCAATGCTAAACATTTTAACTTGCCTTGTTTGATGTTTTAGCTAAAATATCTTGAAGTTCCATGATCTTCTGAACCAGCCCATGGAAATCATTACAAGTGGGACAAGCTGCAAAAGTGGTGAACGTGCATTAATGGCATTTCCAGACCAGTGAGTAAACAAAGTGCATTTTTTTTCTGTGCCGTCTGCAGAGAGCATGCACTTACTACGATTGAGATCTGGGCACTGGACGATGTATCCATGGGGTACGACTACCAACTGAACATCTTGCATCACTCCCTGACAGAAATATATTGCAGAAAGCAAGTCAGAAAGCTGTAGACAGGACTAATGTACAACTTTTACATATTTTATGGTCAATTTTCAATGTGCAAGGCTATTTTGTACCCTGAAGAATCCATGGGCGTCATTTCTTTGACCAAGCCAGATATTTGTTCCTCTGGGAAAGTCCATAGATGGGGTCTCCATAATCCTTTCGTAAATTCTCAAAGCAAGTACAAATAAAAAGCAATGAGTGAACACTGATAAGTACGAATACAAGGCATTCAAATCCATCTCTGTTGGTCCTTTTATTTTCAAGCCATTCACCTGTTGCAGTCAATATGGAGCACCACTTGGGTGGCGCTGAATGCCAGGGAGATTTTGTGCCAGTGTCCATCTGCCAGACTATAGGGGAAGACCTCTTTCTGCTGCCGCTGGTCTGAGGTTTGGAAGAAGAGACGGATCTCATTACGCAGACCGCTGCTCTCTACCTCCAGAAACCTGAGAAGGAAGCCAAGGAAACAGATTTACTTTGTGAAAAGTCATAATCATGAATCAGTTGCTTAAAATCTTATAAGAACTCTGGGAAATAACTGCTGCCATAGCTCTTATGTTCCCATGCACAATACTTCTGCAGATTAAGCTGCCAATTGGTTGTTATTAAATTCTGGAATGTGGAAAAGCAGCAGGGAAAAAAATGGAGCTATGGGGAATGTGTGAGATCTGAATGAATGTGAAGACGAGCAGTGATCCATGAATCTTGGCCTGTACTCCGAGTGCTGACCTTAAAGATGTGGTAGAATCAATACTGTGTGTGTTTAAGAAATGTCAGTGGACACTCCAATCAGAAATGTTACAGACATTCCATCGGGAGAAGAGATTATGTGTTCCTCTGAGAAACAGTCAATTAAAATAGAAAAAAAAAATAGAAAGAAGGTTTAATGGGAGCAAAAGCCTACGGATGGATGGATGGATGGATACCTCTGTTCTCCATAGTGGATGGACAGCAGTACTCCTGAGCTGAATTTCTCCTGTTTGAGGGTCAGCAGAAGAGTGAACTCTGTTCTTCCTCTCAACTTCTGAAGAATACTCTCTGCTGCCTTGAGGGAAGCTCTTGCATTCCTTGATGAGCCTGATGGAGAGAGTGACAGAAAAGACAGAAAAGGAGAGAAATACAATACATTAAAAACATAACACACACACCCACACACACATATATATATATATATATATATATATATATATATATATACAAAATAAAGTTGTGAGCACCGTCCACACAGGCCCCCAAAAAGCATTAAAAGTTTTCCGTTTTTAGTTGGTGTCGTGTAAACGACCCCTAAGACTAAAAACAAGACTAAAGAAAACATGATCATGACAATTATATAAGCATATAAATTAAATTTTTAAGGAAATGAGGATGGTAGATAGACATGTGGGTCATGTCGTGGCTCGCGACACTGATGTGAGTGGCAATAGCACAGAAATAAAAAGAAAGAGACAGAACGAAGGAGGAAACACACTGGGAGAGGTGATGAGTTGGCTAAGGCGGACACAGGAAGTTGACTGTCTACTCAGGGACGAATGTTTAAATCAGTCCTGTCAAAACATAAGAAATGTCTGGGTCTAGTCCTCTCAAAAGGTGGGAAAAAAATGCAACACACACACTCGCAGACACATAAAGGCCAACTGGGGAACACTAATGTTCTGTAGCTATTGTCAAGTAAAGCTCAGGGGAGTTGTAAGCTGCAGCCGTGAGCCTATTGTATGGCAGGAATAAAGAGTTTCACCGCCTTCATTACTCAAATACACTGTACGACAGTGAGCTGAAGCTAACCTGGTAACCTCAACAATCCACAGAGGACACCACAGCTGATCTAATGGATTCCAGGACGGTTCACATGTATGAGCATTAAATTCCTCTGGGATAGTGCTAGGAAAACAGTTTTTTTTTTTTTCGGACACCTCTCTGATTAATTCACATTGGATCGACACTTCGTCTCAGATGTGCTATCCTTCAATCGTGATCGCCATTGGATGGCAGCATTTAAAGGTCAAAGAGCAGCTAGGAACTGCTGGCTATCTGCTAGGAAATTATGCAAATGACCAGTAATGACCCTTTAAATAAATACATGTAAAATAAAACAAATAACTGATAACACATCTGTACAAAGAGCTAAATATTAAAATATAAATTCATGGTTAAAAATATGTTCAGACAGAGTTAGCTAAATAAATAAATATTTTATTTTAAATATTTATATATTAGTTCCGTTTTTAAATAAACATAAAAGCTTGTTTATTCATCTCTGACATTCAAGTTCCCAGTTTTCAGGCCATGAGGATACACTCACCTTTCAGCAAGGAAGGTTTTTTTTTTATGATATAATCAATCGCTCCAAGTTATCAAACACCCCAGCCCAGCTGCGCCTCAAGAGAACCAATAACTTCAATAATGATAAACGAGAACTGTGCTCCTGGGAGCAAGATAAACACCGTGTGATGCAAATTATGTGACTCTGTCGACACTATTCTGGCAGAATTTAAATTAAAAACCTTTCAAGAAGGTTGCTGGTAAGTTTTTTTTCTAGTGATGTCGAGTATCCATGCCAGCAATAATATGAGCAATTACCTCTAAAAAGCACTTAAATTGATCAAAAGTCAGGCTACTAATGATGCAAGCACTTAAAAGTGTGTCCTAACACCATTGTAACGAACAGTACCGTAATGAAAGTTTAAAGCCAATGTAAAAAAAAAACTCATTTACAACTGATGAATTATTCACAGCCTATTATAATGACAAAACGAACAAGTGTCTCTCCTCAAATTAACATTTGCATTAATCAGAAGACATAGGTCCATTATTTCTTGCCTCAAAGCTGTCTGACCAAGGCTTGGGACAGAAGCAATGCAGCAGATGAGAGTATTAAATGAACTGTTTATGAATGAAAATTCTGTCATTCAATCACACTCTTGTCTTTTCAGTCTGCAAAACATCATCTTTTGTATCCCATAAGAAAGAAAGTCATACAGGGTGAGTAAAGGATGACATCATTTTCATTTTTGAGTGAAGTATCCCTTTAAGTCTCTGCAAAATACGTGATCGTACTGCAGACACAAAGTCGAGTCATGGAATCTCAGTTGGGGAATGCAGGTTGAGTGAAACGAGTGACGTAGAGAGTGTTCGTCTGGTCCAGGCCGCATCCTCGGGCAGGAGAAACACTTAGCTAATGTCCCTCTTGACTGCATACTCAAATAGCTGACGAATAAGCAGGAATCTGATCCTGGCACTTAAAAGACCCAGTCAGCACCAGGTCTGACGGAAGAGGTACAATTGTGCCAAACTTCTTTCTTTTATTGTTTGCTGCTGCTCTGTTCCATGATCGTGAATGATCCTGAATAATGCTGAGGTTCACACCTGAGAAGACGACGACCTGCATAATGAGCCGCATAATGAGCCTTTCATCCAGGTGTGTCACTGGGTACCACAAGAAAGAATGTGAGGACTTATTTTGTATGCATGCAAATTGTATAATTTTCAAGGTAAACATCTCTAGTAACTATGCAGGTAATTCTCATACTGTATTTTCAGAGAGTTTTGGAAAATATCCTCTCCCCAAATGTGTCACTAATAAAAAAACAACAATAAATAATTTAATGAGAAGGCTTATATTGACCTGTTAAGATGTTGCTTACATCTACCTTGTAAATATATTTTTTGCTATTTTATTAAAAAGTTTTCACATGTAAATCAACAACAATTACAATTTTAACAATATTTTAAGTGTAATCTTTCTTTGTAAAAAGTATACATTTTATCATACGTATTTCAAAGTTTGACTATTGGAACAAACACTATAAAAACATCTTAGTGGTTCAAACAGCTCATGTGACTGAAATTAAAGACATTGTTTACTGATAATCTTCCTATCCAGTGGACTGTGACTGATTCACTGAATCACTCAGTCAATTCAAATCAGTTCAAATTTATTTGTATAGCGCTTTTCACAATACATATTGTTTCAAAGTAGCTTTACAGAAAGTGCATTTCAGAAATGTATGAGTAACTGAGAACCAGATTAGTCCAATTCATGAACGAATCATTGACGTTTTGTGAACTGGATCAACAGATTCATTGAAGAGAATTGACTCGGGCCACTCGGCTATTTTTCAATCTTTGAAATAGCTTCTACAAAAATATGCATGATGGACCACTTTTATGATACTTTTGGGGGCTTATTTTGACATTTTGGCGCTTGACAGCCTCAGTCCTCAATCACTGTCATTATATTGAGAACAGTGTCCAGGATATTCCAAAATTCACCTTTTGCAGTCCACAAAAATCATAGGGGTTTGGAATGATGAGTAAATGGCAGAATTTTCATTTTTGGATGAATTATTCACTTAAATTTGCACAAAAAAAAAAACCCTAAATAAATAAACTACCATGACATATACATCACTGTAATAGAATTACTCTTTCCATTAAATAAGCAGTGGCGGAAGTTTTACAGATGGGGTGGCCGCCGCACATAAAAATAAATTTGATTTCAACAAGAGGTGAAATGAAATTTCAATCCGCATCAAACTGCCAGTAGAGTGAATTAAATTTTGGTGTGGCACCCTGGAAGGCCAATCAGATGTCAGGGGTGTCCACTGGAATCCAGGACACCCCCTTGGCTCCGCCACTGGATTCAAGATTTTGTTCATACCGCCCACAGACACTTACTCAATGTCTGGCTACAGTGTCACAACAGCACGCTTAGCCTTGAATTATCTCTAATATCTCCCCATCCTCCCCTCTTCTCTTTTCTCCTTTCCCCTTCTTTATGAACAGCACAGCAAGGATGTCATTGACGGACATTGAAAGGTCTCTCATCTGCATTCTGCACATTTATGACCTTGTCTCGGAGCCTGTCTGTTAGATCCCAATTCCGCAATCCCACTGGCATTTACTGGAGCGCCAATCAATACTGTGGAGGTGCCACCTGCCCAAATTAGAACAAGACTATTGCTTCCACAGATATCAAATGCCTCTGCTTATCCTAGAATACCAGAATTGTTTTTCCGCCAAATATGTATGCATCCTAAGTCTGTCTAATGCAGTGTGTACCTTTTGTGTGTGTGTGTGTGTGCGTGCGTGCGTGCGTGCGTGCGTGCATGTTTATAGGTGTACAGTTGCACACGTAGATTGTATCCAGTATAAATACATTCCCCAGAACTGCAGTGCGGAACAGAAGTGATGACACAGATGCTGGCTAACTGCAAACCCAGAACGTTACTGCATGCATTAAAATCTGTCATCATTATAGGTCACAGGAGTGGTGAAAGCATAGAGCTTAAGTGAATAAAAAGCTGGTGGTTTTGTCCTAAGGTGCTGAAAAGTGGTTGAGCCAGAAAGCAGAGAATGACCATCACCATTGTGCCCTTGAGCAAGACACTTAACCCAAACTGCTCAAAGTGGGATGTCAATCTGGATAAACAACCACCTATAAATCACCAGAGGGACACCAATGCTATAGACAGATCTGCTAAAACAGCCCTCGATGAACAGAATGGAATTTGATTTAATAGAACAGAACAGACAAAATTAGAAACACTGAACAAAGTAGAACAAAGTAGAATACAGTAGAGTAGACATAGCAGAGATTAGAATGGAATAAACTACACTAATAATAGAGTATAAAAAGAATTGAATACAGCAGATCAGAATTAGAACAGAATCGATGTGGAATAGTGTAGAATAGAACAGACAAAGAATGGGAAAAAACTAATAGAATAGAACAGAATACAGTAGACCAGACATATGGAATAGAAGAGAATCAGACACTGAATAGAATAGAATGGAATACAACAAAACTACACAAATAATATAGTATAGAAAGAATGAAATACAGCAGATCAGAATTAGAATAGAACAGACAAAGAATAAAAAAATTACCAGAATACAGTAGACCAGACATATGGAATAGAATAGAATCAGACACCAAAGAGCATAGACTCGACAAATAATAGAATATAGTAGACATTGAACAGCATGGAATAGACATAGAATAGAACAGAACAAAATAGAACACAGTTCAGCAGACATAGAATTAAACAGAATAGATTCAAATATACTAGGCGCAGTATAACAGCCACACACACACACATACAGCAGAAAAGAATAGAATAGAATAGAATAGAATAGAATGGAGCAAAGACTTAATAGTATAGAATAGACCAATGAACAGAACAAAATAGAGTAATTGTCATGTTTGGTCTGTGTTTGAGTTGGTTTTCACTGTCTCTAGATCAGTTTCCTTTGTTTGTGTTTATTTGTTACCATGGTTTTTGATTTACCCTCATGTGTGCCAACTGTGTCTTGTTAATTATCTTGTTATCTAGTCCCAGTGAGTCCCGGTGTATATTTAGCCCAGTGTTTGGTTCAGTTTTTGTCTGATCTCATCGCTGTGGTTATGTTCAGCGTATTTTTTATTCCTGTTACCCTGAGGGAGTGTTATTTTGAGTCTGTTTAATTAAAGATACTGCTTGCAAATAAATCCAGTAGTTTTATTTCCATCTATGTTTCAACCCTCGTTGACAGTAATAGAATAGAATAGAATAGAATAGAATAGAATAGAATAGAATAGAATAGAATAGAATAGAATAATGAACAAACAGCAGACAATGATATGAAAAACTTAATTTGAAATGCTAGAAACTGAGTTCTTTAATAACTGATCCTATTTATCATACCGTAACTCTAGAGCAATAAACAGCATCATCGTGGCATTCAGAGTGAGCCATGGAGCCAGATGTTATTCCCTTCTCTACTCACTGTCCTCATTAACTGCATCTCCTGAATGGGATGACAATTCTTTGATGGGCAAGAACTTGCTGCTCAACACAGGAGCCTTTTTACTCCTGGGACTGATGTTTCACTGTTGGGTTTATCCATTTTTCATGAGAGATTAAGTGGGATCTGGAATTATGCCGTTCTAAACCAGCTGTCTGCCTGGCTGTTTCCTCTCACCAGATGTTGACAATGGATTCCAATTTCTCTAAATTGACGAGGCTCAGTGCGAATGCTTTTTCTGGAAAGCTGCTCTGATGTCAGTTACACTGTGATGCTTCAACAAAAGCAAAGACTCACATGCCAGTTCAATTGACTTGTGCAAAGCCAGTTACTCGTACCTTCAAACAGATATGCTCTGCTCTCATTGTGGAAGCCCTGGACCTGGGAGATTCCAGCACTTGACCTCACAAGATCAAACTCCTGGAAAATGTCCACATGTAATGCTGGATCAACCCCGAAACCTGAAACTAAGGGAACATTAACATGAGGAATCATTTTTTCTGATACAAACATAATTGAATAAAACAATTAAATATAGTGAGTCGCATTCTATATTTGTAGAAAAACACACACACTCAGACACACACACACACACACAAAACACCTTTTAATAGCCTATATAATTATAAATTAGCTACTTCAACAAATTGTACGTTTTATAATATTTGTATTATTATATGTTTTACATATTAATATAATAAGTTGTATAAATAGCATAAATGTTACATGTGATCATAATCCACTGAGTAGAATAAAAAATAAAATAAAACCAGTTGATACAGGTACCCATCCCGTTGCTGAAATTCATTAGCAATAAGACATCTGACAAATATAAGCTTACCATAGAAAAGTCCGACAGCGCAAAGCGCAAAATAAAGTTTGAATAATCCCATTGTGAAGGAGGGGAGAAAAACGCCTATTCCATCATGCTGGTGTTCTGCTGGAGACTGAGCGAGATGCGCATCAGTGATACATCTCCAAAAAACGCATCCTCAAACCTTCATTATACTTCGGCAAAACTTTACCAAATAAACACGGGGATATAAAGCAAGAGTGAAAACTCCATGAGGCGAAAATTCAGCTTGTGGAGATGCAGTGTCCTCTTGTGAATGAGCGGTCAGTGCAGAGATGCAGGTGCGCCTGTCCTTCCTTCGCTTACGGCCGGAGAGAGAGAGAGAGAGAGAGAGAGAGAGAGAGAGAGAGAGAGAGAGAGAGAGAGAGAGAGAGAGAGAGAGAGTGAGATTGAACACACGCACCTGCATGTCATAAATCCTGCCACCTGCTGGTCATGCACATGAACATGTTTAGCATGACGTTCACGAAACATTTAAAGTTTGCAGATACATTACAATCGCAGACAGTATCACAATAGCTTTTATTAAAGATGTTAACATATTATGCATTCAAATAGTTAAAAACATGTCATTCATGAAGTTTCACACAGAGGGCAAGTTGATTTTAAATGTCTATTTCTGTTTTACATTTTTGTTGTTTCATGATTCTTTTTTTTTTTTTTGCATAACTTTTTTACTGTTTCAATTTCGCTGAAAAGCCATAAAACACTAATCTTATGTTTGTTCTAATTTTAAATGAAAGTTGTGAAGTTATAAAATACTGGTATTTAAAATATAATGATATAGAAAATAAATAATTGTCATAATTATAAATCAATTATTAATTATTCTTGACTTGTTTTTAAATGGGCTACTTTGAAGATTTAACTCCCTAACATGTTAACGGTATAAAATAACTAATGTAAATCAGTGGAGATTAACTGATTAAATATTCTTCCACTAAAGTCACTAAAGTTGCTTGGATAATAACTAAGACACTAAGATTTGCATATGGTGAAGGGTCAAAGACGACGGTCATGTGAGGCAGAATTGATAATTGCAGGACCAATCAAACAGGTCATGCATCCAGCAAGAATTTTACAACAGGACGTGTCAGACTTGCACCCTTGACACATACTGTGTTAAAATGGTCTGCTTTCTGAAAATGTTACAGTTGCATCTGTTATCTTTTCATGCGTATATGGCTGCAACGCAGTTTGTGTGTGCATGTGCAGTGATAGCTCATGCATTATTAATGAATCATCTGGGTGGCAAACCTATAAATCTGATTACATGATCCCTCCGTTGCTTATTATTTATTAGGCCACTATAGCAATATGCATTATACTAATGTAAGTGCATATAAACCAGAAACCAGCAGTGAAAACAGAGAGAAAGAGAGCGAGAAAATGTTGGATGTCATTGTGCGCACCTTTCAGTTTCCATAATGACAGCTCAAGGCATCAGTTAGACAGAAGGCAACATAAAAAGCAATGCACAGGGAGGTAGCTGTCCTCGATATCAGCACAGGCACTACATAACAACAAGTGTTTCAGACAACAGCCTGTCTGCACAAAAACAGCAGTTGCGGACTGTAGTATATATAAGTGCTGTGATCATTCTCTTAACGATAGACAGACAGACACCGCTAGTTTAGTTTATGATGACTGATTATACTGCTAAAAAAAAATGTTTAAACCCGTGGTTATTTGCTCTCTGGTATAGGCTGGTCTTTCGGTGGGTTTTATAGGGTTTTTGTTCACTTTTCATCTTGGTCATGCCGGAAGACCAGCCTAAATCATCTAATACCAGCTTGGTTGGTTTAGGGGTTTTCAGCATGGTATGGGTTGGCATTTTATAAAGCAATGTAAAAAGGAGACCAATGCACCTATGTATATCTACATCCCATAAAAAATGACTAAAATGCAAAAACTCACTGCTGCTGAGAACTTGACAGGTTCGCTGTGGCATCTGTCTTTTTAATTAATCAGCACAAAGCCATCTTAACCCAAGCCGCCACTCAGAGATGACTGCAGATCCCTTTATCCAACATGACTACCCTTTCACTCAAACAAGCACTCACTGCAGTCTCCACTTCACTAACGAATGAGCCTCTCTAAACCTGTGAGAGGCACACACACAGCTCTGCATGTGCACCATGAAAACACTTATCCAATGTACAAGTACAATTGCGGAGGATGAAGTGTTATCCTGGCATGACAGAGGGTGGGGTATTTCTCTTCTTCAAAGGCTTGTTCCTCAACCTGAGTCTGTGTCGCTAAGAAACAAACAAATATTGCACAGTGAATGTTAAATGATGCTATAATGCAGGTTTATTTAAAATAATTCACAAAGAGTATAGCATAAGGAAAACGTTAAAGTATAGTTGAACTGTATACCATTTATGATTTTACATTATTATACATTGCATAATAAATAAAACATTCTGAATATAGATAAAATCCAGACAGACAGACAGATAGATAGGTCAGATGGATGGATGGATGGAAAGAATAAAAAAAATGTAGAGGTACAATGCTGACATCTAGTGGAAAATCACAGATACGCATATTCTTACATCTAAATGGAGGAATACTATTGACTTGTATATATTTGGATATTTAATCATCACATTACAATGTAAAGTATATTCATTTTGCGATTTAGCAAACGATTACAAAGTGCATTTATCAAATATTTAGATACCACATAATTGTATAAAAATGAAATTCTTAAGGTGCACTTAGTAATCAAGGGACTAGCTTTGTCGTGCAACTGACCAAAAACAGACAAAAGTGGCAGTAGAAACTCTAATATTTCTGGAATGAAAAATAACCTGTGAATTCAAACTTTAAAAATGTGCAAAATATGCAGTAGCAAAGCACATGATTCTCTATGTTGCTAAAAAAGTAAACCGGAATATAAACAAGCATAAATGGGCAGCCTAAGCTCAAAATGACTCACGTGCGCACATCCTCAACTATGACTGCTTATCTGAAAAACATCCCATAATATCAACAACTTGACTGTAATGAATACCCAACTGTTCTGCTTACTCTCTTTACCCTTTCTTGTCAGTTTGTTTACATCACTTCACTGTGCGACATCATAAGCCATGTGAGCCAGTGCGAGTGGTCAAAGGTGAGTCTTGTTGCCGCCACAATATTAGCGTGATTCAGCAGCACGCTGGTTTAAGGGCTGCACACACTACACAAACACACAGCCAAGCGCAAAGACCTCAGCCAACCCCTTGTCATGCCATATTAACTAACTCCTTTGCCAATATATATGCCTTTTCCAAACACTTAGGAGGCGTCCCCTGCGGGCTGGATCTACAGTACGTAAAATCAAATCTACCAGATAAGCTGTATGCATATGCAGCCTGCCATATGGAACCCATCTGAACCAATCATAAACGCAGCTGTCTGCCTGCTCTGAGTGCATGTGGCCCACCAGCAGTCTTCATCTTGGACCCTCTTAAAAGGCATTGTTGCCAAATAAATCTGTACACAAAGTATAGGCAAGAATGTTTATCTGTTATAAATGTGAATGCAGGCGATGTCTTTAAGCACAGTCATGCAGGCCGGACATGAGCCAAAGCCTTTTCGGGAGGTCAGAAAACAACATTGTGCAATTAGATGAAGATTTCAATGAAATCTTTTTCATTTCATCAACAATTTTCTCAAAGTACATTGTATATTGCTCTCATGTTTAAAAGGATCTAGAAGACACCGATGCTATTTATGTAGGCCTACATATTTTTAGTGTACGGAGAGTCAGCCCTATACTTGAGAGTGCATTTGTCCATCTTTATGTGCATTTATGAGTGGAAATGTCAATCTGGCATGTACCCACTCAATACATGATTCATTATTATTATTATTATTTTTAAAAGTTCATTTGTTCTTTCTTTGCGATTGAATTCAGTTGGACTTCTGCAGAGCATGAAAGTTTGACTTGCAACGACACTTCATAATCACTTTCATTAATGAAGCATTTGTTGATGTTGACTTTGCACAACTCATTTACATTCACATCAAATGGACATCAAGCAATGATTCATTTTGCAATCTTGCCTTCCCCACGTTTTCAACAGAAGTCTCCATATGTCCTGCCTCAAAGAATAATGAATATGATTCAGTACCATGGACAGCAACCCATCACGTATTATGCAGTCGCTGTCCATGGTGCTGAATCATATTAGCTTTTTGCTTCTTATTATCTTTAGGCAAAGATCTTTGTCATCAGGCTCAATTAGAAAACTTTAACAATATTTTTTAATTATTATAATTATTAATTAAGGTGAAGACAGTTTGTTTCACAATGTTTTTTAACATCATTGAAGAACACTCAAAGAGTTTTTTTTTAACAGATATTCTGAGCTTTCTAAGAAAAGATGCATCAGTTAGAATTGGTCAAAAGTGACTGTAAAGACATTTATAATGTTTAAAAGATTTAGATTTATAATGTAATAAAACATTTGCATTTAAAATAAATGCTGTTCTTTTGAACTTTCTATCATAGCCTGACAAAAATATGCATCAAGTTTTTTTTTTAAAGAGAAGAACAAATGTTTTCAACATTGATTATAATAATAATAATAATAATAATAATAATAAAGGTTTATTGAGCACCAAATCAGCATATTAGAATGTTTTCTGAAGGATCATGTGACATGAAGCTGAATTCAATTTTAAATTTTCAAAATTCAATTTAGCCATCACAGGAATAAATTACATAAAAAGCCCAGTTATTTTAAGTTGTAATAACATTTCACAATAATACTATTTTTACTTTATTTTCGATTAAATAAATGCAGCCTTTGTTAGTATAAGACACTTCTTTCAAAAACATTTAAAAATCTTACCAACCCTAAACTTTTGAATGGTAATTCTTCAGCAACAAAAGAAAACTATTTTTAGTTTTATCCAGTCACCTCATCTTTATCACTTCTGTCAGCTTGTTTCATTCACATCATCATATAAGGTGGCATTTTGTCCTCATGCTATTTTCATCCCTGGACATTTGAGAGGAATACTCGCTGTTTTTATGACAGTCTGTAAGATTTTGCATCTAACAATAGTACTCCTGTCTTGTTTGACCCATTTCCAGCTGGCTAACGTCATAGTTACATTCAGTTTAACATCGACCCGTCATAGCCGCACATATCGTGCCTTGAGGGTTGGGTGGCGTATGATCGTCGTCACAGTGAACATCCAACCACATTAACACAAATGTCTGAGGTCAAGTGTCTCGTACAGAGCACATGCCGCACACAAGGATAAAGGGAAAAAGCGTGATCATACTTGCCACATCAATCACCACATTCCAAAGGTTGTTGGGTTTGGTTCACAGAGTGCACTGGGCCTTAATAAGCAGAAACAGTGTTCTCTGTCTGTGTTCACGTTAAGTGTTCGCTCTGACTAAAAAACACACAAAGTATGTTTCCTTCCTATCAGCATATACATCGTACTTTTTCCAGCACTTCATAATAATAATAATAATTTGTGAACGTTGTACCCATTTTATAAATACATTGATTTGTATTTGTATTCTCTCACATAAATTGTGAGAGAATACTATACAATGGAATGGAATGGAATGGAATGGAATGGAATGGAAAGGAAAGGAAAGGAATGGAAAGGAAAGGAATAGAATAAAATAGATTAGAATAGAATAGAATAGAATAGAATAGAATAGAATAGAATAGAATATAATATAGAATAGAATAGAATAGAATAGAATAGAATAGAATAGAATAGAACTCAAATGAATTGTCGAACTGATAATATAATATAATATAATATAATATAATATAATATAATATAATATAATATAATATAATATAATATAATATAATATAATATAATATAATATAATGTGTATGAATACATGTTTATATTATATTATATTATATTATATTATATTATATTATATTATATATATTTTTTTTTTTTGGAACCACTTCATTTAATTGTAAAATGCAAGACATACAACGTGCATTATTTATTTGTATTTATTATATCTATTTATTGTAATCCATGACATTTTCAATTCTTTGGAATTATTCAAATGCATCACTGAACACCAACAAAGCTGAATTAATTAAAAACTCTGAAGTCAACTCAGTCCAGCTCTGTAAACTATTTATTATCTACAATGACTATTTAAAGTGCACGACTCACTGGCGTTTTGAGTCATGTAGGATGTCAGAAGGCAAGAGCACCGAGCACCAATCACCCAGGTTACTCTGATGGGGTAGATGACAGGAAAGAGATAAGGTTAAAGAGGTAAGAACGCAAAATCAAAGCGGGCAGCCTGCAGGGACTGGGGGGGGGGGGGGGGGGGGGGGGGGACATTAGTCACCATCTGATTGAAGGAACGGACACAATGGACTATGACAATCATGCCATCATCACGTACGCATACTTTTCATGCCCGCCCCCTTCGTTCCTTCCTTCTGTTTAATGGGCAGATTCGTCCCTCAGCACCTAAACTCTGGACACTTTAAATAGCAGTCCGACCCCTTGCTGTTCCACAACCTCTCCTCTCCTCTCAGAATGTCTAGGAGCCTGAAGCAAGGTATTTCCATGAAGTGACAGAGACTCTGATTCAAGGAGACTGGCTAGCTTTTGAAGCCCACAGTTAGAAATAAAATATTTTTCTCCATCTGTGGATGTATTTCTCGGTGGAACTTATATTTTCTCTAACCCTCTGCTCTCTGTCTCTCTTTCTCTTTCTCCCTGTGGGTTTGTCTCTGCCGGCAGTGGCTGTGCTACTTGTGGCACTTCTGTGCCTGGATCCTCATGGCCGTGTCGGCTCTGCACCAATCTGCGCACATGGGCCATCAGGATGCCACGTCCCGTCCCTGGCAGATCTCTTCGACAGGGTCATTCAGCACTCGGCCAGAATGCACAGCCTCTCCAACGATCTGCACTCAGAGTTTGTGAGTCGCATCTGTCTTTTCTTCTACTTCTAATTGTTCTAATGCAACTGTCATTGTAACAAGGAGGTTGTAAAATGTTTTGCAGATGCTAAAGTAAAGTTTTATTTCTACCTTTTGTAACAGCTTAATGAACATTTCTGATCAAATATATCAAATAAGCATGATCATATTTTAAAATCTATGGTATATGGTTTGCAAATATGGATGATTATTACCAGAAATTAAAGTAAATAATGTTCTCTCAAGCAGGGAAAAAAATAACATCAAATCATTACACAAGCGCACACACAAAAAATACAAATTACAATCTGACAAATATTTGTTCTTAATAAAGATAAAATTCTCTTAAGTATGAATTAAAATAAAAACAGACCTTTTAAAATAATTAAAAGTGAATGATAATATGTATTACCAGCTTAACAGCAAAAGGAACTTTTCTTTGCTAATAATATAAAGAATGAAATAATATTAGACATTTTAAGATTTAAAAAGTGCGTAAGATATTTAGATCTCAGATATTTTATTATACATAAGAAAATGCATAATAGCTTTTGAATGAAATGTAAATTATTTAAATATAAAATCTATATTATTTGTATGCAATTTAAAATGTGTCTAATATGATGACTAAAGTTATTCTAATGTTTAATCTCTAATCTAATCTGTTTTTTTTTTATTTTTTTTATTTTTTAAAGGAACAGTATTTCCTGCCCAGCAAAAATCATATCGGAAAGATATATCGCAAATGTCACACCTCCAACATACTGACCCCTAATGGCAAAGAAAATGCACAGAAACTAGCTGTGAGTATAACATCCAAACAAACCCTTCCTAAAAAAAAACATTCAGATTGCAAGTTCAGCTCTAAAGTGCATTTATCACATCTAGCATCTGTGATTCTGCTGCCACTGCTTGTCATTAATGAACTGAGTTCTCTCATCCCACTGCTGTCGTATCACCTCTGTGCCCTTGAGCAAAGCACTTAACCACAGCCCGTCCCAAGAGGACCGTCCCATCAATTAATGTACTTAAAGCCACATCTGCTAAATTAAGTTGCCCAGCAACCATCTCCTCAAACTCTTAAGCCTCATTAGTTGATTTTGAGCAGTTTCAGCTCTAGAAATAAGAAATAACAATGGATACCCGTAAATCTTTAAACGGTGTAAATTTTGTGTCTCAGCGTGAAGAGTTAACCGAGGTGATTCTTAAATTGCTGTCGGCCTGGAGGGACCCCCTGTTCCAGCTGCACCAGAGCATGGCTCACCAGCAGGACTTCAACAGCTTCAGCAGTAACAAAGCCCTGGAGATGGGTGACATGGCCCACGAGCTGAGGAAAGGGGTGGAGAAAGTCACCGAAAAGGTAAGTCACATCAAAGAAGGAAATAAGAAACGGAAGTGCATTAAGAAGGTTCAGGAGAGCAGTATATGATAAAGGCCAGAGTGTGTCTGCGTCATTTATTATAAATAAGCAGAAAAGATAGGTGTGTGACATCTGTGTGATTATGAGTGGGTTTTGCACTTTGATTTCCTACTATAGGCATTAGAGATGATTTCTGTTGTTAAAACTACAGCATTGGATATGTTCGATCAACTATCATTGATGAATACCAGAGACTATTTATATGTGAATACTAATGAAAAGCAGCTGATTTTAAACATTTTTTTTATATCTATATCCACACTTAATTTAATTTAGATACCTTTTTTAAAATGTACACTATCTAACTATTAAAATGATAAATCAATGTAATCATTTTGACACAATCTGTTAAAACAATATATATATTTTTTTAATTTTAGTATTATAATTAACATCTCATCCATGATAGTAAAAACTGTTTTAAATTATTAATTTAAATTCACCCAACACATTTTTTTTTATAATTACAAAAAAATCTATTAAAAATACATTCCTAAAAATTGTGAATAATTTAATTTTCTTCATTTCAACAAAGCATCTATTTGTCGAGCTTAACCATTTAACCTTACTCAAGTTATTGCAAGAATATAATAACAACATATATGCTTAAACATTTACTTTAATTCATGGGAAATGCATAGTTTAATCAATAACTTAACCAACTTTTGGCCTATATATATACTATTAAATGCTTTAATATTTATGTAAAAAAAGACACATTAAATCAAACATCCCTCAAAATTTGGAAAAGGGTTGCAAAAATGGAAAATTATAAAAAAATAAAATCATATATCATAAAATAAATAAAATAAAAAATATAAAATATAACATTAAAAACAAATTCAGTTTGTGGTTGACATGGAGTTTAGGAACTTTTCTGATTTGTGGAAAATGCCCGCAGCACTGTGATTCATTCATTGTTTCTCTCTCGTCCTCTGTCAGATGAGGGTACTGGGAATGCTTGGAAACTCTGTGACAGGTCTGTCGGCACCAGAAGCAATGCTTCCTATATCTGACAGCGGAGAGGCCATGAGTGACTACGAGCTCCTGTACTGCTTTCGCCGTGATTCTAACAAAGTCCAGAACTATCTAAAGATCCTTAAGTGCAGAATCGTACCTGAGCATGACTGTTAGGAAAAATAACATGGCCCTTTCACCTGCACTAATGGACTACACATGCTGGTCCCCACTTATCAAGCATGTTTGACTCTGTACCATCAATTAAGAGTTTATTTGATCCTAATTGCTTTGCTAGTACTCCAAACCAGTTCACTGCTATAATTATCGAAACATAAATGGTACGCAGCAAGAGAGGGGGAAATTCTGTTTCGCCTCTAACTGGAAATGATCTCTAAAGTCAATTCATTCTTTAAAATATTTTCTATGCCTTCTATTTATATTTCCACATCAGTTACACTCATTTTAATCTTTCTTTTTTGTTTTCAAAATTTATCCATCATTTTTCGCTGAATGAACTGAGAAAACAAAATTGAAATAAAACGGTAGATTCTTCAGCAGAGACGCGATGTTTACTGTATTTATTAAAGAATATGAATTAAACATCTTTAAATGGTGTTCCAAGCACATGTCCCACAATACAACTCTGAACACACACACACACACGACAATGTAAGCATAGAGAGTGTGCTGAGCAAACATTTCACTCATGACTCATTTGGGTAGGGCAAAACTACAAGTGCTTTGGGGCGAAAAAATAAATAAATAAAATTGAATCTGGCCTTGACTAATCTGGATGGAAGTTGTGTGTGTCTCTAGCTTGCCCTCTGCATATAATGACAAGTTACTCTTCATACAGTAGGACAGAAAGACCTCCGATTAGAAAGAGTTCAGTCTCAGCCTGGGGCCAGTGCTTCCGCCTGAACTTTAGCATTTTACCAGAATCAGGTGCGCTGTCGTGTTCAAGGAGGAACAAGCTTTGAAACAGCACAATAGTCTCATCTAGGACAACTGCATTATTTGTAAAAACACATTAAAGAACACACGAAAAAAGACTTTCTTTTAGTCCATGTTGTACGTTTTAAGGTAGTCGATGTGCTTAGATCGATACATTATACATTATACATCTTACAAATATCTGTCTTGGAAAATGAAATGATGTCCTTCATTCAACATACTGTTCCACATTCTACAAATGTCCCAAGTCATCTGGGTATTCTGTGCATACACTAGTACACGTATGCCACAGATTTTCAGAGAATTGTCAACGTTTGGTTTGTCACTAGGGGGCTGAGGTACAAAGAAGATATAAATCAGCATTTCAACAATTCTGCTCAGTATAATAAACAATAAGTGCATTAAAGATAAAGATCAGGCCTGAAAAAGACCCTCCAGGTCTGAATTTGATAGTTTAGAGCCTCTTTTTTCTTCTTGGTAGGCTAAATGCTTTACTCTAGTGGATCATTGTCCTCTGGCATTCTGGGCTATATTTTGATGGACAGCTCCTAAAATCAGATGAGATTACTGATGCTCATCTTATGTTACCCACCAGAATCAACCTAAGAGCTGAGCATTCTGGGATTTACAGTCAGATAGCCAACAGCAAAGTGGCAAGTAATGCAAGATTTGCTGTGGTGAGCATGGATAGAAATGAAATATAGATTTAATTTATTTGGGTATGGTCCCCCATATAGGGCATAGAGAAAGGTCCTGATTTGATCGTTAGAAGACTTTGGGGTCATTAGCTCATATGACATTATTCATATCTCCATGATTCATCCCTTGTGGTGAACAGGAAATGAATAATCAAGGTTGCTGAATGACTCTCTTGTGCCAGTGGCATGACATGTACTGTACATTACGACACTCTTGAGTCTACTTTATATTTCATTTCCATCAGACAAGATTAGTGGTTTGCCTCCAGGGTTCCATCACTGTATTTTACATGATATAATTTTGCTCTCTCCTTTATTTCTGTAAAGCTGAAGTCTTCAGTTGCATATTAACTAGTGACACACACACACACACGGATTGTAAAAAATATAGTTACAATTTATAAAATACGGTTTTAAAATGTAATTTATTCCTGTGGTTTCAAAGATGAATTTTAAGCATCATTACTGCATTCCTTATTATTATTAATGTTGAAAACAGTTTTTTTTTTTTTTTTACTTTTTTTTTATATTTATATATTTATATGTTTATTTTTCATTTTTTGGAAGCCATGATACATTTTTTTCAGGATTTTTTAATTAATAGAAACAGCATTTATTTGAAATAGAAATCTTTTGTAACATTATAAATGTCCATACTGTCCCTTTTGATCAATTTAATGCATCCTTGCTGAATAAAAGTAATCATTTGATCCAAAACAAACAAACAAAAATAATCTTACTGACCACAAACATTTCAACAGTATGTAAAGACCATGGTTAAGACACTACAGCACAGTGTAATTAGCGAAGCAAGATATAATAATCCCAACAATTTCAACTATGTTTACAATAAGATAGCAGCTTAACATTGGCTCTCACAATTTCATAATACAGTTTTAGGAGGGTAACAAAGTATCTTTTTTTTTATTAGCCAATTGTTTTAATTATGTTTTCAAAATAAAGCTGGATGTTAAATATTTTATCAATACAAAATGAAGTCCAATACCAGCGTCATTATTGTAGGAAGTGGCCTAACCCTCAAAAGGAAACTGTGCTTTGCCCTTTGACCCACAGACCCCTGAGTCACGAGTTACAGAGACAGACGAGACCTGAGCACCCCGTCATCCGGAAACGGGTGAGCTTTGCGCAATGCACACGCACAGGCCTACATCAGCAACACACACACGCTCCAGCTGTTTCTGGATATCAGACAGACAGATTTGCTGATCTGTATTTTTTCTATTCTTAGATTTAAAATGATATAGTAATACATGCATCATTCTTACATCATTCATTCATCAGCAAACATCAGGACATATCAAATGCTTGTTTTCTAGATGGCCAATAGGCTACAGTTAAATCACAGACACAATGTGCTACTTGCAATTATTTGGTTGCAGATGGATGAGGTCATGACACAAATACAGTAAGGTCATATGATAACAAATGTATCATACTACTGTTTGAAAGATAGTTTATTGCAAAATGTCTTCTGTTTCACTTACTGTTTTTAAATAATAGTAGATATACAGTATCATCAATATACTGTATATCTCAATATAATTAAACAAACTTGAATATTCTACGCATAAGTTTAGCATCCAGAATGGACAATCAGAACTGGGTAGATAGTTACTTACGAATTGTAGTCAGTTACTGATTCCAAATTACATGACAAAAAATGTAGTAAGTAACGTAATCCATTACACATTTAAGGGAATATAATCTGACTTTTGACCTAAATTGTTTATCACATTGAATAGGATAATATTGTACCATATTAATATAAAAATACAAAGAGAAAAAAAATATATTCCATTCTTTGTTACCAACAACACGAAGTGCATTAAACTTTACATTACTGCAGGGTTTCCCAGAATGAGGTTCATGATGGAACTGCATGCAGGGGGGTTGTGAGTTTAATGAAAAGCTATTAATTAAATCATAAAAAATTTATTACATCATTTGAAAATAAAACACTTAAAAAAGATTAAATATTTTATTTGTTTAGCTGCATGTCATGTGACATTTAACTGACATCAGAGAACCGTGCACTTAATTTGATTATTTATTACTATTGACTTAGTTTCATTATATTGGCATAACTTATTAACTTAATATCTCAGGGGGGTACTTCAAGTAAATATATTAGATCAAAGAGGTTCAGCGGACAAAAAAGTCGGGGAATCCCAGCATTGCATGTAAATATGAAATTACATGAATTTGTACATTTTAATGTGTTTGAAAGACAAAAGCCTTCCGAAGATAATATGTGATTAAATGACTCACTAAGTGATAATTCAATATTTAATGTGTTTTTTCACTGATTAGATTTACAATGTTGAAATTGTGTGTGGGTCTCAGTTTTCAGGGATAAGGCACATGACAATAGTGGCAGGTCAGTGTGTTTAATTCCACAAGCCCAGAAGACATTGCACAAACATGGAAGCCATTGTGAGAATAACATGTTATCATAATCAATAAAAATGTGACTAGTCAAGTATTTTAAAACTTAATATAATCTAATTTCAAGTAGGCCTATTTCATTTTTGGAATCTGATTAAGTAATCCAGATTACATGTAATCAGTTACTACCCAGTGCACAATACATATACTTCAGAAACAATTTCTGAACACAGCATATTTGAGTGCTACTTTATGTCCTCCATATGATGGCAGTACTTGCCAATGATCCCAGTAGGTTTTATGACAGCTGCACAAAAAAAGTGCTATTGCTAGAGGGCACTGCTGAGCCATATTTGTATACACCTTACCGTCCTGAGAGCATGACTAAAGTTTAGGAACACAACACAAACAAAAACAAACACTGGAATTCAGGGGATGTATAACCAGACATTCATGATATGATACCTTGTCTAGCGGATTTCAAGGACATAGAAACCAGAGATTATTCATTAGAAAAGCCATAATAGTGCAAATAAAGCGTTCTGACACCGAAATAATGCTAGTCATATCCTCATCTTCTGTCATATTTTTATGTATTGTTATACTGTGGTTATTTTTAATAAAATTGTAATTATTACTGCAGAGCACATTATATATGCGACTGGAAATGCTTTCGTGTTGCCAATAAAGCACGTTAAATTGAATAATAAGTGTGTGAGAGAGAGAGAGAGAGATGAAAGGAAAGCACTGACCAAACCTAACAAAATACAGTTAAGTGTTCTCCATTACGCCATTATTCCATTAGAAGAGAGAGAGAGAGAGAGAGAGAGAGAGAGAGAGAGAGAGAGAGAGAGAGAGAGAGAGAGAGAGAGAGAGACCTGCTATCATAACTCCGCCTCCGGCTTCATCCAGACTGCATTCTTTATTCCTGTAGTCTTTACTCTGGAGGAAAGGGAAAAGTAGGGGAGGAGAACACGCGCCGGTAGTGGGATGGACGGGAAAGCATGGAGTCCGCTCCATTTGAGCTGACAGAGACGAGACGAGCGCATCCCAAGCTCTGAACACTTCACCGATGAATGAATGACGGGTCGCTCTCCTTAGACGACCCCCCAAAAAATCCCCGACCCCATTCATCAGCTTAAATAACGACTGGACACTGAGTTCGGGATATTTGGGACTTTCTACAGCGTCTCAGCAGTGACCTTAAGATTTATTGAGCATCTGGACACGTCGCTGAGGAAACCATGGAGACGGAATCGTCCCAGTTAGGGAGTAACGGAGCGAATGAAAGTGAGCTTCTACCGGTGGACTATCCGGGAGGAGAGATGCCAGCTTCTCTCGGTTCAGGGAGAGGGTCCAGCGTGAAGAAACACCACCACAAACACAACCTGAAGCACCGCTACGAGCTGCTCGATACCCTCGGGAGAGGTACATATGGAAAAGTGAAAAAAGCCATAGAGAGGCACACTGGACGTGTGGTGAGTTGACAATCATGCATGCATATAAAAGACCGAAAAATTACCTACTCTATAGCTCAGGAAACCCAGTGTAGTTCTCAAAGGGGTATTAACTAGGTTTCAGATGTTTCTATTAAAATTCTTTGAGATAAACAGACATTAAGTCAAGAATAAGCTGGAGCTATAAAAGCTGAAGTTGTGACCAGGTCATTTGGTCTTGGTGACTTGGCAAATCTGAATGTTGAAGTCTTTTCTGGGATCCTTGATAAATATGGTGTTTTTTCCCCCATCATGGAGAAGCAAGAGACAAGAGATAGTCACCGTTTAAACTCGTTGTAGAACAGAGATATTAAAAAGATCTATTTTTGTCTTTCTTATGGGAGAAATTGTGTGGGTTTCACTCTATATTCTTCATCTTCTATATCAGTTGACTTAATCAAACATTCCTTTGAATTGTTGGTGAAAGTAAATTCGCCTCTAATGGCCATCATTACATGCACAATTTCACCGGGCAAGTGCTGTCTTCCGTCCCTCAATAACCGGGGTCAGATCATTTAGGTCATAGGAGTTGAGCAGGTCAAAGGTTTTAAAGCACGAGAGGTATTTATGTCGCAAGTAACCTAA
The DNA here is from genome assembly GCA_030578255.1 of Tiaroga cobitis. Lineage (NCBI taxonomy): Eukaryota > Metazoa > Chordata > Actinopteri > Cypriniformes > Leuciscidae > Tiaroga > Tiaroga cobitis. Next base: position 33,865,996 of record CM060594.1, on the reverse strand, counting down.
GCTCCTTTATATCACTCTGGACTTCGCTAAGAAATGCATAACATCTGTAGAGCGAGATAAGTTGGGAAAACTAGGATAAACCACTTCTGCTTTGGAAGTAGGTCAGCACATCAATCCTGAGACAGAACTGCATCTTGAGTAGGGCAGATATGGACCTATTGGTCAGATCTGTGGGCGAGAGAAATGTGGCCTGATGTCAACAGCTGCTTGTGCAGAGGATGTTCTCAGAGTCACGTCCGGGACATGGTAACCCAATAAAGCAACCACTTAGGAGCCTTTCCGCAGAATTAACGCCGCCTGACTAGACGGACACATTAGATGGTGTGGTTCTGTGGAGCTCAACACAGCGGGTTGTGTTTTCTGTGTCGATGGCCAATGCTAAATCTGAAGGGTGCAGATAAACTCAAGTGTTTGTGTGCTGATGTTTTTCCAGCATAAGCATTTAAAAAAGCTTTCTCTGCCAAAACACAAGTGAGCTTCAGTGATTTGCTTTGTTAACTTTGTTGTTTCAATGGGTGTTCAGGGCAAAAAAAAAGACAAGTAGATATTGTAGACTGCAAGGTAGATGATAAAGTAGAATAAACTCAAACACATTTAGCAGAGCTGACAAATTCTGAAGTCGCAGTCCACACTCATTGTCTGAATGGACTGATTGTTGAATCTTAAGAATGCATGACTCACGCTAGTAGCGAAAGGAAGTTTTTATATCATTGTAGGCTGAATTAAACCTGAATAAGTATTCTTACTCTTTATAGTATTGCATTCTTAGCACATGTTCAATACAAGTTTAATATAATATCATATATTTAATATAATATAATAGGCCTAGTATAGTATAGGCCTAGTATAATATTATATAAACATCTCTCTTTAGAACTTACAAAGAAAAATAGTACTGAAATAGGTGAATGGCAATGCTTTCTATAGGAATAAAAAACGATTCATTTGATTTACACTATGTATCTTTTCTTAAGTACTGTTCAAAAGTTTGGATTTTTTTTACTTTGTAGCAAAGATGAGTTAAATGACAAGACATTTACAAAAAAAAATATCTTTTTAAAACAATCTTTATATATATATATATATATAAATATATATATTAAAAAATTGCTGTTCTTTTGACCTTACTATTCAAAGACTTCTGAAAAAAAAATGTATCATAGTGTTCACAAAAATATTAAGCAGCACAACCCTTTTGAATCGACAGTCACAAAGAAACCTTAAAAAATAGGTTTGGCTATGGCACGAGGTACTTACAATTTCTGGATGATTTAAATGCTTATACACACATTCTAAAAATATGAGTGTTTTTATTGAAAGGAAACTGGCAGTGTATGTTTGGAGAGGTAGAAAGATGGAAGCGGAAGGTGGAAAGAAACAACAAAAGTGACGACAGGCTTTCTTTTTTTGCCCATTCATTGTGTTCAATTCTCTATGACGCATTGCTCCGCACGAGTGCTCCGGCGAGTAAAGGTGCTCCCTTTTCCCCTTAAACGGCGGACAGGTAAAACAACACAGCTGTTGTGTGAGGCTTCGACAATGGCCTGGTCTATGTCTGGGAGACAATGAGTAGGCTTCAGTTATAGCCAGGGGTTAGAGAAGAGCAAAGACTACAGCCAGCTGGCATAGGCATCAAACACAGGTTGGCTTAATGATCTGTAGCCACAGGCAGGGAAACAATACCACTCAACCATGTGCGCTTGCTTCAGCACGGTCAAATAATCACCTGCACACCCATCTGCTGCCATGCAATTTTAATGAGTTTATGCTTTCACTGTAATTGTTTATAAGTTTGAGAGGAGAAGACATTACATCACATTATAATGTCCTAAAGTGGCTTTTAACACACATTGGGTACACACACACACGCACACTATTTCTGGCTCTATCTTACAGTCTCTTTAAACCATTCACCATTCTAGTGACAAACACCAGACTGAAACCAGACAGATCATATCCAAGTATGAGTGTTACATAAGTCACTGATAAGGTAACATGCATTGCAGATATCATTAAACAAGAAAACAATACATTGCATGCACACCCTGCTCAGACGTTTTCATTTTGTCCCTAAAAGGCTTGGGGTGGCAGTTTATCGGTGCCGTGAACAACACTGGGTGGACAGGAAGTCAGCTCTGTCAGCACCACTTCCCCTTCTGAGTGTTTTATGAGTCAGTGGAGGAACAGGCTCCAAACTTCCTGCAACTTTAATCCCTCCTCATGACCACTCAGACTTTAGTAAGGCAGAAATCTTCTCAGCATCCTCAAGCACACACACACATATTATATATGTGTGTATATATGTATATATACAGTATATATGTATATATACAGTATATATATATATATATATATATATATATATATATATATATATATATATATATATATATATATATATATATATATATATATATATATATATATATAGGATAAGACTTTTAGATAGTGAGTAAATACAATTACTTTACCAGCTAATTCAATAAAAAAAAAAATGTAAAAACAAAAAAGAGGTTCTTTGAAAGCAGGCTTTTGAGTGCAGACACATCTCTGTGATAGAGCCTGTTTGGGAGCTTCTAAATGGGACATTTAAAAATAACTCCCGTGGTGCGCCTTCTCCCGAAAAAGCCATTCACCTTCACAGAAACCCATTTTTGCTCAAGGTTAGAGCTGCTCACAGCAGATCTAGACCCGTAATCTCAACATCTCTTTAGTACTTGCAAAGAAAAATAGTACTGAAAACAGGAGTGTGCAATGCTTTCTAATGAATCAAAAATGATTTATATGATTTACAGTATGTATCTTTTCTTGAACCACTGTTCAAAAGTTGTTTTTTTTTCCAGAAAGAAATTCATATTTTATTTAGCAAGGATGAATTAAATTGATAAAAAGTGGCAGTTAAGACATGTATAATGTTACAAAAGATTTCTATTTCAAATACATGCTGTTCTTTGGCCCTTTCTATTGAATTCTGAAATATATATATATTACAGCTTCCACAAAAATCTTAAGCAGCACAACCTTTTTGATAATAAACCTAACCCTAACATCATATCAGCATATTAGATTGATTTCTGAAGGATCGTACGACATTGAAGACTGAACATTCAGCTTTGCCATTCCAGGAATAATTTATATATATATATATATATATATATATATATATATATATATATATATATATATATATATATATATAAAAAAAAGAATCCAGTCATTTTAAATTATAATAATATTTCACACCATAACGGTTTCCCTGTATTTTTGACCAAATAAAGGTACCCTAGTCCATTTGTTCATTGTGAAAAATGTCCATGTTCAAACCCACCATAAACAATTCCTCTGCAGGGTAAATAAAAAGACTACTACAACTACAATTAGACACGGTTTGTTCAGTTAATATGTGGGTCAACTGACTGACTAAGACAGGAAATACTTTTCCTGTGAACCATAAAAGGGAGTAGGCTCTTCTGTTTCTATGATCTATGACCCCCGGGCCAGGATGTCACTGCAACACAAAAATCATTGACCCATGTCTTCATCAATACTGGTCAATCAAACTCAGAAGCTGAGCTACTAAACCAGGAATCTATCAATATTTTCTGTTTACTCCAATCAAAAGAATCATTAATATTACTTTGAACTAAATGTAAGCTTGCTACAAATAGTATTCATAGTTGATTTTAATATTGTGTTGGTTCTCAGGTGGCGATAAAATCCATCCGTAAGGAGAAGATTAAAGATGAACAAGACATGGTGCACATCCGCAGAGAGATCGAAATCATGTCTTCTCTACGCCATCCACACATCATCTCTATATACGAAGGTAGGCCTAGTCGTTCATACTCTTAACACACTCAGATAAAGCAGGTTCAAATCTAACTGAGACAACATGTATTCAGAAAACAGAGCACAGTTTGGGATCCAAATTGTCTGAATGGATCAAAAGTCTTAAAATCTCTTCACTTTGACTCTCAGCGGGTGTAAACTCCGCACCCTTTGCTGCAAAACGTGTCGTTTTTCTCAACTGCCAATCATCTTTAGATCCGTTACCCTCATGTTTTATTTATGCGATCTGACCGCACCCTGCTAAGCCCAAGGGTGTTGATCAGGCAACAATATTGTTGGGGGTGTAGACTCTCTAAATGAGATGAAGCGGATGCATTGAGGCCAATACAGTCCTGCAGCAATCAGCATGTTTAAAAATGTCCCACGCATGTAGCTGTGCCTCTCAGAACATATATCAAAAAACCCATCAAATCAGGCCCCAAGCGCAGCACGCCTTGAGCGGGATACTCTAAACAAAGACTTGACAAAGCTGCTTTATCTCCACGCTGACAGAGGGAGACGCCACGGCTGTGGACTCATGCCACGCTCTCAGCTAGGGGTCATTATTACTGACCCTGGATCGGTCTGAGAGCCGGTGCCAAAACGGAGCACGCTCAGTCTTCTGTGTGTAATACGGATTAGCTGAGAGAGGTAATTACTCAGCGCTGGCCTGTGATTGAGTTCAGTGTCTTGAACGTGAACTTAACTTGTTTTCGAAGAGGTTATTCTAACAACCTCGGTTAGTCCTGACCTAGACAGTCAAAAGGTATCCACATACACATGTTGTTTGTTGTTGAAAGTGGCACCAAGAGAACTGAAGGAAACCCACTTGATCAGCAGGATTCTTCATCCTCTATTCGGTCCACTGACCATCACTGTGACGACCAGCCTCTGGGCACTAAACAATGAAGGGTCACTATGGAGATTCTCTCGCTGTATCAGCAGAAGGTGGAAGAGGATCTCAATGGAGGAACAGCTTCACTCCCCTGCAAAATAAAAACAAAGATTTGCTGAGGTCCCATTTTTTCCATCAGGTTCTCAAGAGAAACACTTCTCTGATTGGCTTAAATGATAGGTACTGTATTAATCTAAGAGCTGCTACTAAGAATACAATGTTGTGCAAAACACGTACCTTTTCTTGGAACGGGAATGTTTACGCCACCATCCCAGCTCACGCACACCAAATCTCACTTCCTGTCTGCAATTAACACCTGTTAACAGTTGTGGTCCCGCTTGCAAAGACAGCTCCTAATCGCCATGATCCTGACTAAAGCCAGACTCGCTGGCGATTTTAACTCCTACATACAGTTCTGGCAGCGGCCCAACAAAAACTTGAGCCAAACAGTTAATGTTAATGATAGAGAGCTTTAGTTAGTAAGTCGGACTTATTGGAAATATGCTATTTTCATTTCCATGCGCCGTCCCTTTAACATGCATAGTGCATTGATGTTGTGTAATCTAATAAAGTGCTGTTGTGTTTGCTTCTATGTCTATTCGCAGTTTTCGAGAATAAGGATAAGATTGTGATCGTGATGGAATATGCCAGTAAGGGCGAGCTGTACGAATACATCAGTGAGCGCCGAAGGCTCGGTGAAAGGGAGACGAGACACTTCTTCAGACAGATCGTCTCTGCTGTCCATTACTGCCACAAGGTGAGGACGGAGCCCACAAATATCATATCCGTGTGGTGAGAAAAATGAAACCGTACATTTACTCGTGACCCGCGTGTTGTTGTGTATGGTGTTCTTTCTTCCATAAAATAAAATTATTAAAAATGAAAATAGTGATACAGTTTTGGAATGAGATGAGGGTGAATAAATGATAGACATTTAATTTTCTCATGTATTTCAACCCTTTAAATGTTTAGATAAATGTAGATTTTTACACCCTATCTTATAATCTCAGTGCAGGATATGTTAGCAGAGAGCAAACTAAAGTGCATATGATTATTCAATGATGACACTGATGAAGTCTTGCTGTATTATGTCTGAGATTATAGCCTGAAATTATAAAACAGCAAGATTCGGCCCTGCCCTGGATGCTAATTAGATGCAAAATTCTAGTTGTAGGATTATCTTGAATGAACTTGATCACAAAATGAAATTATCAAAAATGTGTCCTTAACACTTTAATTCATGTAAAATATTTTTTACAAAAGCAATTAAGTTTGAGGCCATCCTTTCCCTGCTTAATAAAACAAATAAAACAGACAAAAAAGACAGAAACAAACAAAAAACAAACAGCCTAAGCTGGTTTGTTGGTCTTAGTTTGTCTTCCAACCTGTTCAAGCTAGTCTTTTGGCTGGTTTTAAAGGGAATTTTGTACTATTCAGCTGGTCAGTCTGGTCACCCAGCTAAACGTCAGCTTAGCCACACTAGCTAGACCTACTGAAGACCAGCTTGGGCAGGCTGGGAGACCAGATTTAACTAGCTAAGAGGTGCAAACTAGCTTAAGCTGGTTTTAAGTGGGTTTTTTTTCCAGCAAGGATATTGTAAATAGGCTCTACTGCATGTCATGCCTTTAACCGCTAAGTACAACATGCAGTGCTACAACTACACTTCCTATAGCACAGCGTCTCATACCTTAAATGAAGCCTCTCAAACTAAACAACTGACATCTGTGCAATGTTCACATGCAATCGACATGATTCACACATGAGCTCTCTATAGAGTAAATAAAATGATTTACTCTATGAAGGAGGACTTGTCATGATATGCGAGGGATAAACTCAACTTCCAAGAATGTCTCGATACGAAAGGTTGTGGAGCCAGAGAGCAGCTGTGCTCTTCTGTCCTGGTGCCAAGCCCCTCCTCATCTCACATTTTCCCACTTTCCAAGCTTGATCATGCAAATTGACCTTTCACACTGATCCAGCCCATATTTCTTCATTGTTTTCTCTTTTATTTCACATTTTAGTGCATATTTTTCTAGTTTTACAGAGTTTAAAGGTAGAATTAAAGCAGAAGATGCTGTTCCTAGAACAGCACAAAGGGTTAGCCGGTACCCAGGGCTGTGTCAGCTGGAAAGTGAAGCGTCCTGGGGGAATTAAGAGTGGGTTTGGCCTTTGTTCCTTTACAGCTGGGCTGATGATGTCATCAACTCAGCTGGGGGACTCCAGCTCAGCCCTTCTGATCAGGGAGAGCCAGGAGGTCATCACAAAAGTGGGGGAGGTGATTCAAAGATCAGGCTATTTGTCATTCGGGTTATGAAACCGGATAACGGGAAATGTCACCTTTTCCTTCCCTAAAATCACTGTTAAAAATTAGGTCCATTAACCTGTTGTAGGTCATCAAATATGACAAAACGTTGATCGAAAATCAATTATTTTGATGATGTCTTACAGAGCGGAGTAGTGCACCGAGATCTCAAGCTGGAAAACATTCTCTTAGATGACAACGGTAACATTAAGGTATGTTACAATTTTCTTCCAGTGATTTATTACTCACAATATTGGCCTGTTCTGATTCTGTCTTGCCTTCCAGATTGCAGATTTTGGTTTGTCCAACCTCTACCACAAGGACAAGCTTCTTCAAACGTTCTGCGGCAGCCCGCTGTATGCCTCCCCTGAGATTGTGAACGGACGACCATATAAAGGTCCAGAGGTACATTATGAACTAAAATTCTCCAGTTATGCAACTCTGTAGTGCCATTTAAGAGGTCTTCATTTTTCACCTTTAAAAAAATGTAGGCTAGAAAACACAATCACATACTTCCTGTCTGAAAAGATAAGAGAGAACAAAACACAGATAACAAAGAGAAAGAGAAAGTGTTTGAAACCACCCCCACCCCTCATTCCAAATACCAACACACTCCAAACTTCACTCCCCACACAGGAATCATTCCACACGCCAAGTCAGTCAGCGTACCAAACATCCTCTATAATCCAATGAGAAACAAAGACTGCCAAAAAGAATGACAACTAATCTCAAAGCTATTTTCAGGATATCAAGCATTTTACACCCCTTTCACGATTACTAATATTTAATAGCCAAACCCTAAGCCTGTCTGGAACACAGGAATATATCACAATTCGCATAATATTTTTGGTTTTATTGTATGATGATGACACATGCACAACTCTATAAGCCTCTGGACATTCAATCATACAGTGATCCCCCTGGTCCCTCAATCATCCTTACATAACTCCAGACCATGGGAAAGGCAGCATTCTTCTCACTGGTCAGAGATCAGTGGATCAGGGCCAACAATCACAGAGCTCCTCACATCTACTCCGGGTCAGATAGGTCTGGAGTTAGGGGAGTGGACGCTTCCTGCACTGCAATCAGCCATTGTTTCCCTCGATACCTCCTCATTCCTGGCCTGCACCCCTGGCTAATCAGCAGAGGTGCAGAAGGGATCAGTCGAGGTCAGGCACGAGAAATGATTAAATAACCAGCAGGAATTATGATGGCAGTTACTGCAAAGATATATGTGAGATTACCTATTGTTCTCATACATTTTAGGTGTACAATGACAGCTTGATTAAATGTTCATAAATATAGGTTAATTATATTTATGAGTTAACTTTATGGCCCAGACAGGAAAATAAAATTCCAGAACCTTTCAATCTATTGCTAAATGACGACGAGTCTTCACTGGCATGTGTTCAACTTGTACAAAAGGTCAACCAGTCTGTGAAGCCATTAAATATATCTATTTTTTTAAGTGTCATGATGATCATTTAACAATTTGACAATGTTGACAAAAAAATATGACTAGAAAGAGAAGTTACATTATTATTATTATATAATAGTTTGTTTTGTGTCACTTTGCACAACTCATAAACTAAAATAGTGTTTTTATATTCATAGTCAAATTAAATCAATATGACATGATGAAAAATATATTTAGTCTATAGACAAAAACAAACAAAAAAAAAACTGTAAGAAATAACAAATGTAATGCAAATTTAATTGAAAATGTTCCATAAACCATTTTCCAAAACTGGATCTCCCAGTGGACCAATTTACCAATGTGGTGTTGTTTTGACAGGTTGACAGTTGGGCGCTGGGCGTATTACTCTACACTCTTGTTTACGGAACAATGCCCTTCGACGGAGGAGACCACCAAAGACTCATTCGCCAGATCAGCAATGGAGAGTACAGGGAACCGCCACAGTCATCAGGTATGTGTCTTCTCTACAGACATTTACATCTCTACAAAGTTGTCTGAACCCAAATCTCCCTACTGAACCCAAAGTTTCCTGACCGAGTTCAAATCTCTCCGTCTCATTCAGATGCTCGTGGTTTGATCCGCTGGATGTTGATGGTTAATCCAGAGCGCAGGGCTACAATTGAGGACATTGCAAATCACTGGTGGGTGAACTGGGGCTGGAAGACCAGTGTGTGCGACTGCCAAACACAAAGGGAAAACAGCTCCCCTATGCTTGCCCGCTTCATTGACTGGCAGAACCGCACCGAGGTCCGTCCTGGAAAACCCCAGCGCCCAGAGCCTGGTAACACTAATGTCACTAATACAGCATTGACTCCAGCCCGGCGTTTGAGAAAGTCCATGAAGGAGAACGATATTGGAATGTGGGGTGTAGCGGAGGAGAAGCCGGGCCTCAAGAGACCAAAGAGCATTCTGAAAACTCGGGCGACCAGTGGAGACCAACGATCTCAGAGTCTGTGTGAACTAGAGCTCAGGCGGTCCATTTACTACCTAGACGTTGAGTCCGGTTCGAGTCCGGAGCGAGAGGACACTCTGGGTGGCTCGCCAGCCAAAATGGTGTCCATGTTACCTAAGAAAGGCATTCTGAAAAATAATCAGCAGCGCGAGTCCGGCTATTACTCCTCACCAGAGCGCAGCGAGTCCTCCGAACTGTTAGGGGGCGCTACTGTGCAGCCTCCTAACAGCTCACCCACCAAACGGTCTGTCGGGAGGAAAGGAATACTGAAGCGTAATGGGAAATATTCCACACACAGTGTTGTGGGAGTCCATGGGGAGGTCCCGGCTGACTCAACCCTCTCACGGAGCCAAAGCAGACCCTCTAGCATTGTGTACGAGGAGACGGGTCTCTCCAGCATGGGCTTGGACTGGCCTCCCGCCTCTCCCAAACCCAACATCCGTGGCTCACTGTCTGCCGAAGACTTGCTGCAGATGGCTGGATACAGGGGCCTTCAGACCGTTGCGCCCCTTCCCAGCGGAAAGGGTGCCCGCAGCCCTCCTGGCTCCCCTGGAGACAACGGCAGCTTCTCCTTGCTGGCCGATCTAGATGATGTTACCCAGGTGTACCAGAAAGCCCTGGACATCAGCAGCCAGTTGAGCTAGACTTGGACAAAAAGGCTGAATATATACGGAGAGACTGGAAGAGTGAATGATTCCCAGCTTGTCCTTCTCTTCACAGTGCTACTATGTAAACGTTTACAGGTCGAGAAGCGGGACATTTCAAATCTCCATTCACCAACCCGTGTTGATGAGCATTTCTCATGATATTCTCGTTTTAAACTCGACAGTTGAGGGGGAACAACGGAAGCACTTTAAAGCGGCTGTTCTGCAGCATGTAATGTACATGAGAGCTGGGACCGTGTTATTTAAGTTACCGGTATTTATCTGTCATTCATGTTTTGGCCATTTGAAAATGCCAAGGCCATTTCATAGACCTTGGGAGAGTGTTTTCATCGATACAGGTTATGAATTATGAAAAGTGTTAGATAAAGGCCATCTGAAAATATGTATAATAAATTTTACTTGTATAATACCAGCTATTTCAGTGAAGTAAATGCACAACAGTCCATCAGGGATGCTAAGACTTGAGAAGCTAAGACTAAGAATTTGGAAGGAGTTTAATATACAGAAATAATAGTAGCACTATATTTTACAGTCCTGTTTCCCATGTACAGTGTACTTATTACTATACTATGTACTTAATATAGTAATTACAATAACTGAGTAATAATTAGGTACTAACCCTGCACCTACCCTTAAACCTAACCCATGTAGTTACCTTTTATTAGTACTTTCTTAGTACACTAAGTACACGTACTGTAAAATGAAGTGCAACTGAAATAAGAACATACTGTTTTGACAACATTTACAAAAAGTAACAAAAGGTACTTCGGTACTACCATGCTTTTTTTTTTAACATTGACCATGGTACTACCATGGTATTCTTGAAACCATCTATAAATAGTATTAAAAAAACTACCAGTTAGTTTAGTCAGCCCTAAAATACTACAAACAAGAACCAAAAAATAACTAAATAAATACAAAAAAATACATTTGAGTATAATGATCATTTCGTTACTAGGCCATATCAGAGAACCATATTATACTTTGATGCCATCATTTTACCATGGTACTTACTTTTTTGTAAGAGAAGTTAGAGGGTACCAAAAACACACTGAGAGGAAATTATGATCCCAGAGCTCAATTTTAACTTATTGTAACAGAGACCAGAGATCAGTTAGAGAGCAACTTGTGGAACACATGAAAGGGCAAAGGTTGTACCAGTGCTATGATACCATTCATTCTCATTCTCTGTTACAAGCATGTGTGACACACACACACACACACACACACACACACACAATGCACATAGACAATTATATGAGCTGACTGAAGCATGAAAGTGTGAAAGGACAAGTTTTGACCTATGGTGTAGTTGTGGTCCAGAAATGACCTGCATTTCAACAACACACGCAATTTAAGACAGGAAAAGAGATGTCAAACTATTCTTTTCAGGTGGAGTGTTAAAAGACATATTGAAGGCAGTAGATTATGAAAACAAAGATTAAGAATAAAAAGGTTTCTTTTAAAAAATGGGAAACAAAAGGTCGCTTTTCGAACTGTAAAATCTTCAGGAAGTAGTATATTGTGCATGTGTTTTTTTTTGTTCAACATTCAATGGCATGCCGAGATAAACTGAAGATATTACATGCCATTTTCGCTGTATTTTCTTGGTTGTTTTTGGTTGTTATTGGTAGTTTAATTTATACACTTGCTCACACAGGCTTAATTTCAAAATATTGGTTTCATGAGGCATTTTTACTGTAGGTTAAGTATGAACAACAGCTTTAAACTATAAGTATGTGCTTAATATTAAAATCTGTGTTAAGATATACAAGGCATTTCTTTCAACCTAAGCATCAATGTGGCAGTTTTATATGAAGTACAGTATAACCATTTACATACATAAAATTAACTGGAAAAATAATTGTATCCTATAGGATATCTGTTATAGGCCGTTTAGAAAACTTGACTGGATATACTACATATTTAAATTGTGTTATTTAATGCGTCGTGTATTATATACTGTACATTGTCATGGCTATTTGTTATTCTGTACCTTTTTTTTCAATTTTGACTTACGATTGTCTTGATTTGTGCCTTCATTGACATAAGATTGTCCTAAACATGTTAAAGTTATTCTCATTTTAAATAATTTGTAACATTGTTTTTTAAAGATTGTCTGTTTGTTATGCGCGCAGTTAGGTGGTGTATTAAGCCGTACTGTGCTGTTTGTGCTCACTGCAAAACAGGCACTTCTTTTAATAAATGTCTCGATCTAAATACCACAAGTGTGTGTGTGTGTGTGTGTGTGTGTGTGTGTGTGCGTGTGTGTGTGTGTGTGTGTGTGTGAGTGTGAGTGTATGCATCTCCACTCACTCCATTAAGTGAAGAACACAAAGTACACATAAAAGTTTAGAGCCTCTCACCCAACCAACCAGCTGTTCCAGGATCAGTGAAAAAATAAATTAAAAAAAGTATGTGTGTGTGTATATATATATATATATATATATATATACACTCACCTAAAGGATTATTAGGAACACCACACTTATACTGTGTTTGACCCCCTTTCGCCTTCAGAACTGCCTTAATTCTACGTGGCATTGATTCAACAAGGTGCTGAAAGCATTCTTTAGAAATGTTGGCCCATATTGATAGGATAGCATCTTGCAGTTGATGGAGATTTGTGGGATGCACATCCAGGGCACGAAGCTCCCGTTCCACCACATCCCAAAGATGCTCTATTGGGTTGAGATCTGGTGACTGTGGGGGCCATTTTAGTACAGTGAACTCATTGTCATGTTCAAGAAACCAATTTAAAATGATTCGAGCTTTGTGACATGGTGCATTATCCTGCTGGAAGTAGCCATCAGAGGATGGGTACATGGTGGCCATAAAGGGATGGACATGGTCAGAAACAATGCTCAGGTAGGCCGTGGCATTTAAACGATGCCCAATTGGCACTAAGGGGCCTAAAGTGTGCCAAGAAAACATCCCCCACACCATTACACCACCACCACCAGCCTGCACAGTGGTAACAAGGCATGATGGATCCATATTCTCATTCTGTTTACGCCAAACTCTGACTCTACCATCTGAATGTCTCAACAGAAATCGAGACTCATCAGACCAGGCAACATTTTTCCAGTCTTCAACTGTCCAATTTTGGTGAGCTCTTGCAAATTGTAGCCTCTTTTTCCTATTTGTAGTGGAGATGAGTGGTACCCGGTGGGGTCTTCTGCTGTTGTAGCCCATCCGCCTCAACGTTGTGCGTGTTGTAGCTTCACAAATGCTTTGCTGCATACCTCGGTTGTAACGAGTGGTTATTTCAGTCAAAGTTGCTCTTCTATCAGCTTGAATCAGTCTGCCCATTCTCCTCTGACCTCTAGCATCAACACGGCATTTTCGCCCACAGGACTGCCGCATACTGGATATTTTTCCCTTTTCACACCATTCTTTGTAAACCCTAGAAATGGTTGTGCGTGAAAATCCCAGTAACTGAGCAGATTGTGAAATACTCAGACCGGCCCGTCTGGCACCAACAACCATGCCACGCTCAAAATGGCTTAAATCACCTTTCTTTCCCATTCTGACATTCAGTTTGGAGTTCAGGAGATTGCCTTGACCAGGACCACACCCCTAAATGCATTAAAGCAACTGCCATGTGATTGGTTGATTAGATAATTGCATTAATGAGAAATTTAACAAGTGTTCCGAATAATCCTTTAGGTGAGTGTGTATATATATATATATATATATATATATATATATATATATATATATACATACACTGTACTCATTGTTGAGACTGGTATGCTGACCTTGTTGTGTCAGGCCAAATACATTTCTTGTTGTTTGTTCCTAAGCCCGCATGATCACAGTGCAACACAAGCACACATTTCTCAAAGTAATGCCTTTACTTCTCACATGACCTTTTCCAAAACAGCTAAATCCCTCATGGACATGCATTCAAAAATAATTTTTGCATGAATAACTAACGCCAACATTTACTATGCTCCACAATAGACATTATTCTAAATAAAATCCAGTCACACAAGCCAATTTTTTATATAAATCTATACATTGCCGTTCGAAATTTAAGGGGTAAGATGTTTTTTTAAATAAATCTATTATGCTCACCAAGGATGCATTTTTTTAAACAGCAATATTATGAAATATTATTACAATTTAAGGTTTTCTATTTTAATATATTTACAAATGTAATTATTCCAGTGATGGGAAAATTTAATTTTCAAGATTTTCAATTCTTGCATCACCTGATCCTTCAGAAATCATCCTAATATGCTGATTTGGTGCTTAAAAACATTTTATTTTTTTTATTAATATTATTATTATCATTGTTGCAAACAGTTGGGCTGCTCAATATTTTAAGGAAACCTTGATTTTTTTGATTAACCAACAGTTCAACTTTTTCTTGTCACTTTTGATCTGTAATAACTCAAAAACGAGAGAGAGCTGGATCCATATGCTGTGAGTTTTATTAACAGAATAAACACCAATAAATCCAACATGAAGATCAGAGAACCAGGGAACAGAAAGAGCACACCAAAACATACAGCCACAAAGGACCAAGAACATGGGAAAACACTGGAGTATAAATACTACTATACACAGTATAAGACATAAGAAAATACGCATTGTTTGATGGAACTGCTGGAAAAGTTTAAACTTGAAAAGTCACTCATTTGCTAAACAACCCAAAGAGGTTAAGATGGATGTAGTGTGGAAAAGCAAGCTCAAGACTGTGTTTGCATGGGCCTGGCTTTGCGAAAAAAGAAAAAAGAAAGAAAAAAACAAACTGTCTCTTCATATGGCTGGAAAAATAATCAACAACAGTCAGGAACAGTTGGTGTGTATGTGTGATTGTTTTAGTGGACACACGCCCTGTTGCATGGTGTGAAACTCATCATTTACAACCTAATGCCTTCCGTCTGTGACTAAGTAGGTGTGTGTGTGTGTGTTTATGTTTGCGGGTTTGTGCAAGAATCTGTGAAAAATCTTCTGTGTCGGCACCTCCTCTATACAAACACGCATCCCATAAATCTCAACTAATTTTAGCTCAGCGTTTGCCCACAGTTTGCATTAATGCATGAGCTGCTCTGGAAGTCTTGGCTACTTGTCTCTTAGGAATGTCTGGCCTTTTGAGCAGCAACCACTACAAAGACACACAGAGGGGAAAAAAGGAAAGGGATGGTGGGGGGAAAGGGAGAATGAACAGACAAAAAAGGTGAGAGCGCTTCCAGTCGGACAGCTGATGTCAAAGCTTCATTTTGAATCCTGACCGCATGGAAACACCAGCTACTGACAGCACAGAATCATACAAAACAAAGGCCAAGAGCAGCAGAGATTCACTCTTTGCACTTTTCTTGCCTTTTTGTGAAAATGTGTTGATGTTTAGGTTTGTGTGTGGTCCAACCAAACAGAACGTCTAAATCCAAATAGGACGTAACGGGATAGCTCTCTCTTTCCTGAAGAAAAAAAAAAAAAAGCTTTTTCTCTCATTCCAGAGAGTGCTCAACCCATCTGGTCTTGATTGAAAACAACCCCCTTTTGTTCTCAAGGAGTTGCCTTGAATCACTGCAACAAGATCAAAGATAGATGTCCATTATTGGGGATCAGCTTACTATTCTAATACAAACCTAAACCTGAGAAAGACAAATGTGGTGAAACTGTTCTCAGATCAGCCCAGACACCTGACATTTACCAACACCCAGCCGTTTATCTGAAACCTCATGAGCCGCGTGACGCGTCCCCTTAGGTGAGATGAACGATCAAGGGCTTCCCATCCTCTCTCCTATCCCATAATCCCCTCTCCCTCTACGCTTTCACACCAATATCAAAGCCCTCCAAATATTTTTCCTCAAGTTCTTCTCATTCTTTATTCCTCCTGGAAGACCGTTAGCATTCTGTAGATTTTTTCAATGGTGAAAGGAAAGAAAAGCTCGTGAAAGTTCACCTGATCTTAAATGTGTCAAATAGATGGATGATGGCAACATGCCCAGACATTTAGTCTGAGAGTTGAGTAGTTGAGTATGTTTCATCCTTTGTTATATACATTTATTCATTCATTCATTCAAATATATATATATATATATATATATATATATATATATATATATATATATATATATATATATATATATATATATATATATATATTAAATTGTGCATGCTCATTTGTAAATGTTTGTGTATTTTCCATTATCTAACATCATCTAACATCTTAAATCTTTTTATCTTTAATTCAACTTTAATTTGATACTAATAATTTAATAAATTGTTTAATGTAACCTTCAACCTATAGCATAAACTTCAAAATATATATGCATTTTT
Organism: Tiaroga cobitis; assembly: GCA_030578255.1. NCBI lineage: Eukaryota > Metazoa > Chordata > Actinopteri > Cypriniformes > Leuciscidae > Tiaroga > Tiaroga cobitis. Next base: position 33,849,583 of record CM060594.1, on the reverse strand, counting down.
CAAACCATACATTATAATCCTGAGATATCTAACTTTTAAAGTTTAGTATTGTATTTTTAATTTGTTCAGACAAAATAGTATACATTTCATTAAAAAAAAAAAATATTTTAATGGTTACCAGCCATAACATGAAAATAATGATCAATTTGCTTAACTTTAATATTGGTGCATCCCTATAATTTTTAAAAGTCTAATTGAATAAATTCTCTGTTTAAATAATCAAATTACATATTGTGTGTGATACATACCTAATATAAAGTGGCTATTTCATTAAATAAATCAATAAATCAATCACAGAACATTTTTTACCCCAATTAATTTCTTGAGAGTTTTAAATAAACATGATTGTGAGATGGGATTCGTATTTAAGCAACTATGCTCTTTTAGAAATTGCTCAAGACTGAATCAAAGCCTTTGTTTGGATCTAATTGGTGAAATACTCCACATACAGTACATTCCATTTGATGAAGACGTCTCATATTAAACGGATGACAGATTGATGAGTAAAACACCACACTGGCTGAAGAAGACCAAGTAGACCTGGAGTAAGTAGGCCAAATCTGCACAGACATATACAGCCTGCAGCTGGCACTGTGTGTGGGAATGATAGCTGGCAAAAGTTATTTTGCTAACAAATAAGTCTAATTGATCTCTGAGTTGTGAGGAATATATTGAGCATCAAATTAGAACCACCTCAAATAATAGATTGCGGACCCTGCTGCAAACTTGAGCACATGCATTTCACAAGTTTCGGCTAAATCGAATCCAAATCTCTGTAGCCTAATAGTGGGTTAGTAGTTCGTCTACATTTTGAACAAAAACACACTAAAAGTGATTTTGGATAACACCCATCTAATCAAATCTTGTTGAATTTGTCTATACTCATGTTAGACTCACTGAACTAGACCTCTTTTCTCCCTAACATCTACATGAGGAACCTGGATTGAATTTAAGTCCGATTATTTTCACTCAACGGCATTAGATGATAACAATCTCCTCCTGTTTAACAAGAGATTCATAACAGAATAGAACAGTGGTATGCAAGAATGGACATTCATTCATGTCTACACTCCTAATGAAGGTGCATACCGACTCTGAGCAATGTAAAAAAGAATGTAATAGAAAGTCAAAAATAGTTTGGTCTGGTCACCAGCACAGCTCTCAATCTCTCATAGCACAGAGGAAGACTAATACTGCCAAAACAACTAACCCTGAAAGGAAAAACTCACTCAATGCCCCTGCCCAAACTCTTTCATACTACACCCTTCTTTTCCCTTTTTTGTTTTCTTCAGCGGTCTTGGATTCGCAAACATTTCATTGGTGTGTTCCGATCCATGCCATGCCTAATGGATATTTCAGATCCGTATCGGCCAAAGACAACAACAGGCCGACATTCTTGGTGCCTGACATCAAAGATGCAAACAATCATATAGTGCACAAAGTCCACATATGGATACTGAACCCTACCAGGAGCAAAAGCCTCACAATTGCAAACAGGTCCGAGGACACATTTGGGGGGGGGACGGACGAAATTCCAAGACGTTTAAAGATAGCTCAGGATGTATGGTAGTTGACTTAAGATTCCCAAGCCAATATATTGCCCCGCGGCGATCAGAGAAGAACACGCATTCCAGACATTCCTCTGTGACCGATCAGTGGGTCAGTCTACCGGCCCAGCGCCTGAACCCAGCGAGATGCATCAGGGGATGAAGAGCATGACTCTTAAAGAATCTATGCTAGTCTGAACAGCCTCTTTACTTCTTAATTGCCTTTACAGATTCTTATCAAAGACACTTTGCTTCTGCATGACTGGCAACGTCAGGATACGGGCCATGTTAGCCACTAAAACTGCTGTCTACGGTGGTGTGGTTTCTAAAGAAAAATTCATTATTTTACTGTGAAAGGATGAATTATTATTAAATTGATCAAAGACATTTATATTGTTACAATTTTTGAATGTATATATATATACATATTACAATGATTCTTTTTTTTTTTTTGTAAAAATACTTCACAATATTATAGTTTTGGTGTAGCATAATGGACTTTGGTAACACTACAATGAGGTCTCGTGTTAACATTAGTTAATGCATTAACTAATATGGACTAACAATGAGCAATGCATTCTTACAGCATTTATTAACCTTTGATAATGTTAGTTTAGTTAATAAAAATGTTCATGTTCATCGTGTTAGTTCACATTACATTTACTAGATGTTAACAGATAAAACTTTTGATCTTAAAAATGTATTAGTAAATGTTGAGATTAGCATTAACTAAGATTAATAAATGACGTAGAAGTATTGTGCATTGTTATTTCATGTTAACTATTGTGGTTAACTAATGTTAACACAAGAAACCTTATTGTAAAGTGTTAGAGAGACATCTTTCAAAAACATTTTTGAAAGCAAATCTCAAACTCTGGAATGGTATATAACAACTAATATTGCCTAATTTTCCAGTTAAAATATTAAAAGAGAATTGATCTTTAATGCCAGTGTAATTTGCACTAGCAGATTTTTTTATGTAAACAGTGCTAAAAATAATAAGAATAAAAAACTAAATAAATTAGAAAACTCAAGTAAAAAGAGACTAATTAAAAACTCAATTACGTTTTTTTTCTTCAGTGCATCCAAAGCATCTAAACAGGAAAAGAGATCCGGAATTGCTGTTTGCAAAATTATAAAAGATATGGAAATTATGTGCTTGTTTTCTGGCCTTCAATGCAGATTTAATCCAGGTTTTGGAACATTACCCTAGGAATTAACCTCTTTGTGTAATTTTATACACATTCTGCTAACATTATGGTAAATGGTAAATGGACTGCATTTATATAGCGCTTTCACAGACCCAATGGCCACCAAAGCGCTTTACAATTTGCCTCACATTCACCCATTCATACACTCATTCATACACCGACGGCGGTGTCAGCCGTGCAAGGCGCCATCCAGCTCGTCGGGAGCAGCTGGGGTTAGGTGTCTTGCTCATGGACACCTCGACACTTGGTCAGGTGGAACCGGGGATTGAACTACCAACCTTCCGGTTTGAAGACAACCTACATGATTTCTGTTTTTGATTCAACTTGTGTACACATATTACATTTAGCATTAGTCAGAAACACTTAGAAACACTCAGAAACAGTACATGGAGGTCTGGTGACACCTGTGTAAGGCAAGGCAAGGCAAGGCAAGTTTATTTATATAGCACATTTCATACACAATGGTAATTCAAAGTGCTTTACATAGAAGAAATAAAAATAAAAATAAATAATAATTAAAACAATGATTAAATTAAAATAATCAAAAGTTCTCAAACAAGTGCAGTTTTTTATGAATCTAGAATTAATGAACCACAATGTTAATCAAAGGTAAAAGGCCATCGGGTGATTTGAATTAGCAACTGATTACTGGTTCAAACATCATCGATCAGAATCCAACGTTTCTACTTTCCACCAATCAGGAAGGATATGAGTGCAAGCATGAGAACCTGACTGATTATGTTATGCTGGCATGGAATGGAAAACAAATAATCCCTGATGTTTTCATGTCTGCACATTCATATCCAGTTTCTTTATCGGTATTTCTTTGTCACTTTATCTCCTGACCATCATGCCCGCATAACCACAATTCCACTAACAGGGCGAAAGTCAAAACATTGGAATGTGGTTGTTCTACACGTGCTATTTTTATTCGGCTGTTATGCTAACACTTCTAACAGTCTGTGCCCACAGACTTGGCCATTAAAGGAAAAGCCAAATAGCTGTTTTGCACACAAAGTCACAGGCAGGTCAAAGTCCATCAATGCCTGCCAACTCTGCCAAAACTTCACAGAAAATTTGGCCAAATGGCCGCATACCATTTCATGTTAGCAAAAATACTATAAGAGTTTTAAGGGAAATCATGAGTTTTTTCACTACCAAAGCATACTTTTTGTTTGGCGTATTGGGTAATTATTTAACAAATGCAGCACTGCATTGATAATAGGTTCCGAATGGCAGAATATTGGAAACAATGTGAACATTTGCATAATTTGTTATTGCACGGCTTGATGAGGTTTCAGGGCAAAAAAAACCTGAATATTTTGGTAAAGACAACAGCAAAGAATGTACGTTGAAACGTGATGAGCCTTAAAAAAAAGACAATCTTAGTGTGAGAATTTATTAACTCATTTTGAATTATATTTATTTAATTATGTATTATTTAATGGTGTTTGCTAAGGCTAACATAACTATAAATTTGATTATTAATAATAGTGATGGATTTGAAAAACTTATAAACTTATACGTCGTTAAACTGATACCTCAATTTACTCATCCGGTAACACTTTACAACAAGGTCCCATTAGTTAACAATTTAAAGCATTAACAAACAATCAGCAATTACAGTATTTATTAACTTTTGTTAACATTGGTTTGTTGTTAATTCTTGTTAGCTCAGGACCATTAAATAATATTAGATAGCTACAGCTTCTGATTTTAATAATGTATTAGTATGTTGAAAATAAGTTGATAGTTCACCCCAAAATTCCCATTCAAACCTGCAAGAACACAAAAGAAGATATTTTGAGCTGTTTTTAACTCCATACAATGAAAGTCAATGGGGTCCAAAACATCACAGGACCCCATTGACTTTCATTGTATGGACATAAAAAAAAAAAACAATAACATCCACCACACAGAAACATATTTCAGAATATCATGTGTAAACAGGTTTGGAAGGACATGATGGTGAGTAAATGATGACAGAATTTGCATTTCTGTGTGTAGGCTTCTGTCCCTTTAAGGAAGACTGTATGAATTAAGTTATAGTGTCTCCATATGGCTAATGGGGCATGGAAAGTCTACTGTCAGTGACAAACTGTTGAAAAATTCAGTCAGATTTGGGATTACAGTTATGTGCATCCGTCTGGGTTAAAATTTGGAGAAGCATCATGCTGTATTTTCACATGTTAAGAGTCTGTTTACATTGTTTCACTGCTAATAACGGGTTATTGCACTGAAAGGCAACACATGCCATTCAAGACAGCAAGCAGTTTACCCAATGATGTCATGTGATTTGTCATGTGAAGACAGACATAGTTGGGTCATGCTGAGAGGTTTATGAAATAACATTTAATTGAGAGGAAAATGGAAACCAGCAAATCTAAAACTGTGTTTTCTCTGAAAAGAAATGCCGTCAAAGTTGAGAGAGGCCTGTAAATTACTTTAGCTCACAGTAAACAAGAAAAGTTACAGAGGAATGTGTCGGCATTAAGAAACTATGTGTAGTAGGCTATTAGTGCACAAACATAATCAAACATAAAAACTCTGGATTCCACATTAGTGGAGTCTATAAGAGGCACACCAGAGTTTTTTTCAGGAAAGTTTGCACAATTAGGTAATGAAATATACACAGGTGCCCTCTATTGGCAGCTTGATGTTTATGCAGGATAGTCAAGGGACATTTGATGAAACGCAGAACCCACAAGGTCCCATTTCTAACAAAATAAATTATAAAAACAGAAGTTTTAAGAGAAGGGTACAGTGAGGGGTGTGTTTGTTTTTGTTAGTAATGAGCTGAAATGTTTTTGGACCTAGAGCAGTTTGCCACCTGGTCTTGAGTAATAAAGAATGATTGTGTGGGGAGGAGAGAGAGAGAGAGAGAGGGGGGGGGGGGGGGGGGGGTGAAAGGGACGAGCATGTATGTGTACAGAATGTCTGAATATGAACATTTGCATGCAAGCAGCCAAGAAAAAGTTCTGTTCCACATGCTTTTCCTTCATTTTTATATATACAACCCCCCTGTGGTTGTTAGACACGTTTTGACCGGTTTCTGAGAAACGTGAGTTTGGACTTTGTCTGTTTGTTGGTAGAGTATAGGTTAAAGAGATAGTTCACCTAAAATCATCATTTACTCCCCCCTATGTCATTCCAAAACTTTCTTTGTTTCATGGAAGTGCTATTTTTGTATTATTCACTATAGCATTTATTGATATTGTGAAATGGGTTTTATTTTAAGGTGAACTATCCCTTTAATAGTTGGCACGAAGCGCAGGCCATTCGCCCAGTATGCAAGTAACTGCTAGACTTGTTCTATTTTAGTATCAACCGTGCATTCATGTGTGTGAGAATTTTGGCCTATCTTCCCTTTCCATCCCCAATAACGTTGCATCACACTCAAAACAAATGCAACTTCTACCTACCACACGTTATTTTAAATAGCTGTAATCACTTCCAGGTATCCACACGCATGCATACTTGCAATAACGGAAAGCTTTGCCAAGGTTGCCCACTTGAACTCCAACAGGCTTCCAAAACAACCAGGATTGTGCAAACAGCTCTTCCTTTTCATTTTCAAGTGAACTTCAGCAAGATCGTCCCAAAGCCTCACGCTAGGGACTGATACGATCTCTATCTCGTGTCTGAGTGCAGAACTCAAGGTCACATTCAGGGTTTTCCCCTCATTTTCAGCCAGCGAAGGGCTTCGTTCAAAGTGTCCGTGTCCGTGTCGTGCTGAGCCTGAGCCCACCTGGACTTTAATTGGGTCTGTGTTAGGGTTTAATGAACTATGAGCTTCTGGCCCTCCCACGCACACAATTCATGGTCAGACTTGCGTCAAAGGCCAGCCTGATTCAGTCGTGATGGGGCTTGTTGCACGTGCTAGGGAAAGATCATGCCTTAGCTGAAGTCATATTGTTCAAAACAGCTGATATATACAGTATGCACCTTCTCTAAGCGATCAGAAAAACAATTTTCAGCTGGCAAACAATAAAACAACTGAAGAATTTCCTTTATAAAACTTACATTGATGAAGGGATCCACACCATATAAAATAAAAGGGAATGTCAGTAACCAAACAGTGGATGGGCCCCATTAACTTCCATGGTATGGTGAAAAAATACTTTGGAAGTCAATGGGGCCCATCAACTGTTTGGTTACTGACATGCTTTAAAGGGTTAGTTCACCCAAAAATGAAAATTAAGTCATTATAATTACTCACCCCCATGCTGTACCAGCCCCGTAAGACCTTCGTTCTTCTTCGGAACACAAATTAAGATATTTTTGATTAAATGTGACAGCTGAATCACTCCTACATAGGCTCCCTAAGGGAATGAATCCTGACGTCCCAGAAAGTCAATGAAGAAAATGTTTAAATATTCCATGTCACAACAGTGGCTCAACTATAAGTTTATCAAGCGACGAGAATACTTTTTGTGCGGAAATAAAACAAAAATAACGACTTTATTCGACTATTCCTTTTCTTCCTTGTAGGCCTGAAACGAGACTTCAAGAGATTTCCACGACGCATGCGCGAGAATTGCGATCTCCTTCAACTACTTCCGTTAAGTTCTCGCGCGTGCGCGTCGTGGGAATCTCTTGAAGTCTCTTTTGATTAAAGATTATAAGGGTACATGAATTTTAAAAAAAATAATGAAGTGCACAGATAAATCATTTATAATAAGCACTTCAATATTACATATAAAAAGATTTGTCAAATTTGATTTCATGCCGACTTTAAGATATCTTCTTTTTTCAGCAGAAGAAAGAAATTCATAGTTTGGAACAACTTGAGGGTGAGTAACAATTTTTAATTTTTGGGTGAACTATATCCTATATGATATCCTATATGATCCTATATACTATATGAATTGCTTGTTGTATCCCTTATTTCACTGCTAAATTAATAAATATAAAATGTAAAAATCTAATGCATTATTATTTATACATGTATAATTATATATATATAATTTATAATTCTATCCATTTTATATAACTTTAAAATATTTAATGTAAAATTGACATTAACTAATTTAATTATATATTCATATAATTTAATGTTATATCTGTTATATCAGACGAATTTTATAAAGTTGCAAATGTTATAAATGCTGTTTATTTAATGGCTGCTGTAATTGAAAAGTAATTGAAAACGGTTATTTTAAATTCTAATAATATTACTCTCTTCACTTTTTTCTAAATGCAGCCTTTATGATTGGCGTTATGAAACATTTTGCTATAACATTGCATTGTTTCACGTTGTAAACCTTTGCAATGGTTTAGTGTGACAAAAATGAGCCTAACCCTGCTCTGGAGTGTGAAACGTTACTTAACCCAGGGGTTTAACCCGTTTACCTAGGGTTAAGCTTTGTGCTAAAAGCCATTAAGAGTCCTGTGCTACCCACCCCCAGTGAGTACACCATCCGGGAATCACTAAACAGCTCTGAGCCAAAACACCCCCATCTCATTTTTGCCTCAATTGTTTTTTTACAGGCCCATTGGAATGTCAGGTATGTCTCTCTGTGGCACACCCACCACACCCAAAGACCAGAGAAAGGCACAAGGCAGGGAAAGCAGGTGAAGCTTTATCTCCAGTGCGTGAGAGGCAGTGTCTGTTTCTTGCTTTCTCCCCCACCTCCCCGTCTTACATCTGGCTGGAGTCGGACTGGGAAAATTCCCATGAGTGCAACGAGGACGGAGGAAGTAGGAGGTTGATTTCAGGACAGCCAAACTGCAGGTCTCAGTGACTGTTGGAGGTCGCAACTGCTCAGGTATCAGCTGAACGAAATGAATAGCATGTATCTGTGTGTGTGTGTGTGTGTGTGTGTGTGTGTGTGTGTGTGTGTGTGTGTGTGTGTGTGTGTGTGTGTGTGTGTGTGTGTGTGTGTGTGTGTGAGACCGCATGTTACCGAGACAGAGACAGCTAAAATAATGCGTGTAAATGGCCATGTGAAAGAGAGCATCTGTCAAGGCAGCCAGAGAGCAGAAGTCTTCAGGGCTGAACGGGTAAACCTGAAACTGCATTTGGAGCCATATTAAAAAGTGTGTCACTGGTCCTACACCTGCTGCTTGGTTTCAAAACGCTCAGTGTGAAAGAGCTCATGTTACTGCCACAATCGGCCATGCAATACCAATGTCTCAGGCCAGCAAACAAGATAAGGCCAAATGATGAATAACTTTACTTTGAAATTATAGACGTAAGCAGAAACACAAACTATATTAGTTTTAGGTAATATCCTGGTCATTGCTCTGCAGTTGTGTTTTGGTAGGAATATTAACTTTGTCCCAATTCAGAGGCTGTATCCTTCGAAGGCCATGCAGACCGAGCGTTGTTAAATGGGACTCTTCAGCCTATGGAGGGTTGCTCTCGTAGCCTCACAACTGTGCAGTAGCGGTAACGTTTGTACTGAACTTTCCTTTGAAAGTTATATTTAACTGTCTGAAAACAAAACTGGGTTCACAACCTGTCTAAATATTTTCACCTATCCATTTATGCACATAATAAAGAGTATAAACAATCTATAAAACCACATAGTGGTGAGATATGTCAACATCTGAACAGTTTTAAAATACTTTGATACATATTTGTATCGTTAGATATTCAAGTAAGTTGAAATCCAACCTTACATTCAGAAAAGTAATTCGTAAATTTTCTCCCTCTCTCTTTAAAAAAAAAAAAATCCAATCGTTACCGGCAGACAATGAATTTTGGGGTATGCTGAGATTCTTTTGTAGGCCACAGTCAAAGGAGACTTGAAATTGGGACAGCCTTCTTAGCACCGCTGTGACACATTAGGCCTTCAAATGCAGCCTTAAATGTCTTTACTGTCACTTTTGAGTAATTGAATGCATCCTTGCTGAATACAAGTATAAATATGATTTTAAAAATCTTACTGACCCGAACTTTTGAACGGTAAAAAGTGTAGATCATTATTTTTTTATTCAAGGATCTTTGCACCATAAGTTGAGCGCAGTGATTTTATTATTGCCACTATACAGACGAGTTACGAGCTAAAAAATGCACTACCCCTAAGTATAAGCAAGCAATAGAGCTTGCCTTAACACACATCAATAAAAAAATTTCATGAACTCAAAAATAAGGAGAGGTGGTAACCATGCAATTAAATATCTGTGCTGCTTATTAAAATGCTGATGGTTTAATTCCATAGTCACCAAGGAGCAGCAATGAGCGAATAGTACATCGCTGACAACCTCTTTCTTTGTGCCTAGAATCTCAAGCAAGACATATAAGTTCCACTTGCTCCAAGGTAAAATTTACCTGATATAAAGAGCAATTATGTACCACTACATCTTAACAATTTCTGGAAAAAAAATGTGATGTTTGCATATTAAAGATCAAATACATTCTGAACCACATTAACACTTTCATTGTGAATAGATAAACAACACTCAAAACTTCTCACATCTTGTCTGGTTAAGACACTGTGTAAGAGTGATTAAGGAAGAACATAATTTAATAGCTTGCGAGGTCAAACAACATGCTGTTGAAGTAACGTTAAACTGTTGGAGAACAAAAGACTTCCCAGAAGAGTCCTCGTTCGTCATTATTGTAAGTGAAGCCACAGAAGGTTACCACAACAATGAATCATGAACATTGCATTGTTTCTGTGATTTAAATAAAGCAAATCATTCTTTGTGTTTTGATGGATGATTGAAAATTTTACAAAAAGTTCAGGCCAGCAGCTGAGAACTGTGACACATACAAGCACATGTAGGACTATGACTGATGTGTGTGTCAGAGAGACAGACTGTCTGAACTCTCTGTGATTGTGTGAGTGTGTTTGAGGAGGACAGTGAGGTGAGTTTCTCTTCATGGGTGGCGATCAGAAAAGAGAGAAGTGCAGTTAATGATAAGCATTGTCGGGAAGAATCCACCCTACTCAGAGAACATTTGCAGACAGAGACTAATACAACAACCATGTACACTAGCCATACAAAGATAAACATCTCACGGTCACAAATGCACACACATGCACTCACACACTAATTGAATGGGTCCAGTTTGTTCAGGTGGCTTAAATCGCAGACTGCTCGAAGTGAAAAATGTCCTGTTACCAGGCTAAAACGTTAAAAAGCACGGGAGGTCAGATATAGAACAATAACTCAGCCCTACTCTGGGAGCGTACGCATTAACAGTCATCAGTTACACAATTCAGGGCAAGTCAGACAGAGAAACAAAACTGGAAATTACTAGTATGCACCAGTATGCCTAAAAAAAGTTCCTGTCAAAATTAGGTTGTGCCTAACATCACCCCTTAACAATGGTAAAAGCACTATAACGTACACCTAAAAGCTTTTAATGGGTTATATCAACTATAACACTATTTTGAAAATAGATACACTAGATAGACAGACTGACTTTTCACAAGAGTTTGATTAGTTCTGAAAACAGCCACACCAGATATATAAAAAAAGGTGTGTAAATTTTTTCCCCCTCTGAAATGTGTCACTTTGGTTTTCAGTGCCATTGCATTGGTTTTAAACTTTACATTAAATGGGCAAAAGTTCTGATATGATGTATCTTTGTAACCAGCTATGGATGGATGGATGGAACACACAACTGAAAATTCTGTCATCAATAACTCACCCTCAATTTTTACCAAATCTGTATGAATTTCCCCATTGACTTCCATAATATGAAAAAAAAAAATAATATATATATACTATGGAGGTCAGTGGGGCCCATCAACTGTTTTGTTACCAACATTCTTCAAAATATCTTCTTTTGCGTTCAGCAGAAGAAAGAAATTCATACAGGTTTGGAACAACGTACGGGGTGAATAAATGATGACAGAATTTTGAAGAAATGAGGTCGGGGAATACTATGATATCTGGAAATGCTGCTGTCCCCCACAGATATTGATGCCCATTGATACTGAAAAGGAAAGCAAACAATCAATAACTTTGCGAATAAAAAGCCTCTCAGAGAGGTAAAATAAATGTGCATGGGCCAGTTTAGAAAGAAGAAAATAAGAGTCAGCTTAGGCATACTTTAAGAACATTTTCCAAAGTGATTAAAAATAAAAAAAAATAAAAAATCCCTGTGCCGCACACACACTCTGGCATCGGAGGACACAGCAGCTGTCAGCTCCCAAACCCATTAAAACAATACCTTTAAAGCCCTGACCCACTTATTACACAAGGCACATTCAGTTCAAAAGTGCAGAAGCTCTGACAATGAGGTTTCGATGTCAGTGTGAGTTTAGAAGTCACTGCAGAGAGGCGCATCAAAGAAGATCAGAGCAACTTTGCTCGTCCTCGAGGTCAAACTAACATCCGAGTCCAGAGAGTGTGTGTGGGGACAGCGAAGTTTGCTGGGCGATGCTCGGCTTCTCATAAAGTGGGTCAGGCCGGGAAAGTCTTGAATGAAGCAAAGAGTTGTTCATGTGGGAACCTCGAAATGCATGGAAGTAATAATAAAGGCTAAAGGCTAATTAGATTTTACAGAACATGGATCTAATTTCATCTGGAATCTCCGGCCTCATTCAGGTAGATTTTAAATAAAGCAATGATGTGTCCCGTGAGTCAGTTATGTATATAGTATATATACTGAAGCTCATCTCAGAAATTCTGAAAGGCAGATAGAGTTCCATATTTAGCGTGAAGCCAAATGAAAATCTAAACACAATTTCGGCTGATGGTTTTAATGGTGGTAGGAGGTTTTAATCAGCTTACCCTTGAACTAATCAGAATCTAAGAGTAGAAAATACTCTTGACATTTATGAAAAAGGCTTGTCAAAAATCACTGAAAAACATTTGAATAAGCTTAGACAAAGAATAAGGTGCAACTGACATTTTCTTCCCTGCAGGCGTGAGAGACTGTGTGTGTAAACCGATCTCTGACAATGGCCACCCAGAGAAAACGGAACTCCACTACCATGAAGGGTAGCAGATATACCTCTGTTTGTTCAGGGTTTAGCGCCTTTATTTGGACCGGAAAGATCAGGCCCATGGAACCAAATTTAGGCCTTTTCACACGGACAAAGGACTGAAGCCAACGTGCCCTGACAGTGATGCTGAGCAGGTTTAGAGTTCTGTCCTGAAACCTTCCATTTTTCAGATCCTATCCAAAGTAGTACATGGAATCAGGATAGTCGCTATAGTGAACGGCTTGGGACTCTTGTGGCGTATTTTCCAGTGGCTTCAGGGTGATTAATCACATTTATGTATCAAACAACCCAATCCAGTCCATCTAAGAATCCTGTTATTATCCGTTTGTAATGCCTAATTATATAAAACATAAAACACAGTGTGTAAGAAATAAGCTTAGCTAGCTAACTGGCTACTGGTATGCTGAACTAGCATGATGAGCGGTTTCAAAAACCTATAGTAACTAAAAACAAAATGATTACACTATATTTTGATGGTCCCTTTTGAACATTCTGTTGACTATAAGTAACTTTGCAACTACTGTACTGTCAAGTCAACAAACTCTCTTTATAGTATTAGTACACTCACTGTCTGCTTAATATCTGCTAATTCTTTATTGTGATGGTCCTCCAAAAGACATTCTACTGACTATGAGTAGCTAACTATGAAACGACATGTCAACTTATTCTAACCCTAATCCTCGACTAACACTCTAATGAGAGTTAGTAGACATGTAGGTGCAAAGTTAATTATAGTCAACTGAATGTGTTAAAGGGACCATTAAAATAAAGTGAAACCTAAAACAATTTTCTTAAAATGTAATAAAAGGAAATCTAATCAGGCACTGAATTGAGTACCCATTAAAAGTTCTTTCAGCCAATGGAATCACTTTGGGGCCAGGTGGACTTGATTCAATGGTGTACCGAACTGACAAGGCTCAGATGATAACTAAAAATGCATTGCATGAGAAAAGATGGCAGATTTTAAACAGCAGAGCATAGCGCCGATAACATATGCCTAATGCATACCTTGAATGCAAAGTCACTGTGAATAAAAGTATGTAATAAAATGTACAATATGCCACTGAGATGCTAGCGGATAGCTTCTTTAAGGTATTATAAACCTCTTTGACTTCCACAACGTTCCTCTATATTTGTGTATCACACACACACAAGCGCGCGCGCACACACACACACACACACACACACACACACACACACACACACTAAAAATAAAACTTTCTTCTTCCTTCCTTCCATTAGCTCACATTAGCCTCATAAACCTAAATCTGCAGTGAGTAAAGCCTCCATCGACCCGTGACCATAGAACACTAGGCAGTGAAGGCGGACCTCCCAGACCTCCCAGGAAGCCAAATAAGCAACAGCGAGCCTGCGGGCCACATACTCCCACAGAGAAGCAAAACTACCGGACTCAGAATCCTGTCCACCGGAGCAAACCCAGAACATGGCTTTTCCACTTTAATCCTTTACTTATTATTTTGTCCCATTTGTATTTGACATTGATAGAGGGTAACCAGAGGTTTGTGTGAATGTAATACGGTGATGCTAGGAATGTAAGCACGTGACTGGTTAATATAATTTGTGCAGGAAGACTGAGCCAAACACTTGGTTGCAACTAATCATGGACATTTTATTGCATTAAATCTAATTTTTGTTATATTAACAAAGAAGACCATGGACCATTTATACAATTTGTCCTTTTAAAAAAAAATGTTTTTCTATGTATAGGCAATTGTGTTTGACTGTTACAGTGCTTTCTTTTTCAACATCACACAACATAGGTACCATTTTAAAGATGCCATATGTTAAAAGCTGTTCAAATTTAAGAAAGTTTTGTGACTTTTAGTCCATGTGTTAAGGTGTGGTCACTGGTCAAATTTACCGTTGATCTGCGGATTTCTGTGGGCAAAATCCAGTCATTTAAATTGCATTCCACGCAATTCACGCGGGGGTCGATTTTTTTTTCAATACAAATTTTCAATAGAATTTTTTGGTCACACAGATTCAGGTTGACCAACAGAAAGCTGCTTGGTTTGAAAGCGACTTCTGTTTTAACTGTGCTTCATACATCACACTACACTGTTGACAATAAACAAAATATTTTTTTCCAATTTCACAAATGAGATTGCATCTTTTGAGTTGGTGCTATTTTAATGCTAGCATACTCCTTAACAATCTAAATTCACTTAGCAGACTGAAATAATTTTCAAATGTCTTTTCTTTTGCAAAATGTAGCAAAAAAAAAATGTATGACTCATCCTGCACTACACATATTTTTGTCCAATCAAATGCTCTCTAGATCAGAGTCTCTCCCTTTTTTTGGAGACGAGCCTAGTGGTTATGAATGAGACTTGATCTGAGTGTGCAAGTATAAGTGAGAAAGTGTGATGGAGGTCTCCATTGACTAAAGCGATAGTTTAATCCATTTAATCCATGGAATGCAAAACATTTTACAACTCAGGGGCCACACACAGACGCACAAGCTCACTCACACACAGCTGACACAAAACCTTTTTTTCACAGGATTTCTTCATCTCAAGATAAAGTAAGCAATAGGGTTGTCATGATACTTTAATCACATCTTACATTACGAGACTGGCTAAAGTATCACAAGTTCACACCCTGTAACAAGGGATCCCACTAAACACGCCTTTACACTGCCAAGTATACAGGGAAAAGACCACCCATGAAAGTTTTGTCCCTGTGGATTCAAATAGGACACATTTATTAAATTACATTCTAATTTTTTGATAAAGAACGTGTGAAAGTGAAAACAATATGTTATTACCTTATAAATGATTAGGTAGGGGATAAGTAATCATGGCAAAATCAGGATCATGTTGCACAATTTAGAAGGAATTTATTTTGGTATAATGACTGTTAAAGTGTAAAATAAAAAGGTAATTGTGAGATTGAACTTAAGATAAAACAAATGAAGTCACACTGTAATATATAAAGTCACATTGTGAGATAAAGAGTCACAATTACATTTTTGTTTTACACTGCAACTGAAAGGGGGTTCTATAGTATGCCTCTTATTACACTCAAAAAAATTGTGGTTTGGATTTACTTAAAAAGCAGTGTCAAATTAAATTAGGTTGTGATAAAACATTAAAAAAAATTTGAGAGTCCGGCGTACACATTATTGATTTATTAATTTGTGTGTTTCACTCAGCAATGTTCAGTTGACTGAACAAACACTTAAGTGACAATACTCATATTTAGTAGAAACAACTCATTCACATTAAGTTAACGTAGTTACATGAGTTTTTAAGTAATGTGAACAAGGATGGTTTGAGTGAAACTAACAACAGTGGAAGTTAATTTTTTTGATACTTACCAAATAAATACATTATAAGATTGATTTAAGTTTACATTATTTATATGAGAAGAAAAAGACCCGGCACTGAGAGTGATATGGAATATTTGTTAAATACGGATTTACCTTGCAAGAACACAATGGAACTAGTTGGACAAGTGGAACTTAAGTACCTTTATAAGGCCATTAACTGAAAAATGAGAGGATGGGGGAAAAAAAAACTGAAGATCCTGTTCATCCACACCACTTTAGGTAGATGTACTTTCACACAGGTCTAGGACTGGATTCCCACCTAATTTAACAGATGAGAGATACAGGAAACCATGTGTAAGAGCAATGGGAAAGGGTAGCCACCAACGCTTTCAATTTCCCACAGAAGTGAGAAGGAAATCCTGTAGTGCTGTCGTAAGGGGGAAGGAAATGAAGTTTGGCCTTTCCAGCCAGCTCATCCTCTGCTATAACCACACCCTAAGCTTGCACATGAACAGTATTACGTCAGAGCGATTGCACACACACACATCTCAGTGCAGTGTGAGTGAAGTATGTGTATACTGCCACTTCAAGGTCAAATTCAATGTGCAAAGCGAACAAGAGGCCAGTGTCCCACCCAGACGACACAATGTGACGCAAAATCCAGTTAAGGGTCAAATTGTGGAAAACTGCATGGTTAAAGGGCTACCACTGCGAGAAGTTACTCTTGTAGGCTCTCTTTCTTAGACCCACAGCTGGCTGATCTTGCAGTTGCAGTTGATCGGCCTTTACATCATTTAGCCTGCCAATAAACCAATTGCTACTTGTGTATTAGATTTGTGAATGAGCCAAATAACTGTGAACACAATAAGCATCCAAAAACTTTGTAGCCCCCTAAAATAACCAGTCAAACTGTGCAAATTAGGCTCTGGTTTCCATCTCAACTCAAATATCTTTGGATCATCTGTTTATGGCATTAAGGATCATTTTAAGCTGATCTTTATCAAATGACATTAGTCTTACAGATTAGCTAAACTGCTTTCCTAATCAGCTCTCATTAAAAGGCTTTGTGTTGTAAGTATGTCATTTTAGTCAAACACGTTGTGTTGAAGTGAGCTGGCAAGCTAAGACATGTTCACAGAGCTATATGTACAGGTGCATTATATGTTCAAACCAAATAGTATTACATAATATCTGCTGAAACAAGGTGTTCAACAAGGCCAGCTGCACACATGTGGGTCAATCACTGGGGAGTGGGCAGTGTATAGACCAGGTGTGATGCCATAGGGCCCTGTAACAACAGTAATAACAGAGTGAAAAGGTACAGATTTGACGTTTACATAACCAAAGGGAAATGAAGGTAGCAATAAATCTTTTTGAGATCAAAACCTTTTTAAAAGTAGATTTTGCCCAGCTTTTTCCTGGCAACACTAAATACATCACCAGATGATACAAAGAGAGAGTTTTAGGCATTTTCAAGTTTTTTTAAATATTTAAAGTAATTAAGGATATCTTCATAACCAAACAGACCTTGGATCAGATTTCATTTTGGGACTGTATACAAATGACATTGATGAATTATGCAAAACTATCTATGGAACAGTTAGTTTTGTTTCTCAAATCTGATTGTCCGAATGGCATTCCAAAGGCTCTGATAAATTGATGACTTTTCCACTTTTATATGAGTCCGCTCACTTGTGTTTGTGACGGCTATATTCCTCTTTCTGCAGGATAAAGCTGAATACACCACATGACTTGCCCCGATTTGCACTAATATTACTCTAGTATTATACTAGTACACTGTTTTGACACTTGTTGCCAAAGTCAGAGCCGGTCTGTAGATTTTTATCACAGTTTACAATTTCACAGGAAATTGTGTAGTAGTGTATGATGGGCACAGATTCCAATTTTTTAGCTTCCGACTACGATTCCATCCAGTTGGAGGATATCAAACATGATATTTTGAGCTAATTTTAAAACGCATATTGCTTTCATTTGTCATATACCAGTTTTTTCGGCAACCATTTACAAAGTATGATGCCTAGTATTTAAAATTATTTTGAAGGACTTGTAGTGTATTCCAATCTTTACAATGTCACACCAGTAGATTGCGGCAAATTATTTTAAAAATTATTATTTTATAAATTGTATATAAGTGAGTATTTAAATAATTTGTTCAACTGATTTTTTACAAAAACACTGATTCATTCAGGAATTTACCAAGTGACTGTGTAATGAGTGATTCATTAAATCACTCACACAAAAGATTTGACGAAAACACACCCCATTTGAGAACGAAAAAAGTGTCTGTCTTAGTGAGTGATTCATTGAAACATTCCCTCAACCAATTTGTATAACCGAGTATATACTACATTTGAATAAGAATGACCTTTGCGACAATTAAAAAGTATGTTATACATAATGAATGTGTGCAAAGTGAAATCCAGACAAACTCTCATTGTCGTGACTTCACTGCTATTCACAGCTCCTTTCACGTGGCCTCCTGGGATACTAATGTGTACATTTAGGAGACATCAGATACACACTTTAGAATACCGCCAGAAGTAGAAGGTCATCCGTGTACGGTTTTATGAATACTATGAATTTGGACATACTACACTTTTCACATAGACTACGGGGTTTTTTGTTAACTACAATATAATTAGGCATATAATTAGGGAATGAGGCATATTCAGACGCATGCAGATGAAGCACCACTTGCAAAGGATTCTGCTGGGACTTTTCACTCACAATAAAGAGCAACTGGTCAGCTGATAACGAGTCGAAATGTAACTGAATATATAATATATAACAAATATATAATTTTAAATAGCATTTTCTATTTTCTGTATTGACTGTAAATTATTATTTTATGCATACTGACTGTATCTCTCTTTTTAACTCGCATACCTGAGGGTGGAACTGATGGCTTGTAATAATACTGTCAAAGAGATTATTACCTGGCCCATCAGAGCTGTTATCATCCTTAATAGCTGCCCTGTCCCAGTCTCTCTGATTATATAAGTGCCCTCATTCTGGCTTCTTTCTGAAGATTCAGTTGTGCCAGCTGGCAGAAGATTTTGGGTGCCAAACGGAGCCTGTAAGGGTCAAACTCAATTATTACTAAACAGTCTTAAACTCTTGAATTACTGAGGGGGACTTAATTGAGATGCCAATCAGTGAACACAGAGTTACATAAGAGACTGCCTTCAGATTTGCTTTAAAAGCCTGAGAATCACTTAAGACAGTGGCCTGCAGATAGACCTGGCTTCTGGTTTGCATTAACTGGGATCCGGCAGGAATGTGTGTTATGATACTATCTTAACCCAGGAGGAGACAGATAAATGATGTAACATGAGTATCTTTCTGATTTTCACTTTTTCTTTAGATTTAGCTTCATTCCATTTCATGACTTCACAGACACACTCCACTTGTGTGCATATCACCCTCTCTGCAACCCAGAATGCAACACTGTGATGTAAGAGCTTGATAGCCTGAGTAAGGTACAGAAACAATACCTAAACTAATCCTTAGAGGCTTACAGTTTATGTAGATTACACAATATTACAAGGCGGAGAAACAGTTCGTTTCTTTAACAACTATAATCTCACACAAAGCCTCAAACTTTTCGGTTCAATGAATCAAAGACTAATAGGCTAATTGTTCATTTGTGCAGCTGATTTAATCCTCCGGACTCTTTATTGGCTGTGAATTGGCAGAGAGCCATTGGCTCATGAAATGAAACATGTAGGAGCCATATTTTAGTTGCTCATCTGGGACAGATTCTGTGAAGTCCATGACAGGAAAACCTGACCTCTGTGACCCAGCAACCCTTGCCCTGATATTCACATAAAACCATTTCTGACTCAATTACTGAGTTTGGTTGCTTCTTGCAGTAAAGGGGAGACTAAGAAGAAAAACAGGAGAAAAAGAAAAATTATAGCAGGTTCCAACAAGTCATGACCCCTATTTGTATGCATAACCTCCAACATACTCACACTTTTACAGGCATCACTAATAGGAAATTCACTCATCACTGCATATCCAACCCCACACACATACACACTCACAATCTCTCTGAATGTGGGAGGCCAGATCTTCTGCTGTAATCTCCATTGACCTGTGACACGCGTGGGAAAGCCCTCGACACCTCACACTAGCCTGGTGTTGAAAACTGCTCACACACAGTCTGACTCTTTCATACACGCACACAAGCTTACTTAGTTACTTTAATGGGGACATATACCACACTGCAAAAAGTAAAACAGGAAGATTTTCATACTTGTTTTACAGTACAGTTATCTAAACATTTTTAGATTTACTTAAGAAGCTAAATGACTTGATATTAAGATATGTTTTCTAAAAACTTTATGAAAAATAAAGTGAGTTTATTACTACGAGAAAAAATACCTGCCAATGGGGCCAGAAAAATAATCTTGTATTCACTTTTAATAACGTTTAATTTTCTGACCCCACTGGCAGGTTTTTGTTCTTGTTTTAACACACGCACACACAGAGAGACCATGCACACTCATTTGCCCTTCAGCCAAAGTCTGGATCCAAACTCTATCATCACTTACAGTTAGTGTTTGCATTTTTTTCTAATTTGTTTAACTGGAAACCAGATTATCACACATACCAAAGTCAATTAAAGGCAGCCCAATTCACTCTGCAGTCGTCTTGGCAGAACCCTCAGGCTGCTATTTTCTAGTTGAAGAACCATTGAGAAATATCTAAATATGTTTGTCAAGAGTATGTTTCAATAATATGTTTCAAATCAGCAATAAAAACAGAAAATTCTTTAGCTAAAAAGAAATCCATCGCCTCCACTTTATACTGTCATTACAAATAACATTAACCTAAATGCAGATTCATAAGAAATGATAGATCATTTAAAGTCAACTAATACCCATTATAACAATTTTGCTTCCGTAATGTGACTTATTTCCGATTAAAAAAGAGAACAATTTTAGGAAATGCAATGGATCGTTAAAAAGTGTCTGTTCAATATCAGAATGGAGCAAGAGCTTAATGCAGGTTTACTAAAACAACACACATACCAACATCGGCACACAGAGGAATAATCACTGACACGTGACAATCGCTAAAAAAGTGTATGTAAAATTTCAATAAAGTCCCTCAAGCTTGCATACGGACTTACATTTTGGGGTAATCATTCCTCATAGTCACACAGCCTGTTTTATGAAGTTAGCAGCTATAAATACTGAAGTGTGAGATTTGTTCCTGCTTTAAAACCATGTGATTATCCTTCCACATGCCGTAAGGATGGCCAACCCTTGGGCTACTGGTTAACATAACCCAATAGCCTGCTGTCAGTGGGAACACTTCTCATTTCACATGGACTTTTATTAAATGGCCACTGGCTTGAACATCAGGTTTAGAATAAGGACATTATTAGCAGAGCATTTAATGGTATTTATAGCACCTGATCCCATTAATTCTACATTAGTGCCTGTTGCAGCAGGTTTATATCTTCTGCCCGATCCCCATTTTGTACACAATCATAGAGGCCCATGGGAGATTTACAGCGGCCTCATTAGGCACAGGAAACAGACAAGATTCCAGAGTTATGAGTTTGTGGAGACCCAGACAACACAACAGCACAGAATCAGATAGATCTGACCTGCTCTTATTTTCCATAGCCTGCTCCCTGTCTGTCTATGATTAGCTATGGATGCATAGAGCCTGTGTTTTCTTTTTCTTTTTTTTATAGCGATTCAGGCTCTACTACATTGTTTTTACAACTTAAGCTCAAATATTCACGTGCTGGTGTCCCTGACTGGCTCGGTGAACGTGATTTAACCAAGTACAACATATTCTGGAACAACATTACAATCAATCAGTTTTGAGGGACAAGTTTACAGTTTGTCAAGTTTAGGCTTACAACCAGGGTTAGGTGATTCTACATCAGTGTAGTTCACCTATCATTTCCCTCTGATTTTAGGGATTTTCTGATTTCTTTTCTGGGTTTTTTCTAGTCAAAAACAACAGTGGATGGTCTAACATGGAAAAACAGCACCTAGCCAACCAGCCTAGACCCGAATGAAATGATGCTGCTCAAACATTTTTGGCAGCATCCATCACGCCACAGTCTCCATTAACCCTTGCACTTCCAACCCACAGACAAAGCAACAACTTTATTTAGGAGGAAATTTATCATCCTTTCTTCCTCTCTCCATTTCTCTTCTTCATTAAGCAGGTCAAGGGTCCCATTTGTAATAATTCTGTTTGAAGAACTCACAGTTACATGTGCTATTTGAACTGGACTCTCTGCTTCCTCAGGAGAAAATAAGGCTTTCCGAAAATAAATGTGCACTATGAGAGTTTGAGGCTAGTCAATCAAGATAGGCAGCTAACGGGACATGTGTGTGTTTGTGTGTTTAGTGAGAGTGGCCGTTTTGAGCTACGAACATCTTAATAGCCCATAATGAATGGTTTCCTGAGAATAATGCGAAATGAACTCGGCAACCCGCGTTTCCGACAACGCTGGACGGTTCATTTTATTCTCAGACAGACATAGTGGCGCTCAACCGATGAGTTGAGAATTACTACACAAAAATAGGTCACAGGTCTGTTCTGACAAGGTTGCTGTCAGCAGGGGAAAAAAATTATGCTATAAATAAATAATAAAATGCAGCAGGCTATATAATTGTGGATAGTTAAGATGGCAAAATACTTCAAATCATCATATCAAATTTACTTCGTATTATTGAGCCTGTGCATTACATGGTAATATTAATAATAAAATGAAATGTTCAATTGAGATGACAAAGTGTCCCAATCAACCTGGAACATAAAAATGCACAAAAAGATATGCATTAAATGCACTTTAAATAAGAAAAACAAGGTGTCACTTTAACTGGGTAAACAGAATGTCCCTGCTCAACCTCACCATCTCCATCCATGTCTGCAGCAGCGCATTTCAATCAGGGAGAACATAACCTGAAAACCAAATGTAACTCTCCGTGTCTATTTTGAGGCCTGCATTGCTCTCACTGTCCCATGGGCCGCTGGTGCATTTCTAAGTGGGTTAGAGGGGGGGAAATTACCATTCCGGGCCTATTAGGACACAGAGAATAGCCAATTATTGCCCAAATCTGACATATACAGTAATAGTCCACGTTTCCTATTCCTCACCAAGAACTTAGCTTAGTTCATTGGAGTCTTAAGCCGACAATATGTCCTTCAAAAACCAAGGAAATGTTTAAAAATTAAAAAGGCAACTGTCCATCATTAAAGGAGTATTCGTAACAGGTTTACAGATGCCCACAGCAGCCCATGAAGATTATATTAATCAAGGTCAATGGAAAAAATCTTATATTTTAAATGGCAATATGGCACCACCTAATGGTAGAATGGTGTAATTATATCAAATGTATTTAGGATTATAGACTGGATATCATTTAACCTACGCTATACAAACAAATAACTAAAGCGTATAGCTGAAATGCAGTTAATTCCTTGATCTTGTAAGACTGTGTGAGATATTTATATTTCTGTCAGTCACACTGTTGGAGGTTTGTCTAAACCTAGAGGGATGTGAGACTCTGTAAAATGCCAGAGATAATGTATGGAAAATTGCCTTTAAAGTGTCAAACGCAGCCGTGGGGAAAGGTTACGGTGGCTGCGGTTTATTCCCCGTCAGGCTGGTTGAGGTCTGGGCTTCAGTGAATCATCAGGAGCACCAGTGAGACCCCGCAGAGCACACACAGACCCCCTGCCTCACATCAAACTAGTGATAACCAGTGCTGATGCAGTGACAATGACAAAGAGAATCAGTTGAAAAATCTGTGTAGTCACATTCAGTACAAACAATATATACCCACTAATCTTTGCCTTCTGCAAATAATTGTTCTCTCTTAGTAACAATTGTGTGAATATTACTGAGAGTCTGTCTATCTATCCATCCATCTATCTATCTTATCTAACAGTATATATCCACAGTATCTATCTATTTGTCTACGGTATCTAGAGTTTCTATCTATCTATCTATCTATCTATCTATCTATCTATCTATCTATCTATCTATCTATCTATCTATCTATATACAGTATCTATCTATCTATATACAGTATCTATCTATCTATATACAGTATCTATCTATCTATATACAGTATCTATCTATCTATATACAGTATCTATCTATCTATATACAGTATCTATCTATCTACAGTATCTATCTATCTATCTACAGTATCTATCTATCTATCTATCTATCTATCTA